>JAQNBH010000010.1:25631831-26231831 GCA_028752905.1 Cladorhizidae sp. MBARI D1340-BT2
GTGGATGAATATGCAAGGAGCCAGAGGTGTACTGAGCATGTGCAGGCATATATGTAAACTACGTTCTTGTGGATGAATATGCAAGGAGCCAGAGGTGTACTGAGCATGTGCAGGCATATATGTAAACTACGTTCTTGTGGATGAATATGCAAGGAGCCAGAGGTGTACTGAGCATGTGCAGGCATATATGTAAACTACGTTCTTGTGGATGAATATGCAAGGAGCCAGAGGTGTACTGAGCATGTGCAGGCATATATGTAAACTACGTTCTTGTGGATGAATATGCAAGGAGCCAGAGGTGTACTGAGCATGTGCAGGCATATATGTAAACTACGTTCTTGTGGATGAATATGCAAGGAGCCAGAGGTGTACTGAGCATGTGCAGGCATATATGTAAACTACGTTCTTGTGGATGAATATGCAAGGAGCCAGAGGTGTACTGAGCATGTGCAGGCATATATGTAAACTACGTTCTTGTGGATGAATATGCAAGGAGCCAGAGGTGTACTGAGCATGTGCAGGCATATATGTAAACTACGTTCTTGTGGATGAATATGCAAGGAGCCAGAGGTGTACTGAGCATGTGCAGGCATATATGTAAACTACGTTCTTGTGGATGAATATGCAAGGAGCCAGAGGTGTACTGAGCATGTGCAGGCATATATGTAAACTACGTTCTTGTGGATGAATATGCAAGGAGCCAGAGGTGTACTGAGCATGTGCAGGCATATATGTAAACTACGTTCTTGTGGATGAATATGCAAGGAGCCAGAGGTGTACTGAGCATGTGCAGGCATATATGTAAACTACGTTCTTGTGGATGAATATGCAAGGAGCCAGAGGTGTACTGAGCATGTGCAGGCATATATGTAAACTACGTTCTTGTGGATGAATATGCAAGGAGCCAGAGGTGTACTGAGCATGTGCAGGCATATATGTAAACTACGTTCTTGTGGATGAATATGCAAGGAGCCAGAGGTGTACTGAGCATGTGCAGGCATATATGTAAACTACGTTCTTGTGGATGAATATGCAAGGAGCCAGAGGTGTACTGAGCATGTGCAGGCATATATGTAAACTACGTTCTTGTGGATGAATATGCAAGGAGCCAGAGGTGTACTGAGCATGTGCAGGCATATATGTAAACTACGTTCTTGTGGATGAATATGCAAGGAGCCAGAGGTGTACTGAGCATGTGCAGGCATATATGTAAACTACGTTCTTGTGGATGAATATGCAAGGAGCCAGAGGTGTACTGAGCATGTGCAGGCATATATGTAAACTACGTTCTTGTGGATGAATATGCAAGGAGCCAGAGGTGTACTGAGCATGTGCAGGCATATATGTAAACTACGTTCTTGTGGATGAATATGCAAGGAGCCAGAGGTGTACTGAGCATGTGCAGGCATATATGTAAACTACGTTCTTGTGGATGAATATGCAAGGAGCCAGAGGTGTACTGAGCATGTGCAGGCATATATGTAAACTACGTTCTTGTGGATGAATATGCAAGGAGCCAGAGGTGTACTGAGCATGTGCAGGCATATATGTAAACTACGTTCTTGTGGATGAATATGCAAGGAGCCAGAGGTGTACTGAGCATGTGCAGGCATATATGTAAACTACGTTCTTGTGGATGAATATGCAAGGAGCCAGAGGTGTACTGAGCATGTGCAGGCATATATGTAAACTACGTTCTTGTGGATGAATATGCAAGGAGCCAGAGGTGTACTGAGCATGTGCAGGCATATATGTAAACTACGTTCTTGTGGATGAATATGCAAGGAGCCAGAGGTGTACTGAGCATGTGCAGGCATATATGTAAACTACGTTCTTGTGGATGAATATGCAAGGAGCCAGAGGTGTACTGAGCATGTGCAGGCATATATGTAAACTACGTTCTTGTGGATGAATATGCAAGGAGCCAGAGGTGTACTGAGCATGTGCAGGCATATATGTAAACTACGTTCTTGTGGATGAATATGCAAGGAGCCAGAGGTGTACTGAGCATGTGCAGGCATATATGTAAACTACGTTCTTGTGGATGAATATGCAAGGAGCCAGAGGTGTACTGAGCATGTGCAGGCATATATGTAAACTACGTTCTTGTGGATGAATATGCAAGGAGCCAGAGGTGTACTGAGCATGTGCAGGCATATATGTAAACTACGTTCTTGTGGATGAATATGCAAGGAGCCAGAGGTGTACTGAGCATGTGCAGGCATATATGTAAACTACGTTCTTGTGGATGAATATGCAAGGAGCCAGAGGTGTACTGAGCATGTGCAGGCATATATGTAAACTACGTTCTTGTGGATGAATATGCAAGGAGCCAGAGGTGTACTGAGCATGTGCAGGCATATATGTAAACTACGTTCTTGTGGATGAATATGCAAGGAGCCAGAGGTGTACTGAGCATGTGCAGGCATATATGTAAACTACGTTCTTGTGGATGAATATGCAAGGAGCCAGAGGTGTACTGAGCATGTGCAGGCATATATGTAAACTACGTTCTTGTGGATGAATATGCAAGGAGCCAGAGGTGTACTGAGCATGTGCAGGCATATATGTAAACTACGTTCTTGTGGATGAATATGCAAGGAGCCAGAGGTGTACTGAGCATGTGCAGGCATATATGTAAACTACGTTCTTGTGGATGAATATGCAAGGAGCCAGAGGTGTACTGAGCATGTGCAGGCATATATGTAAACTACGTTCTTGTGGATGAATATGCAAGGAGCCAGAGGTGTACTGAGCATGTGCAGGCATATATGTAAACTACGTTCTTGTGGATGAATATGCAAGGAGCCAGAGGTGTACTGAGCATGTGCAGGCATATATGTAAACTACGTTCTTGTGGATGAATATGCAAGGAGCCAGAGGTGTACTGAGCATGTGCAGGCATATATGTAACTACGTTCTTGTGGATGAATATGCAAGGAGCCAGAGGTGTACTGAGCATGTGCAGGCATATATGTAAACTACGTTCTTGTGGATGAATATGCAAGGAGCCAGAGGTGTACTCGGCATGTGCAGGCATATATGTAAACTACGTTCTTGTGGATGAATATGCAAGGAGCCAGAGGTGTACTGAGCATGTGCAGGCATATATGTAACTACGTTCTTGTGGATGAATATGCAAGGAGCCAGAAGTGTACTGAGCATGTGCAGGCATATATGTAACTACGTTCTTGTGGATGAATATGCAAGGAGCCAGAGGTGTACTGAGCATGTGCAGGCATATATGTAACTACGTTCTTGTGGATGAATATGCAAGGAGCCAGAGGTGTACTGAGCATGTGCAGGCATATATGTAACTACGTTCTTGTGGATGAATATGCAAGGAGCCAGAAGTGTACTGAGCATGTGCAGGCATATATGTAACTACGTTCTTGTGGATGAATATGCAAGGAGCCAGAGGTGTACTGAGCATGTGCAGGCATATATGTAACTACGTTCTTGTGGATGAATATGCAAGGAGCCAGAGGTGTACTGAGCATGTGCAGGCATATATGTAACTACGTTCTTGTGGATGAATATGCAAGGAGCCAGAGGTGTACTGAGCATGTGCAGGCATATATGTAACTACGTTCTTGTGGATGAATATGCAAGGAGCCAGAAGTGTACTGAGCATGTGCAGGCATATATGTAACTACGTTCTTGTGGATGAATATGCAAGGAGCCAGAGGTGTACTGAGCATGTGCAGGCATATGTAAACTACGTTCTTGTGGATGAATATGCAAGGAGCCAGAAGTGTACTGAGCATGTGCAGGCATATGTAAACTACGTTCTTGTGGATGAATATGCAAGGAGCCAGAAGTGTACTGGGCATGTGCAGGCATATGTAAACTACGTTCTTGTGGATGAATATGCAAGGAGCCAGAAGTGTACTGAGCATGTGCAGGCATATGTAAACTACGTTCTTGTGGATGAATATGCAAGGAGCCAGAAGTGTACTGGGCATGTGCAGGCATATATGTAACTACGTTCTTGTGGATGAATATGCAAGGAGCCAGAAGTGTACTGAGCATGTGCAGGCATATATGTAACTACGTTCTTGTGGATGAATATGCAAGGAGCCAGAGGTGTACTGAGCATGTGCAGGCATATGTAAACTACGTTCTTGTGGATGAATATGCAAGGAGCCAGAGGTGTACTCGGCATGTGCAGGCATATGTAAACTACGTTCTTGTGGATGAATATGCAAGGAGCCAGAAGTGTACTGGGCATGTGCAGGCATATATGTAACTACGTTCTTGTGGATGAATATGCAAGGAGCCAGAAGTGTACTGAGCATGTGCAGGCATATATGTAACTACGTTCTTGTGGATGAATATGCAAGGAGCCAGAGGTGTACTGAGCATGTGCAGGCATATGTAAACTACGTTCTTGTGGATGAATATGCAAGGAGCCAGAGGTGTACTGGGCATGTGCAGGCATATATGTAAACTACGTTCTTGTGGATGAATATGCAAGGAGCCAGAGGTGTACTCGGCATGTGCAGGCATATGTAAACTACGTTCTTGTGGATGAATATGCAAGGAGCCAGAAGTGTACTGGGCATGTGCAGGCATATATGTAACTACGTTCTTGTGGATGAATATGCAAGGAGCCAGAGGTGTACTGGGCATGTGCAGGCATATATGTAACTACGTTCTTGTGGATGAATATGCAAGGAGCCAGAGGTGTACTGAGCATGTGCAGGCATATGTAAACTACGTTCTTGTGGATGAATATGCAAGGAGCCAGAAGTGTACTGAGCATGTGCAGGCATATGTAAACTACGTTCTTGTGGATGAATATGCAAGGAGCCAGAAGTGTACTGGGCATGTGCAGGCATATGTAAACTACGTTCTTGTGGATGAATATGCAAGGAGCCAGAAGTGTACTGAGCATGTGCAGGCATATGTAAACTACGTTCTTGTGGATGAATATGCAAGGAGCCAGAAGTGTACTGGGCATGTGCAGGCATATGTAAACTACGTTCTTGTGGATGAATATGCAAGGAGCCAGAGGTGTACTGAGCATGTGCAGGCATATGTAAACTACGTTCTTGTGGATGAATATGCAAGGAGCCAGAAGTGTACTGGGCATGTGCAGGCATATATGTAACTACGTTCTTGTGGATGAATATGCAAGGAGCCAGAAGTGTACTGAGCATGTGCAGGCATATATGTAACTACGTTCTTGTGGATGAATATGCAAGGAGCCAGAGGTGTACTGAGCATGTGCAGGCATATATGTAACTACGTTCTTGTGGATGAATATGCAAGGAGCCAGAGGTGTACTGGGCATGTGCAGGCATATATGTAAACTACGTTCTTGTGGATGAATATGCAAGGAGCCAGAGGTGTACTGGGCATGTGCAGGCATATATGTAACTACGTTCTTGTGGATGAATATGCAAGGAGCCAGAGGTGTACTGGGCATGTGCAGGCATATATGTAACTACGTTCTTGTGGATGAATATGCAAGGAGCCAGAGGTGTACTGAGCATGTGCAGGCATATATGTAACTACGTTCTTGTGGATGAATATGCAAGGAGCCAGAGGTGTACTGAGCATGTGCAGGCATATATGTAACTACGTTCTTGTGGATGAATATGCAAGGAGCCAGAGGTGTACTGGGCATGTGCAGGCATATATGTAACTACGTTCTTGTGGATGAATATGCAAGGAGCCAGAGGTGTACTGGGCATGTGCAGGCATATATGTAAACTACGTTCTTGTGGATGAATATGCAAGGAGCCAGAGGTGTACTGAGCATGTGCAGGCATATATGTAACTACGTTCTTGTGGATGAATATGCAAGGAGCCAGAGGTGTACTGAGCATGTGCAGGCATATATGTAACTACGTTCTTGTGGATGAATATGCAAGGAGCCAGAGGTGTACTGGGCATGTGCAGGCATATATGTAACTACGTTCTTGTGGATGAATATGCAAGGAGCCAGAGGTGTACTGGGCATGTGCAGGCATATATGTAACTACGTTCTTGTGGATGAATATGCAAGGAGCCAGAGGTGTACTGGGCATGTGCAGGCATATATGTAAACTATGTTCTTGTGGATGAATATGCAAGGAGCCAGGTGTACTGGGCATATGTAAACTGTATGTTCTTGTGGATGAATATGCAAGGAGCCAGAGGTGTACTACAGGCATATGTAAACTACGTTCTTGTGCATGAATATGCAAGGAGCCAGGTGTACTGGGCATGTGCAGGCATATATGTAAACTACGTTCTTGTGGATGAATATGCAAGGAGCCAGGTGTACTGGGCATATGTAAACTATGTTCTTGTGGATGAATATGCAAGGAGCTAGAGGTAAACAGCCCATAGGCATATATTCGTTTGGGGGCCCCTGAACTAAAATGTTGTTTCACGTCCTCTTAATTCTCCTTTAATTCTCCTTTAACCCTTTAATCAAGCTATTATTATTCCTCTATAAAAAAACTTTAAAAAAACAACCTTACAAGAGGTACGTCCCCACAACAACTAACAACTGGGCCATCTTGTTCAAGTTTGGAGAAATTCAACCAATAAGCATCCACATGTACAGCATCCTCACCTTACCATTTAAAGTGATAAATGCCGCCCCCCCCCCTCCCCCCCCCCCCCCCAAATGGTCACACAATTTCCCCCAAAAACATGCCACACCAACATAATATATTTTACCCATTAGATTAGCCATGCCTTACCAAATAAGCAAATGAAAGCAAATGAATAGGTCTGACTACTTACTTGTTGATGATGACTGCTTTCTCCTGGATCAGATTGGCCTCTCCGATAATGATGGGTCCTCCCTCAGCAATGATCCGGGCGCTCGGGTGGACGACAGAGCGAGCACCTACGTACATCGTAAGACATCACGACAAATCACATAAAATCTCCTTAACGAATTATATGTATATTACAAGAGGTCACATGACGAATTCCATAGAACAACATGTTGATCACAAAACAAAAATGGAGAGAGGGTTTGTTTGAATAATTGGCTGTGACGTTGATCCAAGTGAAGAACCTCTAGATATAAAGTAAAGGTAAGCTTCAGAGATTATGCATTTACATCATGCGCTGGGTGGTGGTGGCAGGTGTTAACGTACCTAAGGAAATGCAACCATCAAGAACATACACACATTGGTGGCTGCAGCCTGTGTTCTTCAGTGTGTCATATATACTACAGATTATATAATACAGACCATGGTAATTTATTGGGGAGGGGGAGGAGGGGGGAGGGGGTGTGTGACCCTATCCTATTCCACTAGTACACAACAAAGATGTCATCTCTCACCAATAGTTATGTTTCCAATTAGCTGAGCTTCAACACACACAACAGCTCCCTTCGCTATGTTGAAGTGGCTGGTAAACATAGGAAACGTAACATGGCTTAGGTAAGAACTTCTACACGCACACTTTACCCCGAACTCTTGACTGCAGGGCCCCTGAAACTCATTTCTTCAGGTTTCGCAAAACCAGAAAATCAAAAACCACGCCCCCAACCCTCCGTTTGTTGAGCGGGACCATTTCGTAGACGACCTTTACCATCATTACAAACCGGAACCCCCCCCCCCCCCCCCTTCCTCCCGCCCCCCCTGAACAGGACTAACAACTTCCTTACACACAAAAAAAAGTCTAGTGTGAACCACGTGATCTATTACCAGGTAAGAAGTTGCTAGTTACATAATAATATGGAAACTCCTGGAAAATATCAAGTTTACCAAGGACTACAGCTCAGGAGAAGTGCTTCAAGCTCTAGCCAAGATTACACTTTGTATGGCCAACATTAGAAAATCGATGTCATCTCTCGACGTTTTCTTTAGTGCGACTTGTAACGAGATGAAAAAGAAGTATATATATATATAGAATAATATTGTCACATGTCACGTAAAGAATTTCAGAGTTGGCTGCACTGATTTCCAGTGCAGAAATTAACTAAAAGAGGCTGGGTTTCGGTTGGGTAGATGACATTTCGAGCAGGGCCGCAGGCAATGGTTGTATGGATAATGCTTCCAGAGAAAGTCTAATACTTGCCGCTTGATGGTTATTGGAGACGGTGAGAGGTTTAGGTTTTAGCTATGATTTTTCCCCAATCTAGTTTATGTGCTGGATGCGTGTGCCAGGGTGTTGTTTGTACGTGTATTATGTGATAGATAGCTCACGCAAATCTTAGCATCTATGAGGAAGGCTAGAGCGAAACGTTGAGGGATTAAATTTCATTGAGAAAGTCACTGCAAGTTCATTGTCGACTAGTAAATTGGGAGTTGGGATTTTTTATTTTTTTATTTCATTATTAACTACTTCTGTATTAAAGTTAAAGATAGGTGGTAGTGCTTTAGCCTTTCTCCCCTTCATTCCTTAGCATCATTCTTTCCAGATATTTAGATATTTTAAAGACCCTTCTCTAATTTCTCTAAACTGGTGTAACATTATGTCAGTTGCCATAAAGGTTGTCAACAATGGTGCTGTTTTCAAAGGTGAGTGGGTAGAAAAGGTAGAAAAGTTGAAGTAACCTTGGCACTGTGACCTAAGGTGATATATATAAAAGTACAGTTGTGTTCAAACCACTGGTGCAGTTGATCTGAGGACTGCATTGTCAAGTGGCTAGGATGGATAACATATATATCATGTTCTACATTCCCACCTCCCAAGTTTTCCCCCCAGACATTTCATTCTTCTCATAATATAGGTGGCACATGATCTCATCAGATGCACACAACACAGACTAAATGACTAAAACTAGGAACTGAACCAGAGAATTCAGGGAAATCTCTGGAAATAAGATGATTATCCACATGTCTATGCTAGATGCTCACCAGTCTCCCATTGCACCCTCCGTCTTCCTTGACTATCCTGACATAAAATGATGACATAATGAATACAAGAAAGAACTATCCTGAATATTGAGTATTTTGTGTCACCATGGCGAAAATATTGAAGGTTTCTTGTAGTGATGTCAATGAGTCAAAAAAACTGCCTTTCTGTGTATTTGTGTTAATTATGCACAACTGAAATTCATAACACTTCTGTAGATGCCTATAATGTCATGAGCAAATCTACTCCAATGGTGTAATATAATTATAACCAAATTTATTTTGCAATTACAGAGCGTGACATGTATCTAGATTCTAGATGCATGAAAATGCAGGCATGGGCATGGCAAGGACACAGAAGGGATGAGGAAGTACAATGACAAAGGACAACGTCAGACTGAGAATATATATTTTTTAAATAGCATATTGTGGGGAGCAAAAATATTTGCAGAGAGCAGAATATTGTTGCTGGCTTTTCACAAGGATGGTTAGAGATATATAGCTGGAGTGTTTGGTTGGAAGGACATAGATGGATTAAGGCATCAGTGCATTGGGTGGTGAAATATATATATTCCTCTCTGTATATAGTTCTTTAGACTCACTTTATTCCTTTTCTTTGACTGTGACACCTTTCACATGGGCTACAGGTCTTGAGATAATGTTCTTGGAGGAGACTCCATTGAAAATGAAATGATGAATTTTCATTGAATGTATACTGACTCGACAACTGTTTATTTAAAAGTTTAACAGTACAAGTGTTTGTGGTGAAGTGCATAGTTGCTAGGTTTGTATTAGAATCACGTCTTTGAGAAAGTGACTAGTTCCAGCTGTAAAACAAGTGTAATTTTCCCATGAGATCACCAACGAGACTGAAGAAGTAGACTCGGAGCACACCGACAGTGAATCTGACATAGTGAGTTTGACATAGTAAATAAATCTGACGACTTCAAGCAGCAACTATATCTGCTTGTGAAGTTCAGGTGATTGTGACAAAAGCGGTCTAGTCTATTAAAGTGATGAACTATTTGGGAATTATATTTCAAGCAGGTGTGCTGATATTTATGTTTCCACTCCTTCCATGCAGCTCCAAGATGGATTGAAATAGGTGAAACTGATCCGGAATATCATCACACCATAAAAGATTATTACCGATTATTACCGAAGAATTTATTTTGAAGTCATTAACTTTATATATAATAGCTGAAATTCATGATTTCAACAAAAAGGATAAAAAATGCTTCAGCAATTGGAAACAATTTTAGTAATAAAAAAAATATCCAAGTATAGATATTATTCTAAGGTATATAGTTGTAGCAACCTTCATCTGGACCTTTTAAAAGGCTCAGCTGATTGCATTACAACTTACATTGTAGTGATGTCAAGAAAGATCTACAGTCCATAGCATTATTTCCCAAAGGTCTAAAAGACACTACACTATTTTGAACTGATAAAGGTAGTTAAGCTTATTCTTGTAATGCCAGCAGCAAATGCTCTGAGTGAAAGAAGCTTCAGCGCACTCTGGAGAGTTAAAACTTGGTTCTGCAGTCACTGATCAAACTCGCCTCAACTGATGTTTAAACACTACATGTCCACAAGAGTAAAACTGATTTAGACAAATGAGTTTTTATTCAATGTAATAATGTTGGACAATTTCAAGACTAACTAACTATTTTGTGTTTATTAATAATAATATTGCCAATTCATGCTCATATATATTACTGGGGTTAGCCTCCAAGCCCCCCCTTAACTCCACCCTTTGATGTGGGATGAGGATCTGGTGTTAGAGGAACAAAAAAGTAATTGTTGGAGCTGGTAGATGGGTTCTTAATTTGCTTTAGAAAAAAGATAATGTCTGCAATCATGAACCACATCATGAGTGGAGGTATAATTATTAAGAGTATAGAGCATTAATTTTGTGTGTGGTCAAGTGTTGAGTTCTGCAGTATAAATTTTGTGGCTACCATTTGGATTTTCTCTAACTGAGTTATATCTTCAATTGGTTTCACAACTGATCAGATGAAGAAGAGGCAAACTTTATTAACTTTTTGAGTACATTGAAAGTGCTCATTACTCCAAGCATAGAGTTGAGGTCAAACCATTTTATAAAAGTTTATAATCAGCCACTTCTAACATGTTGTCCAACTATGTATCATCAGCAAACATGAATACTCTCAGAGGTGGTGCAGAGAGGTGCAGATCATTTATGTAAGTGATGAAGGTAGTGGACCAAGAATATTTCCTTGAGACACTCCCGAATCAACTGACAAGAAGTCAAGAAATTTTGTTGTTCCCAGCAACACACCGAATACTGAAGCCAACTAGTCCTGAAAAAGCATCCATAAACCTCCTACTTTCCATGGGGGACTTATCAAATACTTTTCTAATGTCTGAGTAAGTTGATAAGACTGGACACCTCCTGAAAAAGATCTGACCTTTGAATCTGGCAAGTAGCTTGTTAGCTTCATGGTCCCACAAGCCATTACCCCTCTGGAAACTTTCAAGAAGTGCTTGATACGGTGTCCAATGTAATGCTTGCTCAAGTTAATTTATATCAGCAATGACGATTACGCATGCTTACAACAATAAGGAGGAGCCTGGTATTGCAAGACTTGCCTCAAGGAAGCTCGTTCAGTACTTCTGTCTTTGAAATATTGGTGAGGCTTATCAGGAGCCTTTTAACAGTGATTAGCAATTTAGCAGAAATACAAGTGCTATGCAAAAATGCTATAGAACATTATCATATGTAACATATATTCAGTCATGCCTGCACTTGGTGTCGGCGTCAATATTTCTATGCCCTATAGGGGAATTTTTGTCCTTTAAGTTTTCAATTGATCTATGACACTATTCATAATTATAAATAATGCTCATCTATTCTCGTAATAGTTTTTTTTTTGCAGTGAAGGAGGAGGGGCTATTCCCATCCCACTGACCTAGAAATTACTTCAAATCATATATTCCTGCACATCTTCCTTCCTATAATTTTACAGACACCAATTTCTTCCTCCCCTCAATTTCTTCCTCCCCTACATAAAATTCTAAAAGCATGTGCCAAAACTGATTGTAATGCTTTATTTGGATTTGATGTTCTTCTTTTTAGTTTCAGCTACAGAATAGTGTGATTTTTCCTGCATAGGAGGTAACATATTTGCCAATAGAGTATAGGTTGCACCAGAATATAGTTTTTACTGGAGTATAGGCTTTGCAAGAGTATTATAGTTGCATCAGAGTATAAGTTGTGCCCAAGTATATGTTGCTCTCGAGTATGGTTGCACTGGAACAGGGCCCAGCCAAGAAAAAACTGCCATTTTTTCCTGTCAAGGTTTTCTCAGTGGTTCCATCTTCTTGAACCCTTATCCTTTGATATTAGCTTGGGGGCCACCCAGAATTTTGCCTCAAATCCAAGATGGCCGCTAAAATCCAAAATGGCTGCCAAAATTACAAAATTACTGAAATTAGCCTCTTAGCTTTTCCTGTAAAAGTTTTTTCAGTGTTTTTGTTATTCTAAACCTATACCCTTTGAAATTAGCTGGGGGCCTCCTAGGATTTGTCCTCAAAATCCAAGATGGCCGCTCAAAATCCAGCCAAAATTTTTATCTTACTTTTTTATCTTAATTTTTTCCCTTCCTCTCAGTGTTTTCTGTATCCGGAACCTACATCCTTTAAAATTAGCCTGGGGGTTTGATCCAGACATCCCATACTTAAACTGTAAATTATGGGTATGTGCGTAATGTGTGTGTGATAGAACACATGGTGAGTGATAGTTAGTATTTATAGTATCTACAAATTAAACAAAATATAGTTCCTGGGAACTCTCACAGGATGTGGGTGAACTCGTCCATGGATGTGACTGAAGAGAGTTTGGGAGCTGTGGAAGAACTTGGTTTGAGTACACCGCTGGCATACGAGCAAGAGTCAATGAGTCACTGGCCGTGAGTGTCGATCATGAGTTGATGAGCCCGGAAAAAGTCAAGGCCAAGGATAGGCTGGGACACATCAGCAAGGATGAATTTCCACTTGACTGTGCGGAAACCCAGGTTAAGTGACATCGTGCTGGTGCCATAGGTGGTTATTGAAGTGCCATTAGCGGCTATGAGTGGTTTGCCTCGACCTCTAGATCGACGGTCGGATGGAGAGACTGGAAATACACTAACTTCGGCACCTGAATCGCTGAGGAAACGATAGCCGGAGTTTTGTCCCAGATATAGAGGAGGCGATTTGAATTCTGACCGGCCATGTTTGCCACTAGTGGTTTGGTCGTAGTGTTTCTCTGGTAGGAACATGGGGGCCTGCAATTCTTGGCATTATCCCCGAACTTGGTGTGGTACCAACATAAGCTTGGAGAGTCCTTGTTTGAGCTGGAGGCAGCGGGGGATTTGGAGCTAGGTAGGAATGACAACTACACTGATAATTGACAATTCAAGACAAACACATCACCCAGGTACAGTGTATAAACTACTTCAAGTCATGCCACAAAACCTCTATTACCTATGCATATCCGAATATGGTTCCTTCAAAATCCCCAGAAAAAAGACACTCCCTCCATCAATCCGCAATTTAAATTATGACTACATCAGCCAGTCTTGTAATGGTTTACTGATAGAATAGGCATAGGTCAGGAGAATCAAGACATCTGTATCTGTAGCCCTGACAATTACGGTATCTTTTGACTTTAAGACCTGGAGGTTGAGCCTGTTGTCACCTTCATGGTGGTTGAAGGAGTCAAGCATCTCGATCTTTAGCTGCGTTATTAACCAGGTGTTCTGTTCCTCTGTTAATGTCAGTGGAACTTTCAGCTTGGATCTCACAGCATCAGTCTTGTAGTAATCGACCAGAAATCGAATGAGCTCTGTCTTGTTTGCTGAGTTTCTCAGAAATGAATCCCAATCTTATTCCTCATATGTTAGTGTGAAAGCTCTAAATGACCGATTTGGTGAAAAGATGTGTCAAGTTCTTCCTGCCTATCACAGCATCAATGGGTGTGATACAACCTCTTATCCGTTCGGTGTTGGTAAAGTAAAATACTGAAGAAGATGGAGAAACTGGGAACATACCATCTCCTCTCGCATCTCGGCACGTCACTCACTTCAGTCGAAGACCTCACTGATGCTAAGAGTTTCTTCAGAACTTGTATATATGCTGGAAGTGAACATGAAGAGTTTGTGAGAACAAGGATCAGAATATATGACAAGCAGAAAGTGAAATCCAGTTCAAGTATCTTGCCAGATGAGAATAGCACCAATGAACACCTCAAGAGAAGTGACTTACAAGCTTTGATTTGGTATCAATGTCTGAAGCAAGATATTGAGTATCCTTCTACCAAAAACTGGGGTTGGGAGGATATGGAAGATGGTATTAGGCCAATATGGTTCACCTGCCCGTAATTTCCACCCAGCCTCACAGTGACGAGCAGAAGAACAAGGTTAACAGCAGGTAAATCATATAGCAGAGTTACATAATATTGTGCATTTGCTGTATCAGACTTGTTGTTTATAAGTAATACTATTCACAGCCTGTCTATTTGATAAAGCATTCTGATTATACAGGTGACATCAATTATGATGCAGATATTGAAGATATGAGGGGCATGGAAAAGCTTCCAAAGAAGAAGAGAAAATTGAGACACAGTACAAAGGAGCTGACAGCTCAGGAGAGGATGAGATTACTGAAAGTGACATTGTTGATGAGCTGTGGTCTACCTCTTCTGGCAGTAGTATTGGAGCAGTCCACTCATCTTACTTACAGACAGACAGTGATTTGGATACTTGCGAATGAACAGTATCTCTGGATTTCTTGCTCATTTTGTTGGTGAATGGATTTCCAGACAAGTGTACATGATTGTTATGGTTTGTCGGCCTGTTTTGAGCAAAATTAGCATATTTCATGATAACATAGCTCAAATAACCTAAAAATTGGCTTCAAGTGCCATGTAAACCCACAAAAAGTTAATTATGGGGGAATGAATACCTTAGTAATGTAATTTTGGCGGCCATTTTGGATTTTGCGACCATCTTGGATTTGAGGCAAAATTCAGGGTGGCCCCCAAGCTAATATCAAAGGGTATATGTTCAAAATGATGGAACCGTTGAGAAAACCTTGACAGGAAAAAATGACGTTTTTCCTTGGTTGGGCCCTGGTTGTGCCAGAGTATTGGACTGTAGGTTGCCAGAGTATAGGTTGCACCAGATTATAGGTTGTGTCAGAGTAGTGAGTGTAGGTTGATCCAGAGTATAATGTTGCACTGGAGTATAGGTTGCACTGCAGTATAGGTTGCACTGGAGTATAGGTTGCACTGGAGTATAGGTTGCACTGGAGTATAGGCTGCACTGGAGTATAGGTTGCACTGCAGTATAGGTTGAACTGCAGTATAGGTTGCACTGGAGTATAGGCTGCACTGGAGTATAGGTTGCACTGGAGTATTGGTTGCACTGGAGTATAGGCTGCACTGGAGTATAGGTTGCACTGGAGTATAGGTTGCACTGGAGTATAGGTTGCACTGGAGTATAGGTTGCACTGCAGTATAGGTTGCACTGGTGTATAGGCTGCACTGGAGTATATGTTGCACTGGAGTATAGGTTGCACTGGAGTATAGGCTGCACAGGAGTATAGGTTGCACTGGAGTATAGGCTGCACTGGAGTATAGGTTGCACTGGAGTATAGGTTGCACTGGAGTATAGGTTGCACTGCAGTATAGGTTGCACTGGAGTATAGATTGCACTGGAGTATAGATTGCACTGGAGTATAGGTTGCACTGGAGTATAGGTTGCACTGGAGTATAGGTTGCACTGGAGTATAGGCTGCACTAGAGTATAGGTTGCACTGGAGTATAGGTTGCACTGGAGTATAGGTTGCACTGGTGTATAGATTGCACTGGAGTATAGGTTGCACTGGAGTATAGGCTGCACTGGAGTATACTGGAGTGTAGGTTGCACTGGAGTATTGGTTGCACAGGAGTATAGATTGCACTGGAGTATTGGTTGCACTGGAGTATAGGTGGCACTGGAGTATAGGTTGCACTGGAGTATAGGCTGCACTGGAGTATAGGCTGCAATGGAGTATAGGTTGCACTGGAGTATAGGTTGCACTGGAGTATAGGCTGCACTGGAATATAGGTTGCACTGGAGTATAGGTTGCACTGGAGTATAGGTTGCACTGGAGTATAGGTTGCACTGGAGTATAGGTTGCACTGGAGTATAGGTTGCACTGGAGTATAGGCTGCACTGGAGTATAGGTTGCACTGGAGTATAGGTTGCACTGGAGTATAGGATGCACTGGAGTATAGGCTGCACTGGAGTATAGGTTGCACTGGAGTATAGGTTGCACTGGAGTATAGGTTGCACTGGAGTATAGGTTGCACTGGAGTATAGGTTGCACTGGAGTATAGGCTGCACTGGAGTATAGGTTGCACTGGAGTATAGGCTGCACTGGAGTTTAGGTTGCACTGGAGTATAGGTTGCACTGGAGTATAGGTTGCACTGGAGTATAGGTTGCACTGGAGTATAGGTTGCACTAGAGTATAGGTTGCACTGGAGTATAGGTTGCACTGGAGTATTGGTTGCACTGGAGTATAGGTTGCACTGGAGTATACTGGAGTGTAGGTTGCACTGGAGTATAGGTTGCACTGGATTATAGGTTGCACTGGAGTATAGGCTGCACTGAAGTATATATTGCACTGGAGTATAGGCTGCACTGGAGTATAGGTTGCACTGGAGTATAGGTTGCACTGGAGTATAGGTTGCACTTGAGTATAGGCTGCACTGGAGTATAGACTGCAATGGAGTATAGGCTGCACTGGAATATAGGCTGCACTGGAGTATAGATTACACTGGAGTATAGGTTGCACTGGAGTATAGGCTGCACTGGAGTATTGGCTGCACTGGAGTATAGGTTGCACTGGAGTATAGGTTGCACTGGAGTATAGGTTGCACTGGAGTATAGGTTGCACTGGAGTATAGGCTGCACTGCAGTATAGGTGGCACTGGAGTATAGGTAGCACTGGAGTATAGGTTGCACTGCAGTATAGGTTGCACTGGAGTATAGGTTGCACTAGAGTATAGGTTGCACTGGAATATAGGCTGCACTGGAGTGTAGGTTGCACTGGAGTATAGGCTGCACTGGAGTATAGGCTGCGCACTGGAGTATAGGTTGCACTGGAGTATAGGCTGCACTGGAGTATAGGTTGCACTGGAGTATAGGCTGCACTGGAGTATAGGTTGCACTGGAGTATAGGTTTCACTGGAGTATAGGTTGCACTGGAGTATACTGGAGTGTAGGTTGCACTGGAGTATAGGTGGCACTGGAGTATTGGTTGCACAGGAGTATAGGCTGCACTGGAGTATAGGCTGCGCACTGGAGTATAGGTTGAACTGCAGTATAGGTTGCACTGGAGTATAGATTGCACTGGAGTATAGGTTGCACTGGAGTATAGGTTGCACTGGAGTATAGGATGCACTGGAGTATAGGCTGCACTGGAGTATAGGTTGCACTGGAGTATAGGTTGCACTGGAGTATAGGTTGCACTGGAGTATAGGCTGCACTGGAGTATAGGTTGCACTGGAGTGTAGGTTGCACTTGAGTATAGGCTGCACTGGAGTATAGGTTGCACTGGAGTATAGGCTGCACTGGAGTATAGGTTGCACTGGAGTATAGGTTGCACTGGAGTATAGGCTGCACTGGAGTATACTGGAGTGTAGGTTGCACTGGAGTATAGGTGGCACTGGAGTATTGGTTGCACAGGAGTATAGGTGGCACTGGAGTATTGGTTGCACTGGAGTATAGGTTGCACTGGAGTATACTGGAGTGTAGGTTGCACTGGAGTATAGGCTGCACTGGAGTTTAGGTTGCACTGGAGTATAGATTGCACTGGAGTATAGGCTGCACTGGAGTATAGGCTGCACTGGAGAATAGGTTGCACTTGAGTATAGGCTGCACTGGAGTATAGACTGCACTGGAGTATAGGTTGCACTGGAGTATAGGTTGCACTGGAGTATAGGCTGCACTGGAGTATAGGCTGCACTAGAGTATAGGTTGCAATGGAATATAGGCTGCACTTGACTATAGGTTGCACTGGAGTATAGGTTGCACTGGAGTATAGGTTGCACTGGAGTATAGGTTGCACTGGAGTATAGGTTGCACTGGAGTATAGGTTGCACTGGATTATAGGTTGCACTGGAGTATAGGCTGCACTGGAGTATAGGCTGCACTAGAGTATAGGTTGCAATGGAGTATAGGCTGCACTAGAGTATAGATTGCACTGGAGTATAGGTTGCACTGGAGTATAGGCTGCACTGGAGTATAGGTTGCACTGGAGTATAGGTTGCACTGGAGTATAGGCTGCACTGGAGTATAGATTGCACTGGAGTATAGGTTGCACTGGAGTATAGGCTGCACTGGAGTATAGGTTGCACTGGAGTATAGGTTGCACTGGAGTATAGGCTGCACTGGAGTATAGGTTGCACTGGAGTATAGGTTAGACTGGAGTATTGGTTGCACTGGAGTATAGGTTGCACTGGAGTATAGATTGCACTGGAGTATAGGTTGCACTGGAGTATAGGTTGCACTGGAGTATAGGTTGCACTGGAGTATAGGTTAGACTGGAGTATAGGTTGCACTGGAGTATAGATTAGACTGGAGTATAGGCTGCACTGGAGTATAGGTTGCACTGGAGTATAGGTTGCACTGGAGTATAGGTTACACTGGAGTATAGGCTGCACTTGAGTATAGGTTAGACTGGAGTATAGGTTGCACTGGAGTATAGGTTACACTGGAGTATAGGCTGCACTTGAGTATAGGTTGCACTGGAGTATAGGTTAGACTGGAGTATAGGTTGCACTGGAGTATAGGTTGCACTGGAGTATAGATTGCACTGGAGTATTGGTTGCACTGGAGTATAGGCTGCACTGGAGTATAGGTTACACTGGAGTATAGGCTGCACTGGAGTATAGGTTACACTGGAGTATAGGCTGCACTTGAGTATAGGCTGCACTGGAGTATAGGTTGCACTGCTGCACTGGAGTATAGGTTGCACTGGAGTATAGGCTGCACTTGAGTATAGGCTGCACTGGAGTATAGATTGCACTGGAGTATAGGCTGCACTGGAGTATACTGGAGTGTAGGTTGCACAGGAGTATAGGTGGCACTGGAGTATTGGTTGCACTGGAGTATAGGTTGCACTGGAGTATACTGGAGTGTAGGTTGCACTGGAGTATAGGAGTATAGGTTGCACTGGATTATAGGTTGCACTGGAGTATAGGCTGCACTGAAGTATATATTGCACTGGAGTATAGGCTGCACTGGAGTATAGGTTGCACTGGAGTGTAGGTTGCACTTGAGTATAGGCTGCACTGGAGTATAGGTTGCACTGGAGTATAGGCTGCACTGGAGTATAGGTTGCACTGGAGTATAGGTTGCACTGGAGTATAGGCTGCACTGGAGTATACTGGAGTGTAGGTTGCACTGGAGTATAGGTGGCACTGGAGTATTGGTTGCACAGGAGTATAGGTGGCACTGGAGTATTGGTTGCACTGGAGTATAGGTTGCACTGGAGTATACTGGAGTGTAGGTTGCACTGGAGTATTGGTTGCACAGGAGTATAGATTGCACTGGAGTATTGGTTGCACTGGAGTATAGGTGGCACTGGAGTATAGGTTGCACTGGAGTATAGGCTGCACTGGAGTATAGGCTGCAATGGAGTATAGGTTGCACTGGAGTATAGGTTGCACTGGAGTATAGGCTGCACTGGAATATAGGTTGCACTGGAGTATAGGTTGCACTGGAGTATAGGTTGCACTGGAGTATAGGTTGCACTGGAGTATAGGTTGCACTGGAGTATAGGTTGCACTGGAGTATAGGCTGCACTGGAGTATAGGTTGCACTGGAGTATAGGTTGCACTGGAGTATAGGATGCACTGGAGTATAGGCTGCACTGGAGTATAGGTTGCACTGGAGTATAGGTTGCACTGGAGTATAGGTTGCACTGGAGTATAGGTTGCACTGGAGTATAGGTTGCACTGGAGTATAGGCTGCACTGGAGTATAGGTTGCACTGGAGTATAGGCTGCACTGGAGTTTAGGTTGCACTGGAGTATAGGTTGCACTGGAGTATAGGTTGCACTGGAGTATAGGTTGCACTGGAGTATAGGTTGCACTAGAGTATAGGTTGCACTGGAGTATAGGTTGCACTGGAGTATTGGTTGCACTGGAGTATAGGTTGCACTGGAGTATACTGGAGTGTAGGTTGCACTGGAGTATAGGTTGCACTGGATTATAGGTTGCACTGGAGTATAGGCTGCACTGAAGTATATATTGCACTGGAGTATAGGCTGCACTGGAGTATAGGTTGCACTGGAGTATAGGTTGCACTGGAGTATAGGTTGCACTTGAGTATAGGCTGCACTGGAGTATAGACTGCAATGGAGTATAGGCTGCACTGGAATATAGGCTGCACTGGAGTATAGATTACACTGGAGTATAGGTTGCACTGGAGTATAGGCTGCACTGGAGTATTGGCTGCACTGGAGTATAGGTTGCACTGGAGTATAGGTTGCACTGGAGTATAGGTTGCACTGGAGTATAGGTTGCACTGGAGTATAGGCTGCACTGCAGTATAGGTGGCACTGGAGTATAGGTAGCACTGGAGTATAGGTTGCACTGCAGTATAGGTTGCACTGGAGTATAGGTTGCACTAGAGTATAGGTTGCACTGGAATATAGGCTGCACTGGAGTGTAGGTTGCACTGGAGTATAGGCTGCACTGGAGTATAGGCTGCGCACTGGAGTATAGGTTGCACTGGAGTATAGGCTGCACTGGAGTATAGGTTGCACTGGAGTATAGGCTGCACTGGAGTATAGGTTGCACTGGAGTATAGATTGCACTGGAGTATAGGTTGCACTGGAGTATAGGTTGCACTGGAGTATAGGATGCACTGGAGTATAGGCTGCACTGGAGTATAGGTTGCACTGGAGTATAGGTTGCACTGGAGTATAGGTTGCACTGGAGTATAGGCTGCACTGGAGTATAGGTTGCACTGGAGTGTAGGTTGCACTTGAGTATAGGCTGCACTGGAGTATAGGTTGCACTGGAGTATAGGCTGCACTGGAGTATAGGTTGCACTGGAGTATAGGTTGCACTGGAGTATAGGCTGCACTGGAGTATACTGGAGTGTAGGTTGCACTGGAGTATAGGTGGCACTGGAGTATTGGTTGCACAGGAGTATAGGTGGCACTGGAGTATTGGTTGCACTGGAGTATAGGTTGCACTGGAGTATACTGGAGTGTAGGTTGCACTGGAGTATAGGCTGCACTGGAGTATAGGTTGCACTGGAGTATAGATTGCACTGGAGTATAGGCTGCACTGGAGTATAGGCTGCACTGGAGAATAGGTTGCACTTGAGTATAGGCTGCACTGGAGTATAGACTGCACTGGAGTATAGGTTGCACTGGAGTATAGGTTGCACTGGAGTATAGGCTGCACTGGAGTATAGACTGCACTGGAGTATAGGTTGCACTGGAGTATAGGTTGCACTGGAGTATAGGCTGCACTGGAGTATAGGTTGCACTGGAGTATAGGCTGCACTGGAGTATAGGTTGCACTGGAGTATAGGTTGCACTGGAGTATAGGTTGCACTGCAGTATAGGTTGCACTGGAGTATAGATTGCACTGGAGTATAGATTGCACTGGAGTATAGGTTGCACTGGAGTATAGGTTGCACTGGAGTATAGGTTGCACTGGAGTATAGGTTGCACTGGAGTATAGGTTGCACTGGATTATAGGTTGCACTGGAGTATAGGCTGCACTGGAGTATAGGCTGCACTAGAGTATAGGTTGCAATGGAATATAGGCTGCACTTGACTATAGGTTGCACTGGAGTATAGGTGGCACTGGAGTATAGGTTGCACTGGAGTATAGGCTGCACTGGAGTATAGGCTGCAATGGAGTATAGGTTGCACTGGAGTATAGGTTGCACTGGAGTATAGGCTGCACTGGAATATAGGTTGCACTGGAGTATAGGTTGCACTGGAGTATAGGTTGCACTGGAGTATAGGTTGCACTGGAGTATAGGTTGCACTGGAGTATAGGTTGCACTGGAGTATAGGCTGCACTGGAGTATAGGTTGCACTGGAGTATAGGTTGCACTGGAGTATAGGATGCACTGGAGTATAGGCTGCACTGGAGTATAGGTTGCACTGGAGTATAGGTTGCACTGGAGTATAGGTTGCACTGGAGTATAGGTTGCACTGGAGTATAGGTTGCACTGGAGTATAGGCTGCACTGGAGTTTAGGTTGCACTGGAGTATAGGTTGCACTGGAGTATAGGTTGCACTGGAGTATAGGTTGCACTGGAGTATAGGTTGCACTAGAGTATAGGTTGCACTGGAGTATAGGTTGCACTGGAGTATAGGTTGCACTGGAGTATTGGTTGCACTGGAGTATAGGTTGCACTGGAGTATACTGGAGTGTAGGTTGCACTGGAGTATAGGTTGCACTGGATTATAGGTTGCACTGGAGTATAGGCTGCACTGAAGTATATATTGCACTGGAGTATAGGCTGCACTGGAGTATAGGTTGCACTGGAGTATAGGTTGCACTGGAGTATAGGTTGCACTTGAGTATAGGCTGCACTGGAGTATAGACTGCAATGGAGTATAGGCTGCACTGGAATATAGGCTGCACTGGAGTATAGATTACACTGGAGTATAGGTTGCACTGGAGTATAGGCTGCACTGGAGTATTGGCTGCACTGGAGTATAGGTTGCACTGGAGTATAGGTTGCACTGGAGTATAGGTTGCACTGGAGTATAGGTTGCACTGGAGTATAGGCTGCACTGCAGTATAGGTGGCACTGGAGTATAGGTAGCACTGGAGTATAGGTTGCACTGCAGTATAGGTTGCACTGGAGTATAGGTTGCACTAGAGTATAGGTTGCACTGGAATATAGGCTGCACTGGAGTGTAGGTTGCACTGGAGTATAGGCTGCACTGGAGTATAGGCTGCGCACTGGAGTATAGGTTGCACTGGAGTATAGGCTGCACTGGAGTATAGGTTGCACTGGAGTATAGGCTGCACTGGAGTATAGGTTGCACTGGAGTATAGGCTGCACTGGAGTATAGGTTGCACTGGAGTATAGGCTGCACTGGAGTATAGGTTGCACTGGAGTATAGGCTGCACTGGAGTATAGGTTGCACTGGAGTATAGGCTGCACTGGAGTATAGGCTGCACTGGAGTATAGGTTACACTGGAGTATAGGCTGCACTGGAGTATAGGTTGAACTGCAGTATAGGTTGCACTGGAGTATAGATTGCACTGGAGTATAGGTTGCACTGGAGTATAGGTTGCACTGGAGTATAGGATGCACTGGAGTATAGGCTGCACTGGAGTATAGGTTGCACTGGAGTATAGGTTGCACTGGAGTATAGGTTGCACTGGAGTATAGAGTAAGTCCAGAGTCACAAACCTCAAACATTCCTTAGAAATCTGGGCAAAACCAAGCGATGGGGCACATTTGAGAACTAAGAGTATAACATTACAACTATACAAATGATTAGCTGCTAGTTATTCCTTCATACTCCAAGACATTTAACTAGCCAACTAAGTAGTTTAAACTCAGAGCAGATCCATGTACACTACACATGCATAACAGAGACACTAGACATTCCACATTAACTAGGTTGCACTGGAGTATAGGTTGCACTGGAGTATAGGTTGCACTGGAGTATAGGTTGCACTGGAGTATAGGCTGCACTGGAGTATAGGTTGCACTGGAGTATAGGTTGCACTGGAGTATAGGATGCACTGGAGTATAGGCTGCACTGGAGTATAGGTTGCACTGGTGTATAGGTTGCACTGGAGTATAGGTTGCACTTTAGTATAGGTTGCACTGGAGTATAGGTTGCACTGGAGTATAGGCTGCATTGGAGTATAGGTTGCACTGGAGTATAGGCTGCACTGGAGTTTAGGTTGCACTGGAGTATAGGTTGTACTGGAGTATAGGTTGCACTGGAGTATAGGTTGCACTGGAGTATAGGTTGCACTAGAGTATAGGTTGCACTGGAGTATAGGTTGCACTGGAGTATAGGTTGCACTGGAGTATTGGTTGCACTGGAGTATAGGTTGCACTGGAGTATACTGGAGTGTAGGTTGCACTGGAGTATAGGTTGCACTGGATTATAGGTTGCACTGGAGTATAGGCTGCACTGAAGTATATATTGCACTGGAGTATAGGCTGAACTGGAGTATAGGTTGCACTGGAGTATAGGATGCACTGGAGTATAGGCTGCACTGGAGTATAGGTTGCACTGGAGTATAGGTTGCACTGGAGTATAGGTTGCACTGGAGTATAGGTTGCACTGGAGTATAGGTTGCACTGGAGTATAGGCTGCACAGGAGTATAGGTTGCACTGGAGTATAGGCTGCACTGGAGTATAGGTTGCACTGGAGTATAGGTTGCACTGGAGTATAGGTTGCACTGGAGTATAGGTTGCACTGGAGTATAGGTTGCACTGGAGTATACTGGAGTGTAGGTTGCACTGGAGTATAGGTTGCACTGGATTATAGGTTGCACTGGAGTATAGGCTGCACTGAAGTATATATTGCACTGGAGTATAGGCTGCACTGGAGTATAGGTTGCACTGGAGTATAGGTTGCACTGGAGTATAGGTTGCACTTGAGTATAGGCTACACTGGAGTATAGACTGCACTGGAGTATAGGCTGCACTGGAGTATAGATTACACTGGAGTATAGGTTGCACTGGAGTATAGGCTGCACTGGAGTATTGGCTGCACTGGAGTATAGGTTGAACTGGAGTATAGGTTGCACTGGAGTATAGGTTGCACTGGAGTATAGGTTGCACTGCAGTATAGGTTGCACTGGAGTATAGGTTACACTGGAGTATAGGCTGCACTGGAGTATAGGTTGCACTAGAGTATAGGTTGCACTGGAGTATAGGCTGCATTGGAGTGTAGGTTGCACTGGAGTATAGGCTGCACTGGAGTATAGGCTGCGCACTGGAGTATAGGTTGCACTGGAGTATAGGCTGCACTGGTGTATAGGTTGCACTGGAGTATAGGCTGCACTGGAGTATAGGTTGCACTGGAGTATAGGTTGCACTGGAGTATAGGTTGCACTGCAGTATAGGTTGCACTGGAGTATAGATTGCACTGGAGTATAGATTGCACTGGAGTATAGGTTGCACTGGAGTATAGGTTGCACTGGAGTATAGGTTGCACTGGAGTATAGGTTGCACTGGAGTATAGGTTGCACTGGAGTATAGGCTGCACTGGAGTATAGGCTGCACTAGAGTATAGGTTGCACTGGAATATAGGCTGCACTTGACTATAGGTTGCACTGGAGTATAGGTTGCACTGGAGTATTGGTTGCACAGGAGTATAGGTGGCACTGGAGTATTGGTTGCACTGGAGTATAGGTTGCACTTGAGTATAGGCTTCACTGGAGTATAGACTGCACTGGAGTATAGGCTGCACTGGAGTATAGGCTGCACTGGAGTATAGATTACACTGGAGTATAGGTTGCACTGGAGTATAGGCTGCACTGGAGTATTGGCTGCACTGGAGTATAGGTTGAACTGGAGTATAGGTTGCACTGGAGTATAGGTTGCACTGGAGTATAGGCTGCACTGCAGTATAGGTGGCACTGGAGTATAGGTTGCACTGGAGTATAGGTTGCACTGCAGTATAGGTTGCACTGGAGTATAGGTTACACTGGAGTATAGGCTGCACTGGAGTATAGGTTGCACTAGAGTATAGGTTGCACTGGAGTATAGGCTGCACTGGAGTGTAGGTTGCACTGGAGTATAGGCTGCACTGGAGTATAGGCTGCGCACTGGAGTATAGGTTGCACTGTAGTATAGGCTGCACTGGTGTATAGGTTGTACTGGAGTATAGGCTGCACTGGAGTATAGGTTGCACTGGAGTATAGGTTGCACTGGAGTATAGGTTGCACTGCAGTATAGGTTGCACTGGAGTATAGATTGCACTGGAGTATAGATTGCACTGGAGTATAGGTTGCACTGGAGTATAGGTTGCACTGGAGTATAGGTTGCACTGGAGTATAGGTTGCACTGGAGTATAGGTTGCACTGGAGTATAGGCTGCACTGGAGTATAGGCTGCACTAGAGTATAGGTTGCACTGGAATATAGGCTGCACTTGACTATAGGTTGCACTGGAGTATAGGTTGCACTAGAGTATAGGTTGCACTGGAATATAGGCTGCACTGGAGTGTAGGTTGCACTGGAGTATAGGCTGCACTGGAGTATAGGCTGCGCACTGGAGTATAGGTTGCACTGGAGTATAGGCTGCACTGGAGTATAGGTTGCACTGGAGTATAGGCTGCACTGGAGTATAGGTTGCACTGGAGTATAGGTTGCACTGGAGTATAGGCTGCACTGGAGTATAGGTTGCACTGGAGTATAGGCTGCACTGGAGTATAGATTGCACTGGAGTATAGGTTTCACTGGAGTATAGGTTGAACTGCAGTATAGGTTGCACTGGAGTATAGATTGCACTGGAGTATAGGTTGCACTGGAGTATAGGTTGCACTGGAGTATAGGATGCACTGGAGTATAGGCTGCACTGGAGTATAGGTTGCACTGGAGTATAGGTTGCACTGGAGTATAGGTTGCACTGGAGTATAGAGTAAGTCCAGAGTCACAAACCTCAAACATTCCTTAGAAATCTGGGCAAAACCAAGCGATGGGGCACATTTGAGAACTAAGAGTATAACATTACAACTATACAAATGATTAGCTGCTAGTTATTCCTTCATACTCCAAGACATTTAACTAGCCAACTAAGTAGTTTAAACTCAGAGCAGATCCATGTACACTACACATGCATAACAGAGACACTAGACATTCCACATTAACTAGGTTGCACTGGAGTATAGGTTGCACTGGAGTATAGGTTGCACTGGAGTATAGGTTGCACTAGAGTATAGGTTGCACTGGAGTATAGGTTGCACTGGAGTATAGGTTGCACTGGAGTATTGGTTGCACTGGAGTATAGGTTGCACTGGAGTATACTGGAGTGTAGGTTGCACTGGAGTATAGGTTGCACTGGATTATAGGTTGCACTGGAGTATAGGCTGCACTGAAGTATATATTGCACTGGAGTATAGGCTGAACTGGAGTATAGGTTGCACTGGAGTATAGGTTGCACTGGAGTATAGGTTGCACTTGAGTATAGGCTGCACTGGAGTATAGACTGCAATGGAGTATAGGCTGCACTGGAATATAGGCTGCACTGGAGTATAGATTACACTGGAGTATAGGTTGCACTGGAGTATAGGCTGCACTGGAGTATTGGCTGCACTGGAGTATAGGTTGCACTGGAGTATAGGTTGCACTGGAGTATAGGTAGCACTGGAGTATAGGTTGCACTGCAGTATAGGTTGCACTGGAGTATAGGTTGCACTAGAGTATAGGTTGCACTGGAGTATAGGCTGCACTGGAGTATAGGCTGCGCACTGGAGTATAGGTTGCACTGGAGTATAGGCTGCACTGGAGTATAGGTTGCACTGGAGTATAGGTTGCACTGGAGTATAGATTGCACTGGAGTATAGGTTGCACTGGAGTATAGGTTGCACTGTAGTATAGGATGCACTGGAGTATAGGCTGCACTGGAGTATAGGTTGCACTGGAGTATAGGTTGCACTGGAGTATAGGTTGCACTGGAGTATAGGTTGCACTGGAGTATAGGTTGCACTGGAGTATAGGTTGCACTGGAGTATAGGCTGCACTGGAGTATAGGCTGCACTGGAGTATAGGCTGCACTGGAGTATAGGCTGCACTGGAGTATAGGTTGCACTGGAGTATAGGTTGCACTGGAGTATAGGTTGCACTGGAGTATAGATTGCACTGGAGTATTGGTTGCACTGGAGTATAGGTTGCACTGGAGTATACTGGAGTGTAGGTTGCACTGGAGTATAGGTTGCACTGGAGTATAGGTTGCACTGGATTATAGGTTGCACTGGAGTATAGGCTGCACTGAAGTATATATTGCACTGGAGTATAGGCTGCACTGGAGTATAGGTTGCACTGGAGTATAGGTTGCACTGGAGTATAGGTTGCACTGGAGTATAGGCTGCACTGGAGTATAGGTTGCACTGGAGTATAGGTTGCACTGGAGTATAGGATGCACTGGAGTATAGGCTGCACTGGAGTATAGGTTGCACTGGAGTATAGGTTGCACTGGAGTATAGGTTGCACTGGAGTATAGGTTGCACTGGAGTATAGGTTGCACTGGAGTATAGGCTGCACAGGAGTATAGGTTGCACTGGAGTATAGGCTGCACTGGAGTATAGGTTGCACTGGAGTATAGGTTGCACTGGAGTATAGGTTGCACTGGAGTATAGGTTGCACTGGAGTATAGGTTGCACTGGAGTATACTGGAGTGTAGGTTGCACTGGAGTATAGGTTGCACTGGATTATAGGTTGCACTGGAGTATAGGCTGCACTGAAGTATATATTGCACTGGAGTATAGGCTGCACTGGAGTATAGGTTGCACTGGAGTATAGGTTGCACTGGAGTATAGGTTGCACTTGAGTATAGGCTACACTGGAGTATAGACTGCACTGGAGTATAGGCTGCACTGGAGTATAGATTACACTGGAGTATAGGTTGCACTGGAGTATAGGCTGCACTGGAGTATTGGCTGCACTGGAGTATAGGTTGAACTGGAGTATAGGTTGCACTGGAGTATAGGTTGCACTGGAGTATAGGTTGCACTGCAGTATAGGTTGCACTGGAGTATAGGTTACACTGGAGTATAGGCTGCACTGGAGTATAGGTTGCACTAGAGTATAGGTTGCACTGGAGTATAGGCTGCATTGGAGTGTAGGTTGCACTGGAGTATAGGCTGCACTGGAGTATAGGCTGCGCACTGGAGTATAGGTTGCACTGGAGTATAGGCTGCACTGGTGTATAGGTTGCACTGGAGTATAGGCTGCACTGGAGTATAGGTTGCACTGGAGTATAGGTTGCACTGGAGTATAGGTTGCACTGCAGTATAGGTTGCACTGGAGTATAGATTGCACTGGAGTATAGATTGCACTGGAGTATAGGTTGCACTGGAGTATAGGTTGCACTGGAGTATAGGTTGCACTGGAGTATAGGTTGCACTGGAGTATAGGTTGCACTGGAGTATAGGTTGCACTGGAGTATAGGTTGCACTGGAGTATAGGCTGCACTGGAGTATAGGCTGCACTAGAGTATAGGTTGGACTGGAATATAGGCTGCACTTGACTATAGGTTGCACTGGAGTATAGGTTGCACTGGAGTATTGGTTGCACAGGAGTATAGGTGGCACTGGAGTATTGGTTGCACTGGAGTATAGGTTGCAATGGAGTATAGGTTGCACTGGAGTATAGGTTGCACTGGAGTATAGGCTGCACTGGAATATAGGTTGCACTGGAGTATAGGTTGCACTGGAGTATAGGTTGCAATGGAGTATAGGTTGCACTGGAGTATAGGTTGCACTGGAGTATAGGTTGCACTGGAGTATAGGCTGCACTGGAGTATAGGCTGCACTGGAGTATAGGTTGCACTGGAGTATAGGTTGCACTGGAGTATAGGTTGCACTGGAGTATAGGTTGCACTGGAGTAAAGGTTGCACTGGAGTATAGGCTGCACTGGAGTATAGGTTGCACTGGAGTATAGGCTGCACTGGAGTATAGGTTGCACTGGAGTATAGGCTGCACTGGAGTATAGGTTGCACTGGAGTATAGGCTGCACTGGAGTATAGGTTGCACTGGAGTATAGGTTGCACTGGAGTATTGGTTGCACTGGAGTATAGGTTGCACTGGAGTATACTGGAGTGTAGGTTGCACTGGAGTATAGGTTGCACTGGAGTATAGGTTGCACTGGATTATAGGTTGCACTGGAGTATAGGCTGCACTGAAGTATATATTGCACTGGAGTATAGGCTGTACTGGAGTATAGGTTGCACTGGAGTATAGGTTGCACTGGAGTATAGGTTGCACTTGAGTATAGGCTGCACTGGAGTATAGGCTGCACTGGAGTATAGGTTGCACTGGAGTATAGGTTGCACTGGAGTATAGGTTGCACTGGAGTATAGGTTGCACTGGAGTATAGGTTGCACTGGAGTATAGGCTGCACTGGAGTATAGGTTGCACTGGAGTATAGGCTGCACTGGAGTATAGGTTGTACTGGAGTATAGGTTGCACTGGAGTATAGGTTGCACTGGAGTATTGGTTGCACTGGAGTATAGGTTGCACTGGAGTATACTGGAGTGTAGGTTGCACTGGAGTATAGGTTGCACTGGAGTATAGGTTGCACTGGATTATAGGTTGCACTGGAGTATAGGCTGCACTGAAGTATATATTGCACTGGAGTATAGGCTGTACTGGAGTATAGGTTGCACTGGAGTATAGGTTGCACTGGAGTATAGGTTGCACTTGAGTATAGGTTGCACTGGAGTATAGGTTGCACTGGAGTATAGGTTGCACTGGAGTATAGGTTGCACTGGAGTATACTGGACTGTAGGTTGCACTGGAGTATAGGTTGCACTGGATTATAGGTTGCACTGGAGTATAGGCTACACTGAAGTATATATTGCACTGGAGTATAGGCTGCACTGGAGTATAGGTTGCACTGGAGTATAGGTTGCACTGGAGTATAGGTTGCACTTGAGTATAGGCTTCACTGGAGTATAGACTGCACTGGAGTATAGGCTGCACTGGAGTATAGGCTGCACTGGAGTATAGATTACACTGGAGTATAGGTTGCACTGGAGTATAGGCTGCACTGGAGTATTGGCTGCACTGGAGTATAGGTTGAACTGGAGTATAGGTTGCACTGGAGTATAGGTTGCACTGGAGTATAGGCTGCACTGCAGTATAGGTGGCACTGGAGTATAGGTTGCACTGGAGTATAGGTTGCACTGCAGTATAGGTTGCACTGGAGTATAGGTTACACTGGAGTATAGGCTGCACTGGAGTATAGGTTGCACTAGAGTATAGGTTGCACTGGAGTATAGGCTGCACTGGAGTGTAGGTTGCACTGGAGTATAGGCTGCACTGGAGTATAGGCTGCGCACTGGAGTATAGGTTGCACTGTAGTATAGGCTGCACTGGTGTATAGGTTGTACTGGAGTATAGGCTGCACTGGAGTATAGGTTGCACTGGAGTATAGGTTGCACTGGAGTATAGGTTGCACTGCAGTATAGGTTGCACTGGAGTATAGATTGCACTGGAGTATAGATTGCACTGGAGTATAGGTTGCACTGGAGTATAGGTTGCACTGGAGTATAGGTTGCACTGGAGTATAAGTTGCACTGGAGTATAGGTTGCACTGGAGTATAGGCTGCACTGGAGTATAGGCTGCACTAGAGTATAGGTTGCACTGGAATATAGGCTGCACTTGACTATAGGTTGCACTGGAGTATAGGTTGCACTGGAGTATTGGTTGCACAGGAGTATAGGTGGCACTGGAGTATTGGTTGCACTGGAGTATAGGTTGCAATGGAGTATAGGTTGCACTGGAGTATAGGTTGCACTGGAGTATAGGCTGCACTGGAATATAGGTTGCACTGGAGTATAGGTTGCACTGGAGTATAGGTTGCAATGGAGTATAGGTTGCACTGGAGTATAGGTTGCACTGGAGTATAGGTTGCACTGGAGTATAGGCTGCACTGGAGTATAGGTTGCACTGGAGTATAGGTTGCACTGGAGTATAGGATGCACTGGAGTATAGGCTGCACTGGAGTATAGGTTGCACTGGAGTATAGGTTGCACTGGAGTATAGGTTGCACTGGAGTATAGGTTGCACTGGAGTAAAGTTTGCACTGGAGTATAGGCTGCACTGGAGTATAGGTTGCACTGGAGTATAGGCTGCACTGGAGTATAGGTTGCACTGGAGTATAGGCTGCACTGGAGTATAGGTTGCACTGGAGTATAGGCTGCACTGGAGTATAGGTTGCACTGGAGTATAGGCTGCACTGGAGTATAGGTTGCACTGGAGTATAGGTTGCACTGGAGTATTGGTTGCACTGGAGTATAGGTTGCACTGGAGTATACTGGAGTGTAGGTTGCACTGGAGTATAGGTTGCACTGGAGTATAGGTTGCACTGGATTATAGGTTGCACTGGAGTATAGGCTGCACTGAAGTATATATTGCACTGGAGTATAGGCTGTACTGGAGTATAGGTTGCACTGGAGTATAGGTTGCACTGGAGTATAGGTTGCACTTGAGTATAGGCTGCACTGGAGTATAGACTGCACTGGAGTATAGGCTGCACTGGAGTATAGGCTGCACTGGAGTATAGATTACACTGGAGTATAGGTTGCACTGGAGTATAGGCTGCACTGGAGTATAGGCTGCACTGGAGTATAGGTTGCACTGGAGTATAGGCTGCACTGGAGTATAGGCTGCACTGGAGTATAGGCTGCACTGGTGTATAGGCTGCACTGGAGTATAGGCTGCACTGGAGTATAGGTTGCACTGGAGTATAGGCTGCACTGGAGTATAGGTTGCACTGGAGTATAGGCTGCACTGGAGTATAGGCTGCACTGGAGTATAGGTTGCACTGGAGTATAGGTTGCACTGGAGTATAGGTTGCACTGGAGTATAGGTTGCACTGGAGTATAGGTTGCACTGCAGTATAGGCTGCACTGGAGTATAGGCTGCACTGGAGTATAGGTTGCACTGGAGTATAGTCTGCACTGGAGTATAGGTTGCACTGGAGTATAGGCTGCACTGTAGTATAGGTTGCACTGGAGTATAGGTTACACTGGAGTATAGGCTGCACTGGAGTATAGGTTGCACTAGAGTATAGGTTGCACTGGAGTATAGGCTGCACTGGAGTGTAGGTTGCACTGGATTATAGGCTGAACTGGAGTATAGGCTGCACTGGAGTATAGGTTGCACTGGAGTATAGGCTGCACTGGAGTATAGGTTGCACTGGAGTATAGGTTGCACTGGAGTATAGGTTGCACTGCAGTATAGGTTGCACTGGAGTATAGATTGCACTGGAGTATAGATTGCACTGGAGTATAGGTTGCACTGGAGTATAGGTTGCACTGGAGTATAGGTTGCACTGGAGTATAGGTTGCACTGGAGTATAGGTTGCACTGGAGTATAGGCTGCACTGGAGTATAGGCTGCACTGGAGTATAGGTTGCACTGGAATATAGGCTGCACTTGACTATAGGTTGCACTGGAGTATAGGTTGCACTGGAGTATTGCTTGCCAGTATAGGTGGCACTGGAGTATTGGTTGCATTGGAGTATAGGTGGCACTGGAGTATAGGTTGCACTGGAGTATAGGCTGCACTGGAGTATAGGTTGCAATGGAGTATAGGTTGCACTGGAGTATAGGTTGCACTGGAGTATAGGCTGTACTGGAGTATAGGTTGCACTGGAGTATAGGTTGCACTGGAGTATAGGTTGCACTGGAGTATAGGTTGCACTGGAGTATAGGTTGCACTGGAGTATAGGTTGCACTGGAGTATAGGCTGCACTGGAGTATAGGTTGCACTGGAGTATAGGTTGCACTGGAGTATAGGCTGCACTGGAGTATAGGCTGCACTGGAGTATAGGCTGCACTGGAGTATAGTTTGCACTGGAGTATAGGTTGCACTGGAGTATAGGTTGCACTGGAGTATAGGTTGCACTGGAGTATAGGCTGCACTGGAGTATAGGTTGCACTGGAGTATAGGCTGCACTGGAGTATAGGCTGCACTGGAGTATAGGTTGCACTGGAGTATAGGTTGCACTGGAGTATAGGTTGCACTGGAGTATAGGTTGCACTGGAGTATAGGTTGCACTGGAGTATAGGTTGCACTGGAGTATTGGTTGCACTGGAGTATAGGTTGCACTGGACTATACTGGAGTGTAGGTTGCACTGGAGTATAGGTTGCACTGGAGTATAGGTTGCACTGGATTATAGGTTGCACTGGAGTATAGGCTGCACTTAAGTATATATTGCACTGGAGTATAGGCTGCACTGGAGTATAGGTTGCACTGGAGTATAGGTTGCACTGGAGTATAGGTTGCACTGGAGTATAGGTTGCACTGGAGTATAGATTGCACTGGAGTATAGGTTGCACTGGAGTATAGGCTGCACTGCAGGATAGGCTGCACTGGAGTATAGGTTGCACTGGAGTATAGGTTGCACTGGAGTATAGGCTGCACTGGAGTATAGGCTGCACTGGAGTATAGGTTGCACTGGAGTATAGGCTGCACTGGAGTATAGGTTGCACTGGAGTATAGGCTGCACTGCAGGATAGGTTGCACTGGAGTATAGATTGCACTGGAGTATAGGTTGCACTGGAGTATAGGCTGCACTGGAGTATAGGCTGCACTGGAGTATAGGTTGCACTGGAGTATAGGCTGCACTGGAGTATAGGTTGCACTGGAGTATAGGCTGCACTGGAGTATAGGCTGCACTGGAGTATAGGTTCCACTGGAGTATAGGTTGCACTGGAGTATAGGTTGCACTGGAGTATAGGCTCCACTGGAGTATAGTTTGCACTGGAGTATAGGTTGCAATGGAGTATAGGTTGCAATGGAGTATAGGCTGCACTGGAGTATAGGCTGCATTGGAGTATAGATTGCACTGGAGTATAGTTTGCACTGGAGTATAGGCTGCACTGGAGTATAGGCTGCACTGAAGTATATATTGCACTGGAGTATAGGCTGTACTGGAGTATAGGTTGCACTGGAGTTAGGCTGCACTTGAGTATAGGCTGCACTGGAGTATAGGTTGCACTGGAGTATAGGTTGCACTGGTGTATAGGCTGCACTGGAGTATACTGGAGTGTAGGTTGCACTGGAGTATAGGTGGCACTGGAGTATTGGTTGCACAGGAGTATAGGTGGCACTGGAGTATTGGTTGCACTGGAGTATAGGTTGCACTGGAGTATACTGGAGTGTAGGTTGCACTGGAGTATAGGCTGCACTGGAGTATAGGTTGCACTGGAGTATAGATTGCACTGGAGTATAGGCTGCACTGGAGTATAGGCTGCACTGGAGAATAGGTTGCACTTGAGTATAGGCTGCACTGGAGTATAGACTGCACTGGAGTATAGGTTGCACTGGAGTATAGGCTGCACTGGAGTATAGACTGCACTGGAGTATAGGTTGCACTGGAGTATAGGCTGCACTGGAGTATAGGCTGCACTGGAGAATAGGTTGCACTTGAGTATAGGCTGCAATGGAGTATAGACTGCACTGGAGTATAGGCTGCACTGGAGTATAGGCTGCACTGGAGTATAGATTACACTGGATTATAGGTTGCACTGGAGTATAGGCTGCACTGGAGTATAGGCTGCACTGGAGTATAGGTTGCACTGGAGTATAGGTTGCACTGGAGTATACGTTGCACTGGAGTATAGGCTGCACTGCAGTATAGGTGGCACTGGAGTATAGGTTGCACTGGAGTATAGGTTGCACTGCATGTATAGGCTGCACTGGAGTATAGGCTGCACTGGAGTATAGGTTGCACTGGAGTATAGGTTGCACTGGAGTATAGGCTGCACTGGAGTATAGGTTGCACTGGAGTATAGGCTGCACTGGAGTATAGGCTGCACTGGAGTATAGGCTGCACTGGAGTATAGATTGCACTGGAGTATAGGTTGCACTGGAGTATAGGTTGCACTGGAGTATAGGCTGCACTGGAGTATAGGTTGCACTGGAGTATAGGTTGCACTGGAGTATAGGCTGCACTGGAGTATAGGCTGCACTGGAGTATAGGTTGCACTGGAGTATAGGTTGCACTGGAGTATAGGTTGCACTGGAGTATAGGTTGCACTGGAGTATAGGTTGCACTGGAGTATAGGCTGCACTGGAGTATAGGTTGCACTGGAGTATAGGCTGCACTGGAGTATAGGCTGCACTGGAGTATAGGTTGCACTGGAGTATAGGTTGCACTAGAGTATAGGTTGCACTGGAATATAGGTTGCACTTGAGTATAGGTTGCACTGGAGTATAGGTTGCACTGGAGTATTGGTTGCACTGGAGTATAGGTTGCACTGGAGTATACTACAGTGTAGGTTGCACTGGAGTATAGGTTGCACTGGAGTATAGGTTGCACTGGATTATAGGTTGCACTGGAGTATAGGCTGCACTGAAGTATATATTGCACTGGAGTATAGGCTGCACTGGAGTATAGGTTGCACTGGAGTATAGGTTGCACTGGAGTATAGGTTGCACTGCAGTATAGGTTGCACTGGAGTATAGATTGCACTGGAGTATAGGTTGCACTGGAGTATAGGCTGCACTGGAGTATAGGTTGCACTGGAGTATAGGCTGCACTGGAGTGTAGGTTGCACTGGAGTATAGGCTGCACTGGAGTATAGGCTGCACTGGAGTATAGGTTGCACTGGAGTATAGGCTGCACTGGAGTATAGGTTGCACTAGAGTATAGGTTGCACTGGAGTATAGGCTGCACTGGAGTGTAGGTTGCACTGGAGTATAGGCTGCACTGGAGTATAGGCTGCACTGGAGTATAGGTTGCACTGGAGTATAGGCTGCACTGGAGTATAGGTTGCACTGGAGTATAGGTTGCACTGGAGTATAGGTTGCACTGGAGTATAGGTTGCACTGCAGTATAGGTTGCACTGGAGTATAGATTGCACTGGAGTATAGATTGCACTGGAGTATAGGTTGCACTGGAGTATAGGTTGCACTGGAGTATAGGTTGCACTGGAGTATTGGTTGCACAGGAGTATAGGTGGCACTGGAGTATTGGTTGCACTGGAGTATAGGTTGCACTGGAGTATAAGCTGCACTGGAGTATAGGTTGCAATGGAGTATAGGTTGCACTGGAGTATAGGTTGCACTGGAGTATAGGCTGCACTGGAATATAGGTTGCACTGGAGTATAGGTTGCACTGGAGTATAGGTTGCACTGGAGTATAGGTTGCACTGGAGTATAGGTTGCACTGGAGTATAGGTTGCACTGGAGTATAGGCTGCACTGGAGTATAGGTTGCACTGGAGTATAGGCTGCACTGGAGTATAGGCTGCACTGGAGTATAGGTTGCACTGGAGTATAGGTTGCACTGGAGTATAGGTTGCACTGGAGTATAGGTTGCACTGGAGTATAGGCTGCACTGGAGTATAGGCTGCAATGGAGAATAGGTTGCACTTGAGTATAGGCTGCAATGGAGTATAGACTGCACTGGAGTATAGGCTGCACTGGAGTATAGGCTGCACTGGAGTATAGATTACACTGGATTATAGGTTGCACTGGAGTATAGGCTGCACTGGAGTATAGGCTGCACTGGAGTATAGGTTGCACTGGAGTATAGGTTGCACTGGAGTATACGTTGCACTGGAGTATAGGCTGCACTGCAGTATAGGTGGCACTGGAGTATAGGTTGCACTGGTGTATAGGCTGCACTGGAGTATACTGGAGTGTAGGTTGCACTGGAGTATAGGTGGCACTGGAGTATTGGTTGCACAGGAGTATAGGTGGCACTGGAGTATTGGTTGCACTGGAGTATAGGTTGCACTGGAGTATACTGGAGTGTAGGTTGCACTGGAGTATAGGCTGCACTGGAGTATAGGTTGCACTGGAGTATAGATTGCACTGGAGTATAGGCTGCACTGGAGTATAGGCTGCACTGGAGAATAGGTTGCACTTGAGTATAGGCTGCACTGGAGTATAGACTGCACTGGAGTATAGGTTGCACTGGAGTATAGGCTGCACTGGAGTATAGACTGCACTGGAGTATAGGTTGCACTGGAGTATAGGCTGCACTGGAGTATAGGCTGCACTGGAGAATAGGTTGCACTTGAGTATAGGCTGCAATGGAGTATAGACTGCACTGGAGTATAGGCTGCACTGGAGTATAGGCTGCACTGGAGTATAGATTACACTGGATTATAGGTTGCACTGGAGTATAGGCTGCACTGGAGTATAGGCTGCACTGGAGTATAGGTTGCACTGGAGTATAGGTTGCACTGGAGTATACGTTGCACTGGAGTATAGGCTGCACTGCAGTATAGGTGGCACTGGAGTATAGGTTGCACTGGAGTATAGGTTGCACTGCATGTATAGGCTGCACTGGAGTATAGGCTGCACTGGAGTATAGGTTGCACTGGAGTATAGGTTGCACTGGAGTATAGGCTGCACTGGAGTATAGGTTGCACTGGAGTATAAGCTGCACTGGAGTATAGGCTGCACTGGAGTATAGGCTGCACTGGAGTATAGATTGCACTGGAGTATAGGTTGCACTGGAGTATAGGTTGCACTGGAGTATAGGCTGCACTGGAGTATAGGTTGCACTGGAGTATAGGCTGCACTGGAGTATAGGCTGCACTGGAGTATAGGTTGCACTGGAGTATAGGTTGCACTGGAGTATAGGTTGCACTGGAGTATAGGTTGCACTGGAGTATAGGTTGCACTGGAGTATAGGCTGCACTGGAGTATAGGTTGCACTGGAGTATAGGTTGCACTGGAGTATAGGCTGCACTGGAGAATAGGTTGCACTTGAGTATAGGCTGCACTGGAGTATAGACTGCACTGGAGTATAGGTTGCACTGGAGTATAGGCTGCACTGGAGTATAGACTGCACTGGAGTATAGGTTGCACTGGAGTATAGGCTGCACTGGAGTATAGGCTGCACTGGAGAATAGGTTGCACTTGAGTATAGGCTGCAATGGAGTATAGACTGCACTGGAGTATAGGCTGCTGCACTGGAGTATAGGCTGCACTGGAGTATAGATTACACTGGATTATAGGTTGCACTGGAGTATAGGCTGCACTGGAGTATAGGCTGCACTGGAGTATAGGTTGCACTGGAGTATAGGTTGCACTGGAGTATACGTTGCACTGGAGTATAGGCTGCACTGCAGTATAGGTGGCACTGGAGTATAGGTTGCACTGGAGTATAGGTTGCACTGCATGTATAGGCTGCACTGGAGTATAGGCTGCACTGGAGTATAGGTTGCACTGGAGTATAGGTTGCACTGGAGTATAGGCTGAACTGGAGTATAGGTTGCACTGGAGTATAGGCTGCACTGGAGTATAGGCTGCACTGGAGTATAGGCTGCACTGGAGTATAGATTGCACTGGAGTATAGGTTGCACTGGAGTATAGGTTGCACTGGAGTATAGGCTGCACTGGAGTATAGGTTGCACTGGAGTATAGGCTGCACTGGAGTATAGGCTGCACTGGAGTATAGGTTGCACTGGAGTATAGGTTGCACTGGAGTATAGGTTGCACTGGAGTATAGGTTGCACTGGAGTATAGGTTGCACTGGAGTATAGGCTGCACTGGAGTATAGGTTGCACTGGAGTATAGGCTGCACTGGAGTATAGGCTGCACTGGAGTATAGGTTGCACTGGAGTATAGGTTGCACTAGAGTATAGGTTGCACTGGAATATAGGTTGCACTTGAGTATAGGTTGCACTGGAGTATAGGTTGCACTGGAGTATTGGTTGCACTGGAGTATAGGTTGCACTGGAGTATACTACAGTGTAGGTTGCACTGGAGTATAGGTTGCACTGGAGTATAGGTTGCACTGGATTATAGGTTGCACTGGAGTATAGGCTGCACTGAAGTATATATTGCACTGGAGTATAGGCTGCACTGGAGTATAGGTTGCACTGGAGTATAGGTTGCACTGGAGTATAGGTTGCACTGCAGTATAGGTTGCACTGGAGTATAGATTGCACTGGAGTATAGGTTGCACTGGAGTATAGGCTGCACTGGAGTATAGGTTGCACTGGAGTATAGGCTGCACTGGAGTATAGGCTGCACTGGAGTATAGGTTGCACTGGAGTATAGGCTGCACTGGAGTATAGGCTGCACTGGAGTATAGGTTTCACTGGAGTATTGGTTGCACAGGAGTATAGGTGGCACTGGAGTATTGGTTGCACTGGAGTATAGGTGGCACTGGAGTATAGGTTGCACTGGAGTATAAGCTGCACTGGAGTATAGGTTGCAATGGAGTATAGGTTGCACTGGAGTATAGGTTGCACTGGAGTATAGGCTGCACTGGAATATAGGTTGCACTGGAGTATAGGTTGCACTGGAGTATAGGTTGCACTGGAGTATAGGTTGCACTGGAGTATAGGTTGCACTGGAGTATAGGTTGCACTGGAGTATAGGCTGCACTGGAGTATAGGTTGCACTGGAGTATAGGCTGCACTGGAGTATAGGCTGCACTGGAGTATAGGTTGCACTGGAGTATAGGTTGCACTGGAGTATAGGTTGCACTGGAGTATAGGTTGCACTGGAGTATAGGCTGCACTGGAGTATAGGCTGCAATGGAGAATAGGTTGCACTTGAGTATAGGCTGCAATGGAGTATAGACTGCACTGGAGTATAGGCTGCACTGGAGTATAGGCTGCACTGGAGTATAGATTACACTGGATTATAGGTTGCACTGGAGTATAGGCTGCACTGGAGTATAGGCTGCACTGGAGTATAGGTTGCACTGGAGTATAGGTTGCACTGGAGTATACGTTGCACTGGAGTATAGGCTGCACTGCAGTATAGGTGGCACTGGAGTATAGGTTGCACTGGTGTATAGGCTGCACTGGAGTATACTGGAGTGTAGGTTGCACTGGAGTATAGGTGGCACTGGAGTATTGGTTGCACAGGAGTATAGGTGGCACTGGAGTATTGGTTGCACTGGAGTATAGGTTGCACTGGAGTATACTGGAGTGTAGGTTGCACTGGAGTATAGGCTGCACTGGAGTATAGGTTGCACTGGAGTATAGATTGCACTGGAGTATAGGCTGCACTGGAGTATAGGCTGCACTGGAGAATAGGTTGCACTTGAGTATAGGCTGCACTGGAGTATAGACTGCACTGGAGTATAGGTTGCACTGGAGTATAGGCTGCACTGGAGTATAGACTGCACTGGAGTATAGGTTGCACTGGAGTATAGGCTGCACTGGAGTATAGGCTGCACTGGAGAATAGGTTGCACTTGAGTATAGGCTGCAATGGAGTATAGACTGCACTGGAGTATAGGCTGCACTGGAGTATAGGCTGCACTGGAGTATAGATTACACTGGATTATAGGTTGCACTGGAGTATAGGCTGCACTGGAGTATAGGCTGCACTGGAGTATAGGTTGCACTGGAGTATAGGTTGCACTGGAGTATACGTTGCACTGGAGTATAGGCTGCACTGCAGTATAGGTGGCACTGGAGTATAGGTTGCACTGGAGTATAGGTTGCACTGCATGTATAGGCTGCACTGGAGTATAGGCTGCACTGGAGTATAGGTTGCACTGGAGTATAGGTTGCACTGGAGTATAGGCTGCACTGGAGTATAGGTTGCACTGGAGTATAAGCTGCACTGGAGTATAGGCTGCACTGGAGTATAGGCTGCACTGGAGTATAGATTGCACTGGAGTATAGGTTGCACTGGAGTATAGGTTGCACTGGAGTATAGGCTGCACTGGAGTATAGGTTGCACTGGAGTATAGGCTGCACTGGAGTATAGGCTGCACTGGAGTATAGGTTGCACTGGAGTATAGGTTGCACTGGAGTATAGGTTGCACTGGAGTATAGGTTGCACTGGAGTATAGGTTGCACTGGAGTATAGGCTGCACTGGAGTATAGGTTGCACTGGAGTATAGGTTGCACTGGAGTATAGGCTGCACTGGAGAATAGGTTGCACTTGAGTATAGGCTGCACTGGAGTATAGACTGCACTGGAGTATAGGTTGCACTGGAGTATAGGCTGCACTGGAGTATAGACTGCACTGGAGTATAGGTTGCACTGGAGTATAGGCTGCACTGGAGTATAGGCTGCACTGGAGAATAGGTTGCACTTGAGTATAGGCTGCAATGGAGTATAGACTGCACTGGAGTATAGGCTGCTGCACTGGAGTATAGGCTGCACTGGAGTATAGATTACACTGGATTATAGGTTGCACTGGAGTATAGGCTGCACTGGAGTATAGGCTGCACTGGAGTATAGGTTGCACTGGAGTATAGGTTGCACTGGAGTATACGTTGCACTGGAGTATAGGCTGCACTGCAGTATAGGTGGCACTGGAGTATAGGTTGCACTGGAGTATAGGTTGCACTGCATGTATAGGCTGCACTGGAGTATAGGCTGCACTGGAGTATAGGTTGCACTGGAGTATAGGTTGCACTGGAGTATAGGCTGAACTGGAGTATAGGTTGCACTGGAGTATAGGCTGCACTGGAGTATAGGCTGCACTGGAGTATAGGCTGCACTGGAGTATAGATTGCACTGGAGTATAGGTTGCACTGGAGTATAGGTTGCACTGGAGTATAGGCTGCACTGGAGTATAGGTTGCACTGGAGTATAGGCTGCACTGGAGTATAGGCTGCACTGGAGTATAGGTTGCACTGGAGTATAGGTTGCACTGGAGTATAGGTTGCACTGGAGTATAGGTTGCACTGGAGTATAGGTTGCACTGGAGTATAGGCTGCACTGGAGTATAGGTTGCACTGGAGTATAGGCTGCACTGGAGTATAGGCTGCACTGGAGTATAGGTTGCACTGGAGTATAGGTTGCACTAGAGTATAGGTTGCACTGGAATATAGGTTGCACTTGAGTATAGGTTGCACTGGAGTATAGGTTGCACTGGAGTATTGGTTGCACTGGAGTATAGGTTGCACTGGAGTATACTACAGTGTAGGTTGCACTGGAGTATAGGTTGCACTGGAGTATAGGTTGCACTGGATTATAGGTTGCACTGGAGTATAGGCTGCACTGAAGTATATATTGCACTGGAGTATAGGCTGCACTGGAGTATAGGTTGCACTGGAGTATAGGTTGCACTGGAGTATAGGTTGCACTGCAGTATAGGTTGCACTGGAGTATAGATTGCACTGGAGTATAGGTTGCACTGGAGTATAGGCTGCACTGGAGTATAGGTTGCACTGGAGTATAGGCTGCACTGGAGTATAGGCTGCACTGGAGTATAGGTTGCACTGGAGTATAGGCTGCACTGGAGTATAGGCTGCACTGGAGTATAGGTTTCACTGGAGTATAGGTTGCACTGGAGTATAGGTTGCACTGGAGTGTATAGGCTGCACTGGAGTATAGGCTGCACTGGAGTATAGGTTGCACTGGAGTATAGGTTGCACTGGAGTAAAGGTTGCACTGGAGTATAGGTTGCACTGGAGTATAGGCTGCACTGGAGTATAGGCTGCACTAGAGTATAGGTTGCACTGGAGTATAGGCTGCACTGGAGTGTAGGTTGCACTGGAGTATAGGCTGCACTGGAGTATAGGCTGCACTGGAGTATAGGTTGCACTGGAGTATAGGCTGCACTGGAGTATAGGTTGCACTGGAGTATAGGTTGCACTGGAGTATAGGTTGCACTGGAGTATAGGTTGCACTGGAGTATAGGTTGCACTGCAGTATAGGTTGCACTGGAGTATAGATTGCACTGGAGTATAGATTGCACTGGAGTATAGGTTGCACTGGAGTATAGGTTGCACTGGAGTATAGGTTGCACTGGAGTATTGGTTGCACAGGAGTATAGGTGGCACTGGAGTATTGGTTGCACTGGAGTATAGGTGGCACTGGAGTATAGGTTGCACTGGAGTATAAGCTGCACTGGAGTATAGGTTGCAATGGAGTATAGGTTGCACTGGAGTATAGGCTGCACTGGAGTATAGGTTCCACTGGAGTATAGGTTGCACTGGAGTATAGGTTGCACTGGAGTATAGGCTCCACTGGAGTATAGTTTGCACTGGAGTATAGGTTGCAATGGAGTATAGGTTGCAATGGAGTATAGGCTGCACTGGAGTATAGGCTGCATTGGAGTATAGATTGCACTGGAGTATAGTTTGCACTGGAGTATAGGCTGCACTGGAGTATAGGCTGCACTGAAGTATATATTGCACTGGAGTATAGGCTGTACTGGAGTATAGGTTGCACTGGAGTTAGGCTGCACTTGAGTATAGGCTGCACTGGAGTATAGGTTGCACTGGAGTATAGGTTGCACTGGTGTATAGGCTGCACTGGAGTATACTGGAGTGTAGGTTGCACTGGAGTATAGGTGGCACTGGAGTATTGGTTGCACAGGAGTATAGGTGGCACTGGAGTATTGGTTGCACTGGAGTATAGGTTGCACTGGAGTATACTGGAGTGTAGGTTGCACTGGAGTATAGGCTGCACTGGAGTATAGGTTGCACTGGAGTATAGATTGCACTGGAGTATAGGCTGCACTGGAGTATAGGCTGCACTGGAGAATAGGTTGCACTTGAGTATAGGCTGCACTGGAGTATAGACTGCACTGGAGTATAGGTTGCACTGGAGTATAGGCTGCACTGGAGTATAGACTGCACTGGAGTATAGGTTGCACTGGAGTATAGGCTGCACTGGAGTATAGGCTGCACTGGAGAATAGGTTGCACTTGAGTATAGGCTGCAATGGAGTATAGACTGCACTGGAGTATAGGCTGCACTGGAGTATAGGCTGCACTGGAGTATAGATTACACTGGATTATAGGTTGCACTGGAGTATAGGCTGCACTGGAGTATAGGCTGCACTGGAGTATAGGTTGCACTGGAGTATAGGTTGCACTGGAGTATACTACAGTGTAGGTTGCACTGGAGTATAGGTTGCACTGGAGTATAGGTTGCACTGGATTATAGGTTGCACTGGAGTATAGGCTGCACTGAAGTATATATTGCACTGGAGTATAGGCTGCACTAGAGTATAGGTTGCACTGGAGTATAGGTTGCACTGGAGTATAGGTTGCACTGCAGTATAGGTTGCACTGGAGTATAGATTGCACTGGAGTATAGGTTTCACTGGAGTATAGGTTGCACTGGAGTATAGGCTGCACTGGAGTATAGGTTGCACTAGAGTATAGGTTGCACTGGAGTATAGGCTGCACTGGAGTGTAGGTTGCACTGGAGTATAGGCTGCACTGGAGTATAGGCTGCACTGGAGTATAGGTTGCACTGGAGTATAGGCTGCACTGGAGTATAGGTTGCACTGGAGTATAGGTTGCACTGGAGTATAGGTTGCACTGGAGTATAGGTTGCACTGGAGTATAGGTTGCACTGCAGTATAGGTTGCACTGGAGTATAGATTGCACTGGAGTATAGATTGCACTGGAGTATAGGTTGCACTGGAGTATAGGTTGCACTGGAGTATAGGTTGCACTGGAGTATTGGTTGCACAGGAGTATAGGTGGCACTGGAGTATTGGTTGCACTGGAGTATAGGTGGCACTGGAGTATAGGTTGCACTGGAGTATAAGCTGCACTGGAGTATAGGTTGCAATGGAGTATAGGTTGCACTGGAGTATAGGTTGCACTGGAGTATAGGCTGCACTGGAATATAGGTTGCACTGGAGTATAGGTTGCACTGGAGTATAGGTTGCACTGGAGTATAGGTTGCACTGGAGTATAGGTTGCACTGGAGTATAGGTTGCACTGGAGTATAGGCTGCACTGGAGTATAGGTTGCACTGGAGTATAGGCTGCACTGGAGTATAGGCTGCACTGGAGTATAGGTTGCACTGGAGTATAGGTTGCACTGGAGTATAGGTTGCACTGGAGTATAGGTTGCACTGGAGTATAGGCTGCACTGGAGTATAGGCTGCACTGGAGAATAGGTTGCACTTGAGTATAGGCTGCAATGGAGTATAGACTGCACTGGAGTATAGGCTGCACTGGAGTATAGGCTGCACTGGAGTATAGATTACACTGGATTATAGGTTGCACTGGAGTATAGGCTGCACTGGAGTATAGGCTGCACTGGAGTATAGGTTGCACTGGAGTATAGGTTGCACTGGAGTATACGTTGCACTGGAGTATAGGCTGCACTGCAGTATAGGTGGCACTGGAGTATAGGTTGCACTGGAGTATAGGTTGCACTGCATGTATAGGCTGCACTGGAGTATAGGCTGCACTGGAGTATAGGTTGCACTGGAGTATAGGTTGCACTGGAGTATAGGCTGCACTGGAGTATAGGTTGCACTGGAGTATAGGCTGCACTGGAGTATAGGCTGTACTGGAGTATAGGCTGCACTGGAGTATAGATTGCACTGGAGTATAGGTTGCACTGGAGTATAGGTTGCACTGGAGTATAGGCTGCACTGGAGTATAGGTTGCACTGGAGTATAGGTTGCACTGGAGTATAGGCTGCACTGGAGTATAGGCTGCACTGGAGTATAGGTTGCACTGGAGTATAGGTTGCACTGGAGTATAGGTTGCACTGGAGTATAGGTTGCACTGGAGTATAGGTTGCACTGGAGTATAGGCTGCACTGGAGTATAGGTTGCACTGGAGTATAGGCTGCACTGGAGTATAGGCTGCACTGGAGTATAGGTTGCACTGGAGTATAGGTTGCACTAGAGTATAGGTTGCACTGGAGTATAGGTTGCACTGGAGTATAGGTTACACTGGAGTATAGGTTGCACTGGAGTATTGGTTGCACTGGAGTATAGGTTGCACTGGAGTATACTACAGTGTAGGTTGCACTGGAGTATAGGTTGCACTGGAGTATAGGTTGCACTGGATTATAGGTTGCACTGGAGTATAGGCTGCACTGAAGTATATATTGCACTGGAGTATAGGCTGCACTGGAGTATAGGTTGCACTGGAGTATAGGTTGCACTGGAGTATAGGTTGCACTGGAGTATAGGTTGCACTGGAGTATAGGTTGCACTGGAGTATAGGTTGCACTGGAGTATAGGTTGCACTGGAGTATAGGTTGCACTGCAGTATAGGTTGCACTGGAGTATAGATTGCACTGGAGTATAGATTGCACTGGAGTATAGGTTGCACTGGAGTATAGGTTGCACTGGAGTATAGGTTGCACTGGAGTATTGGTTGCACAGGAGTATAGGTGGCACTGGAGTATTGGTTGCACTGGAGTATAGGTGGCACTGGAGTATAGGTTGCACTGGAGTATAGGCTGCACTGGAGTATAGGTTGCAATGGAGTATAGGTTGCACTGGAGTATAGGTTGCACTGGAGTATAGGCTGCACTGGAATATAGGTTGCACTGGAGTATAGGTTGCACTGGAGTATAGGTTGCACTGGAGTATAGGTTGCACTGGAGTATAGGTTGCACTGGAGTATAGGTTGCACTGGAGTATAGGCTGCACTGGAGTATAGGCTGCACTGGAGTATAGGTTGCACTGGAGTATAGGCTGCACTGGAGTATAGGCTGCACTGGAGTATAGGTTGCACTGGAGTATAGGTTGCACTGGAGTATAGGTTGCACTGGAGTATAGGTTGCACTGGAGTATAGGTTGCACTGGAGTATAGGCTGCACTGGAGTATAGGCTGCACTGGAGTATAGGCTGCACTGGAGTATAGGTTGCACTGGAGTATAGGTTGCACTGGAGTATAGGTTGCACTGGAGTATAGGTTGCACTGGAGTATAGGTTGCACTGGAGTTTTGGTTGCACTGGAGTATAGGTTGCACTGGAGTATACTGGAGTGTAGGTTGCACTGGAGTATAGGTTGCACTGGAGTATAGGTTGCACTGGATTATAGGTTGCACTGGAGTATAGGCTGCACTGAAGTATATATTGCACTGGAGTATAGGCTGCACTGGAGTATAGGTTGCACTGGAGTATAGGTTGCACTGGAGTATAGGTTGCACTGGAGTATAGGTTGCACTGGAATATAGATTGCACTGGAGTATAGGTTGCACTGGAGTATAGGCTGCACTGCAGGATAGGCTGCACTGGAGTATAGGTTGCACTGGAGTATAGGCTGCACTGGAGTATAGGTTGCACTGGAGTATAGGCTGCACTGGAGTATAGTTTGCACTGGAGTATAGGTTCCACTGGAGTATAGGTTGCACTGGAGTATAGGTTGCAATGGAGTATAGGCTGCACTGGAGTATAGGCTGCACTGGAGAATAGGTTGCACTTGAGTATAGGCTGCAATGGAGTATAGACTGCACTGGAGTATAGGCTGCACTGGAGTATAGGCTGCACTGGAGTATAGATTACACTGGATTATAGGTTGCACTGGAGTATAGGCTGCACTGGAGTATAGGCTGCACTGGAGTATAGGTTGCACTGGAGTATAGGTTGCACTGGAGTATACGTTGCACTGGAGTATAGGCTGCACTGCAGTATAGGTGGCACTGGAGTATAGGTTGCACTGGAGTATAGGTTGCACTGCATGTATAGGCTGCACTGGAGTATAGGCTGCACTGGAGTATAGGTTGCACTGGAGTATAGGTTGCACTGGAGTATAGGCTGCACTGGAGTATAGGTTGCACTGGAGTATAGGCTGCACTGGAGTATAGGCTGCACTGGAGTATAGGCTGCACTGGAGTATAGATTGCACTGGAGTATAGGTTGCACTGGAGTATAGGTTGCACTGGAGTATAGGCTGCACTGGAGTATAGGTTGCACTGGAGTATAGGTTGCACTGGAGTATAGGCTGCACTGGAGTATAGGCTGCACTGGAGTATAGGTTGCACTGGAGTATAGGTTGCACTGGAGTATAGGTTGCACTGGAGTATAGGTTGCACTAGAGTATAGGTTGCACTGGAGTATAGGCTGCACTGGAGTATAGGTTGCACTGGAGTATAGGCTGCACTGGAGTATAGGCTGCACTGGAGTATAGGTTGCACTGGAGTATAGGTTGCACTAGAGTATAGGTTGCACTGGAGTATAGGTTGCACTGGAGTATAGGTTGCACTGGAGTATAGGTTGCACTGGAGTATTGGTTGCACTGGAGTATAGGTTGCACTGGAGTATACTACAGTGTAGGTTGCACTGGAGTATAGGTTGCACTGGAGTATAGGCTGCACTGGAGTATAGGTTTCACTGGAGTATAGGTTGCACTGGAGTATAGGTTGCACTGGAGTATAGGCTGCACTGGAGTATAGGCTGCACTGGAGTATAGGTTGCACTAGAGTATAGGTTGCACTGTAGTATAGGCTGCACTGGAGTGTAGGTTGCACTGGAGTATAGGCTGCACTGGAGTATAGGCTGCACTGGAGTATAGGTTGCACTGGAGTATAGGCTGCACTGGAGTATAGGTTGCACTGGAGTATAGGTTGCACTGGAGTATAGGTTGCACTGGAGTATAGGTTGCACTGGAGTATAGGTTGCACTGCAGTATAGGTTGCACTGGAGTATAGATTGCACTGGAGTATAGATTGCACTGGAGTATAGGTTGCACTGGAGTATAGGTTGCACTGGAGTATAGGTTGCACTGGAGTATTGGTTGCACAGGAGTATAGGTGGCACTGGAGTATTGGTTGCACTGGAGTATAGGTGGCACTGGAGTATAGGTTGCACTGGAGTATAGGCTGCACTGGAGTATAGGTTGCAATGGAGTATAGGTTGCACTGGAGTATAGGTTGCACTGGAGTATAGGCTGCACTGGAATATAGGTTGCACTGGAGTATAGGTTGCACTGGAGTATAGGTTGCACTGGAGTATTGGTTGCACTGGAGTATAGGTTGCACTGGAGTATACTACAGTGTAGGTTGCACTGGAGTATAGGTTGCACTGGAGTATAGGCTGCACTGGAGTATAGGTTGCACTGGAGTATAGGTTGCACTGGAGTATAGGCTGCACTGGAGTATAGGTTGCACTAGAGTATAGGTTGCACTGGAGTATAGGTTGCACTGGAGTATAGGTTGCACTGGAGTATAGGCTGCACTGGAGTATAGGTTGCACTGGAGTATAGGTTGCACTGGAGTATAGGTTGCACTGGAGTATAGGTTGCACTGGAGTATAGGTTGCACTGCAGTATAGGTTACACTGGAGTATAGATTGCACTGGAGTATAGATTGCACTGGAGTATAGGTTGCACTGGAGTATAGGTTGCACTGGAGTATAGGTTGCACTGGAGTATAGGTTGCACTGGAGTATTGGTTGCACAGGAGTATAGGTGGCACTGGAGTATTGGTTGCACTGGAGTATAGGTGGCACTGGAGTATAGGTTGCACTGGAGTATAGGCTGCACTGGAGTTTAGGTTGCAATGGAGTATAGGTTGCACTGGAGTATAGGTTGCACTGGAGTATAGGCTGCACTGGAATATAGGTTGCACTGGAGTATAGGTTGCACTGGAGTATAGGTTGCACTGGAGTATAGGTTGCACTGGAGTATAGGCTGCACTGGAGTATAGGTTGCACTAGAGTATAGGTTGCACTGGAGTATAGGCTGCACTGGAGTGTAGGTTGCACTGGAGTATAGGCTGCACTGGAGTATAGGCTGCACTGGAGTATAGGTTGCACTGCAGTATAGGTTGCACTGGAGTATAGATTGCACTGGAGTATAGATTGCACTGGAGTATAGGTTGCACTGGAGTATAGGTTGCACTGGAGTATAGGTTGCACTGGAGTATTGGTTGCACAGGAGTATAGGTGGCACTGGAGTATTGGTTGCACTGGAGTATAGGTGGCACTGGAGTATAGGTTGCACTGGAGTATAGGCTGCACTGGAGTATAGGTTGCAATGGAGTATAGGTTGCACTGGAGTATAGGTTGCACTGGAGTATAGGCTGCACTGGAATATAGGTTGCACTGGAGTATAGGTTGCACTGGAGTATAGGTTGCACTGGAGTATAGGTTGCACTGGAGTATAGGTTGCACTGGAGTATAGGTTGCACTGGAGTATAGGCTGCACTGGAGTATAGGCTGCACTGGAGTATAGGTTGCACTGGAGTATAGGCTGCACTGGAGTATAGGCTGCACTGGAGTATAGGTTGCACTGGAGTATAGGTTGCACTGGAGTATAGGTTGCACTGGAGTATAGGTTGCACTGGAGTATAGGTTGCACTGGAGTATAGGCTGCACTGGAGTATAGGTTGCACTGGAGTATAGGCTGCACTGGAGTATAGGCTGCACTGGAGTATAGGCTGCACTGGAGTATAGGTTGCACTAGAGTATAGGTTGCACTGGAGTATAGGTTGCACTGGAGTATAGGTTGCACTGGAGTATAGGTTGCACTGGAGTTTTGGTTGCACTGGAGTATAGGTTGCACTGGAGTATACTGGAGGGTAGGTTGCACTGGAGTATAGGTTGCACTGGAGTATAGGTTGCACTGGATTATAGGTTGCACTGGAGTATAGGCTGCACTGAAGTATATATTGCACTGGAGTATAGGCTGCACTGGAGTATAGGTTGCACTGGAGTATAGGTTGCACTGGAGTATAGGTTGCACTGGAGTACAGGTTGCACTGGAATATAGATTGCACTGGAGTATAGGTTGCACTGGAGTATAGGCTGCACTGCAGGATAGGCTGCACTGGAGTATAGGTTGCACTGGAGTATAGGCTGCACTGGAGTATAGGTTGCACTGGAGTATAGGCTGCACTGGAGTATAGTTTGCACTGGAGTATAGGTTCCACTGGAGTATAGGTTCCACTGGAGTATAGTTTGCACTGGAGTATAGGTTGCAATGGAGTATAGGTTGCACTGGAGTATAGGCTGCACTGGAGTATAGGCTGCATTGGAGTATAGATTGCACTGGAGTATAGTTTGCACTGGAGTATAGGCTGCACTGGAGTATAGGTTACACTGGAATATAGGCTGCACTTGAGTATAGGCTGCACTGGAGTATAGGTTGCACTGGAGTATAGGCTGCACTGGAGTATAGGTTGCACTGGAGTATAGGCTGCACTTGAGTATAGGCTGCACTGGAGTATAGGTTGCACTGGAGTATAGGTTGCACTGGAGTATAGGCTGCACTGGAGTATACTGGAGTGTAGGTTGCACAGGAGTATAGGTGGCACTGGAGTATTGGTTGCACTGGAGTATAGGTTGCACTGGAGTATACTGGAGTGTAGGTTGCACTGGAGTATAGGTTGCACTGGAGTATAGGTTGCACTGGATTATAGGTTGCACTGGAGTATAGCCTGCACTGAAGTATATATTGCACTGGAGTATAGGCTGCACTGGAGTATAGGTTGCACTGGAGTATAGGCTGCACTTGAGTATAGGCTGCACTGGAGTATAGGTTGCACTGGAGTATAGGTTGCACTGGTGTATAGGCTGCACTGGAGTATACTGGAGTGTAGGTTGCACTGGAGTATAGGTGGCACTGGAGTATTGGTTGCACAGGAGTATAGGTGGCACTGGAGTATTGGTTGCACTGGAGTATAGGTTGCACTGGAGTATACTGGAGTGTAGGTTGCACTGGAGTATAGGCTGCACTGGAGTATAGGTTGCACTGGAGTATAGATTGCACTGGAGTATAGGCTGCACTGGAGTATAGGCTGCACTTGAGAATACGTTGCACTTGAGTATAGGCTGCACTGGAGTATAGACTGCACTGGAGTATAGGTTGCACTGGAGTATAGGCTGCACTGGAGTATAGACTGCACAGGAGTATAGGTTGCACTGGAGTATAGGTTGCACTGGAGTATAGGTTGCACTGGAGTATAGGTTGCACTGGAGTATAGGTTGCACTGGAGTATAGGCTGCACTGGAGTATAGGCTGCACTGGAGTATAGGTTGCACTGGAGTATAGGCTGCATTGGAGTATAGGCTGCACTGGAGTATAGGTTGCACTGGAGTATAGGTTGCACTGGAGTATAGGTTGCACTGGAGTATAGGTTGCACTGGAGTATAGGTTGCACTGGAGTATAGGCTGCACTGGAGTATAGGTTGCACTGGAGTATAGGCTGCACTGGAGTATAGGCTGCACTGGAGTATAGGCTGCACTGGAGTATAGGTTGCACTAGAGTATAGGTTGCACTGGAGTATAGGTTGCACTGGAGTATAGGTTGCACTGGAGTATAGGTTGCACTGGAGTTTTGGTTGCACTGGAGTATAGGTTGCACTGGAGTATACTGGAGGGTAGGTTGCACTGGAGTATAGGTTGCACTGGAGTATAGGTTGCACTGGATTATAGGTTGCACTGGAGTATAGGCTGCACTGAAGTATATATTGCACTGGAGTATAGGCTGCACTGGAGTATAGGTTGCACTGGAGTATAGGTTGCACTGGAGTATAGGTTGCACTGGAGTACAGGTTGCACTGGAATATAGATTGCACTGGAGTATAGGTTGCACTGGAGTATAGGCTGCACTGCAGGATAGGCTGCACTGGAGTATAGGTTGCACTGGAGTATAGGCTGCACTGGAGTATAGGTTGCACTGGAGTATAGGCTGCACTGGAGTATAGTTTGCACTGGAGTATAGGTTCCACTGGAGTATAGGTTCCACTGGAGTATAGTTTGCACTGGAGTATAGGTTGCAATGGAGTATAGGTTGCACTGGAGTATAGGCTGCACTGGAGTATAGGCTGCATTGGAGTATAGATTGCACTGGAGTATAGTTTGCACTGGAGTATAGGCTGCACTGGAGTATAGGTTACACTGGAATATAGGCTGCACTTGAGTATAGGCTGCACTGGAGTATAGGTTGCACTGGAGTATAGGCTGCACTGGAGTATAGGTTGCACTGGAGTATAGGCTGCACTTGAGTATAGGCTGCACTGGAGTATAGGTTGCACTGGAGTATAGGTTGCACTGGAGTATAGGCTGCACTGGAGTATACTGGAGTGTAGGTTGCACAGGAGTATAGGTGGCACTGGAGTATTGGTTGCACTGGAGTATAGGTTGCACTGGAGTATACTGGAGTGTAGGTTGCACTGGAGTATAGGTTGCACTGGAGTATAGGTTGCACTGGATTATAGGTTGCACTGGAGTATAGCCTGCACTGAAGTATATATTGCACTGGAGTATAGGCTGCACTGGAGTATAGGTTGCACTGGAGTATAGGCTGCACTTGAGTATAGGCTGCACTGGAGTATAGGTTGCACTGGAGTATAGGTTGCACTGGTGTATAGGCTGCACTGGAGTATACTGGAGTGTAGGTTGCACTGGAGTATAGGTGGCACTGGAGTATTGGTTGCACAGGAGTATAGGTGGCACTGGAGTATTGGTTGCACTGGAGTATAGGTTGCACTGGAGTATACTGGAGTGTAGGTTGCACTGGAGTATAGGCTGCACTGGAGTATAGGTTGCACTGGAGTATAGATTGCACTGGAGTATAGGCTGCACTGGAGTATAGGCTGCACTTGAGAATAGGTTGCACTTGAGTATAGGCTGCACTGGAGTATAGACTGCACTGGAGTATAGGTTGCACTGGAGTATAGGCTGCACTGGAGTATAGACTGCACAGGAGTATAGGTTGCACTGGAGTATAGGCTGCACTGGAGTATAGGCTGCACTGGAGAATAGGTTGCACTTGAGTATAGGCTGCAATGGAGTATAGACTGCACTGGAGTATAGGCTGCACTGGAGTATAGGCTGCACTGGAGTATAGATTACACTGGATTATAGGTTGCACTGGAGTATAGGCTGCACTGGAGTATAGGCTGCACTGGAGTATAGGTTGCACTGGAGTATAGGTTGCACTGGAGTATACGTTGCACTGGAGTATAGGCTGCACTGCAGTATAGGTGGCACTGGAGTATAGGTTGCACTGGAGTATAGGTTGCACTGCATGTATAGGCTGCACTGGAGTATAGGCTGCACTGGAGTATAGGTTGCACTGGAGTATAGGTTGCACTGGAGTATAGGCTGCACTGGAGTATAGGTTGCACTGGAGTATAGGCTGCACTGGAGTATAGGCTGCACTGGAGTATAGGCTGCACTGGAGTATAGATTGCACTGGAGTATAGGTTGCACTCGAGTATAGGTTGCACTGGAGTATAGGCTGCACTGGAGTATAGGTTGCACTGGAGTATAGGTTGCACTGGAGTATAGGCTGCACTGGAGTATAGGCTGCACTGGAGTATAGGTTGCACTGGAGTATAGGTTGCACTGGAGTATAGGTTGCACTGGAGTATAGGTTGCACTGGAGTATAGGTTGCACTGGAGTATAGGCTGCACTGGAGTATAGGTTGCACTGGAGTATAGGCTGCACTGGAGTATAGGCTGCACTGGAGTATAGGTTGCACTGGAGTATAGGTTGCACTAGAGTATAGGTTGCACTGGAGTATAGGTTGCACTGGAGTATAGGTTGCACTGGAGTATAGGTTGCACTGGAGTATTGGTTGCACTGGAGTATAGGTTGCACTGGAGTATACTACAGTGTAGGTTGCACTGGAGTATAGGTTGCACTGGAGTATAGGTTGCACTGGATTATAGGCTGCACTGGAGTATAGGCTGCACTGAAGTATATATTGCACTGGAGTATAGGCTGCACTGGAGTACAGGTTGCACTGGAGTATTGGTTGCACTGGAGTATAGGTTGCACTGGAGTATACTGGAGTGTAGGTTGCACTGGAGTATAGGTTGCACTGGAGTATAGGTTGCACTGGATTATAGGTTGCACTGGAGTATAGCCTGCACTGAAGTATATATTGCACTGGAGTATAGGCTGCACTGGAGTATAGGTTGCACTGGAGTATAGGCTGCACTTGAGTATAGGCTGCACTGGAGTATAGGTTGCACTGGAGTATAGGTTGCACTGGTGTATAGGCTGCACTGGAGTATACTGGAGTGTAGGTTGCACTGGAGTATAGGTGGCACTGGAGTATTGGTTGCACAGGAGTATAGGTGGCACTGGAGTATTGGTTGCACTGGAGTATAGGTTGCACTGGAGTATACTGGAGTGTAGGTTGCACTGGAGTATAGGCTGCACTGGAGTATAGGTTGCACTGGAGTATAGATTGCACTGGAGTATAGGCTGCACTGGAGTATAGGCTGCACTTGAGAATAGGTTGCACTTGAGTATAGGCTGCACTGGAGTATAGACTGCACTGGAGTATAGGTTGCACTGGAGTATAGGCTGCACTGGAGTATAGACTGCACAGGAGTATAGGTTGCACTGGAGTATAGGCTGCACTGGAGTATAGGCTGCACTGGAGAATAGGTTGCACTTGAGTATAGGCTGCAATGGAGTATAGACTGCACTGGAGTATAGGCTGCACTGGAGTATAGGCTGCACTGGAGTATAGATTACACTGGATTATAGGTTGCACTGGAGTATAGGCTGCACTGGAGTATAGGCTGCACTGGAGTATAGGTTGCACTGGAGTATAGGTTGCACTGGAGTATACGTTGCACTGGAGTATAGGCTGCACTGCAGTATAGGTGGCACTGGAGTATAGGTTGCACTGGAGTATAGGTTGCACTGCATGTATAGGCTGCACTGGAGTATAGGCTGCACTGGAGTATAGGTTGCACTGGAGTATAGGTTGCACTGGAGTATAGGCTGCACTGGAGTATAGGTTGCACTGGAGTATAGGCTGCACTGGAGTATAGGCTGCACTGGAGTATAGGCTGCACTGGAGTATAGATTGCACTGGAGTATAGGTTGCACTGGAGTATAGGTTGCACTGGAGTATAGGCTGCACTGGAGTATAGGTTGCACTGGAGTATAGGTTGCACTGGAGTATAGGCTGCACTGGAGTATAGGCTGCACTGGAGTATAGGTTGCACTGGAGTATAGGTTGCACTGGAGTATAGGTTGCACTGGAGTATAGGTTGCACTGGAGTATAGGTTGCACTGGAGTATAGGCTGCACTGGAGTATAGGTTGCACTGGAGTATAGGCTGCACTGGAGTATAGGCTGCACTGGAGTATAGGTTGCACTGGAGTATAGGTTGCACTAGAGTATAGGTTGCACTGGAGTATAGGTTGCACTGGAGTATAGGTTGCACTGGAGTATAGGTTGCACTGGAGTATTGGTTGCACTGGAGTATAGGTTGCACTGGAGTATACTACAGTGTAGGTTGCACTGGAGTATAGGTTGCACTGGAGTATAGGTTGCACTGGATTATAGGCTGCACTGGAGTATAGGCTGCACTGAAGTATATATTGCACTAGAGTATAGGCTGCACTGGAGTACAGGTTGCACTGGAGTATAGGTTGCACTGGAGTATAGATTGCACTGCAGTATAGGTTGCACTGGAGTATAGATTGCACTGGAGTATAGGTTGCACTGGAGTATAGGCTGCACTGGAGTATAGGCTGCACTGGAGTATAGGCTGCACTGGAGTGTAGGTTGCACTGGAGTATAGGCTGCACTGGAGTATAGGCTGCACTGGAGTATAGGTTGCACTAGAGTATAGGTTGCACTGGAGTATAGGCTGCACTGGAGTGTAGGTTGCACTGGAGTATAGGCTGCACTGGAGTATAGGCTGCACTGGAGTATAGGTTGCACTGGAGTATAGGCTGCACTGGAGTATAGGTTGCACTGGAGTATATGTTGCACTGGAGTATAGGTTGCACTGGAGTATAGGTTGCACTGGAGTATAGGTTGCACTGCAGTATAGGTTGCACTGGAGTAAAGATTGCACTGGAGTATAGATTGCACTGGAGTATAGGTTGCACTGGAGTATAGGTTGCACTGGAGTATAGGTTGCACTGGAGTATTGGTTGCACAGGAGTATAGGTGGCACTGGAGTATTGGTTGCACTGGAGTATAGGTGGCACTGGAGTATAGGTTGCACTGGAGTATAGGCTGCACTGAAGTATAGGTTGCAATGGAGTATAGGTTGCACTGGAGTATAGGTTGCACTGGAGTATAGGCTGCACTGGAATATAGGTTGCACTGGAGTATAGGTTGCACTGGAGTATAGGTTGCACTGGAGTATAGGTTGCACTGGAGTATAGGTTGCACTGGAGTATAGGTTGCACTGGAGTATAGGCTGCACTGGAGTATAGGTTGCACTGGAGTATAGGCTGCACTGGAGTATAGGCTGCACTGGAGTATAGGTTGCACTGGAGTATAGGTTGCACTAGAGTATAGGTTGCACTGGAGTATAGGTTGCACTGGAGTATAGGTTGCACTGGAGTATAGGTTGCACTGGAGTATTGGTTGCACTGGAGTATAGGTTGCACTGGAGTATACTACAGTGTAGGTTGCACTGGAGTATAGGTTGCACTGGAGTATAGGTTGCACTGGATTATAGGCTGCACTGCAGGATAGGCTGCACTGGAGTATAGGTTGCACTGGAGTATAGGCTGCACTGGAGTATAGGCTGCACTTGAGTATAGGCTGCACTGGAGTATAGGTTGCACTGGAGTATAGGTTGCACTGGTGTATAGGCTGCACTGGAGTATACTGGAGTGTAGGTTGCACTGGAGTATAGGTGGCACTGGAGTATTGGTTGCACAGGAGTATAGGTGGCACTGGAGTATTGGTTGCACTGGAGTATAGGTTGCACTGGAGTATACTGGAGTGTAGGTTGCACTGGAGTATAGGCTGCACTGGAGTATAGGTTGCACTGGAGTATAGATTGCACTGGAGTATAGGCTGCACTGGAGTATAGGCTGCACTTGAGAATACGTTGCACTTGAGTATAGGCTGCACTGGAGTATAGACTGCACTGGAGTATAGGTTGCACTGGAGTATAGGCTGCACTGGAGTATAGACTGCACAGGAGTATAGGTTGCACTGGAGTATAGGTTGCACTGGAGTATAGGTTGCACTGGAGTATAGGTTGCACTGGAGTATAGGTTGCACTGGAGTATAGGCTGCACTGGAGTATAGGCTGCACTGGAGTATAGGTTGCACTGGAGTATAGGCTGCATTGGAGTATAGGCTGCACTGGAGTATAGGTTGCACTGGAGTATAGGTTGCACTGGAGTATAGGTTGCACTGGAGTATAGGTTGCACTGGAGTATAGGTTGCACTGGAGTATAGGCTGCACTGGAGTATAGGTTGCACTGGAGTATAGGCTGCACTGGAGTATAGGCTGCACTGGAGTATAGGCTGCACTGGAGTATAGGTTGCACTAGAGTATAGGTTGCACTGGAGTATAGGTTGCACTGGAGTATAGGTTGCACTGGAGTATAGGTTGCACTGGAGTTTTGGTTGCACTGGAGTATAGGTTGCACTGGAGTATACTGGAGGGTAGGTTGCACTGGAGTATAGGTTGCACTGGAGTATAGGTTGCACTGGATTATAGGTTGCATTGGAGTATAGGCTGCACTGAAGTATATATTGCACTGGAGTATAGGCTGCACTGGAGTATAGGTTGCACTGGAGTATAGGTTGCACTGGAGTATAGGTTGCACTGGAGTACAGGTTGCACTGGAATATAGATTGCACTGGAGTATAGGTTGCACTGGAGTATAGGCTGCACTGCAGGATAGGCTGCACTGGAGTATAGGTTGCACTGGAGTATAGGCTGCACTGGAGTATAGGTTGCACTGGAGTATAGGCTGCACTGGAGTATAGTTTGCACTGGAGTATAGGTTCCACTGGAGTATAGGTTCCACTGGAGTATAGTTTGCACTGGAGTATAGGTTGCAATGGAGTATAGGTTGCACTGGAGTATAGGCTGCACTGGAGTATAGGCTGCATTGGAGTATAGATTGCACTGGAGTATAGTTTGCACTGGAGTATAGGCTGCACTGGAGTATAGGTTACACTGGAATATAGGCTGCACTTGAGTATAGGCTGCACTGGAGTATAGGTTGCACTGGAGTATAGGCTGCACTGGAGTATAGGTTGCACTGGAGTATAGGCTGCACTTGAGTATAGGCTGCACTGGAGTATAGGTTGCACTGGAGTATAGGTTGCACTGGAGTATAGGCTGCACTGGAGTATACTGGAGTGTAGGTTGCACAGGAGTATAGGTGGCACTGGAGTATTGGTTGCACTGGAGTATAGGTTGCACTGGAGTATACTGGAGTGTAGGTTGCACTGGAGTATAGGTTGCACTGGAGTATAGGTTGCACTGGATTATAGGTTGCACTGGAGTATAGCCTGCACTGAAGTATATATTGCACTGGAGTATAGGCTGCACTGGAGTATAGGTTGCACTGGAGTATAGGCTGCACTTGAGTATAGGCTGCACTGGAGTATAGGTTGCACTGGAGTATAGGTTGCACTGGTGTATAGGCTGCACTGGAGTATACTGGAGTGTAGGTTGCACTGGAGTATAGGTGGCACTGGAGTATTGGTTGCACAGGAGTATAGGTGGCACTGGAGTATTGGTTGCACTGGAGTATAGGTTGCACTGGAGTATACTGGAGTGTAGGTTGCACTGGAGTATAGGCTGCACTGGAGTATAGGTTGCACTGGAGTATAGATTGCACTGGAGTATAGGCTGCACTGGAGTATAGGCTGCACTGGAGTATAGGTTGCACTGGAGTATAGACTGCACTGGAGTATAGGTTGCACTGGAGTATAGGCTGCACTGGAGTATAGACTGCACAGGAGTATAGGTTGCACTGGAGTATAGGCTGCACTGGAGTATAGGCTGCACTGGAGAATAGGTTGCACTTGAGTATAGGCTGCAATGGAGTATAGACTGCACTGGAGTATAGGCTGCACTGGAGTATAGGCTGCACTGGAGTATAGATTACACTGGATTATAGGTTGCACTGGAGTATAGGCTGCACTGGAGTATAGGCTGCACTGGAGTATAGGTTGCACTGGAGTATAGGTTGCACTGGAGTATACGTTGCACTGGAGTATAGGCTGCACTGCAGTATAGGTGGCACTGGAGTATAGGTTGCACTGGAGTATAGGTTGCACTGCATGTATAGGCTGCACTGGAGTATAGGCTGCACTGGAGTATAGGTTGCACTGGAGTATAGGTTGCACTGGAGTATAGGCTGCACTGGAGTATAGGTTGCACTGGAGTATAGGCTGCACTGGAGTATAGGCTGCACTGGAGTATAGGCTGCACTGGAGTATAGATTGCACTGGAGTATAGGTTGCACTGGAGTATAGGTTGCACTGGAGTATAGGCTGCACTGGAGTATAGGTTGCACTGGAGTATAGGTTGCACTGGAGTATAGGCTGCACTGGAGTATAGGCTGCACTGGAGTATAGGTTGCACTGGAGTATAGGTTGCACTGGAGTATAGGTTGCACTGGAGTATAGGTTGCACTGGAGTATAGGTTGCACTGGAGTATAGGCTGCACTGGAGTATAGGTTGCACTGGAGTATAGGCTGCACTGGAGTATAGGCTGCACTGGAGTATAGGTTGCACTGGAGTATAGGTTGCACTAGAGTATAGGTTGCACTGGAGTATAGGTTGCACTGGAGTATAGGTTGCACTGGAGTATAGGTTGCACTTGAGTATTGGTTGCACTGGAGTATAGGTTGCACTGGAGTATACTACAGTGTAGGTTGCACTGGAGTATAGGTTGCACTGGAGTATAGGTTGCACTGGATTATAGGCTGCACTGGAGTATAGGCTGCACTGAAGTATATATTGCACTGGAGTATAGGCTGCACTGGAGTACAGGTTGCACTGGAGTATTGGTTGCACTGGAGTATAGGTTGCACTGGAGTATACTGGAGTGTAGGTTGCACTGGAGTATAGGTTGCACTGGAGTATAGGTTGCACTGGATTATAGGTTGCACTGGAGTATAGCCTGCACTGAAGTATATATTGCACTGGAGTATAGGCTGCACTGGAGTATAGGTTGCACTGGAGTATAGGCTGCACTTGAGTATAGGCTGCACTGGAGTATAGGTTGCACTGGAGTATAGGTTGCACTGGTGTATAGGCTGCACTGGAGTATACTGGAGTGTAGGTTGCACTGGAGTATAGGTGGCACTGGAGTATTGGTTGCACAGGAGTATAGGTGGCACTGGAGTATTGGTTGCACTGGAGTATAGGTTGCACTGGAGTATACTGGAGTGTAGGTTGCACTGGAGTATAGGCTGCACTGGAGTATAGGTTGCACTGGAGTATAGATTGCACTGGAGTATAGGCTGCACTGGAGTATAGGCTGCACTTGAGAATAGGTTGCACTTGAGTATAGGCTGCACTGGAGTATAGACTGCACTGGAGTATAGGTTGCACTGGAGTATAGGCTGCACTGGAGTATAGACTGCACAGGAGTATAGGTTGCACTGGAGTATAGGCTGCACTGGAGTATAGGCTGCACTGGAGAATAGGTTGCACTTGAGTATAGGCTGCAATGGAGTATAGACTGCACTGGAGTATAGGCTGCACTGGAGTATAGGCTGCACTGGAGTATAGATTACACTGGATTATAGGTTGCACTGGAGTATAGGCTGCACTGGAGTATAGGCTGCACTGGAGTATAGGTTGCACTGGAGTATAGGTTGCACTGGAGTATACGTTGCACTGGAGTATAGGCTGCACTGCAGTATAGGTGGCACTGGAGTATAGGTTGCACTGGAGTATAGGTTGCACTGCATGTATAGGCTGCACTGGAGTATAGGCTGCACTGGAGTATAGGTTGCACTGGAGTATAGGTTGCACTGGAGTATAGGCTGCACTGGAGTATAGGTTGCACTGGAGTATAGGCTGCACTGGAGTATAGGCTGCACTGGAGTATAGGCTGCACTGGAGTATAGATTGCACTGGAGTATAGGTTGCACTGGAGTATAGGTTGCACTGGAGTATAGGCTGCACTGGAGTATAGGTTGCACTGGAGTATAGGTTGCACTGGAGTATAGGCTGCACTGGAGTATAGGCTGCACTGGAGTATAGGTTGCACTGGAGTATAGGTTGCACTGGAGTATAGGTTGCACTGGAGTATAGGTTGCACTGGAGTATAGGTTGCACTGGAGTATAGGCTGCACTGGAGTATAGGTTGCACTGGAGTATAGGCTGCACTGGAGTATAGGCTGCACTGGAGTATAGGTTGCACTGGAGTATAGGTTGCACTAGAGTATAGGTTGCACTGGAGTATAGGTTGCACTGGAGTATAGGTTGCACTGGAGTATAGGTTGCACTGGAGTATTGGTTGCACTGGAGTATAGGTTGCACTGGAGTATACTACAGTGTAGGTTGCACTGGAGTATAGGTTGCACTGGAGTATAGGTTGCACTGGATTATAGGCTGCACTGGAGTATAGGCTGCACTGAAGTATATATTGCACTAGAGTATAGGCTGCACTGGAGTACAGGTTGCACTGGAGTATAGGTTGCACTGGAGTATAGATTGCACTGCAGTATAGGTTGCACTGGAGTATAGATTGCACTGGAGTATAGGTTGCACTGGAGTATAGGCTGCACTGGAGTATAGGCTGCACTGGAGTATAGGCTGCACTGGAGTGTAGGTTGCACTGGAGTATAGGCTGCACTGGAGTATAGGCTGCACTGGAGTATAGGTTGCACTAGAGTATAGGTTGCACTGGAGTATAGGCTGCACTGGAGTGTAGGTTGCACTGGAGTATAGGCTGCACTGGAGTATAGGCTGCACTGGAGTATAGGTTGCACTGGAGTATAGGCTGCACTGGAGTATAGGTTGCACTGGAGTATAGGTTGCACTGGAGTATAGGTTGCACTGGAGTATAGGTTGCACTGGAGTATAGGTTGCACTGCAGTATAGGTTGCACTGGAGTATAGATTGCACTGGAGTATAGATTGCACTGGAGTATAGGTTGCACTGGAGTATAGGTTGCACTGGAGTATAGGTTGCACTGGAGTATTGGTTGCACAGGAGTATAGGTGGCACTGGAGTATTGGTTGCACTGGAGTATAGGTGGCACTGGAGTATAGGTTGCACTGGAGTATAGGCTGCACTGAAGTATAGGTTGCAATGGAGTATAGGTTGCACTGGAGTATAGGTTGCACTGGAGTATAGGCTGCACTGGAATATAGGTTGCACTGGAGTATAGGTTGCACTGGAGTATAGGTTGCACTGGAGTATAGGTTGCACTGGAGTATAGGTTGCACTGGAGTATAGGTTGCACTGGAGTATAGGCTGCACTGGAGTATAGGTTGCACTGGAGTATAGGTTGCACTGGAGTATAGGCTGCACTGGAGTATAGGCTGCACTGGAGTATAGGTTGCACTGGAGTATAGGTTGCACTGGAGTATAGGTTGCACTGGAGTATAGGTTGCACTGGAGTATAGGTTGCACTGCAGTATAGGTTGCACTGGAGTATAGGTTACACTGGAGTATAGGCTGCACTGGAGTATAGGCTGCACTGGAGTATAGGTTGTACTAGAGTATAGGTTGCACTGGAGTATAGGCTGCACTGGAGTGTAGGTTGCACTGGAGTATAGGCTGCACTGGAGTATAGGCTGCACTGGAGTATAGGTTGCACTGGAGTATAGGTTGCACTGGAGTATAGGTTGCACTGGAGTATTGGTTGCACTGGAGTATAGGTTGCACTGGACTATACTGGAGTGTAGGTTGCACTGGAGTATAGGTTGCACTGGAGTATAGGTTGCACTGGATTATAGGTTGCACTGGAGTATAGGCTGCACTTAAGTATATATTGCACTGGAGTATAGGCTGCACTGGAGTATAGGTTGCACTGGAGTATAGGTTGCACTGGAGTATAGGTTGCACTGGAGTATAGGTTGCACTGGAGTATAGATTGCACTGGAGTATAGGTTGCACTGGAGTATAGGCTGCACTGCAGGATAGGCTGCACTGGAGTATAGGTTGCACTGGAGTATAGGCTGCACTGGAGTATAGGTTGCACTTGAGTATAGGCTGCACTGGAGTATAGGTTGCACTGGAGTATAGGTTCCACTGGAGTATAGGTTGCACTGGAGTATAGGTTGCACTGGAGTATAGGCTCCACTGGAGTATAGTTTGCACTGGAGTATAGGTTGCAATGGAGTATAGGTTGCACTGGAGTATAGGCTGCACTGGAGTATAGGCTGCATTGGAGTATAGGCTGCACTGGAGTATAGGTTGCACTGGAGTATAGGCTGCACTTGAGTATAGGCTGCACTGGAGTATAGGTTGCACTGGAGTATAGGTTGCACTGGTCTATAGGCTGCACTGGAGTATACTGGAGTGTAGGTTGCACTGGAGTATAGGTGGCACTGGAGTATTGGTTGCACAGGAGTATAGGTGGCACTGGAGTATTGGTTGCACTGGAGTATAGGATGCACTGGAGTATACTGGAGAGTAGGTTGCACTGGAGTATAGGCTGCACTGGAGTATAGGTTGCACTGGAGTATAGATTGCACTGGAGTATAGGCTGCACTGGAGTATAGGCTGCACTGGAGAATAGGTTGCACTTGAGTATAGGCTGCACTGGAGTATAGATTGCACTGGAGTATAGGTTGCACTGGAGTATAGGCTGCACTGGAGTATAGACTGCACTGGAGTATAGGTTGCACTGGAGTATAGGCTGCACTGGAGTATAGGCTGCACTGGAGAATAGGTTGCACTTGAGTATAGGCTGCAATGGAGTATAGACTGCACTGGAGTATAGGCTGCACTGGAGTATAGGCTGCACTGGAGTATAGATTACACTGGATTATAGGTTGCACTGGAGTATAGGCTTCACTGGAGTATAGGCTGCAATGGAGTATAGGTTGCACTGGAGTATAGGTTGCACTGGAGTATACGTTGCACTGGAGTATAGGCTGCACTGCAGTATAGGTGGCACTGGAGTATAGGTTGCACTGGAGTATAGGTTGCACTGCATGTATAGGCTGCACTGGAGTATAGGCTGCACTGGAGTATAGGTTGCACTGGAGTATAGGTTGCACTGGAGTATAGGCTGCACTGGAGTATAGGTTGCACTGGAGTATAGGCTGCACTGGAGTATAGGCTGCACTGGAGTATAGGCTGCACTGGAGTATAGATTGCACTGGAGTATAGGTTGCACTGGAGTATAGGTTGCACTGGAGTATAGGCTGCACTGGAGTATAGGTTGCACTGGAGTATAGGTTGCACTGGAGTATAGGCTGCACTGGAGTATAGGCTGCACTGGAGTATAGGTTGCACTGGAGTATAGGTTGCACTGGAGTATAGGTTGCACTGGAGTATACTACAGTGTAGGTTGCACTGGAGTATAGGTTTCACTGGAGTATAGGTTGCACTGGATTATAGGTTGCACTGGAGTATAGGCTGCACTGAAGTATATATTGCACTGGAGTATAGGCTGCACTGGAGTATAGGTTGCACTGGAGTATAGGTTGCACTGGAGTATAGGTTGCACTGCAGTATAGGTTGCACTGGAGTATAGATTGCACTGGAGTATAGGTTGCACTGGAGTATAGGTTGCACTGGAGTATAGGCTGCACTGGAGTATAGGCTGCACTGGAGTATAGGCTGCACTGGAGTATAGGTTGCACTGGAGTATAGGTTGCACTGGAGTGTAGGTTGCACTGGAGTATAGGCTGCACTGGAGTATAGGCTGCACTGGAGTGTAGGTTGCACTGGAGTATAGGCTGCACTGGAGTATAGGCTGCACTGGAGTATAGGTTGCACTGGAGTATAGGCTGCACTGGAGTATAGGTTGCACTGGAGTATAGGTTGCACTGGAGTATAGGTTGCACTGGAGTATAGGTTGCACTGGAGTATAGGTTGCACTGCAGTATAGGTTGCACTGGAGTATAGATTGCACTGGAGTATAGATTGCACTGGAGTATAGGTTGCACTGGAGTATAGGTTGCACTGGAGTAAAGGTTGCACTGGAGTATTGGTTGCACAGGAGTATAGGTGGCACTGGAGTATTGGTTGCACTGGAGTATAGGTGGCACTGGAGTATAGGTTGCACTGGAGTATAGGCTGCACTGGAGTATAGGTTGCAATGGAGTATAGGTGGCACTGGAGTATAGGTTGCACTGGAGTATAGGCTGCACTGGAATATAGGTTGCACTGGAGTATAGGTTGCACTGGAGTATAGGTTGCACTGGAGTATAGGTTGCACTGGAGTATAGGTTGCACTGGAGTATAGGTTGCACTGGAGTATAGGCTGCACTGGAGTATAGGTTGCACTGGAGTATAGGTTGCACTGGAGTATAGGCTGCACTGGAGTATAGGTTGCACTGGAGTATAGGTTGCACTGGAGTATAGGTTGCACTGGAGTATAGGCTGCACTGGAGTATAGGTTGCACTGGAGTATAGGTTGCACTGGAGTATAGGCTGCACTGGAGTATAGGCTGCACTGGAGTATAGGTTGCACTGGAGTATAGGTTGCACTGGAGTATAGGTTGCACTGGAGTATAGGTTGCACTGGAGTATAGGTTGCACTGCAGTATAGGTTGCACTGGAGTATAGGTTACACTGGAGTATAGGCTGCACTGGAGTATAGGTTGCACTAGAGTATAGGTTGCACTGGAGTGTAGGCTGCACTGGAGTGTAGGCTGCACTGGAGTATAGGCTGCACTGGAGTATAGGCTGCACTGGAGTATAGGTTGCACTGGAGTATAGGCTGCACTGGAGTATAGGTTGCACTGGAGTATAGGTTGCACTGGAGTATAGGTTGCACTGCAGTATAGGTTGCACTGGAGTATAGATTGCACTGGAGTATAGATTGCACTGGAGTATAGGTTGCACTGGAGTATAGGTTGCACTGGAGTATAGGTTGCACTGGAGTATAGGTTGCACTGGAGTATAGGTTGCACTGGAGTATAGGCTGCACTGGAGTATAGGCTGCACTGGAGTATAGGTTGCACTGTATAGGCTGCACTTGACTATAGGTTGCACTGGAGTATAGGTTGCACTGGAGTATTGGTTGCACAGGAGTATAGGTGGCACTGGAGTATTGGTTGCACTGGAGTATAGGTGGCACTGGAGTATAGGTTGCACTGGAGTATAGGCTGCACTGGAGTATAGGTTGCAATGGAGTATAGGTTGCACTGGAGTATAGGTTGCACTGGAGTATAGGCTGCACTGGAATATAGGTTGCACTGGAGTATAGGTTGCACTGGAGTATAGGTTGCACTGGAGTATAGGTTGCACTGGAATATAGGTTGCACTGGAGTATAGGTTGCACTGGAGTATAGGCTGCACTGGAGTATAGGTTGCACTGGAGTATAGGTTGCACTGGAGTATAGGCTTCACTGGAGTATAGGCTGCACTGGAGTATAGGCTGCACTGGAGTATAGGTTGCACTGGAGTATAGGTTGCACTGGAGTATAGGTTGCACTGGAGTATAGGTTGCACTGGAGTATAGGCTGCACTGGAGTATAGGTTGCACTGGAGTATAGGCTGCACTGGAGTATAGGCTGCACTGGAGTATAGGCTGCACTGGAGTATAGGTTACACTGGAGTATAGGCTGCACTGGAGTATAGGCTGCACTGGAGAATAGGTTGCACTTGAGTATAGGCTGCACTGGAGTATAGACTGCACTGGAGTATAGGCTGCACTGGAGTATAGGCTGCACTGGAGTATAGGTTACACTGGGGTATAGGTTGCACTAGAGTATAGGCTGCACTGGAGTATAGGCTGCACTGGAGTATAGGTTGCACTGGAGTATAGGTTGCACTGGAGTATAGGTTGCACTGGAATATAGGCTGAACTGCAGTACAGGTGGCACTGTAGTATAGGTTGCACTGGAGTATAGGTTGCACTGCATGTATAGGCTGCACTGGAGTATAGGCTGCACTGGAGTATAGGTTGTTGCACTGGAGTATAGGTTGCACTGGAGTATAGGTTGCACTGGAGTATAGGCTGCACTGGAGTATAGGTTGCACTGGAGTATAGGCTGCACTGGAGTATAGGCTGTACTGGAGTATAGGCTGCACTGGAGTATAGGTTGCACTGGAGTATAGGTTGCACTGGAGTATAGGTTGCACTGGAGTATAGGCTGCACTGGAGTATAGGCTGCACTGGAGTATAGGTTGCACTTGAGTATAGGCTGCACTGGAGTATAGACTGCACTGGAGTATAGGCTGCACTGGAGTATAGGCTGCACTGGAGTATAGATTACACTGGAGTATAGGTTGCACTGGAGTATAGGCTGCACTGGAGTATAGGCTGCACTGGAGTATAGGCTGCACTGGAGTATAGGCTGCACTGGAGTATAGGTTGCACTGGAGTATAGGCTGCACTGGAGTATAGGCTGCACTGGAGTATAGGCTGCACTGGAGTATAGGCTGCACTGGAGTATAGGCTGCACTGGAGTATAGGTTGCACTGGAGTATAGGTTGCACTGGAGTATAGGTTGCACTGGAGTATAGGCTGCACTGGAGTATAGGTTGCACTGGAGTATAGGCTGCACTGGAGTATAGGCTGCACTGGAGTATAGGTTGCACTGGAGTATAGGTTGCACTGGAGTATAGGTTGCACTGGAGTATAGGTTGCACTGGAGTATAGGTTGCACTGGAGTATTGGTTGCACTGGAGTATAGGTTGCACTGGACTATACTGGAGTGTAGGTTGCACTGGAGTATAGGTTGCACTGGAGTATAGGTTGCACTGGATTATAGGTTGCACTGGAGTATAGGCTGCACTTAAGTATATATTGCACTGGAGTATAGGCTGCACTGGAGTATAGGTTGCACTGGAGTATAGGTTGCACTGGAGTATAGGTTGCACTGGAGTATAGGTTGCACTGGAGTATAGATTGCACTGGAGTATAGGTTGCACTGGAGTATAGGCTGCACTGCAGGATAGGCTGCACTGGAGTATAGGTTGCACTGGAGTATAGGCTGCACTGGAGTATAGGTTGCACTGGAGTATAGGCTGCACTGGAGTATAGGTTGCACTGGAGTATAGGTTCCACTGGAGTATAGGTTGCACTGGAGTATATATTGCACTGGAGTATAGGCTCCACTGGAGTATAGTTTGCACTGGAGTATAGGTTGCAATGGAGTATAGGTTGCACTGGAGTATAGGCTGCACTGGAGTATAGGCTGCATTGGAGTATAGATTGCACTGGAGTATAGTTTGCACTGGAGTATAGGCTGCACTGGAGTATAGGCTGCACTGAAGTATATATTGCACTGGAGTATAGGCTGCACTGGAGTATAGGTTGCACTGGAGTATAGGCTGCACTTGAGTATAGGCTGCACTGGAGTATAGGTTGCACTGGAGTATAGGTTGCACTGGTGTATAGGCTGCACTGGAGTATACTGGAGTGTAGGTTGCACTGGAGTATAGGTGGCACTGGAGTATTGGTTGCACAGGAGTATAGGTGGCACTGGAGTATTGGTTGCACTGGAGTATAGGTTGCACTGGAGTATACTGGAGTGTAGGTTGCACTGGAGTATAGGCTGCACTGGAGTATAGGTTGCACTGGAGTATAGATTGCACTGGAGTATAGGCTGCACTGGAGTATAGGCTGCACTGGAGAATAGGTTGCACTTGAGTATAGGCTGCACTGGAGTATAGATTGCACTGGAGTATAGGTTGCACTGGAGTATAGGCTGCACTGGAGTATAGACTGCACTGGAGTATAGGTTGCACTGGAGTATAGGCTGCACTGGAGTATAGGCTGCACTGGAGAATAGGTTGCACTTGAGTATAGGCTGCAATGGAGTATAGACTGCACTGGAGTATAGGCTGCACTGGAGTATAGGCTGCACTGGAGTATAGATTACACTGGATTATAGGTTGCACTGGAGTATAGGCTGCACTGGAGTATAGGCTGCAATGGAGTATAGGTTGCACTGGAGTATAGGTTGCACTGGAGTATACGTTGCACTGGAGTATAGGCTGCACTGCAGTATAGGTGGCACTGGAGTATAGGTTGCACTGGAGTATAGGTTGCACTGCATGTATAGGCTGCACTGGAGTATAGGCTGCACTGGAGTATAGGTTGCACTGGAGTATAGGTTGCACTGGAGTATAGGCTGCACTGGAGTATAGGTTGCACTGGAGTATAGGCTGCACTGGAGTATAGGCTGCACTGGAGTATAGGCTGCACTGGAGTATAGATTGCACTGGAGTATAGGTTGCACTGGAGTATAGGTTGCACTGGAGTATAGGCTGCACTGGAGTATAGGTTGCACTGGAGTATAGGTTGCACTGGAGTATAGGCTGCACTGGAGTATAGGCTGCACTGGAGTATAGGTTGCACTGGAGTATAGGTTGCACTGGAGTATAGGTTGCACTGGAGTATAGGTTGCACTGGAGTATAGGTTGCACTGGAGTATAGGCTGCACTGGAGTATAGGTTGCACTGGAATATAGGCTGCACTGGAGTATAGGCTGCACTGGAGTATAGGTTGCACTGGAGTATAGGTTGCACTAGAGTATAGGTTGCACTGGAGTATAGGTTGCACTGGAGTATTGGTTGCACTGGAGTATAGGTTGCACTGGAGTATACTACAGTGTAGGTTGCACTGGAGTATAGGTTGCACTGGAGTATAGGTTGCACTGGATTATAGGTTGCACTGGAGTATAGGCTGCACTGAAGTATATATTGCACTGGAGTATAGGCTGCACTGGAGTATAGGTTGCACTGGAGTATAGGTTGCACTGGAGTATAGGCTGCACTGGAGTATAGGCTGCACTGGAGTATAGGTTGCACTGGAGTATAGGTTGCACTGGAGTATAGGTTGCACTGGAGTATAGGTTGCACTGGAGTATAGGTTGCACTGCAGTATAGGTTGCACTGGAGTATAGGTTACACTGGAGTATAGGCTGCACTGGAGTATAGGTTGCACTAGAGTATAGGTTGCACTGGAGTGTAGGCTGCACTGGAGTGTAGGTTGCACTGGAGTATAGGCTGCACTGGAGTATAGGCTGCACTGGAGTATAGGTTGCACTGGAGTATAGGCTGCACTGGAGTATAGGTTGCACTGGAGTATAGGTTGCACTGGAGTATAGGTTGCACTGCAGTATAGGTTGCACTGGAGTATAGATTGCACTGGAGTATAGATTGCACTGGAGTATAGGTTGCACTGGAGTATAGGTTGCACTGGAGTATAGGTTGCACTGGAGTATAGGTTGCACTGGAGTATAGGTTGCACTGGAGTATAGGCTGCACTGGAGTATAGGCTGCACTGGAGTATAGGTTGCACTGGAATATAGGCTGCACTTGACTATAGGTTGCACTGGAGTATAGGTTGCACTGGAGTATTGGTTGCACAGGAGTATAGGTGGCACTGGAGTATTGGTTGCACTGGAGTATAGGTGGCACTGGAGTATAGGTTGCACTGGAGTATAGGCTGCACTGGAGTATAGGTTGCAATGGAGTATAGGTTGCACTGGAGTATAGGTTGCACTGGAGTATAGGCTGCACTGGAATATAGGTTGCACTGGAGTATAGGTTGCACTGGAGTATAGGTTGCACTGGAGTATAGGTTGCACTGGAATATAGGTTGCACTGGAGTATAGGTTGCACTGGAGTATAGGCTGCACTGGAGTATAGGTTGCACTGTAGTATAGGTTGCACTGGAGTATAGGCTTCACTGGAGTATAGGCTGCACTGGAGTATAGGCTGCACTGGAGTATAGGTTGCACTGGAGTATAGGTTGCATTGGAGTATAGGTTGCACTGGAGTATAGGTTGCACTGGAGTATAGGCTGCACTGGAGTATAGGTTGCACTGGAGTATAGGCTGCACTGGAGTATAGGCTGCACTGGAGTATAGGTTGCACTGGAGTATAGGTTGCACTGGAGTATAGGTTGCACTGGAGTATAGGTTGCACTGGACTATACTGGAGTGTAGGTTGCACTGGAGTATAGGTTGCACTGGAGTATAGGTTGCACTGGATTATAGGTTGCACTGGAGTATAGGCTGCACTTAAGTATATATTGCACTGGAGTATAGGCTGCACTGGAGTATAGGTTGCACTGGAGTATAGGTTGCACTGGAGTATAGGTTGCACTGGAGTATAGGTTGCACTGGAGTATAGATTGCACTGGAGTATAGGTTGCACTGGAGTATAGGCTGCACTGCAGGATAGGCTGCACTGGAGTATAGGTTGCACTGGAGTATAGGCTGCACTGGAGTATAGGTTGCACTGGAGTATAGGCTGCACTGGAGTATAGGTTGCACTGGAGTATAGGTTCCACTGGAGTATAGGTTGCACTGGAGTATAGGTTGCACTGGAGTATAGGCTCCACTGGAGTATAGTTTGCACTGGAGTATAGGTTGCAATGGAGTATAGGTTGCACTGGAGTATAGGCTGCACTGGAGTATAGGCTGCATTGGAGTATAGATTGCACTGGAGTATAGTTTGCACTGGAGTATAGGCTGCACTGGAGTATAGGCTGCACTGAAGTATATATTGCACTGGAGTATAGGCTGCACTGGAGTATAGGTTGCACTGGAGTATAGGCTGCACTTGAGTATAGGCTGCACTGGAGTATAGGTTGCACTGGAGTATAGGTTGCACTGGTGTATAGGCTGCACTGGAGTATACTGGATTGTAGGTTGCACTGGAGTATAGGTGGCACTGGAGTATTGGTTGCACAGGAGTATAGGTGGCACTGGAGTATTGGTTGCACTGGAGTATAGGTTGCACTGGAGTATACTGGAGTGTAGGTTGCACTGGAGTATAGGCTGCACTGGAGTATAGGTTGCACTGGAGTATAGATTGCACTGGAGTATAGGCTGCACTGGAGTATAGGCTGCACTGCAGTATAGGTGGCACTGGAGTATAGGTTGCACTGGAGTATAGGTTGCACTGCATGTATAGGCTGCACTGGAGTATAGGCTGCACTGGAGTATAGGTTGCACTGGAGTATAGGTTGCACTGGAGTATAGGCTGCACTGGAGTATAGGTTGCACTGGAGTATAGGCTGCACTGGAGTATAGGCTGCACTGGAGTATAGGCTGCACTGGAGTATAGATTGCACTGGAGTATAGGTTGCACTGGAGTATAGGTTGCACTGGAGTATAGGCTGCACTGGAGTATAGGTTGCACTGGAGTATAGGTTGCACTGGAGTATAGGCTGCACTGGAGTATAGGCTGCACTGGAGTATAGGTTGCACTGGAGTATAGGTTGCACTGGAGTATAGGTTGCACTGGAGTATAGGTTGCACTGGAGTATAGGTTGCACTGGAGTATAGGCTGCACTGCAGGATAGGCTGCACTGGAGTATAGGTTGCACTGGAGTATAGGCTGCACTGGAGTATAGGTTGCACTGGAGTATAGGCTGCACTGGAGTATAGGTTGCACTGGAGTATAGGTTCCACTGGAGTATAGGTTGCACTGGAGTATATATTGCACTGGAGTATAGGCTCCACTGGAGTATAGTTTGCACTGGAGTATAGGTTGCAATGGAGTATAGGTTGCACTGGAGTATAGGCTGCACTGGAGTATAGGCTGCATTGGAGTATAGATTGCACTGGAGTATAGTTTGCACTGGAGTATAGGCTGCACTGGAGTATAGGCTGCACTGAAGTATATATTGCACTGGAGTATAGGCTGCACTGGAGTATAGGTTGCACTGGAGTATAGGCTGCACTTGAGTATAGGCTGCACTGGAGTATAGGTTGCACTGGAGTATAGGTTGCACTGGTGTATAGGCTGCACTGGAGTATACTGGAGTGTAGGTTGCACTGGAGTATAGGTGGCACTGGAGTATTGGTTGCACAGGAGTATAGGTGGCACTGGAGTATTGGTTGCACTGGAGTATAGGTTGCACTGGAGTATACTGGAGTGTAGGTTGCACTGGAGTATAGGCTGCACTGGAGTATAGGTTGCACTGGAGTATAGATTGCACTGGAGTATAGGCTGCACTGGAGTATAGGCTGCACTGGAGAATAGGTTGCACTTGAGTATAGGCTGCACTGGAGTATAGATTGCACTGGAGTATAGGTTGCACTGGAGTATAGGCTGCACTGGAGTATAGACTGCACTGGAGTATAGGTTGCACTGGAGTATAGGCTGCACTGGAGTATAGGCTGCACTGGAGAATAGGTTGCACTTGAGTATAGGCTGCAATGGAGTATAGACTGCACTGGAGTATAGGCTGCACTGGAGTATAGGCTGCACTGGAGTATAGATTACACTGGATTATAGGTTGCACTGGAGTATAGGCTGCACTGGAGTATAGGCTGCAATGGAGTATAGGTTGCACTGGAGTATAGGTTGCACTGGAGTATACGTTGCACTGGAGTATAGGCTGCACTGCAGTATAGGTGGCACTGGAGTATAGGTTGCACTGGAGTATAGGTTGCACTGCATGTATAGGCTGCACTGGAGTATAGGCTGCACTGGAGTATAGGTTGCACTGGAGTATAGGTTGCACTGGAGTATAGGCTGCACTGGAGTATAGGTTGCACTGGAGTATAGGCTGCACTGGAGTATAGGCTGCACTGGAGTATAGGCTGCACTGGAGTATAGATTGCACTGGAGTATAGGTTGCACTGGAGTATAGGTTGCACTGGAGTATAGGCTGCACTGGAGTATAGGTTGCACTGGAGTATAGGTTGCACTGGAGTATAGGCTGCACTGGAGTATAGGCTGCACTGGAGTATAGGTTGCACTGGAGTATAGGTTGCACTGGAGTATAGGTTGCACTGGAGTATAGGTTGCACTGGAGTATAGGTTGCACTGGAGTATAGGCTGCACTGGAGTATAGGTTGCACTGGAATATAGGCTGCACTGGAGTATAGGCTGCACTGGAGTATAGGTTGCACTGGAGTATAGGTTGCACTAGAGTATAGGTTGCACTGGAGTATAGGTTGCACTGGAGTATTGGTTGCACTGGAGTATAGGTTGCACTGGAGTATACTACAGTGTAGGTTGCACTGGAGTATAGGTTGCACTGGAGTATAGGTTGCACTGGATTATAGGTTGCACTGGAGTATAGGCTGCACTGAAGTATATATTGCACTGGAGTATAGGCTGCACTGGAGTATAGGTTGCACTGGAGTATAGGTTGCACTGGAGTATAGGCTGCACTGGAGTATAGGCTGCACTGGAGTATAGGTTGCACTGGAGTATAGGTTGCACTGGAGTATAGGTTGCACTGGAGTATAGGTTGCACTGGAGTATAGGTTGCACTGCAGTATAGGTTGCACTGGAGTATAGGTTACACTGGAGTATAGGCTGCACTGGAGTATAGGTTGCACTAGAGTATAGGTTGCACTGGAGTGTAGGCTGCACTGGAGTGTAGGTTGCACTGGAGTATAGGCTGCACTGGAGTATAGGCTGCACTGGAGTATAGGTTGCACTGGAGTATAGGCTGCACTGGAGTATAGGTTGCACTGGAGTATAGGTTGCACTGGAGTATAGGTTGCACTGCAGTATAGGTTGCACTGGAGTATAGATTGCACTGGAGTATAGATTGCACTGGAGTATAGGTTGCACTGGAGTATAGGTTGCACTGGAGTATAGGTTGCACTGGAGTATAGGTTGCACTGGAGTATAGGTTGCACTGGAGTATAGGCTGCACTGGAGTATAGGCTGCACTGGAGTATAGGTTGCACTGGAATATAGGCTGCACTTGACTATAGGTTGCACTGGAGTATAGGTTGCACTGGAGTATTGGTTGCACAGGAGTATAGGTGGCACTGGAGTATTGGTTGCACTGGAGTATAGGTGGCACTGGAGTATAGGTTGCACTGGAGTATAGGCTGCACTGGAGTATAGGTTGCAATGGAGTATAGGTTGCACTGGAGTATAGGTTGCACTGGAGTATAGGCTGCACTGGAATATAGGTTGCACTGGAGTATAGGTTGCACTGGAGTATAGGTTGCACTGGAGTATAGGTTGCACTGGAATATAGGTTGCACTGGAGTATAGGTTGCACTGGAGTATAGGCTGCACTGGAGTATAGGTTGCACTGTAGTATAGGTTGCACTGGAGTATAGGCTTCACTGGAGTATAGGCTGCACTGGAGTATAGGCTGCACTGGAGTATAGGTTGCACTGGAGTATAGGTTGCATTGGAGTATAGGTTGCACTGGAGTATAGGTTGCACTGGAGTATAGGCTGCACTGGAGTATAGGTTGCACTGGAGTATAGGCTGCACTGGAGTATAGGCTGCACTGGAGTATAGGTTGCACTGGAGTATAGGTTGCACTGGAGTATAGGTTGCACTGGAGTATAGGTTGCACTGGACTATACTGGAGTGTAGGTTGCACTGGAGTATAGGTTGCACTGGAGTATAGGTTGCACTGGATTATAGGTTGCACTGGAGTATAGGCTGCACTTAAGTATATATTGCACTGGAGTATAGGCTGCACTGGAGTATAGGTTGCACTGGAGTATAGGTTGCACTGGAGTATAGGTTGCACTGGAGTATAGGTTGCACTGGAGTATAGATTGCACTGGAGTATAGGTTGCACTGGAGTATAGGCTGCACTGCAGGATAGGCTGCACTGGAGTATAGGTTGCACTGGAGTATAGGCTGCACTGGAGTATAGGTTGCACTGGAGTATAGGCTGCACTGGAGTATAGGTTGCACTGGAGTATAGGTTCCACTGGAGTATAGGTTGCACTGGAGTATAGGTTGCACTGGAGTATAGGCTCCACTGGAGTATAGTTTGCACTGGAGTATAGGTTGCAATGGAGTATAGGTTGCACTGGAGTATAGGCTGCACTGGAGTATAGGCTGCATTGGAGTATAGATTGCACTGGAGTATAGTTTGCACTGGAGTATAGGCTGCACTGGAGTATAGGCTGCACTGAAGTATATATTGCACTGGAGTATAGGCTGCACTGGAGTATAGGTTGCACTGGAGTATAGGCTGCACTTGAGTATAGGCTGCACTGGAGTATAGGTTGCACTGGAGTATAGGTTGCACTGGTGTATAGGCTGCACTGGAGTATACTGGATTGTAGGTTGCACTGGAGTATAGGTGGCACTGGAGTATTGGTTGCACAGGAGTATAGGTGGCACTGGAGTATTGGTTGCACTGGAGTATAGGTTGCACTGGAGTATACTGGAGTGTAGGTTGCACTGGAGTATAGGCTGCACTGGAGTATAGGTTGCACTGGAGTATAGATTGCACTGGAGTATAGGCTGCACTGGAGTATAGGCTGCACTGCAGTATAGGTGGCACTGGAGTATAGGTTGCACTGGAGTATAGGTTGCACTGCATGTATAGGCTGCACTGGAGTATAGGCTGCACTGGAGTATAGGTTGCACTGGAGTATAGGTTGCACTGGAGTATAGGCTGCACTGGAGTATAGGTTGCACTGGAGTATAGGCTGCACTGGAGTATAGGCTGCACTGGAGTATAGGCTGCACTGGAGTATAGATTGCACTGGAGTATAGGTTGCACTGGAGTATAGGTTGCACTGGAGTATAGGCTGCACTGGAGTATAGGTTGCACTGGAGTATAGGTTGCACTGGAGTATAGGCTGCACTGGAGTATAGGCTGCACTGGAGTATAGGTTGCACTGGAGTATAGGTTGCACTGGAGTATAGGTTGCACTGGAGTATAGGTTGCACTGGAGTATAGGTTGCACTGGAGTATAGGCTGCACTGGAGTATAGGTTGCACTGGAGTATAGGCTGCACTGGAGTATAGGCTGCACTGGAGTATAGGTTGCACTGGAGTATAGGTTGCACTAGAGTACAGATTGCACTGGAGTATAGGTTGCACTGGAGTATAGGTTGCACTGGAGTATAGGTTGCACTGGAGTATTGGTTGCACTGGAGTATAGGTTGCACTGGAGTATACTACAGTGTAGGTTGCACTGGAGTATAGGTTGCACTGGAGTATAGGTTGCACTGGATTATAGGTTGCACTGGAGTATAGGCTGCACTGAAGTATATATTGCACTGGAGTATAGGCTGCACTGGAGTATAGGTTGCACTGGAGTATAGGTTGCACTGGAGTATAGGTTCCACTGCAGTATAGGTTGCACTGGAGTATAGATTGCACTGGAGTATAGGTTGCACTGGAGTATAGGCTGCACTGGAGTATAGGTTGCACTGGAGTATAGGTTGCACTGGAGTATAGGTTGCACTGGAGTATAGGCTGCACTGGAGTATAGGTTGCACTGGAGTATAGGTTGCACTGGAGTATAGGTTGCACTGGAGTATAGGCTGCACTGGAGTATAGGTTGCACTGGAGTATAGGCTGCACTAGAGTATAGGTTGCACTGGAGTATAGGTTGCACTGGAGTATAGGCTGCACTGGAGTATAGGTTGCACTGGAGTATAGGTTGCACTGGAGTATAGGCTGCACTGGAGTATAGGCTGCACTGGAGTGTAGGTTGCACTGGAGTATAGGCTGCACTGGAGTATAGGCTGCACTGGAGTATAGGTTGCACTGGAGTATAGGCTGCACTGGAGTATAGATTGCACTGGAGTATAGATTGCACTGGAGTATAGGTTGCACTGGAGTATAGGTTGCACTGGAGTATAGGTTGCACTGGAGTATTGGTTGCACAGGAGTATAGGTGGCACTGGAGTATTGGTTGCACTGGAGTATAGGTGGCACTGGAGTATAGGTTGCACTGGAGTATAGGCTGCACTGGAGTATAGGTTGCAATGGAGTATAGGTTGCACTGGAGTATAGGTTGCAATGGAGTATAGGTTGCACTGGAGTATAGGTTGCACTGGAGTATAGGCTGCACTGGAATATAGGTTGCACTGGAGTATAGGTTGCACTGGAGTATAGGTTGCACTGGAGTATAGGTTGCACTGGAGTATAGGTTGCACTGGAGTATAGGTTGCACTGGAGTATAGGCTGCACTGGAGTATAGGTTGCACTGGAGTATAGGTTGCACTGGAGTATAGGCTGCACTGGAGTATAGGCTGCACTGGAGTATAGGTTGCACTGGAGTATAGGTTGCACTGGAGTATAGGCTGCACTGGAGTATAGGCTGCACTGGAGTATAGGTTGCACTGGAGTATAGGTTGCACTGGAGTATAGGTTGCACTGGAGTATAGGTTGCACTGGAGTATAGGCTGCACTGGAGTATAGGTTGCACTGGAGTATAGGCTGCACTGGAGTATAGGCTGCACTGGAGTATAGGCTGCACTGGAGTATAGGTTGCACTGGAGTATAGGTTGCACTGGAGTATAGGTTGCACTGGAGTATAGGTTGCACTGGAGTATAGGTTGCACTGGAGTATAGGTTGCACTGGAGTATAGGTTGCACTGGAGTATAGGTTGCACTGGAGTATAGGCTGCACTGGAGTATAGGTTGCACTGGAGTATAGGTTGCACTGGAGTATAGGCTGCACTGGAGTATAGGCTGCACTGGAGTATAGGTTGCACTGGAGTATAGGTTGCACTGGAGTATAGGTTGCACTGGAGTATAGGTTGCACTGGAGTATAGGCTGCACTGGAGTATAGGTTGCACTGGAGTATAGGCTGCACTGGAGTATAGGCTGCACTGGAGTATAGGCTGCACTGGAGTATAGGTTGCACTAGAGTATAGGTTGCACTGGAGTATAGGTTGCACTGGAGTATAGGTTGCACTGGAGTATAGGTTGCACTGGAGTATTGGTTGCACTGGAGTATAGGTTGCACTGGAGTATACTGGAGTGTAGGTTGCACTGGAGTATAGGTTGCACTGGAGTATAGGTTGCACTGGATTATAGGTTGCACTGGAGTATAGGCTGCACTGAAGTATATATTGCACTGGAGTATAGGCTGCACTGGAGTATAGGTTGCACTGGAGTATAGGTTGCACTGGAGTATAGGTTGCACTGGAGTATAGGTTGCACTGGAATATAGATTGCACTGGAGTATAGGTTGCACTGGAGTATAGGCTGCACTGCAGGATAGGCTGCACTGGAGTATAGGTTGCACTGGAGTATAGGTTGCACTGGAGTATAGGCTGCACTGGAGTATAGGTTGCACTGGAGTATAGGCTGCACTGGAGTATAGTTTACACTGGAGTATAGGTTCCACTGGAGTATAGGTTACACTGGAGTATAGGTTGCACTGGAGTATAGGCTCCACTGGAGTATAGTTTGCACTGGAGTATAGGTTGCAATGGAGTATAGGTTGCACTGGAGTATAGGCTGCACTGGAGTATAGGCTGCATTGGAGTATAGATTGCACTGGAGTATAGTTTGCACTGGAGTTTAGGCTGCACTGGAGTATAGGTTACACTGGAATATAGGCTGCACTTGAGTATAGGCTGCACTGGAGTATAGGTTGCACTGGAGTATAGGCTGCACTGGAGTATAGGTTGCACTGGAGTATAGGCTGCACTTGAGTATAGGCTGCACTGGAGTATAGGTTGCACTGGAGTATAGGTTGCACTGGAGTATAGGCTGCACTGGAGTATACTGGAGTGTAGGTTGCACAGGAGTATAGGTGGCACTGGAGTATTGGTTGCACTGGAGTATAGGTTGCACTGGAGTATACTGGAGTGTAGGTTGCACTGGAGTATAGGTTGCACTGGAGTATAGGTTGCACTGGATTATAGGTTGCACTGGAGTATAGCCTGCACTGAAGTATATATTGCACTGGAGTATAGGCTGCACTGGAGTATAGGTTGCACTGGAGTATAGGCTGCACTTGAGTATAGGCTGCACTGGAGTATAGGTTGCACTGGAGTATAGGTTGCACTGGTGTATAGGCTGCACTGGAGTATACTGGAGTGTAGGTTGCACTGGAGTATAGGTGGCACTGGAGTATTGGTTGCACAGGAGTATAGGTGGCACTGGAGTATTGGTTGCACTGGAGTATAGGTTGCACTGGAGTATACTGGAGTGTAGGTTGCACTGGAGTATAGGCTGCACTGGAGTATAGGTTGCACTGGAGTATAGGCTGCACTTGAGTATAGGCTGCACTGGAGTATAGGTTGCACTGGAGTATAGGCTGCACTGGAGTATAGGTTGCACTGGAGTATAGGTTGCACTGGAGTATAGGCTGCACTGGAGTATAGGCTGTACTGGAGTATAGGTTGCACTGGAGTATAGGTTGCACTGGAGTATAGGTTGCACTGGAGTATAGGTTGCACTGGAGTATAGGTTGCACTGGAGTATAGGCTGCACTGGAGTATAGGTTGCACTGGAGTATAGGCTGCACTGGAGTATAGGCTGCACTGGAGTATAGGCTGCACTGGAGTATAGGCTGCACTGGAGTATAGGTTGCACTGGAGTATAGGCTGCACTGGAGTATAGGCTGCACTGGAGTATAGGCTGCACTGGAGTATAGGCTGCACTGGAGTATAGGCTGCACTGGAGTATAGGTTGCACTGGAGTATAGGTTGCACTGGAGTATAGGTTGCACTGGAGTATAGGCTGCACTGGAGTATAGGTTGCACTGGAGTATAGGCTGCACTGGAGTATAGGATGCACTGGAGTATAGGTTGCACTGGAGTATAGGTTGCACTGGAGTATAGGTTGCACTGGAGTATAGGTTGCACTGGAGTATAGGTTGCACTGGAGTATAGGTTGCACTGGAGTATAGGTTGCACTGGAGTATAGGTTCCACTGGAGTATAGGTTGCACTGGAGTATAGGTTGCACTGGAGTATAGGCTCCACTGGAGTATAGTTTGCACTGGAGTATAGGTTGCAATGGAGTATAGGTTGCACTGGAGTTTAGGCTGCACTGGAGTATAGGCTGCATTGGAGTATAGATTGCACTGGAGTATAGTTTGCACTGGAGTATAGGCTGCACTGGAGTATAGGCTGCACTGAAGTATATATTGCACTGGAGTATAGGCTGCACTGGAGTATAGGTTGCACTGGAGTATAGGCTGCACTTGAGTATAGGCTGCACTGGAGTATAGGTTGCACTGGAGTATAGGTTGCACTGGTGTATAGGCTGCACTGGAGTATACTGGAGTGTAGGTTGCACTGGAGTATAGGTGGCACTGGAGTATTGGTTGCACAGGAGTATAGGTGGCACTGGAGTATTGGTTGCACTGGAGTATAGGTTGCACTGGAGTATACTGGAGTGTAGGTTGCACTGGAGTATAGGCTGCACTGGAGTATAGGTTGCACTGGAGTATAGATTGCACTGGAGTATAGGCTGCACTGGAGTATAGGCTGCACTGGAGAATAGGTTGCACTTGAGTATAGGCTGCACTGGAGTATAGATTGCACTGGAGTATAGGTTGCACTGGAGTATAGGCTGCACTGGAGTATAGACTGCACTGGAGTATAGGTTGCACTGGAGTATAGGCTGCACTGGAGTATAGGCTGCACTGGAGAATAGGTTGCACTTGAGTATAGGCTGCAATGGAGTATAGACTGCACTGGAGTATAGGCTGCACTGGAGTATAGGCTGCACTGGAGTATAGATTACACTGGATTATAGGTTGCACTGGAGTATAGGCTGCACTGGAGTATAGGCTGCAATGGAGTATAGGTTGCACTGGAGTATAGGTTGCACTGGAGTATACGTTGCACTGGAGTATAGGCTGCACTGCAGTATAGGTGGCACTGGAGTATAGGTTGCACTGGAGTATAGGTTGCACTGCATGTATAGGCTGCACTGGAGTATAGGCTGCACTGGAGTATAGGTTGCACTGGAGTATAGGTTGCACTGGAGTATAGGCTGCACTGGAGTATAGGTTGCACTGGAGTATAGGCTGCACTGGAGTATAGGCTGCACTGGAGTATAGGCTGCACTGGAGTATAGATTGCACTGGAGTATAGGTTGCACTGGAGTATAGGTTGCACTGGAGTATAGGCTGCACTGGAGTATAGGTTGCACTGGAGTATAGGTTGCACTGGAGTATAGGCTGCACTGGAGTATAGGCTGCACTGGAGTATAGGTTGCACTGGAGTATAGGTTGCACTGGAGTATAGGTTGCACTGGAGTATAGGTTGCACTGGAGTATAGGTTGCACTGGAGTATAGGCTGCACTGGAGTATAGGTTGCACTGGAATATAGGATGCACTGGAGTATAGGCTGCACTGGAGTATAGGTTGCACTGGAGTATAGGTTGCACTAGAGTATAGGTTGCACTGGAGTATAGGTTGCACTGGAGTATAGGCTGCACTGGAGTATAGGTTGCACTGGAGTATAGGCTGCACTGGAGTATAGGTTGCACTGGAGTATTGGTTGCACTGGAGTATAGGCTGCACTGGAGTATAGGTTGCACTGGAGTATAGGCTGCACTGGAGTATAGGTTGCACTGGAGTATAGGCTGCACTGGAGTATAGGTTGCACTGGAGTATACTACAGTGTAGGTTGCACTGGAGTATAGGTTGCACTGGAGTATAGGTTGCACTGGATTATAGGTTGCACTGGAGTATAGGCTGCACTGAAGTATATATTGCACTGGAGTATAGGCTGCACTGGAGTATAGGTTGCACTGGAGTATAGGTTGCACTGGAGTATAGGTTGTACTGCAGTATAGGTTGCACTGGAGTATAGATTGCACTGGAGTATAGGTTGCACTGGAGTATAGGCTGCACTGGAGTATAGGCTGCACTGGAGTATAGGTTGCACTGGAGTATAGGTTGCACTGGAGTATAGGTTGCACTGGAGTATAGGTTGCACTGGAGTATAGGTTGCACTGGAGTATAGGTTGCACTGGAGTATAGGCTGCACTGGAGTATAGGTTGCACTGGAGTATAGGCTGCACTGGAGTATAGGTTGCACTGGAGTATAGGTTGCACTGGAGTATAGGTTGCACTGCAGTATAGGTTGCACTGGAGTATAGATTGCACTGGAGTATAGATTGCAGTGGAGTATAGGTTGCACTGGAGTATAGGTTGCACTTGAGTATAGGTTGCACTGGAGTATAGGTTGCACTGGAGTATAGGTTGCACTGGAGTATAGGCTGCACTGGAGTATAGGCTGCACTGGAGTATAGGTTGCACTGGAGTATAGGCTGCACTGGAGTATAGGTTGCACTGGAGTATTGGTTGCACTGGAGTATAGGTTGCACTGGACTATACTGGAGTGTAGGTTGCACTGGAGTATAGGTTGCACTGGAGTATAGGTTGCACTGGAGTATAGGTTGCACTGGAGTATACTGGAGTGTAGGTTGCACTGGAGTATAGGCTGCACTGGAGTATAGGTTGCACTGGAGTATAGATTGCACTGGAGTATAGGCTGCACTGGAGTATAGGCTGCACTGGAGAATAGGTTGCACTTGAGTATAGGCTGCACTGGAGTATAGATTGCACTGGAGTATAGGTTGCACTGGAGTATAGGCTGCACTGGAGTATAGACTGCACTGGAGTATAGGTTGCACTGGAGTATAGGCTGCACTGGAGTATAGGCTGCACTGGAGAATAGGTTGCACTTGAGTATAGGCTGCAATGGAGTATAGACTGCACTGGAGTATAGGCTGAACTGGAGTATAGGCTGCACTGGAGTATAGATTACACTGGATTATAGGTTGCACTGGAGTATAGGCTGCACTGGAGTATAGGCTGCAATGGAGTATAGGTTGCACTGGAGTATAGGTTGCACTGGAGTATACGTTGCACTGGAGTATAGGCTGCACTGCAGTATAGGTGGCACTGGAGTATAGGTTGCACTGGAGTATAGGTTGCACTGCATGTATAGGCTGCACTGGAGTATAGGCTGCACTGGAGTATAGGTTGCACTGGAGTATAGGTTGCACTGGAGTATAGGCTGCACTGGAGTATAGGTTGCACTGGAGTATAGGCTGCACTGGAGTATAGGCTGCACTGGAGTATAGGCTGCACTGGAGTATAGATTGCACTGGAGTATAGGTTGCACTGGAGTATAGGTTGCACTGGAGTATAGGCTGCACTGGAGTATAGGTTGCACTGGAGTATAGGTTGCACTGGAGTATAGGCTGCACTGGAGTATAGGCTGCACTGGAGTATAGGTTGCACTGGAGTATAGGTTGCACTGGAGTATAGGTTGCACTGGAGTATAGGTTGCACTGGAGTATAGGTTGCACTGGAGTATAGGCTGCACTGGAGTATAGGTTGCACTGGAATATAGGCTGCACTGGAGTATAGGCTGCACTGGAGTATAGGTTGCACTGGAGTATTGGTTGCACTGGAGTATAGGTTGCACTGGAGTATACTACAGTGTAGGTTGCACTGGAGTATAGGTTGCACTGGAGTATAGGTTGCACTGGATTATAGGTTGCACTGGAGTATAGGCTGCACTGAAGTATATATTGCACTGGAGTATAGGCTGCACTGGAGTATAGGTTGCACTGGAGTATAGGTACTGGAGTATAGGTTGTACTGCAGTATAGGTTGCACTGGAGTATAGATTGCACTGGAGTATAGGTTGCACTGGAGTATAGGCTGCACTGGAGTATAGGTTGCACTGGAGTATAGGCTGCACTGGAGTATAGGTTGCACTGGAGTATAGGTTGCACTGGAGTATAGGCTGCACTGGAGTATAGGTTGCACTAGAGTATAGGTTGCACTGGAGTATAGGCTGCACTGGAGTGTAGGTTGCACTGGAGTATAGGCTGCACTGGAGTATAGGCTGCACTGGAGTATAGGTTGCACTGGAGTATAGGCTGCACTGGAGTATAGATTGCACTGGAGTATAGGTTGCACTGGAGTATAGGCTGCACTGGAGTATAGGTTGCACTGAAGTATAGGTTGCACTGGAGTATAGGTTGCACTGGAGTATAGGTTGCACTGGAGTATAGGTTGCACTGCAGTATAGGTTGCACTGGAGTATAGATTGCACTGGAGTATAGATTGCACTGGAGTATAGGTTGCACTGGAGTATAGGTTGCACTGGAGTATAGGTTGCACTGGAGTATTGGTTGCACAGGAGTATAGGTGGCACTGGAGTATTGGTTGCACTGGAGTATAGGTGGCACTGGAGTATAGGTTGCACTGGAGTATAGGCTGCACTGGAGTATAGGTTGCAATGGAGTATAGGTGGCACTGGAGTATAGGTTGCACTGGAGTATAGGCTGCACTGGAATATAGGTTGCACTGGAGTATAGGTTGCACTGGAGTATAGGTTGCACTGGAGTATAGGTTGCACTGGAGTATAGGTTGCACTGGAGTATAGGTTGCACTGGAGTATAGGCTGCACTGGAGTATAGGTTGCACTGGAGTATAGGTTGCACTGGAGTATAGGCTGCACTGGAGTATAGGTTGCACTGGAGTATAGGTTGCACTGGAGTATAGGTTGCACTGGAGTATAGGCTGCACTGGAGTATAGGTTGCACTGGAGTATAGGTTGCACTGGAGTATAGGCTGCACTGGAGTATAGGCTGCACTGGAGTATAGGTTGCACTGGAGTATAGGTTGCACTGGAGTATAGGTTGCACTGGAGTATAGGTTGCACTGGAGTATAGGTTGCACTGCAGTATAGGTTGCACTGGAGTATAGGTTACACTGGAGTATAGGCTGCACTGGAGTATAGGTTGCACTAGATTATAGGTTGCACTGGAGTGTAGGCTGCACTGGAGTGTAGGTTGCACTGGAGTATAGGCTGCACTGGAGTATAGGCTGCACTGGAGTATAGGTTGCACTGGAGTATAGGCTGCACTGGAGTATAGGTTGCACTGGAGTATAGGTTGCACTGGAGTATAGGTTGCACTGCAGTATAGGTTGCACTGGAGTATAGATTGCACTGGAGTATAGATTGCACTGGAGTATAGGTTGCACTGGAGTATAGGTTGCACTTGAGTATAGGTTGCACTGGAGTATAGATTACACTGGATTATAGGTTGCACTGGAGTATAGGCTGCACTGGAGTATAGGCTGCAATGGAGTATAGGTTGCACTGTAGTATAGGTTGCACTGGAGTATACGTTGCACTGGAGTATAGGCTGCACTGCAGTATAGGTGGCACTGGAGTATAGGTTGCACTGGAGTATAGGTTGCACTGCATGTATAGGCTGCACTGGAGTATAGGCTGCACTGGAGTATAGGTTGCACTGGAGTATAGGTTGCACTGGAGTATAGGCTGCACTGGAGTATAGGTTGCACTGGAGTATAGGCTGCACTGGAGTATAGGCTGCACTGGAGTATAGGCTGCACTGGAGTATAGATTGCACTGGAGTATAGGTTGCACTGGAGTATAGGTTGCACTGGAGTATAGGCTGCACTGGAGTATAGGTTGCACTGGAGTATAGGTTGCACTGGAGTATAGGCTGCACTGGAGTATAGGCTGCACTGGAGTATAGGTTGCACTGGAGTATAGGTTGCACTGGAGTATAGGTTGCACTGGAGTATAGGTTGCACTGGAGTATAGGTTGCACTGGAGTATAGGCTGCACTGGAGTATAGGTTGCACTGGAATATAGGCTGCACTGGAGTATAGGCTGCACTGGAGTATAGGTTGCACTGGAGTATTGGTTGCACTGGAGTATAGGTTGCACTGGAGTATACTACAGTGTAGGTTGCACTGGAGTATAGGTTGCACTGGAGTATAGGTTGCACTGGATTATAGGTTGCACTGGAGTATAGGCTGCACTGAAGTATATATTGCACTGGAGTATAGGCTGCACTGGAGTATAGGTTGCACTGGAGTATAGGTTGCACTGGAGTATAGGTTGTACTGCAGTATAGGTTGCACTGGAGTATAGATTGCACTGGAGTATAGGTTGCACTGGAGTATAGGCTGCACTGGAGTATAGGTTTCACTGGAGTATAGGCTGCACTGGAGTATAGGTTGCACTAGAGTATAGGCTGCACTGGAGTATAGGTTGCACTGGAGTATAGGTTGCACTGGAGTATAGGTTGCACTGGAGTATAGGTTGCACTGGAGTATAGGCTGCACTGGAGTATAGGTTTCACTGGAGTATAGGCTGCACTGGAGTATAGGTTGCACTGGAGTATAGGCTGCACTGGAGTATAGGTTGCACTGGAGTATAGGTTGCACTGGAGTATAGGCTGCACTGGAGTATAGGTTGCACTAGAGTATAGGTTGCACTGGAGTATAGGCTGCACTGGAGTGTAGGTTGCACTGGAGTATAGGCTGCACTGGAGTATAGGCTGCACTGGAGTATAGGTTGCACTGGAGTATAGGCTGCACTGGAGTATAGGTTGCACTGAAGTATAGGTTGCACTGGAGTATAGGTTGCACTGGAGTATAGGTTGCACTGGAGTATAGGTTGCACTGCAGTATAGGTTGCACTGGAGTATAGATTGCACTGGAGTATAGATTGCACTGGAGTATAGGTTGCACTGGAGTATAGGTTGCACTGGAGTATAGGTTGCACTGGAGTATTGGTTGCACAGGAGTATAGGTGGCACTGGAGTATTGGTTGCACTGGAGTATAGGTGGCACTGGAGTATAGGTTGCACTGGAGTATAGGCTGCACTGGAGTATAGGTTGCAATGGAGTATAGGTGGCACTGGAGTATAGGTTGCACTGGAGTATAGGCTGCACTGGAATATAGGTTGCACTGGAGTATAGGTTGCACTGGAGTATAGGTTGCACTGGAGTATAGGTTGCACTGGAGTATAGGTTGCACTGGAGTATAGGTTGCACTGGAGTATAGGCTGCACTGGAGTATAGGTTGCACTGGAGTATAGGTTGCACTGGAGTATAGGCTGCACTGGAGTATAGGTTGCACTGGAGTATAGGTTGCACTGGAGTATAGGTTGCACTGGAGTATAGGCTGCACTGGAGTATAGGTTGCACTGGAGTATAGGTTGCACTGGAGTATAGGCTGCACTGGAGTATAGGCTGCACTGGAGTATAGGTTGCACTGGAGTATAGGTTGCACTGGAGTATAGGTTGCACTGGAGTATAGGTTGCACTGGAGTATAGGTTGCACTGCAGTATAGGTTGCACTGGAGTATAGGTTACACTGGAGTATAGGCTGCACTGGAGTATAGGTTGCACTAGATTATAGGTTGCACTGGAGTGTAGGCTGCACTGGAGTGTAGGTTGCACTGGAGTATAGGCTGCACTGGAGTATAGGCTGCACTGGAGTATAGGTTGCACTGGAGTATAGGCTGCACTGGAGTATAGGTTGCACTGGAGTATAGGTTGCACTGGAGTATAGGTTGCACTGCAGTATAGGTTGCACTGGAGTATAGATTGCACTGGAGTATAGATTGCACTGGAGTATAGGTTGCACTGGAGTATAGGTTGCACTTGAGTATAGGTTGCACTGGAGTATAGGTTGCACTGGAGTATAGGTTGCACTGGAGTATAGGCTGCACTGGAGTATAGGCTGCACTGGAGTATAGGTTGCACTGGAATATAGGCTGCACTTGACTATAGGTTGCACTGGAGTATAGGTTGCACTGGAGTATTGGTTGCACAGGAGTATAGGTGGCACTGGAGTATTGGTTGCACTGGAGTATAGGTGGCACTGGAGTATAGGTTGCACTGGAGTATAGGCTGCACTGGAGTATAGGTTGCAATGGAGTATAGGTTGCACTGGAGTATAGGTTGCACTGGAGTATAGGCTGCACTGGAATATAGGTTGCACTGGAGTATAGGTTGCACTGGAGTATAGGTTGCACTGGAGTATAGGTTGCACTGGAATATAGGTTGCACTGGAGTATAGGTTGCACTGGAGTATAGGCTGCACTGGAGTATAGGTTGCACTGTAGTATAGGTTGCACTGGAGTATAGGCTTCACTGGAGTATAGGCTGCACTGGAGTATAGGCTGCACTGGAGTATAGGTTGCACTGGAGTATAGGTTGCACTGGAGTATAGGTTGCACTGGAGTATAGGTTGCACTGGAGTATAGGCTGCACTGGAGTATAGGTTGCACTGGAGTATAGGCTGCACTGGAGTATAGGCTGCACTGGAGTATAGGTTGCACTGGAGTATAGGTTGCACTGGAGTATAGGTTGCACTGGAGTATAGGTTGCACTGGACTATACTGGAGTGTAGGTTGCACTGGAGTATAGGTTGCACTGGAGTATAGGTTGCACTGGATTATAGGTTGCACTGGAGTATAGGCTGCACTTAAGTATATATTGCACTGGAGTATAGGCTGCACTGGAGTATAGGTTGCACTGGAGTATAGGTTGCACTGGAGTATAGGTTGCACTGGAGTATAGGTTGCACTGGAGTATAGATTGCACTGGAGTATAGGTTGCACTGGAGTATAGGCTGCACTGCAGGATAGGCTGCACTGGAGTATAGGTTGCACTGGAGTATAGGCTGCACTGGAGTATAGGTTGCACTGGAGTATAGGCTGCACTGGAGTATAGGTTGCACTGGAGTATAGGTTCCACTGGAGTATAGGTTGCACTGGAGTATAGGTTGCACTGGAGTATAGGCTCCACTGGAGTATAGTTTGCACTGGAGTATAGGTTGCAATGGAGTATAGGTTGCACTGGAGTATAGGCTGCACTGGAGTATAGGCTGCATTGGAGTATAGATTGCACTGGTGTATAGTTTGCACTGGAGTATAGGCTGCACTGGAGTATAGGCTGCACTGAAGTATATATTGCACTGGAGTATAGGCTGCACTGGAGTATAGGTTGCACTGGAGTATAGGCTGCACTTGAGTATAGGCTGCACTGGAGTATAGGTTGCACTGGAGTATAGGTTGCACTGGTGTATAGGCTGCACTGGAGTATACTGGATTGTAGGTTGCACTGGAGTATAGGTGGCACTGGAGTATTGGTTGCACAGGAGTATAGGTGGCACTGGAGTATTGGTTGCACTGGAGTATAGGTTGCACTGGAGTATACTGGAGTGTAGGTTGCACTGGAGTATAGGCTGCACTGGAGTATAGGTTGCACTGGAGTATAGATTGCACTGGAGTATAGGCTGCACTGGAGTATAGGCTGCACTGGAGAATAGGTTGCACTTGAGTATAGGCTGCACTGGAGTATAGACTGCACTGGAGTATAGGTTGCACTGGAGTATAGGCTGCACTGGAGTATAGACTGCACTGGAGTATAGGTTGCACTGGAGTATAGGCTGCACTGGAGTATAGGCTGCACTGGAGAATAGGTTGCACTTGAGTATAGGCTGCAATGGAGTATAGACTGCACTGGAGTATAGGCTGCACTGGAGTATAGGCTGCACTGGAGTATAGATTACACTGGATTATAGGTTGCACTGGAGTATAGGCTGCACTGGAGTATAGGCTGCACTGGAGTATAGGTTGCAATGGAGTATAGGTTGCACTGGAGTATACGTTGCACTGGAGTATAGGCTGCACTGCAGTATAGGTGGCACTGGAGTATAGGTTGCACTGGAGTATAGGTTGCACTGCATGTATAGGCTGCACTGGAGTATAGGCTGCACTGGAGTATAGGTTGCACTGGAGTATAGGTTGCACTGGAGTATAGGCTGCACTGGAGTATAGGTTGCACTGGAGTATAGGCTGCACTGGAGTATAGGCTGCACTGGAGTATAGGCTGCACTGGAGTATAGATTGCACTGGAGTATAGGTTGCACTGGAGTATAGGTTGCACTGGAGTATAGGCTGCACTGGAGTATAGGTTGCACTGGAGTATAGGTTGCACTGGAGTATAGGCTGCACTGGAGTATAGGCTGCACTGGAGTATAGGTTGCACTGGAGTATAGGTTGTACTGGAGTATAGGTTGCACTGGAGTATAGGTTGCACTGGAGTATAGGTTGCACTGGAGTATAGGCTGCACTGGAGTATAGGTTGCACTGGAGTATAGGCTGCACTGGAGTATAGGCTGCACTGGAGTATAGGTTGCACTGGAGTATAGGTTGCACTAGAGTACAGATTGCACTGGAGTATAGGTTGCACTGGAGTATAGGTTGCACTGGAGTATAGGTTGCACTGGAGTATTGGTTGCACTGGAGTATAGGTTGCACTGGAGTATACTACAGTGTAGGTTGCACTGGAGTATAGGTTGCACTGGAGTATAGGTTGCACTGGATTATAGGTTGCACTGGAGTATAGGCTGCACTGAAGTATATATTGCACTGGAGTATAGGCTGCACTGGAGTATAGGTTGCACTGGAGTATAGGTTGCACTGGAGTATAGGTTGCACTGCAGTATAGGTTGCACTGGAGTATAGATTGCACTGGAGTATAGGTTGCACTGGAGTATAGGCTGCACTGGAGTATAGGCTGCACTGGAGTATAGATTGCACTGGAGTATAGATTGCACTGGAGTATAGGTTGCACTGGAGTATAGGCTGCACTGGAGTATAGGTTTCACTGGAGTATAGGCTGCACTGGAGTATAGGTTGCACTGGAGTATAGGTTGCACTGGAGTATAGGTTGCACTGGAGTATAGGCTGCACTGGAGTATAGGCTGCACTGGAGTATAGGCTGCACTGCATGTATAGGCTGCACTGGAGTATAGGCTGCACTGGAGTATAGGTTGCACTGGAGTATAGGTTGCACTGCATGTATAGGCTGCACTGGAGTATAGGCTGCACTGGAGTATAGGTTGCACTGGAGTATAGGTTGCACTGGAGTATAGGTTGCACTGGAGTATAGGTTGCACTGCAGTATAGGTTGCACTGGAGTATAGATTGCACTGGAGTATAGGTTGCACTGGAGTATAGGCTGCACTGGAGTATAGGTTGCACTGGAGTATAGATTGCACTGGAGTATAGGTTGCACTGGAGTATAGGCTGCACTGGAGTATAGGTTGCACTGGAGTATACTACAGTGTAGGTTGCACTGGAGTATAGGTTGCACTGGAGTATAGGTTGCACTGGATTATAGGTTGCACTGGAGTATAGGCTGCACTGAAGTATATATTGCACTGGAGTATAGGCTGCACTGGAGTATAGGTTGCACTGGAGTATAGGTTGCACTGGAGTATAGGTTGTACTGCAGTATAGGTTGCACTGGAGTATAGATTGCACTGGAGTATAGGTTGCACTGGAGTATAGGCTGCACTGGAGTATAGGCTGCACTGGAGTATAGGTTGCACTGGAGTATAGGTTGCACTGGAGTATAGGTTGCACTGGAGTATAGGTTGCACTGGAGTATAGGTTGCACTGGAGTATAGGTTGCACTGGAGTATAGGCTGCACTGGAGTATAGGTTGCACTGGAGTATAGGCTGCACTGGAGTATAGGTTGCACTGGAGTATAGGTTGCACTGGAGTATAGGTTGCACTGCAGTATAGGTTGCACTGGAGTATAGATTGCACTGGAGTATAGATTGCACTGGAGTATAGGTTGCACTGGAGTATAGGTTGCACTTGAGTATAGGTTGCACTGGAGTATAGGTTGCACTGGAGTATAGGTTGCACTGGAGTATAGGCTGCACTGGAGTATAGGCTGCACTGGAGTATAGGTTGCACTGGAGTATAGGCTGCACTGGAGTATAGGTTGCACTGGAGTATTGGTTGCACTGGAGTATAGGTTGCACTGGACTATACTGGAGTGTAGGTTGCACTGGAGTATAGGTTGCACTGGAGTATAGGTTGCACTGGAGTATAGGTTGCACTGGAGTATACTGGAGTGTAGGTTGCACTGGAGTATAGGCTGCACTGGAGTATAGGTTGCACTGGAGTATAGATTGCACTGGAGTATAGGCTGCACTGGAGTATAGGCTGCACTGGAGAATAGGTTGCACTTGAGTATAGGCTGCACTGGAGTATAGATTGCACTGGAGTATAGGTTGCACTGGAGTATAGGCTGCACTGGAGTATAGACTGCACTGGAGTATAGGTTGCACTGGAGTATAGGCTGCACTGGAGTATAGGTTGCACTGGAGTATAGGCTGCACTGGAGTATAGGCTGCACTGGAGTATAGGTTGCACTGGAGTATAGGTTGCACTAGAGTACAGATTGCACTGGAGTATAGGTTGCACTGGAGTATAGGTTGCACTGGAGTATAGGTTGCACTGGAGTATTGGTTGCACTGGAGTATAGGTTGCACTGGAGTATACTACAGTGTAGGTTGCACTGGAGTATAGGTTGCACTGGAGTATAGGTTGCACTGGAGTATAGGTTGCACTGGAGTATAGGTTGCACTGGATTATAGGTTGCACTGGAGTATAGGCTGCACTGAAGTATATATTGCACTGGAGTATAGGCTGCACTGGAGTATAGGTTGCACTGGAGTATAGGTTGCACTGGAGTATAGGTTGCACTGCAGTATAGGTTGCACTGGAGTATAGATTGCACTGGAGTATAGGTTGCACTGGAGTATAGGCTGCACTGGAGTATAGGCTGCACTGGAGTATAGATTGCACTGGAGTATAGATTGCACTGGAGTATAGGTTGCACTGGAGTATAGGCTGCACTGGAGTATAGGTTTCACTGGAGTATAGGCTGCACTGGAGTATAGGTTGCACTGGAGTATAGGTTGCACTGGAGTATAGGTTGCACTGGAGTATAGGCTGCACTGGAGTATAGGCTGCACTGGAGTATAGGCTGCACTGCATGTATAGGCTGCACTGGAGTATAGGCTGCACTGGAGTATAGGTTGCACTGGAGTATAGGTTGCACTGCATGTATAGGCTGCACTGGAGTATAGGCTGCACTGGAGTATAGGTTGCACTGGAGTATAGGTTGCACTGGAGTATAGGTTGCACTGGAGTATAGGTTGCACTGCAGTATAGGTTGCACTGGAGTATAGATTGCACTGGAGTATAGGTTGCACTGGAGTATAGGCTGCACTGGAGTATAGGTTGCACTGGAGTATAGATTGCACTGGAGTATAGGTTGCACTGGAGTATAGGCTGCACTGGAGTATAGGTTGCACTGGAGTATACTACAGTGTAGGTTGCACTGGAGTATAGGTTGCACTGGAGTATAGGTTGCACTGGATTATAGGTTGCACTGGAGTATAGGCTGCACTGAAGTATATATTGCACTGGAGTATAGGCTGCACTGGAGTATAGGTTGCACTGGAGTATAGGTTGCACTGGAGTATAGGTTGTACTGCAGTATAGGTTGCACTGGAGTATAGATTGCACTGGAGTATAGGTTGCACTGGAGTATAGGCTGCACTGGAGTATAGGCTGCACTGGAGTATAGGTTGCACTGGAGTATAGGTTGCACTGGAGTATAGGTTGCACTGGAGTATAGGTTGCACTGGAGTATAGGTTGCACTGGAGTATAGGTTGCACTGGAGTATAGGCTGCACTGGAGTATAGGTTGCACTGGAGTATAGGCTGCACTGGAGTATAGGTTGCACTGGAGTATAGGTTGCACTGGAGTATAGGTTGCACTGCAGTATAGGTTGCACTGGAGTATAGATTGCACTGGAGTATAGATTGCACTGGAGTATAGGTTGCACTGGAGTATAGGTTGCACTTGAGTATAGGTTGCACTGGAGTATAGGTTGCACTGGAGTATAGGTTGCACTGGAGTATAGGCTGCACTGGAGTATAGGCTGCACTGGAGTATAGGTTGCACTGGAGTATAGGCTGCACTGGAGTATAGGTTGCACTGGAGTATTGGTTGCACTGGAGTATAGGTTGCACTGGACTATACTGGAGTGTAGGTTGCACTGGAGTATAGGTTGCACTGGAGTATAGGTTGCACTGGAGTATAGGTTGCACTGGAGTATACTGGAGTGTAGGTTGCACTGGAGTATAGGCTGCACTGGAGTATAGGTTGCACTGGAGTATAGATTGCACTGGAGTATAGGCTGCACTGGAGTATAGGCTGCACTGGAGAATAGGTTGCACTTGAGTATAGGCTGCACTGGAGTATAGATTGCACTGGAGTATAGGTTGCACTGGAGTATAGGCTGCACTGGAGTATAGACTGCACTGGAGTATAGGTTGCACTGGAGTATAGGCTGCACTGGAGTATAGGCTGCACTGGAGAATAGGTTGCACTTGAGTATAGGCTGCAATGGAGTATAGACTGCACTGGAGTATAGGCTGCACTGGAGTATAGGCTGCACTGGAGTATAGATTACACTGGATTATAGGTTGCACTGGAGTATAGGCTGCACTGGAGTATAGGCTGCAATGGAGTATAGGTTGCACTGGAGTATAGGTTGCACTGGAGTATACGTTGCACTGGAGTATAGGCTGCACTGCAGTATAGGTGGCACTGGAGTATAGGTTGCACTGGAGTATAGGTTGCACTGCATGTATAGGCTGCACTGGAGTATAGGCTGCACTGGAGTATAGGTTGCACTGGAGTATAGGTTGCACTGGAGTATAGGCTGCACTGGAGTATAGGTTGCACTGGAGTATAGGCTGCACTGGAGTATAGGCTGCACTGGAGAATAGGTTGCACTTGAGTATAGGCTGCAATGGAGTATAGACTGCACTGGAGTATAGGCTGCACTGGAGTATAGGCTGCACTGGAGTATAGATTACACTGGATTATAGGTTGCACTGGAGTATAGGCTGCACTGGAGTATAGGCTGCACTGGAGTATAGGTTGCAATGGAGTATAGGTTGCACTGGAGTATACGTTGCACTGGAGTATAGGCTGCACTGCAGTATAGGTGGCACTGGAGTATAGGTTGCACTGGAGTATAGGTTGCACTGCATGTATAGGCTGCACTGGAGTATAGGCTGCACTGGAGTATAGGTTGCACTGGAGTATAGGTTGCACTGGAGTATAGGCTGCACTGGAGTATAGGTTGCACTGGAGTATAGGCTGCACTGGAGTATAGGCTGCACTGGAGTATAGGCTGCACTGGAGTATAGATTGCACTGGAGTATAGGTTGCACTGGAGTATAGGTTGCACTGGAGTATAGGCTGCACTGGAGTATAGGTTGCACTGGAGTATAGGTTGCACTGGAGTATAGGCTGCACTGGAGTATAGGCTGCACTGGAGAATAGGTTGCACTTGAGTATAGGCTGCAATGGAGTATAGACTGCACTGGAGTATAGGCTGCACTGGAGTATAGGCTGCACTGGAGTATAGATTACACTGGATTATAGGTTGCACTGGAGTATAGGCTGCACTGGAGTATAGGCTGCAATGGAGTATAGGTTGCACTGGAGTATAGGTTGCACTGGAGTATACGTTGCACTGGAGTATAGGCTGCACTGCAGTATAGGTGGCACTGGAGTATAGGTTGCACTGGAGTATAGGTTGCACTGCATGTATAGGCTGCACTGGAGTATAGGCTGCACTGGAGTATAGGTTGCACTGGAGTATAGGTTGCACTGGAGTATAGGCTGCACTGGAGTATAGGTTGCACTGGAGTATAGGCTGCACTGGAGTATAGGCTGCACTGGAGAATAGGTTGCACTTGAGTATAGGCTGCAATGGAGTATAGACTGCACTGGAGTATAGGCTGCACTGGAGTATAGGCTGCACTGGAGTATAGATTACACTGGATTATAGGTTGCACTGGAGTATAGGCTGCACTGGAGTATAGGCTGCAATGGAGTATAGGTTGCACTGGAGTATAGGTTGCACTGGAGTATACGTTGCACTGGAGTATAGGCTGCACTGCAGTATAGGTGGCACTGGAGTATAGGTTGCACTGGAGTATAGGTTGCACTGCATGTATAGGCTGCACTGGAGTATAGGCTGCACTGGAGTATAGGTTGCACTGGAGTATAGGTTGCACTGGAGTATAGGCTGCACTGGAGTATAGGTTGCACTGGAGTATAGGCTGCACTGGAGTATAGGCTGCACTGGAGAATAGGTTGCACTTGAGTATAGGCTGCAATGGAGTATAGACTGCACTGGAGTATAGGCTGCACTGGAGTATAGGCTGCACTGGAGTATAGATTACACTGGATTATAGGTTGCACTGGAGTATAGGCTGCACTGGAGTATAGGCTGCACTGGAGTATAGGTTGCAATGGAGTATAGGTTGCACTGGAGTATACGTTGCACTGGAGTATAGGCTGCACTGCAGTATAGGTGGCACTGGAGTATAGGTTGCACTGGAGTATAGGTTGCACTGCATGTATAGGCTGCACTGGAGTATAGGCTGCACTGGAGTATAGGTTGCACTGGAGTATAGGTTGCACTGGAGTATAGGCTGCACTGGAGTATAGGTTGCACTGGAGTATAGGCTGCACTGGAGTATAGGCTGCACTGGAGTATAGGCTGCACTGGAGTATAGATTGCACTGGAGTATAGGTTGCACTGGAGTATAGGTTGCACTGGAGTATAGGCTGCACTGGAGTATAGGTTGCACTGGAGTATAGGTTGCACTGGAGTATAGGCTGCACTGGAGTATAGGCTGCACTGGAGTATAGGTTGCACTGGAGTATAGGTTGTACTGGAGTATAGGTTGCACTGGAGTATAGGTTGCACTGGAGTATAGGTTGCACTGGAGTATAGGCTGCACTGGAGTATAGGTTGCACTGGAGTATAGGCTGCACTGGAGTATAGGCTGCACTGGAGTATAGGTTGCACTGGAGTATAGGTTGCACTAGAGTACAGATTGCACTGGAGTATAGGTTGCACTGGAGTATAGGTTGCACTGGAGTATAGGTTGCACTGGAGTATTGGTTGCACTGGAGTATAGGTTGCACTGGAGTATACTACAGTGTAGGTTGCACTGGAGTATAGGTTGCACTGGAGTATAGGTTGCACTGGATTATAGGTTGCACTGGAGTATAGGCTGCACTGAAGTATATATTGCACTGGAGTATAGGCTGCACTGGAGTATAGGTTGCACTGGAGTATAGGTTGCACTGGAGTATAGGTTGCACTGCAGTATAGGTTGCACTGGAGTATAGATTGCACTGGAGTATAGGTTGCACTGGAGTATAGGCTGCACTGGAGTATAGGCTGCACTGGAGTATAGATTGCACTGGAGTATAGATTGCACTGGAGTATAGGTTGCACTGGAGTATAGGCTGCACTGGAGTATAGGTTTCACTGGAGTATAGGCTGCACTGGAGTATAGGTTGCACTGGAGTATAGGTTGCACTGGAGTATAGGTTGCACTGGAGTATAGGCTGCACTGGAGTATAGGCTGCACTGGAGTATAGGCTGCACTGCATGTATAGGCTGCACTGGAGTATAGGCTGCACTGGAGTATAGGTTGCACTGGAGTATAGGTTGCACTGCATGTATAGGCTGCACTGGAGTATAGGCTGCACTGGAGTATAGGTTGCACTGGAGTATAGGTTGCACTGGAGTATAGGTTGCACTGGAGTATAGGTTGCACTGCAGTATAGGTTGCACTGGAGTATAGATTGCACTGGAGTATAGGTTGCACTGGAGTATAGGCTGCACTGGAGTATAGGTTGCACTGGAGTATAGATTGCACTGGAGTATAGGTTGCACTGGAGTATAGGCTGCACTGGAGTATAGGTTGCACTGGAGTATACTACAGTGTAGGTTGCACTGGAGTATAGGTTGCACTGGAGTATAGGTTGCACTGGATTATAGGTTGCACTGGAGTATAGGCTGCACTGAAGTATATATTGCACTGGAGTATAGGCTGCACTGGAGTATAGGTTGCACTGGAGTATAGGTTGCACTGGAGTATAGGTTGTACTGCAGTATAGGTTGCACTGGAGTATAGATTGCACTGGAGTATAGGTTGCACTGGAGTATAGGCTGCACTGGAGTATAGGCTGCACTGGAGTATAGGTTGCACTGGAGTATAGGTTGCACTGGAGTATAGGTTGCACTGGAGTATAGGTTGCACTGGAGTATAGGTTGCACTGGAGTATAGGTTGCACTGGAGTATAGGCTGCACTGGAGTATAGGTTGCACTGGAGTATAGGCTGCACTGGAGTATAGGTTGCACTGGAGTATAGGTTGCACTGGAGTATAGGTTGCACTGCAGTATAGGTTGCACTGGAGTATAGATTGCACTGGAGTATAGATTGCACTGGAGTATAGGTTGCACTGGAGTATAGGTTGCACTTGAGTATAGGTTGCACTGGAGTATAGGTTGCACTGGAGTATAGGTTGCACTGGAGTATAGGCTGCACTGGAGTATAGGCTGCACTGGAGTATAGGTTGCACTGGAGTATAGGCTGCACTGGAGTATAGGTTGCACTGGAGTATTGGTTGCACTGGAGTATAGGTTGCACTGGACTATACTGGAGTGTAGGTTGCACTGGAGTATAGGTTGCACTGGAGTATAGGTTGCACTGGAGTATAGGTTGCACTGGAGTATACTGGAGTGTAGGTTGCACTGGAGTATAGGCTGCACTGGAGTATAGGTTGCACTGGAGTATAGATTGCACTGGAGTATAGGCTGCACTGGAGTATAGGCTGCACTGGAGAATAGGTTGCACTTGAGTATAGGCTGCACTGGAGTATAGATTGCACTGGAGTATAGGTTGCACTGGAGTATAGGCTGCACTGGAGTATAGACTGCACTGGAGTATAGGTTGCACTGGAGTATAGGCTGCACTGGAGTATAGGTTGCACTGGAGTATAGGCTGCACTGGAGTATAGGCTGCACTGGAGTATAGGTTGCACTGGAGTATAGGTTGCACTAGAGTACAGATTGCACTGGAGTATAGGTTGCACTGGAGTATAGGTTGCACTGGAGTATAGGTTGCACTGGAGTATTGGTTGCACTGGAGTATAGGTTGCACTGGAGTATACTACAGTGTAGGTTGCACTGGAGTATAGGTTGCACTGGAGTATAGGTTGCACTGGAGTATAGGTTGCACTGGAGTATAGGTTGCACTGGATTATAGGTTGCACTGGAGTATAGGCTGCACTGAAGTATATATTGCACTGGAGTATAGGCTGCACTGGAGTATAGGTTGCACTGGAGTATAGGTTGCACTGGAGTATAGGTTGCACTGCAGTATAGGTTGCACTGGAGTATAGATTGCACTGGAGTATAGGTTGCACTGGAGTATAGGCTGCACTGGAGTATAGGCTGCACTGGAGTATAGATTGCACTGGAGTATAGATTGCACTGGAGTATAGGTTGCACTGGAGTATAGGCTGCACTGGAGTATAGGTTTCACTGGAGTATAGGCTGCACTGGAGTATAGGTTGCACTGGAGTATAGGTTGCACTGGAGTATAGGTTGCACTGGAGTATAGGCTGCACTGGAGTATAGGCTGCACTGGAGTATAGGCTGCACTGCATGTATAGGCTGCACTGGAGTATAGGCTGCACTGGAGTATAGGTTGCACTGGAGTATAGGTTGCACTGCATGTATAGGCTGCACTGGAGTATAGGCTGCACTGGAGTATAGGTTGCACTGGAGTATAGGTTGCACTGGAGTATAGGTTGCACTGGAGTATAGGTTGCACTGCAGTATAGGTTGCACTGGAGTATAGATTGCACTGGAGTATAGGTTGCACTGGAGTATAGGCTGCACTGGAGTATAGGTTGCACTGGAGTATAGATTGCACTGGAGTATAGGTTGCACTGGAGTATAGGCTGCACTGGAGTATAGGTTGCACTGGAGTATACTACAGTGTAGGTTGCACTGGAGTATAGGTTGCACTGGAGTATAGGTTGCACTGGATTATAGGTTGCACTGGAGTATAGGCTGCACTGAAGTATATATTGCACTGGAGTATAGGCTGCACTGGAGTATAGGTTGCACTGGAGTATAGGTTGCACTGGAGTATAGGTTGTACTGCAGTATAGGTTGCACTGGAGTATAGATTGCACTGGAGTATAGGTTGCACTGGAGTATAGGCTGCACTGGAGTATAGGCTGCACTGGAGTATAGGTTGCACTGGAGTATAGGTTGCACTGGAGTATAGGTTGCACTGGAGTATAGGTTGCACTGGAGTATAGGTTGCACTGGAGTATAGGTTGCACTGGAGTATAGGCTGCACTGGAGTATAGGTTGCACTGGAGTATAGGCTGCACTGGAGTATAGGTTGCACTGGAGTATAGGTTGCACTGGAGTATAGGTTGCACTGCAGTATAGGTTGCACTGGAGTATAGATTGCACTGGAGTATAGATTGCACTGGAGTATAGGTTGCACTGGAGTATAGGTTGCACTTGAGTATAGGTTGCACTGGAGTATAGGTTGCACTGGAGTATAAGTTGCACTGGAGTATAGGCTGCACTGGAGTATAGGCTGCACTGGAGTATAGGTTGCACTGGAGTATAGGCTGCACTGGAGTATAGGTTGCACTGGAGTATTGGTTGCACTGGAGTATAGGTTGCACTGGACTATACTGGAGTGTAGGTTGCACTGGAGTATAGGTTGCACTGGAGTATAGGTTGCACTGGAGTATAGGTTGCACTGGAGTATAGGTTGCACTGGAGTATAGATTGCACTGGAGTATAGGCTGCACTGGAGTATAGGCTGCACTGGAGAATAGGTTGCACTTGAGTATAGGCTGCACTGGAGTATAGATTGCACTGGAGTATAGGTTGCACTGGAGTATAGGCTGCACTGGAGTATAGACTGCACTGGAGTATAGGTTGCACTGGAGTATAGGCTGCACTGGAGTATAGGTTGCACTGGAGTATAGGCTGCACTGGAGTATAGGCTGCACTGGAGTATAGGTTGCACTGGAGTATAGGTTGCACTAGAGTACAGATTGCACTGGAGTATAGGTTGCACTGGAGTATAGGTTGCACTGGAGTATAGGTTGCACTGGAGTATTGGTTGCACTGGAGTATAGGTTGCACTGGAGTATACTACAGTGTAGGTTGCACTGGAGTATAGGTTGCACTGGAGTATAGGTTGCACTGGAGTATAGGTTGCACTGGAGTATAGGTTGCACTGGATTATAGGTTGCACTGGAGTATAGGCTGCACTGAAGTATATATTGCACTGGAGTATAGGCTGCACTGGAGTATAGGTTGCACTGGAGTATAGGTTGCACTGGAGTATAGGTTGCACTGCAGTATAGGTTGCACTGGAGTATAGATTGCACTGGAGTATAGGTTGCACTGGAGTATAGGCTGCACTGGAGTATAGGCTGCACTGGAGTATAGATTGCACTGGAGTATAGATTGCACTGGAGTATAGGTTGCACTGGAGTATAGGCTGCACTGGAGTATAGGTTTCACTGGAGTATAGGCTGCACTGGAGTATAGGTTGCACTGGAGTATAGGTTGCACTGGAGTATAGGTTGCACTGGAGTATAGGCTGCACTGGAGTATAGGCTGCACTGGAGTATAGGCTGCACTGCATGTATAGGCTGCACTGGAGTATAGGCTGCACTGGAGTATAGGTTGCACTGGAGTATAGGTTGCACTGCATGTATAGGCTGCACTGGAGTATAGGCTGCACTGGAGTATAGGTTGCACTGGAGTATAGGTTGCACTGGAGTATAGGTTGCACTGGAGTATAGGTTGCACTGCAGTATAGGTTGCACTGGAGTATAGATTGCACTGGAGTATAGGTTGCACTGGAGTATAGGCTGCACTGGAGTATAGGTTGCACTGGAGTATAGATTGCACTGGAGTATAGGTTGCACTGGAGTATAGGCTGCACTGGAGTATAGGTTGCACTGGAGTATACTACAGTGTAGGTTGCACTGGAGTATAGGTTGCACTGGAGTATAGGTTGCACTGGATTATAGGTTGCACTGGAGTATAGGCTGCACTGAAGTATATATTGCACTGGAGTATAGGCTGCACTGGAGTATAGGTTGCACTGGAGTATAGGTTGCACTGGAGTATAGGTTGTACTGCAGTATAGGTTGCACTGGAGTATAGATTGCACTGGAGTATAGGTTGCACTGGAGTATAGGCTGCACTGGAGTATAGGCTGCACTGGAGTATAGGTTGCACTGGAGTATAGGTTGCACTGGAGTATAGGTTGCACTGGAGTATAGGTTGCACTGGAGTATAGGTTGCACTGGAGTATAGGTTGCACTGGAGTATAGGCTGCACTGGAGTATAGGTTGCACTGGAGTATAGGCTGCACTGGAGTATAGGTTGCACTGGAGTATAGGTTGCACTGGAGTATAGGTTGCACTGCAGTATAGGTTGCACTGGAGTATAGATTGCACTGGAGTATAGATTGCACTGGAGTATAGGTTGCACTGGAGTATAGGTTGCACTTGAGTATAGGTTGCACTGGAGTATAGGTTGCACTGGAGTATAAGTTGCACTGGAGTATAGGCTGCACTGGAGTATAGGCTGCACTGGAGTATAGGTTGCACTGGAGTATAGGCTGCACTGGAGTATAGGTTGCACTGGAGTATTGGTTGCACTGGAGTATAGGTTGCACTGGACTATACTGGAGTGTAGGTTGCACTGGAGTATAGGTTGCACTGGAGTATAGGTTGCACTGGAGTATAGGTTGCACTGGAGTATACTGGAGTGTAGGTTGCACTGGAGTATAGGCTGCACTGGAGTATAGGTTGCACTGGAGTATAGATTGCACTGGAGTATAGGCTGCACTGGAGTATAGGCTGCACTGGAGAATAGGTTGCACTTGAGTATAGGCTGCACTGGAGTATAGATTGCACTGGAGTATAGGTTGCACTGGAGTATAGGCTGCACTGGAGTATAGACTGCACTGGAGTATAGGTTGCACTGGAGTATAGGCTGCACTGGAGTATAGGCTGCACTGGAGAATAGGTTGCACTTGAGTATAGGCTGCAATGGAGTATAGACTGCACTGGAGTATAGGCTGCACTGGAGTATAGGCTGCACTGGAGTATAGATTACACTGGATTATAGGTTGCACTGGAGTATAGGCTGCACTGGAGTATAGGCTGCAATGGAGTATAGGTTGCACTGGAGTATAGGTTGCACTGGAGTATACGTTGCACTGGAGTATAGGCTGCACTGCAGTATAGGTGGCACTGGAGTATAGGTTGCACTGGAGTATAGGTTGCACTGCATGTATAGGCTGCACTGGAGTATAGGCTGCACTGGAGTATAGGTTGCACTGGAGTATAGGTTGCACTGGAGTATAGGCTGCACTGGAGTATAGGTTGCACTGGAGTATAGGCTGCACTGGAGTATAGGCTGCACTGGAGAATAGGTTGCACTTGAGTATAGGCTGCAATGGAGTATAGACTGCACTGGAGTATAGGCTGCACTGGAGTATAGGCTGCACTGGAGTATAGATTACACTGGATTATAGGTTGCACTGGAGTATAGGCTGCACTGGAGTATAGGCTGCACTGGAGTATAGGTTGCAATGGAGTATAGGTTGCACTGGAGTATACGTTGCACTGGAGTATAGGCTGCACTGCAGTATAGGTGGCACTGGAGTATAGGTTGCACTGGAGTATAGGTTGCACTGCATGTATAGGCTGCACTGGAGTATAGGCTGCACTGGAGTATAGGTTGCACTGGAGTATAGGTTGCACTGGAGTATAGGCTGCACTGGAGTATAGGCTGCACTGGAGTATAGGCTGCACTGCATGTATAGGCTGCACTGGAGTATAGGCTGCACTGGAGTATAGGTTGCACTGGAGTATAGGTTGCACTGCATGTATAGGCTGCACTGGAGTATAGGCTGCACTGGAGTATAGGTTGCACTGGAGTATAGGTTGCACTGGAGTATAGGTTGCACTGGAGTATAGGTTGCACTGCAGTATAGGTTGCACTGGAGTATAGATTGCACTGGAGTATAGGTTGCACTGGAGTATAGGCTGCACTGGAGTATAGGTTGCACTGGAGTATAGATTGCACTGGAGTATAGGTTGCACTGGAGTATAGGCTGCACTGGAGTATAGGTTGCACTGGAGTATACTACAGTGTAGGTTGCACTGGAGTATAGGTTGCACTGGAGTATAGGTTGCACTGGATTATAGGTTGCACTGGAGTATAGGCTGCACTGAAGTATATATTGCACTGGAGTATAGGCTGCACTGGAGTATAGGTTGCACTGGAGTATAGGTTGCACTGGAGTATAGGTTGTACTGCAGTATAGGTTGCACTGGAGTATAGATTGCACTGGAGTATAGGTTGCACTGGAGTATAGGCTGCACTGGAGTATAGGCTGCACTGGAGTATAGGTTGCACTGGAGTATAGGTTGCACTGGAGTATAGGTTGCACTGGAGTATAGGTTGCACTGGAGTATAGGTTGCACTGGAGTATAGGTTGCACTGGAGTATAGGCTGCACTGGAGTATAGGTTGCACTGGAGTATAGGCTGCACTGGAGTATAGGTTGCACTGGAGTATAGGTTGCACTGGAGTATAGGTTGCACTGCAGTATAGGTTGCACTGGAGTATAGATTGCACTGGAGTATAGATTGCACTGGAGTATAGGTTGCACTGGAGTATAGGTTGCACTTGAGTATAGGTTGCACTGGAGTATAGGTTGCACTGGAGTATAGGTTGCACTGGAGTATAGGCTGCACTGGAGTATAGGCTGCACTGGAGTATAGGTTGCACTGGAGTATAGGCTGCACTGGAGTATAGGTTGCACTGGAGTATTGGTTGCACTGGAGTATAGGTTGCACTGGACTATACTGGAGTGTAGGTTGCACTGGAGTATAGGTTGCACTGGAGTATAGGTTGCACTGGAGTATAGGTTGCACTGGAGTATACTGGAGTGTAGGTTGCACTGGAGTATAGGCTGCACTGGAGTATAGGTTGCACTGGAGTATAGATTGCACTGGAGTATAGGCTGCACTGGAGTATAGGCTGCACTGGAGAATAGGTTGCACTTGAGTATAGGCTGCACTGGAGTATAGATTGCACTGGAGTATAGGTTGCACTGGAGTATAGGCTGCACTGGAGTATAGACTGCACTGGAGTATAGGTTGCACTGGAGTATAGGCTGCACTGGAGTATAGGCTGCACTGGAGAATAGGTTGCACTTGAGTATAGGCTGCAATGGAGTATAGACTGCACTGGAGTATAGGCTGCACTGGAGTATAGGCTGCACTGGAGTATAGATTACACTGGATTATAGGTTGCACTGGAGTATAGGCTGCACTGGAGTATAGGCTGCAATGGAGTATAGGTTGCACTGGAGTATAGGTTGCACTGGAGTATACGTTGCACTGGAGTATAGGCTGCACTGCAGTATAGGTGGCACTGGAGTATAGGTTGCACTGGAGTATAGGTTGCACTGCATGTATAGGCTGCACTGGAGTATAGGCTGCACTGGAGTATAGGTTGCACTGGAGTATAGGTTGCACTGGAGTATAGGCTGCACTGGAGTATAGGTTGCACTGGAGTATAGGCTGCACTGGAGTATAGGCTGCACTGGAGAATAGGTTGCACTTGAGTATAGGCTGCAATGGAGTATAGACTGCACTGGAGTATAGGCTGCACTGGAGTATAGGCTGCACTGGAGTATAGATTACACTGGATTATAGGTTGCACTGGAGTATAGGCTGCACTGGAGTATAGGCTGCACTGGAGTATAGGTTGCAATGGAGTATAGGTTGCACTGGAGTATACGTTGCACTGGAGTATAGGCTGCACTGCAGTATAGGTGGCACTGGAGTATAGGTTGCACTGGAGTATAGGTTGCACTGCATGTATAGGCTGCACTGGAGTATAGGCTGCACTGGAGTATAGGTTGCACTGGAGTATAGGTTGCACTGGAGTATAGGCTGCACTGGAGTATAGGTTGCACTGGAGTATAGGCTGCACTGGAGTATAGGCTGCACTGGAGTATAGGCTGCACTGGAGTATAGATTGCACTGGAGTATAGGTTGCACTGGAGTATAGGTTGCACTGGAGTATAGGCTGCACTGGAGTATAGGTTGCACTGGAGTATAGGTTGCACTGGAGTATAGGCTGCACTGGAGTATAGGCTGCACTGGAGAATAGGTTGCACTTGAGTATAGGCTGCAATGGAGTATAGACTGCACTGGAGTATAGGCTGCACTGGAGTATAGGCTGCACTGGAGTATAGATTACACTGGATTATAGGTTGCACTGGAGTATAGGCTGCACTGGAGTATAGGCTGCAATGGAGTATAGGTTGCACTGGAGTATAGGTTGCACTGGAGTATACGTTGCACTGGAGTATAGGCTGCACTGCAGTATAGGTGGCACTGGAGTATAGGTTGCACTGGAGTATAGGTTGCACTGCATGTATAGGCTGCACTGGAGTATAGGCTGCACTGGAGTATAGGTTGCACTGGAGTATAGGTTGCACTGGAGTATAGGCTGCACTGGAGTATAGGTTGCACTGGAGTATAGGCTGCACTGGAGTATAGGCTGCACTGGAGAATAGGTTGCACTTGAGTATAGGCTGCAATGGAGTATAGACTGCACTGGAGTATAGGCTGCACTGGAGTATAGGCTGCACTGGAGTATAGATTACACTGGATTATAGGTTGCACTGGAGTATAGGCTGCACTGGAGTATAGGCTGCAATGGAGTATAGGTTGCACTGGAGTATAGGTTGCACTGGAGTATACGTTGCACTGGAGTATAGGCTGCACTGCAGTATAGGTGGCACTGGAGTATAGGTTGCACTGGAGTATAGGTTGCACTGCATGTATAGGCTGCACTGGAGTATAGGCTGCACTGGAGTATAGGTTGCACTGGAGTATAGGTTGCACTGGAGTATAGGCTGCACTGGAGTATAGGTTGCACTGGAGTATAGGCTGCACTGGAGTATAGGCTGCACTGGAGAATAGGTTGCACTTGAGTATAGGCTGCAATGGAGTATAGACTGCACTGGAGTATAGGCTGCACTGGAGTATAGGCTGCACTGGAGTATAGATTACACTGGATTATAGGTTGCACTGGAGTATAGGCTGCACTGGAGTATAGGCTGCACTGGAGTATAGGTTGCAATGGAGTATAGGTTGCACTGGAGTATACGTTGCACTGGAGTATAGGCTGCACTGCAGTATAGGTGGCACTGGAGTATAGGTTGCACTGGAGTATAGGTTGCACTGCATGTATAGGCTGCACTGGAGTATAGGCTGCACTGGAGTATAGGTTGCACTGGAGTATAGGTTGCACTGGAGTATAGGCTGCACTGGAGTATAGGTTGCACTGGAGTATAGGCTGCACTGGAGTATAGGCTGCACTGGAGTATAGGCTGCACTGGAGTATAGATTGCACTGGAGTATAGGTTGCACTGGAGTATAGGTTGCACTGGAGTATAGGCTGCACTGGAGTATAGGTTGCACTGGAGTATAGGTTGCACTGGAGTATAGGCTGCACTGGAGTATAGGCTGCACTGGAGTATAGGTTGCACTGGAGTATAGGTTGTACTGGAGTATAGGTTGCACTGGAGTATAGGTTGCACTGGAGTATAGGTTGCACTGGAGTATAGGCTGCACTGGAGTATAGGTTGCACTGGAGTATAGGCTGCACTGGAGTATAGGCTGCACTGGAGTATAGGTTGCACTGGAGTATAGGTTGCACTAGAGTACAGATTGCACTGGAGTATAGGTTGCACTGGAGTATAGGTTGCACTGGAGTATAGGTTGCACTGGAGTATTGGTTGCACTGGAGTATAGGTTGCACTGGAGTATACTACAGTGTAGGTTGCACTGGAGTATAGGTTGCACTGGAGTATAGGTTGCACTGGATTATAGGTTGCACTGGAGTATAGGCTGCACTGAAGTATATATTGCACTGGAGTATAGGCTGCACTGGAGTATAGGTTGCACTGGAGTATAGGTTGCACTGGAGTATAGGTTGCACTGCAGTATAGGTTGCACTGGAGTATAGATTGCACTGGAGTATAGGTTGCACTGGAGTATAGGCTGCACTGGAGTATAGGCTGCACTGGAGTATAGATTGCACTGGAGTATAGATTGCACTGGAGTATAGGTTGCACTGGAGTATAGGCTGCACTGGAGTATAGGTTTCACTGGAGTATAGGCTGCACTGGAGTATAGGTTGCACTGGAGTATAGGTTGCACTGGAGTATAGGTTGCACTGGAGTATAGGCTGCACTGGAGTATAGGCTGCACTGGAGTATAGGCTGCACTGCATGTATAGGCTGCACTGGAGTATAGGCTGCACTGGAGTATAGGTTGCACTGGAGTATAGGTTGCACTGCATGTATAGGCTGCACTGGAGTATAGGCTGCACTGGAGTATAGGTTGCACTGGAGTATAGGTTGCACTGGAGTATAGGTTGCACTGGAGTATAGGTTGCACTGCAGTATAGGTTGCACTGGAGTATAGATTGCACTGGAGTATAGGTTGCACTGGAGTATAGGCTGCACTGGAGTATAGGTTGCACTGGAGTATAGATTGCACTGGAGTATAGGTTGCACTGGAGTATAGGCTGCACTGGAGTATAGGTTGCACTGGAGTATACTACAGTGTAGGTTGCACTGGAGTATAGGTTGCACTGGAGTATAGGTTGCACTGGATTATAGGTTGCACTGGAGTATAGGCTGCACTGAAGTATATATTGCACTGGAGTATAGGCTGCACTGGAGTATAGGTTGCACTGGAGTATAGGTTGCACTGGAGTATAGGTTGTACTGCAGTATAGGTTGCACTGGAGTATAGATTGCACTGGAGTATAGGTTGCACTGGAGTATAGGCTGCACTGGAGTATAGGCTGCACTGGAGTATAGGTTGCACTGGAGTATAGGTTGCACTGGAGTATAGGTTGCACTGGAGTATAGGTTGCACTGGAGTATAGGTTGCACTGGAGTATAGGTTGCACTGGAGTATAGGCTGCACTGGAGTATAGGTTGCACTGGAGTATAGGCTGCACTGGAGTATAGGTTGCACTGGAGTATAGGTTGCACTGGAGTATAGGTTGCACTGCAGTATAGGTTGCACTGGAGTATAGATTGCACTGGAGTATAGATTGCACTGGAGTATAGGTTGCACTGGAGTATAGGTTGCACTTGAGTATAGGTTGCACTGGAGTATAGGTTGCACTGGAGTATAGGTTGCACTGGAGTATAGGCTGCACTGGAGTATAGGCTGCACTGGAGTATAGGTTGCACTGGAGTATAGGCTGCACTGGAGTATAGGTTGCACTGGAGTATTGGTTGCACTGGAGTATAGGTTGCACTGGACTATACTGGAGTGTAGGTTGCACTGGAGTATAGGTTGCACTGGAGTATAGGTTGCACTGGAGTATAGGTTGCACTGGAGTATACTGGAGTGTAGGTTGCACTGGAGTATAGGCTGCACTGGAGTATAGGTTGCACTGGAGTATAGATTGCACTGGAGTATAGGCTGCACTGGAGTATAGGCTGCACTGGAGAATAGGTTGCACTTGAGTATAGGCTGCACTGGAGTATAGATTGCACTGGAGTATAGGTTGCACTGGAGTATAGGCTGCACTGGAGTATAGACTGCACTGGAGTATAGGTTGCACTGGAGTATAGGCTGCACTGGAGTATAGGTTGCACTGGAGTATAGGCTGCACTGGAGTATAGGCTGCACTGGAGTATAGGTTGCACTGGAGTATAGGTTGCACTAGAGTACAGATTGCACTGGAGTATAGGTTGCACTGGAGTATAGGTTGCACTGGAGTATAGGTTGCACTGGAGTATTGGTTGCACTGGAGTATAGGTTGCACTGGAGTATACTACAGTGTAGGTTGCACTGGAGTATAGGTTGCACTGGAGTATAGGTTGCACTGGAGTATAGGTTGCACTGGAGTATAGGTTGCACTGGATTATAGGTTGCACTGGAGTATAGGCTGCACTGAAGTATATATTGCACTGGAGTATAGGCTGCACTGGAGTATAGGTTGCACTGGAGTATAGGTTGCACTGGAGTATAGGTTGCACTGCAGTATAGGTTGCACTGGAGTATAGATTGCACTGGAGTATAGGTTGCACTGGAGTATAGGCTGCACTGGAGTATAGGCTGCACTGGAGTATAGATTGCACTGGAGTATAGATTGCACTGGAGTATAGGTTGCACTGGAGTATAGGCTGCACTGGAGTATAGGTTTCACTGGAGTATAGGCTGCACTGGAGTATAGGTTGCACTGGAGTATAGGTTGCACTGGAGTATAGGTTGCACTGGAGTATAGGCTGCACTGGAGTATAGGCTGCACTGGAGTATAGGCTGCACTGCATGTATAGGCTGCACTGGAGTATAGGCTGCACTGGAGTATAGGTTGCACTGGAGTATAGGTTGCACTGCATGTATAGGCTGCACTGGAGTATAGGCTGCACTGGAGTATAGGTTGCACTGGAGTATAGGTTGCACTGGAGTATAGGTTGCACTGGAGTATAGGTTGCACTGCAGTATAGGTTGCACTGGAGTATAGATTGCACTGGAGTATAGGTTGCACTGGAGTATAGGCTGCACTGGAGTATAGGTTGCACTGGAGTATAGATTGCACTGGAGTATAGGTTGCACTGGAGTATAGGCTGCACTGGAGTATAGGTTGCACTGGAGTATACTACAGTGTAGGTTGCACTGGAGTATAGGTTGCACTGGAGTATAGGTTGCACTGGATTATAGGTTGCACTGGAGTATAGGCTGCACTGAAGTATATATTGCACTGGAGTATAGGCTGCACTGGAGTATAGGTTGCACTGGAGTATAGGTTGCACTGGAGTATAGGTTGTACTGCAGTATAGGTTGCACTGGAGTATAGATTGCACTGGAGTATAGGTTGCACTGGAGTATAGGCTGCACTGGAGTATAGGCTGCACTGGAGTATAGGTTGCACTGGAGTATAGGTTGCACTGGAGTATAGGTTGCACTGGAGTATAGGTTGCACTGGAGTATAGGTTGCACTGGAGTATAGGTTGCACTGGAGTATAGGCTGCACTGGAGTATAGGTTGCACTGGAGTATAGGCTGCACTGGAGTATAGGTTGCACTGGAGTATAGGTTGCACTGGAGTATAGGTTGCACTGCAGTATAGGTTGCACTGGAGTATAGATTGCACTGGAGTATAGATTGCACTGGAGTATAGGTTGCACTGGAGTATAGGTTGCACTTGAGTATAGGTTGCACTGGAGTATAGGTTGCACTGGAGTATAAGTTGCACTGGAGTATAGGCTGCACTGGAGTATAGGCTGCACTGGAGTATAGGTTGCACTGGAGTATAGGCTGCACTGGAGTATAGGTTGCACTGGAGTATTGGTTGCACTGGAGTATAGGTTGCACTGGACTATACTGGAGTGTAGGTTGCACTGGAGTATAGGTTGCACTGGAGTATAGGTTGCACTGGAGTATAGGTTGCACTGGAGTATAGGTTGCACTGGAGTATAGATTGCACTGGAGTATAGGCTGCACTGGAGTATAGGCTGCACTGGAGAATAGGTTGCACTTGAGTATAGGCTGCACTGGAGTATAGATTGCACTGGAGTATAGGTTGCACTGGAGTATAGGCTGCACTGGAGTATAGACTGCACTGGAGTATAGGTTGCACTGGAGTATAGGCTGCACTGGAGTATAGGTTGCACTGGAGTATAGGCTGCACTGGAGTATAGGCTGCACTGGAGTATAGGTTGCACTGGAGTATAGGTTGCACTAGAGTACAGATTGCACTGGAGTATAGGTTGCACTGGAGTATAGGTTGCACTGGAGTATAGGTTGCACTGGAGTATTGGTTGCACTGGAGTATAGGTTGCACTGGAGTATACTACAGTGTAGGTTGCACTGGAGTATAGGTTGCACTGGAGTATAGGTTGCACTGGAGTATAGGTTGCACTGGAGTATAGGTTGCACTGGATTATAGGTTGCACTGGAGTATAGGCTGCACTGAAGTATATATTGCACTGGAGTATAGGCTGCACTGGAGTATAGGTTGCACTGGAGTATAGGTTGCACTGGAGTATAGGTTGCACTGCAGTATAGGTTGCACTGGAGTATAGATTGCACTGGAGTATAGGTTGCACTGGAGTATAGGCTGCACTGGAGTATAGGCTGCACTGGAGTATAGATTGCACTGGAGTATAGATTGCACTGGAGTATAGGTTGCACTGGAGTATAGGCTGCACTGGAGTATAGGTTTCACTGGAGTATAGGCTGCACTGGAGTATAGGTTGCACTGGAGTATAGGTTGCACTGGAGTATAGGTTGCACTGGAGTATAGGCTGCACTGGAGTATAGGCTGCACTGGAGTATAGGCTGCACTGCATGTATAGGCTGCACTGGAGTATAGGCTGCACTGGAGTATAGGTTGCACTGGAGTATAGGTTGCACTGCATGTATAGGCTGCACTGGAGTATAGGCTGCACTGGAGTATAGGTTGCACTGGAGTATAGGTTGCACTGGAGTATAGGTTGCACTGGAGTATAGGTTGCACTGCAGTATAGGTTGCACTGGAGTATAGATTGCACTGGAGTATAGGTTGCACTGGAGTATAGGCTGCACTGGAGTATAGGTTGCACTGGAGTATAGATTGCACTGGAGTATAGGTTGCACTGGAGTATAGGCTGCACTGGAGTATAGGTTGCACTGGAGTATACTACAGTGTAGGTTGCACTGGAGTATAGGTTGCACTGGAGTATAGGTTGCACTGGATTATAGGTTGCACTGGAGTATAGGCTGCACTGAAGTATATATTGCACTGGAGTATAGGCTGCACTGGAGTATAGGTTGCACTGGAGTATAGGTTGCACTGGAGTATAGGTTGTACTGCAGTATAGGTTGCACTGGAGTATAGATTGCACTGGAGTATAGGTTGCACTGGAGTATAGGCTGCACTGGAGTATAGGCTGCACTGGAGTATAGGTTGCACTGGAGTATAGGTTGCACTGGAGTATAGGTTGCACTGGAGTATAGGTTGCACTGGAGTATAGGTTGCACTGGAGTATAGGTTGCACTGGAGTATAGGCTGCACTGGAGTATAGGTTGCACTGGAGTATAGGCTGCACTGGAGTATAGGTTGCACTGGAGTATAGGTTGCACTGGAGTATAGGTTGCACTGCAGTATAGGTTGCACTGGAGTATAGATTGCACTGGAGTATAGATTGCACTGGAGTATAGGTTGCACTGGAGTATAGGTTGCACTTGAGTATAGGTTGCACTGGAGTATAGGTTGCACTGGAGTATAAGTTGCACTGGAGTATAGGCTGCACTGGAGTATAGGCTGCACTGGAGTATAGGTTGCACTGGAGTATAGGCTGCACTGGAGTATAGGTTGCACTGGAGTATTGGTTGCACTGGAGTATAGGTTGCACTGGACTATACTGGAGTGTAGGTTGCACTGGAGTATAGGTTGCACTGGAGTATAGGTTGCACTGGAGTATAGGTTGCACTGGAGTATACTGGAGTGTAGGTTGCACTGGAGTATAGGCTGCACTGGAGTATAGGTTGCACTGGAGTATAGATTGCACTGGAGTATAGGCTGCACTGGAGTATAGGCTGCACTGGAGAATAGGTTGCACTTGAGTATAGGCTGCACTGGAGTATAGATTGCACTGGAGTATAGGTTGCACTGGAGTATAGGCTGCACTGGAGTATAGACTGCACTGGAGTATAGGTTGCACTGGAGTATAGGCTGCACTGGAGTATAGGCTGCACTGGAGAATAGGTTGCACTTGAGTATAGGCTGCAATGGAGTATAGACTGCACTGGAGTATAGGCTGCACTGGAGTATAGGCTGCACTGGAGTATAGATTACACTGGATTATAGGTTGCACTGGAGTATAGGCTGCACTGGAGTATAGGCTGCAATGGAGTATAGGTTGCACTGGAGTATAGGTTGCACTGGAGTATACGTTGCACTGGAGTATAGGCTGCACTGCAGTATAGGTGGCACTGGAGTATAGGTTGCACTGGAGTATAGGTTGCACTGCATGTATAGGCTGCACTGGAGTATAGGCTGCACTGGAGTATAGGTTGCACTGGAGTATAGGTTGCACTGGAGTATAGGCTGCACTGGAGTATAGGTTGCACTGGAGTATAGGCTGCACTGGAGTATAGGCTGCACTGGAGAATAGGTTGCACTTGAGTATAGGCTGCAATGGAGTATAGACTGCACTGGAGTATAGGCTGCACTGGAGTATAGGCTGCACTGGAGTATAGATTACACTGGATTATAGGTTGCACTGGAGTATAGGCTGCACTGGAGTATAGGCTGCACTGGAGTATAGGTTGCAATGGAGTATAGGTTGCACTGGAGTATACGTTGCACTGGAGTATAGGCTGCACTGCAGTATAGGTGGCACTGGAGTATAGGTTGCACTGGAGTATAGGTTGCACTGCATGTATAGGCTGCACTGGAGTATAGGCTGCACTGGAGTATAGGTTGCACTGGAGTATAGGTTGCACTGGAGTATAGGCTGCACTGGAGTATAGGTTGCACTGGAGTATAGGCTGCACTGGAGTATAGGCTGCACTGGAGTATAGGCTGCACTGGAGTATAGATTGCACTGGAGTATAGGTTGCACTGGAGTATAGGTTGCACTGGAGTATAGGCTGCACTGGAGTATAGGTTGCACTGGAGTATAGGTTGCACTGGAGTATAGGCTGCACTGGAGTATAGGCTGCACTGGAGAATAGGTTGCACTTGAGTATAGGCTGCAATGGAGTATAGACTGCACTGGAGTATAGGCTGCACTGGAGTATAGGCTGCACTGGAGTATAGATTACACTGGATTATAGGTTGCACTGGAGTATAGGCTGCACTGGAGTATAGGCTGCAATGGAGTATAGGTTGCACTGGAGTATAGGTTGCACTGGAGTATACGTTGCACTGGAGTATAGGCTGCACTGCAGTATAGGTGGCACTGGAGTATAGGTTGCACTGGAGTATAGGTTGCACTGCATGTATAGGCTGCACTGGAGTATAGGCTGCACTGGAGTATAGGTTGCACTGGAGTATAGGTTGCACTGGAGTATAGGCTGCACTGGAGTATAGGTTGCACTGGAGTATAGGCTGCACTGGAGTATAGGCTGCACTGGAGAATAGGTTGCACTTGAGTATAGGCTGCAATGGAGTATAGACTGCACTGGAGTATAGGCTGCACTGGAGTATAGGCTGCACTGGAGTATAGGCTGCACTGGAGAATAGGTTGCACTTGAGTATAGGCTGCAATGGAGTATAGACTGCACTGGAGTATAGGCTGCACTGGAGTATAGGCTGCACTGGAGTATAGATTACACTGGATTATAGGTTGCACTGGAGTATAGGCTGCACTGGAGTATAGGCTGCAATGGAGTATAGGTTGCACTGGAGTATAGGTTGCACTGGAGTATACGTTGCACTGGAGTATAGGCTGCACTGCAGTATAGGTGGCACTGGAGTATAGGTTGCACTGGAGTATAGGTTGCACTGCATGTATAGGCTGCACTGGAGTATAGGCTGCACTGGAGTATAGGTTGCACTGGAGTATAGGTTGCACTGGAGTATAGGCTGCACTGGAGTATAGGTTGCACTGGAGTATAGGCTGCACTGGAGTATAGGCTGCACTGGAGAATAGGTTGCACTTGAGTATAGGCTGCAATGGAGTATAGACTGCACTGGAGTATAGGCTGCACTGGAGTATAGGCTGCACTGGAGTATAGATTACACTGGATTATAGGTTGCACTGGAGTATAGGCTGCACTGGAGTATAGGCTGCACTGGAGTATAGGTTGCAATGGAGTATAGGTTGCACTGGAGTATACGTTGCACTGGAGTATAGGCTGCACTGCAGTATAGGTGGCACTGGAGTATAGGTTGCACTGGAGTATAGGTTGCACTGCATGTATAGGCTGCACTGGAGTATAGGCTGCACTGGAGTATAGGTTGCACTGGAGTATAGGTTGCACTGGAGTATAGGCTGCACTGGAGTATAGGTTGCACTGGAGTATAGGCTGCACTGGAGTATAGGCTGCACTGGAGTATAGGCTGCACTGGAGTATAGATTGCACTGGAGTATAGGTTGCACTGGAGTATAGGTTGCACTGGAGTATAGGCTGCACTGGAGTATAGGTTGCACTGGAGTATAGGTTGCACTGGAGTATAGGCTGCACTGGAGTATAGGCTGCACTGGAGTATAGGTTGCACTGGAGTATAGGTTGTACTGGAGTATAGGTTGCACTGGAGTATAGGTTGCACTGGAGTATAGGTTGCACTGGAGTATAGGCTGCACTGGAGTATAGGTTGCACTGGAGTATAGGCTGCACTGGAGTATAGGCTGCACTGGAGTATAGGTTGCACTGGAGTATAGGTTGCACTAGAGTACAGATTGCACTGGAGTATAGGTTGCACTGGAGTATAGGTTGCACTGGAGTATAGGTTGCACTGGAGTATTGGTTGCACTGGAGTATAGGTTGCACTGGAGTATACTACAGTGTAGGTTGCACTGGAGTATAGGTTGCACTGGAGTATAGGTTGCACTGGATTATAGGTTGCACTGGAGTATAGGCTGCACTGAAGTATATATTGCACTGGAGTATAGGCTGCACTGGAGTATAGGTTGCACTGGAGTATAGGTTGCACTGGAGTATAGGTTGCACTGCAGTATAGGTTGCACTGGAGTATAGATTGCACTGGAGTATAGGTTGCACTGGAGTATAGGCTGCACTGGAGTATAGGCTGCACTGGAGTATAGATTGCACTGGAGTATAGATTGCACTGGAGTATAGGTTGCACTGGAGTATAGGCTGCACTGGAGTATAGGTTTCACTGGAGTATAGGCTGCACTGGAGTATAGGTTGCACTGGAGTATAGGTTGCACTGGAGTATAGGTTGCACTGGAGTATAGGCTGCACTGGAGTATAGGCTGCACTGGAGTATAGGCTGCACTGCATGTATAGGCTGCACTGGAGTATAGGCTGCACTGGAGTATAGGTTGCACTGGAGTATAGGTTGCACTGCATGTATAGGCTGCACTGGAGTATAGGCTGCACTGGAGTATAGGTTGCACTGGAGTATAGGTTGCACTGGAGTATAGGTTGCACTGGAGTATAGGTTGCACTGCAGTATAGGTTGCACTGGAGTATAGATTGCACTGGAGTATAGGTTGCACTGGAGTATAGGCTGCACTGGAGTATAGGTTGCACTGGAGTATAGATTGCACTGGAGTATAGGTTGCACTGGAGTATAGGCTGCACTGGAGTATAGGTTGCACTGGAGTATACTACAGTGTAGGTTGCACTGGAGTATAGGTTGCACTGGAGTATAGGTTGCACTGGATTATAGGTTGCACTGGAGTATAGGCTGCACTGAAGTATATATTGCACTGGAGTATAGGCTGCACTGGAGTATAGGTTGCACTGGAGTATAGGTTGCACTGGAGTATAGGTTGTACTGCAGTATAGGTTGCACTGGAGTATAGATTGCACTGGAGTATAGGTTGCACTGGAGTATAGGCTGCACTGGAGTATAGGCTGCACTGGAGTATAGGTTGCACTGGAGTATAGGTTGCACTGGAGTATAGGTTGCACTGGAGTATAGGTTGCACTGGAGTATAGGTTGCACTGGAGTATAGGTTGCACTGGAGTATAGGCTGCACTGGAGTATAGGTTGCACTGGAGTATAGGCTGCACTGGAGTATAGGTTGCACTGGAGTATAGGTTGCACTGGAGTATAGGTTGCACTGCAGTATAGGTTGCACTGGAGTATAGATTGCACTGGAGTATAGATTGCACTGGAGTATAGGTTGCACTGGAGTATAGGTTGCACTTGAGTATAGGTTGCACTGGAGTATAGGTTGCACTGGAGTATAGGTTGCACTGGAGTATAGGCTGCACTGGAGTATAGGCTGCACTGGAGTATAGGTTGCACTGGAGTATAGGCTGCACTGGAGTATAGGTTGCACTGGAGTATTGGTTGCACTGGAGTATAGGTTGCACTGGACTATACTGGAGTGTAGGTTGCACTGGAGTATAGGTTGCACTGGAGTATAGGTTGCACTGGAGTATAGGTTGCACTGGAGTATACTGGAGTGTAGGTTGCACTGGAGTATAGGCTGCACTGGAGTATAGGTTGCACTGGAGTATAGATTGCACTGGAGTATAGGCTGCACTGGAGTATAGGCTGCACTGGAGAATAGGTTGCACTTGAGTATAGGCTGCACTGGAGTATAGATTGCACTGGAGTATAGGTTGCACTGGAGTATAGGCTGCACTGGAGTATAGACTGCACTGGAGTATAGGTTGCACTGGAGTATAGGCTGCACTGGAGTATAGGTTGCACTGGAGTATAGGCTGCACTGGAGTATAGGCTGCACTGGAGTATAGGTTGCACTGGAGTATAGGTTGCACTAGAGTACAGATTGCACTGGAGTATAGGTTGCACTGGAGTATAGGTTGCACTGGAGTATAGGTTGCACTGGAGTATTGGTTGCACTGGAGTATAGGTTGCACTGGAGTATACTACAGTGTAGGTTGCACTGGAGTATAGGTTGCACTGGAGTATAGGTTGCACTGGAGTATAGGTTGCACTGGAGTATAGGTTGCACTGGATTATAGGTTGCACTGGAGTATAGGCTGCACTGAAGTATATATTGCACTGGAGTATAGGCTGCACTGGAGTATAGGTTGCACTGGAGTATAGGTTGCACTGGAGTATAGGTTGCACTGCAGTATAGGTTGCACTGGAGTATAGATTGCACTGGAGTATAGGTTGCACTGGAGTATAGGCTGCACTGGAGTATAGGCTGCACTGGAGTATAGATTGCACTGGAGTATAGATTGCACTGGAGTATAGGTTGCACTGGAGTATAGGCTGCACTGGAGTATAGGTTTCACTGGAGTATAGGCTGCACTGGAGTATAGGTTGCACTGGAGTATAGGTTGCACTGGAGTATAGGTTGCACTGGAGTATAGGCTGCACTGGAGTATAGGCTGCACTGGAGTATAGGCTGCACTGCATGTATAGGCTGCACTGGAGTATAGGCTGCACTGGAGTATAGGTTGCACTGGAGTATAGGTTGCACTGCATGTATAGGCTGCACTGGAGTATAGGCTGCACTGGAGTATAGGTTGCACTGGAGTATAGGTTGCACTGGAGTATAGGTTGCACTGGAGTATAGGTTGCACTGCAGTATAGGTTGCACTGGAGTATAGATTGCACTGGAGTATAGGTTGCACTGGAGTATAGGCTGCACTGGAGTATAGGTTGCACTGGAGTATAGATTGCACTGGAGTATAGGTTGCACTGGAGTATAGGCTGCACTGGAGTATAGGTTGCACTGGAGTATACTACAGTGTAGGTTGCACTGGAGTATAGGTTGCACTGGAGTATAGGTTGCACTGGATTATAGGTTGCACTGGAGTATAGGCTGCACTGAAGTATATATTGCACTGGAGTATAGGCTGCACTGGAGTATAGGTTGCACTGGAGTATAGGTTGCACTGGAGTATAGGTTGTACTGCAGTATAGGTTGCACTGGAGTATAGATTGCACTGGAGTATAGGTTGCACTGGAGTATAGGCTGCACTGGAGTATAGGCTGCACTGGAGTATAGGTTGCACTGGAGTATAGGTTGCACTGGAGTATAGGTTGCACTGGAGTATAGGTTGCACTGGAGTATAGGTTGCACTGGAGTATAGGTTGCACTGGAGTATAGGCTGCACTGGAGTATAGGTTGCACTGGAGTATAGGCTGCACTGGAGTATAGGTTGCACTGGAGTATAGGTTGCACTGGAGTATAGGTTGCACTGCAGTATAGGTTGCACTGGAGTATAGATTGCACTGGAGTATAGATTGCACTGGAGTATAGGTTGCACTGGAGTATAGGTTGCACTTGAGTATAGGTTGCACTGGAGTATAGGTTGCACTGGAGTATAGGTTGCACTGGAGTATAGGCTGCACTGGAGTATAGGCTGCACTGGAGTATAGGTTGCACTGGAGTATAGGCTGCACTGGAGTATAGGTTGCACTGGAGTATTGGTTGCACTGGAGTATAGGTTGCACTGGACTATACTGGAGTGTAGGTTGCACTGGAGTATAGGTTGCACTGGAGTATTGGTTGCACTGGAGTATAGGTTGCACTGGAGTATACTGGAGTGTAGGTTGCACTGGAGTATAGGTTGCACTGGAGTATAGGTTGCACTGGATTATAGGTTGCACTGGAGTATAGGCTGCACTGAAGTATATATTGCACTGGAGTATAGGCTGCACTGGAGTATAGGTTGCACTGGAGTATAGGTTGCACTGGAGTATAGGTTGCACTGGAGTATAGGTTGCACTGGAATATAGATTGCACTGGAGTATAGGTTGCACTGGAGTATAGGTTGCACTGGAGTATAGGTTGCACTGGAGTATAGGTTGCACTGGAGTATTGGTTGCACTGGAGTATAGGTTGCACTGGAGTATACTACAGTGTAGGTTGCACTGGAGTATAGGTTGCACTGGAGTATAGGTTGCACTGGATTATAGGTTGCACTGGAGTATAGGCTGCACTGAAGTATATATTGCACTGGAGTATAGGCTGCACTGGAGTATAGGTTGCACTGGAGTATAGGTTGCACTGGAGTATAGGTTGCACTGCAGTATAGGTTGCACTGGAGTATAGATTGCACTGGAGTATAGGTTGCACTGGAGTATAGGCTGCACTGGAGTATAGGCTGCACTGGAGTATAGATTGCACTGGAGTATAGATTGCACTGGAGTATAGGTTGCACTGGAGTATAGGCTGCACTGGAGTATAGGTTTCACTGGAGTATAGGCTGCACTGGAGTATAGGTTGCACTGGAGTATAGGTTGCACTGGAGTATAGGTTGCACTGGAGTATAGGCTGCACTGGAGTATAGGCTGCACTGGAGTATAGGCTGCACTGCATGTATAGGCTGCACTGGAGTATAGGCTGCACTGGAGTATAGGTTGCACTGGAGTATAGGTTGCACTGCATGTATAGGCTGCACTGGAGTATAGGCTGCACTGGAGTATAGGTTGCACTGGAGTATAGGTTGCACTGGAGTATAGGTTGCACTGGAGTATAGGTTGCACTGCAGTATAGGTTGCACTGGAGTATAGATTGCACTGGAGTATAGGTTGCACTGGAGTATAGGCTGCACTGGAGTATAGGTTGCACTGGAGTATAGATTGCACTGGAGTATAGGTTGCACTGGAGTATAGGCTGCACTGGAGTATAGGTTGCACTGGAGTATACTACAGTGTAGGTTGCACTGGAGTATAGGTTGCACTGGAGTATAGGTTGCACTGGATTATAGGTTGCACTGGAGTATAGGCTGCACTGAAGTATATATTGCACTGGAGTATAGGCTGCACTGGAGTATAGGTTGCACTGGAGTATAGGTTGCACTGGAGTATAGGTTGTACTGCAGTATAGGTTGCACTGGAGTATAGATTGCACTGGAGTATAGGTTGCACTGGAGTATAGGCTGCACTGGAGTATAGGCTGCACTGGAGTATAGGTTGCACTGGAGTATAGGTTGCACTGGAGTATAGGTTGCACTGGAGTATAGGTTGCACTGGAGTATAGGTTGCACTGGAGTATAGGTTGCACTGGAGTATAGGCTGCACTGGAGTATAGGTTGCACTGGAGTATAGGCTGCACTGGAGTATAGGTTGCACTGGAGTATAGGTTGCACTGGAGTATAGGTTGCACTGCAGTATAGGTTGCACTGGAGTATAGATTGCACTGGAGTATAGATTGCACTGGAGTATAGGTTGCACTGGAGTATAGGTTGCACTTGAGTATAGGTTGCACTGGAGTATAGGTTGCACTGGAGTATAGGTTGCACTGGAGTATAGGCTGCACTGGAGTATAGGCTGCACTGGAGTATAGGTTGCACTGGAGTATAGGCTGCACTGGAGTATAGGTTGCACTGGAGTATTGGTTGCACTGGAGTATAGGTTGCACTGGACTATACTGGAGTGTAGGTTGCACTGGAGTATAGGTTGCACTGGAGTATAGGTTGCACTGGAGTATAGGTTGCACTGGAGTATACTGGAGTGTAGGTTGCACTGGAGTATAGGCTGCACTGGAGTATAGGTTGCACTGGAGTATAGATTGCACTGGAGTATAGGCTGCACTGGAGTATAGGCTGCACTGGAGAATAGGTTGCACTTGAGTATAGGCTGCACTGGAGTATAGATTGCACTGGAGTATAGGTTGCACTGGAGTATAGGCTGCACTGGAGTATAGACTGCACTGGAGTATAGGTTGCACTGGAGTATAGGCTGCACTGGAGTATAGGTTGCACTGGAGTATAGGCTGCACTGGAGTATAGGCTGCACTGGAGTATAGGTTGCACTGGAGTATAGGTTGCACTAGAGTACAGATTGCACTGGAGTATAGGTTGCACTGGAGTATAGGTTGCACTGGAGTATAGGTTGCACTGGAGTATTGGTTGCACTGGAGTATAGGTTGCACTGGAGTATACTACAGTGTAGGTTGCACTGGAGTATAGGTTGCACTGGAGTATAGGTTGCACTGGAGTATAGGTTGCACTGGAGTATAGGTTGCACTGGATTATAGGTTGCACTGGAGTATAGGCTGCACTGAAGTATATATTGCACTGGAGTATAGGCTGCACTGGAGTATAGGTTGCACTGGAGTATAGGTTGCACTGGAGTATAGGTTGCACTGCAGTATAGGTTGCACTGGAGTATAGATTGCACTGGAGTATAGGTTGCACTGGAGTATAGGCTGCACTGGAGTATAGGCTGCACTGGAGTATAGATTGCACTGGAGTATAGATTGCACTGGAGTATAGGTTGCACTGGAGTATAGGCTGCACTGGAGTATAGGTTTCACTGGAGTATAGGCTGCACTGGAGTATAGGTTGCACTGGAGTATAGGTTGCACTGGAGTATAGGTTGCACTGGAGTATAGGCTGCACTGGAGTATAGGCTGCACTGGAGTATAGGCTGCACTGCATGTATAGGCTGCACTGGAGTATAGGCTGCACTGGAGTATAGGTTGCACTGGAGTATAGGTTGCACTGCATGTATAGGCTGCACTGGAGTATAGGCTGCACTGGAGTATAGGTTGCACTGGAGTATAGGTTGCACTGGAGTATAGGTTGCACTGGAGTATAGGTTGCACTGCAGTATAGGTTGCACTGGAGTATAGATTGCACTGGAGTATAGGTTGCACTGGAGTATAGGCTGCACTGGAGTATAGGTTGCACTGGAGTATAGATTGCACTGGAGTATAGGTTGCACTGGAGTATAGGCTGCACTGGAGTATAGGTTGCACTGGAGTATACTACAGTGTAGGTTGCACTGGAGTATAGGTTGCACTGGAGTATAGGTTGCACTGGATTATAGGTTGCACTGGAGTATAGGCTGCACTGAAGTATATATTGCACTGGAGTATAGGCTGCACTGGAGTATAGGTTGCACTGGAGTATAGGTTGCACTGGAGTATAGGTTGTACTGCAGTATAGGTTGCACTGGAGTATAGATTGCACTGGAGTATAGGTTGCACTGGAGTATAGGCTGCACTGGAGTATAGGCTGCACTGGATTATAGGTTGCACTGGAGTATAGGTTGCACTGGAGTATAGGTTGCACTGGAGTATAGGTTGCACTGGAGTATAGGTTGCACTGGAGTATAGGTTGCACTGGAGTATAGGCTGCACTGGAGTATAGGTTGCACTGGAGTATAGGCTGCACTGGAGTATAGGTTGCACTGGAGTATAGGTTGCACTGGAGTATAGGTTGCACTGCAGTATAGGTTGCACTGGAGTATAGATTGCACTGGAGTATAGATTGCACTGGAGTATAGGTTGCACTGGAGTATAGGTTGCACTTGAGTATAGGTTGCACTGGAGTATAGGTTGCACTGGACTATACTGGAGTGTAGGTTGCACTGGAGTATAGGTTGCACTGGAGTATTGGTTGCACTGGAGTATAGGTTGCACTGGAGTATACTGGAGTGTAGGTTGCACTGGAGTATAGGTTGCACTGGAGTATAGGTTGCACTGGATTATAGGTTGCACTGGAGTATAGGCTGCACTGAAGTATATATTGCACTGGAGTATAGGCTGCACTGGAGTATAGGTTGCACTGGAGTATAGGTTGCACTGGAGTATAGGTTGCACTGGAGTATAGGTTGCACTGGAATATAGATTGCACTGGAGTATAGGTTGCACTGGAGTATAGGCTGCACTGCAGGATAGGCTGCACTGGAGTATAGGTTGCACTGAAGTATAGGTTGCACTGGAGTATAGGCTGCACTGGAGTATAGGTTGCACTGGAGTATAGGCTGCACTGGAGTATAGTTTACACTGGAGTATAGGTTCCACTGGAGTATAGGTTACACTGGAGTATAGGTTGCACTGGAGTATAGGCTCCACTGGAGTATAGTTTGCACTGGAGTATAGGTTGCAATGGAGTATAGGTTGCACTGGAGTATAGGCTGCACTGGAGTATAGGCTGCATTGGAGTATAGATTGCACTGGAGTATAGTTTGCACTGGAGTATAGGCTGCACTGGAGTATAGGTTACACTGGAATATAGGCTGCACTTGAGTATAGGCTGCACTGGAGTATAGGTTGCACTGGAGTATAGGCTGCACTGGAGTATAGGTTGCACTGGAGTATAGGCTGCACTTGAGTATAGGCTGCACTGGAGTATAGGTTGCACTGGAGTATAGGTTGCACTGGAGTATAGGCTGCACTGGAGTATACTGGAGTGTAGGTTGCACAGGAGTATAGGTGGCACTGGAGTATTGGTTGCACTGGAGTATAGGTTGCACTGGAGTATACTGGAGTGTAGGTTGCACTGGAGTATAGGTTGCACTGGAGTATAGGTTGCACTGGATTATAGGTTGCACTGGAGTATAGCCTGCACTGAAGTATATATTGCACTGGAGTATAGGCTGCACTGGAGTATAGGTTGCACTGGAGTATAGGCTGCACTTGAGTATAGGCTGCACTGGAGTATAGGTTGCACTGGAGTATAGGTTGCACTGGTGTATAGGCTGCACTGGAGTATACTGGAGTGTAGGTTGCACTGGAGTATAGGTGGCACTGGAGTATTGGTTGCACAGGAGTATAGGTGGCACTGGAGTATTGGTTGCACTGGAGTATAGGTTGCACTGGAGTATACTGGAGTGTAGGTTGCACTGGAGTATAGGCTGCACTGGAGTATAGGTTGCACTGGAGTATAGATTGCACTGGAGTATAGGCTGCACTGGAGTATAGGCTGCACTGGAGAATAGGTTGCACTTGAGTATAGGCTGCACTGGAGTATAGACTGCACTGGAGTATATGTTGCACTGGAGTATAGGCTGCACTGGAGTATAGACTGCACTGGAGTATAGGTTGCACTGGAGTATAGGCTGCACTGGAGTATAGGCTGCACTGGAGAATAGGCTGCACTGGAGTATAGATTACACTGGATTATAGGTTGCACTGGAGTATAGGCTGCACTGGAGTATAGGCTGCACTGGAGTATAGGTTGCACTGGAGTATAGGTTGCACTGGAGTATACGTTGCACTGGAGTATAGGCTGCACTGCAGTATAGGTGGCACTGGAGTATAGGTTGCACTGGAGTATAGGTTGCACTGCATGTATAGGCTGCACTGGAGTATAGGCTGCACTGGAGTATAGGTTGCACTGGAGTATAGGTTGCACTGGAGTATAGGCTGCACTGGAGTATAGGTTGCACTGGAGTATAGGCTGCACTGGAGTATAGGCTGCACTGGAGTATAGGCTGCACTGGAGTATAGATTGCACTGGAGTATAGGTTGCACTGGAGTATAGGTTGCACTGGAGTATAGGTTGCACTGGAGTAGGTTGCACTGGAGTAGGTTGCACTGGAGTATAGGCTGCACTGGAGTATAGGCTGCACTGCAGTATAGGTTGCACTGGAGTAACTGGAGTATAGGTTGCACTGGAGTATAGGCTGCACTGGAGTATAGGTAGCACTGGAGTGTATAGGCTGCACTGGAGTATAGGCTGCACTGGAGCATAGGTTGCACTGGAGTATAGGTTGCACTGGAGTAAAGGTTGCACTGGAGTGTAGGTTGCACTGGAGTATAGGCTGCACTGGAGTATAGGCTGCACTGGAGTATAGGTTGCACTGGAGTATAGGCTGCACTGCTGTATAGGCTGCACTGGAGTATAGGTTGCACTGGAGTATAGGTTGCACTGGAGTAAAGGTTGCACTGGAGTATAGGTTGCACTGGAGTATAGGTTGCACTGGAGTATAGGCTGCACTGGAGTATAGGCTGCACTGGAGTATAGGTTGCACTTGAGTATAGGCTGCACTGGAGTATAGACTGCACTGGAGTATAGGCTGCACTGGAGTATAGGCTGCACTGGAGTATAGATTACACTGGAGTATAGGTTGCACTGGAATATAGGCTGCACTGGAGTATAGGCTGCACTGGAGTATAGGCTGCACTGGAGTATAGGCTGCACTGGAGTATAGGTTGCACTGGAGTATAGGTTGCACTGGAGTATAGGCTGCACTGGAGTATAGGTTGCACTGGTGTATAGGTTGCACTGGAGTATAGGCTGCACTGGAGTATAGGTTGCACTGGAGTATAGGCTGCACTGGAGTATAGGCTGCACTGGAGTATAGGTTGCACTGGAGTATAGGTTGCACTAGAGTATAGGTTGCACTGGAGTATAGGTTGCACTGGAGTATAGGTTGCACTGGAGTATAGGTTGCACTGGAGTAGGTTGCACTGGAGTAGGTTGCACTGGAGTATAGGCTGCACTGGAGTATAGGCTGCACTGCAGTATAGGTTGCACTGGAGTAACTGGAGTATAGGTTGCACTGGAGTATAGGCTGCACTGGAGTATAGGTTGCACTGGAGTGTATAGGCTGCACTGGAGTATAGGCTGCACTGGAGCATAGGTTGCACTGGAGTATAGGTTGCACTGGAGTAAAGGTTGCACTGGAGTGTAGGTTGCACTGGAGTATAGGCTGCACTGGAGTATAGGCTGCACTGGAGTATAGGATGCACTGGAGTATAGGCTGCACTGCTGTATAGGCTGCACTGGAGTATAGGTTGCACTGGAGTATAGGTTGCACTGGAGTAAAGGTTGCACTGGAGTATAGGCTGCACTGGAGTATAGGTTGCACTGGAGTATAGGTTGCACTGGAGTATAGGCTGCACTGGAGTATAGGTTGCACTGGAGTATAGGTTGCACTGGAGTATAGGAGTATAGGCTGCACTGGAGTATAAGCTGCACTGGAGTATAGGTTGCACTGGAGTATAGGTTGCACTGGAGTATAGGTTGCACTGGAGTAAAGGTTGCACTGGAGTATAGGCTGCACTGCAGTATAGGTTGCACTGGAGTATAGGTGGCACTGGAGTATTGGTTGCACAGGAGTATAGAGTATTGGTTGCACTGGAGTATAGGTTGCACTGGAGTATACTGGAGTGTAGGTTGCAATGGAGTATAGGCTGCACTGGAGTATAGGTTGCACTGGAGTATAGATTGCACTGGAGTATAGGCTGCACTGGAGTATAGGCTGCACTGGAGAATAGGTTGCACTTGAGTATAGGCTGCACTGGAGTATAGACTGCACTGGAGTATAGGTTGCACTGGAGTATAGGTTGCACTGGAGTATAGGCTGCACTGGAGTATAGACTGCACTGGAGTATAGGTTGCACTGGAGTATAGGTTACACTGGAGTATAGGTTGCACTGGAGTATAGGCTGCACTGGAATATAGGCTGCACTGGAGAATAGGTTGCACTTGAGTATAGGCTGCACTGGAGTATAGACTGCACTGGAGTATAGGCTGCACTGGAGTATAGGCTGCACTGGAGTATAGATTACACTGGAGTATAGGTTGCACTGGAGTATAGGCTGCACTGGAGTATAGGCTGCACTGGGGTATAGGTTGCACTGGAGTATAGGTTGCACTGGAGTATAGGTTGCACTGGAATATAGGCTGAACTGCAGTACAGGTGGTACTGTAGTATAGGTTGCACTGGAGTATAGGTTGCACTGCATGTATAGGCTGCACTGGAGTATAGGCTGCACTGGAGTATAGGTTGTTGCACTGGAGTATAGGTTGCACTGGAGTATAGGTTGCACTGGAGTATAGGCTGCACTGGAGTATAGGTTGCACTGGAGTATAGGCTGCACTGGAGTATAGGCTGTACTGGAGTATAGGCTGCACTGGAGTATAGGTTGCACTGGAGTATAGGTTGCACTGGAGTATAGGTTGCACTGGAGTATAGGCTGCACTGGAGTATAGGCTGCACTGGAGTATAGGTTGCACTTGAGTATAGGCTGCACTGGAGTATAGACTGCACTGGAGTATAGGCTGCACTGGAGTATAGGCTGCACTGGAGTATAGATTACACTGGAGTATAGGTTGCACTGGAGTATAGGCTGCACTGGAGTATAGGCTGCACTGGAGTATAGGCTGCACTGGAGTATAGGCTGCACTGGAGTATAGGTTGCACTGGAGTATAGGTTGCACTGAAGTATAGGCTGCACTGGAGTATAGGTTGCACTGGTGTATAGGTTGCACTGGAGTATAGTTTGCACTGGAGTATAGGTTGCACTGGAGTATAGGCTGCACTGGAGTATAGGCTGCACTGGAGTATAGGTTGCACTTGAGTATAGTTTGCACTGGAGTATAGGTTGCATTGGAGTATAGGCTGCACTGGAGTATAGGTTGCACTGGAGTATAGGTTGCACTTGAGTATAGTTTGCACTGGAGTATAGGTTGCACTGGAGTATAGGCTGCACTGGATTATAGGTTGCACTGGAGTATAGGTTACAGTAGAGTATAGGCTGCACTGGAGTATAGGTTGCACTGGAGTATAGGTTGCACTGGAGTATAGGTTGCACTGGAGTAAAGGCTGCACTGGAGTATAGGTTGCACTGGAGTATAGGTTGCACTTGAGTATAGTTTGCACTGGAGTATAGGTTGCACTGGAGTATAGGCTGCATTGGATTATAGGTTGCACTGGAGTATAGGTTACAGTGGAGTATAGGCTGCACTGGAGTATAGGTTGCACTGGAGTATAGGTTGCACTGGAGTATAGGTTGCACTGGAGTAAAGGTTGCACTGGAGTATAGGTTGCACTGGAGTATAGGAGTGCACTGCAGTATAGGTTGCACTGTAGTAGGTTGCACTGGAATATAGGCTGCACTGCAGTATAGGCTGCACTGGAGTATAGACTGCACTGGAGTATAGGTTGCACTGGAGTATAGGTTACACTGGAGTATAGGTTGCACTGGAGTATAGGTTGCACTGGAGTATAGGTTGCACTGGAGTATAGGCTGCACTGGAGTATAGGCTGCACTGGAGAATAGGTTGCACTTGAGTATAGGCTGCACTGGAGTATAGACTGCACTGGAGTATAGGCTGCACTGGAGTATAGGCTGCACTGGAGTATAGATTACACTGGAGTATAGGTTGCACTGGAGTATAGGCTGCACTGGAGTATAGGCTGCACTGGAGTATAGGTTGCACTGGAGTATAGGTTGCACTGGAGTATAGGTTGCACTGGAGTATAGGTGGCACTGGATTATAGGTTGCACTGCATGTATAGGCTGCACTGGAGTATAGGCTGCACTGGAGTATAGGTTGCACTGGAGTATAGGTTGCACTGGAGTATAGGCTGCACTGGAGTATAGGTTGCACTGGAGTATAGGCTGCACTGGAGTATAGGCTGCACTGGAGTATAGGCTGCACTGGAATATAGGCTGAACTGCAGTACAGGTGGCACTGTAGTATAGGTTGCACTGGAGTATAGGTTGCACTGCATGTATAGGCTGCACTGGAGTATAGGCTGCACTGGAGTATAGGTTGTTGCACTGGAGTATAGGTTGCACTGGAGTATAGGTTGCACTGGAGTATAGGCTGCACTGGAGTATAGGTTGCACTGGAGTATAGGCTGCACTGGAGTATAGGCTGTACTGGAGTATAGGCTGCACTGGAGTATAGGTTGCACTGGAGTATAGGTTGCACTGGAGTATAGGTTGCACTGGAGTATAGGCTGCACTGGAGTATAGGCTGCACTGGAGTATAGGTTGCACTTGAGTATAGGCTGCACTGGAGTATAGACTGCACTGGAGTATAGGCTGCACTGGAGTATAGGCTGCACTGGAGTATAGATTACACTGGAGTATAGGTTGCACTGGAGTATAGGCTGCACTGGAGTATAGGCTGCACTGGAGTATAGGCTGCACTGGAGTATAGGCTGCACTGGAGTATAGGTTGCACTGGAGTATAGGTTGCACTGGAGTATAGGCTGCACTGGAGTATAGGTTGCACTGGTGTATAGGTTGCACTGGAGTATAGGCTGCACTGGAGTATAGGTTGCACTGGAGTATAGGCTGCACTGGAGTATAGGCTGCACTGGAGTATAGGTTGCACTGGAGTATAGGTTGCACTAGAGTATAGGTTGCACTGGAGTATAGGTTGCACTGGAGTATAGGTTGCACTGGAGTATAGGTTGCACTGGAGTAGGTTGCACTGGAGTAGGTTGCACTGGAGTATAGGCTGCACTGGAGTATAGGCTGCACTGCAGTATAGGTTGCACTGGAGTAACTGGAGTATAGGTTGCACTGGAGTATAGGCTGCAATGGAGTATAGGTTGCACTGGAGTGTATAGGCTGCACTGGAGTATAGGCTGCACTGGAGCATAGGTTGCACTGGAGTATAGGTTGCACTGGAGTAAAGGTTGCACTGGAGTGTAGGTTGCACTGGAGTATAGGCTGCACTGGAGTATAGGCTGCACTGGAGTATAGGTTGCACTGGAGTATAGGCTGCACTGCTGTATAGGCTGCACTGGAGTATAGGTTGCACTGGAGTATAGGTTGCACTGGAGTCAAGGTTGCACTGGAGTATAGGCTGCACTGGAGTATAGGTTGCACTGGAGTATAGGTTGCACTGGAGTATAGGCTGCACTGGAGTATAGGTTGCACTGGAGTATAGGTTGCACTGGAGTATAGGAGTATAGGCTGCACTGGAGTATAAGCTGCACTGGAGTATAGGTTGCACTGGAGTATAGGTTGTACTGGAGTATAGGTTGCACTGGAGTAAAGGTTGCACTGGAGTATAGGCTGCACTGCAGTATAGGTTGCACTGGAGTATAGGTGGCACTGGAGTATTGGTTGCACAGGAGTATAGGGGCCACTGGAGTATTGGTTGCACTGGAGTATAGGTTGCACTGGAGTATACTGGAGTGTAGGTTGCACTGGAGTATAGGCTGCACTGGAGTATAGGTTGCACTGGAGTATAGATTGCACTGGAGTATAGGCTGCACTGGAGTATAGGCTGCACTGGAGAATAGGTTGCACTTGAGTATAGGCTGCACTGGAGTATAGACTGCACTGGAGTATAGGTTGCACTGGAGTATAGGTTGCACTGGAGTATAGGCTGCACTGGAGTATAGACTGCACTGGAGTATAGGTTGCACTGGAGTATAGGTTACACTGGAGTATAGGTTGCACTGGAGTATAGGTTGCACTGGAGTATAGGTTGCACTGGAGTATAGGCTGCACTGGAGTATAGGCTGCACTGGAGAATAGGTTGCACTTGAGTATAGGCTGCACTGGAGTATAGACTGCACTGGAGTATAGGCTGCACTGGAGTATAGGCTGCACTGGAGTATAGATTACACTGGAGTATAGGTTGCACTGGAGTATAGGCTGCACTGGAGTATAGGCTGCACTGGAGTATAGGTTGCACTGGAGTATAGGTTGCACTGGAGTATAGGTTGCACTGGAGTATAGGTGGCACTGGAGTATAGGTTGCACTGCATGTATAGGCTGCACTGGAGTATAGGCTGCACTGGAGTATAGGTTGCACTGGAGTATAGGTTGCACTGGAGTATAGGCTGCACTGGAGTATAGGTTGCACTGGAGTATAGGCTGCACTGGAGTACAGGCTGCACTGGAGTATAGGCTGCACTGGAGTATAGGTTGCACTGGAGTATAGGCTGCACTGGAGTATAGGCTGCACTGGAGAATAGGTTGCACTTGAGTATAGGCTGCACTGGAGTATAGACTGCACTGGAGTATAGGCTGCACTGGAGTATAGGCTGCACTGGAGTATAGATTACACTGGAGTATAGGTTGCACTGGAGTATAGGCTGCACTGGAGTATAGGCTGCACTGGAGTATAGGTTGCACTGGAGTATAGGTTGCACTGGAGTATAGGTTGCACTGGAATATAGGCTGAACTGCAGTACAGGTGGCACTGTAGTATAGGTTGCACTGGAGTATAGGTTGCACTGCATGTATAGGCTGCACTGGAGTATAGGCTGCACTGGAGTATAGGTTGTTGCACTGGAGTATAGGTTGCACTGGAGTATAGGTTGCACTAGAGTATAGGCTGCACTGGAGTATAGGTTGCACTGGAGTATAGGCTGCACTGGAGTATAGGCTGTACTGGAGTATAGGCTGCACTGGAGTATAGGTTGCACTGGAGTATAGGTTGCACTGGAGTATAGGTTGCACTGGAGTATAGGCTGCACTGGAGTATAGGCTGCACTGGAGTATAGGTTGCACTTGAGTATAGGCTGCACTGGAGTATAGACTGCACTGGAGTATAGGCTGCACTGGAGTATAGGCTGCACTGGAGTATAGATTACACTGGAGTATAGGTTGCACTGGAGTATAGGCTGCACTGGAGTATAGGCTGCACTGGAGTATAGGCTGCACTGGAGTATAGGCTGCACTGGAGTATAGGTTGCACTGGAGTATAGGTTGCACTGGAGTATAGGCTGCACTGGAGTATAGGTTGCACTGGTGTATAGGTTGCACTGGAGTATAGTTTGCACTGGAGTATAGGTTGCACTGGAGTATAGGCTGCACTGGAGTATAGGCTGCACTGGAGTATAGGTTGCACTTGAGTATAGTTTGCACTGGAGTATAGGTTGCACTGGAGTATAGGCTGCACTGGAGTATAGGTTGCACTGGAGTATAGGCTGCACTGGAGTATAGGTTGCACTGGAGTATAAATTGCACTGGAGTATAAGCTGCACTGGAGTGTAGGCTGCACTGGAGAATAGGTTGCACTTGAGTATAGGCTGTACTGGAGTATAGACTGCACTGGAGTATAGGTTGCACTGGAGTATAGGTTGCACTGGAGTATAGGCTGCACTGGAGTATAGACTGCACTGGAGTATAGGTTGCACTGGAGTATAGGTTGCACTGGAGTATAGGTTGCACTGGAGTATAGGTTGCACTGGAGTATAGGTTGCACTGGAGTATAGGCTGCACTGGAGTATAGGCTGCACTGGAGAATAGGTTGCACTTGAGTATAGGCTGCACTGGAGTATAGACTTCACTGGAGTATAGGCTGCACTGGAGTATAGGCTGCACTGGAGTATAGATTACACTGGAGTATAGGTTGCACTGGAGTATAGGCTGCACTGGAGTATAGGCTGCACTGGAGTATAGGTTGCACTGGAGTATAGGTTGCACTGGAGTATAGATTGCACTGGAGTATAGGCAGCACTGCAGTATAGGTGGCACTGGAGTATAGGTTGCACTGGAGTATAGGTTGCACTGCATGTATAGGCTGCACTGGAGTATAGGCTGCACTGGAGTATAGGTTGCACTGGAGTATAGGTTGCACTGGAGTATAGGCTGCACTGGAGTATAGGTTGCACTGGAGTATAGGCTGCACTGGAGTATAGGCTTCACTGGAGTATAGGCTGCACTGGAGTATAGGTTGCACTGGAGTATAGGCTGTAATGGAGTATAGGCTGCACTGGAGAATAGGTTGCACTTGAGTATAGGCTGCACTGGAATATAGACTGCACTGGAGTATAGGCTGCACTGGAGAATAGGTTGCACTTGAGTATAGGCTGCACTGGAGTATAGGTTGCACTGGAGTATAGGTTGCACTGGAGTATAGGTTGCACTGGAGTATAGGCTGCACTGGAGTATAGACTGCACTGGAGTATAGGCTGCACTGGAGTATAGGCTGCACTGGAGTATAGATTACACTGGATTATAGGTTGCACTGGAGTATAGGCTGCACTGGAGTATAGGCTGAACTGGAGTATAGGTTGCACTGGAGTATAGGCTGCACTGCAGTATAGGTGGCACTGGAGTATAGGTTGCACTGGAGTATAGGTTGCACTGCATGTATAGGCTGCACTGGAGTATAGGCTGCACTGGAGTATAGGTTGCACTGGAGTATAGGTTGCACTGGAGTATAGGCTGCACTGGATTATAGGTTGCACTGGAGTATAGGCTGCACTGGAGTATAGGCTGCACTGGAGTATAGGCTGCACTGGAGTATAGGTTGCACTGGAGTATAGGTTGCACTGGAGTATAGGCTGCACTGGAGTATAGGTTGCACTGGAGTATAGGCTGCACTGGAGTATAGGTTGTACTGGAGTATAGGCTGCACTGCAGTATAGGTTGCACTGGATTATAGGTTACACTGGAGTATAGGCCGCACTGGAGTATAGGTTGTATTAGAGTATAGGTTGCACTGGAGTATAGGCTGCACTGGAGTGTAGGTTGCACTGGAGTATAGGCTGCACTGGAGTATAGGCTGCACTGGAGTATAGGTTGCACTGGAGTATAGGCTGCACTGGAGTATAGGTTGCACTGGAGTATAGGTTGCACTGGAGTATAGGTTGCACTGCAGTATAGGTTGCACTGGAGTATAGATTGCACTGGAGTATAGATTGCACTGGAGTATAGGTTGCACTGGAGTATAGGTTGCACTGGAGTATAGGTTGCACTGGAGTATAGGTTGCACTGGAGTATAGGTTGCACTGGAGTATAGGCTGCACTGGAGTATAGGCTGCACTAGAGTATAGGTTGCACTGGAATATAGGCTGCACTTGACTATAGGTTGCACTGGAGTATAGGTTGCACTGGAGTATTGGTTCACTGGAGTATAGGTTGCACTGGAGTATACTGGAGTGTAGGTTGCACTGGAGTATAGGTTGCACTGGAGTATAGGTTGCACTGGATTATAGGTTGCACTGGAGTATAGGCTGCACTGAAGTATATATTGCACTGGAGTATAGGCTGCACTGGAGTATAGGTTGCACTGGAGTATAGGTTGCACTGGAGTATAGGTTGCACTGGAGTATAGGTTGCACTGGAGTATAGATTGCACTGGAGTATAGGTTGCACTGGAGTATAGGCTGCACTTCAGGATAGGCTGCACTGGAGTATAGGTTGCACTGGACTATAGGCTGCACTGGAGTATAGGTTGCACTGGAGTATAGGTTCCACTGGAGTATAGGTTGCACTGGAGTATAGGTTGCACTGGAATATAGGCTCCACTGGAGTATAATTTGCACTGGAGTATAGGTTGCAATGGAGTATAGGTTACACTGGAGTATAGGCTGCACTGGAGTATAGGCTGCACTGGAGTATAGATTGCACTGGAGTATAGTTTGCACTGGAGTATAGGCCGCACTGGAGTATAGTCTACACTGGAATATAGGCTGCACTTGAGTATAGGCTGCACTGGAGTATAGGTTGCACTGGAGTATAGGCTGCACTGGAGTATAGGTTGCACTGGAGTATAGGCTGCACTTGAGTATAGGCTGCACTGGAGTATAGGTTGCACTGGAGTATAGGTTGCACTGGAGTATAGGCTGCACTGGAGTATACTGGAGTGTAAGTTGCACAGGAGTATAGGTGGCACTGGAGTATTGGTTGCACTGGAGTATAGGTTGCACTGGAGTATAGTGGAGTGTAGGTTGCACTGGAGTATAGGTTGCACTGGAGTATAGGTTGCACTGGATTATAGGTTGCACTGGAGTATAGGCTGCACTGAAGTATATATTGCACTGGAGTATAGGCTGCACTGGAGTATAGGTTGCACTGGAGTATAGGCTGCACTTGAGTATAGGCTGCACTGGAGTATAGGTTGCACTGGAGTATAGGTTGCACTGGAGTATAGGCTGCACTGGAGTATACTGGAGTATAGGCAGCACTGGAGTATACTGGAGTATAGGTTGCACTGGAGTATAGGTGGCACTGGAGTATTGGTTGCACAGGAGTATAGGTGCCACTGGAGTATTGGTTGCACTGGAGTATAGGTTGCACTGGAGTATACTGGAGTATAGGTTGCACTGGAGTATAGGCTGCACTGGAGTATAGGTTGCACTGGAGTATAAATTGCACTGGAGTATAAGCTGCACTGGAGTATAGGCTGCACTGGAGAATACGTTGCACTTGAGTATAGGCTGTACTGGAGTATAGACTGCACTGGAGTATAGGTTGCACTGGAGTATAGGTTGCACTGGAGTATAGGCTGCACTGGAGTATAGACTGCACTGGAGTATAGGTTGCACTGGAGTATAGGTTGCACTGGAGTATAGGTTGCACTGGAGTATAGGTTGCACTGGAGTATAGGTTGCACTGGAGTATAGGCTGCACTGGAGTATAGGCTGCACTGGAGAATAGGTTGCACTTGAGTATAGGCTGCACTGGAGTATAGACTTCACTGGAGTATAGGCTGCACTGGAGTATAGGCTGCACTGGAGTATAGATTACACTGGAGTATAGGTTGCACTGGAGTATAGGCTGCACTGGAGTATAGGCTGCACTGGAGTATAGGTTGCACTGGAGTATAGGTTGCACTGGAGTATAGATTGCACTGGAGTATAGGCAGCACTGCAGTATAGGTGGCACTGGAGTATAGGTTGCACTGGAGTATAGGTTGCACTGCATGTATAGGCTGCACTGGAGTATAGGCTGCACTGGAGTATAGGTTGCACTGGAGTATAGGTTGCACTGGAGTATAGGCTGCACTGGAGTATAGGTTGCACTGGAGTATAGGCTGCACTGGAGTATAGGCTTCACTGGAGTATAGGCTGCACTGGAGTATAGGTTGCACTGGAGTATAGGCTGTAATGGAGTATAGGCTGCACTGGAGAATAGGTTGCACTTGAGTATAGGCTGCACTGGAATATAGACTGCACTGGAGTATAGGCTGCACTGGAGAATAGGTTGCACTTGAGTATAGGCTGCACTGGAGTATAGGTTGCACTGGAGTATAGGTTGCACTGGAGTATAGGTTGCACTGGAGTATAGGCTGCACTGGAGTATAGACTGCACTGGAGTATAGGCTGCACTGGAGTATAGGCTGCACTGGAGTATAGATTACACTGGAGTATAGGTTGCACTGGAGTATAGGCTGCACTGGAGTATAGGCTGAACTGGAGTATAGGTTGCACTGGAGTATAGGCTGCACTGCAGTATAGATGGCACTGGAGTATAGGTTGCACTGGAGTATAGGTTGCACTGCATGTATAGGCTGCACTGGAGTATAGGCTGCACTGGAGTATAGGTTGCACTGGAATATAGGTTGCACTGGAGTATAGGCTGCACTGGATTATAGGTTGCACTGGAGTATAGGCTGCACTGTAGTATAGGCTGCACTGGAGTATAGGCTGCACTGGAGTATAGGTTGCACTGGAGTATAGGCTGCACTGGAGTATAGGTTGCACTGGAGTATAGGCTGCACTAGAGTATAGGCTGCACTGGAGTATAGGTTGCACTGGAGTATAGGCTGCACTGGAGTATAGGTTGTACTGGAGTATAGGCTGCATTGCAGTATAGGTTGCACTGGAGTATAGGTTACACTGGAGTATAGGCTGCACTGGAGTATAGGTTGTACTAGAGTATAGGTTGCACTGGAATATAGGTTGCACTGGAGTATAGGTTGCACTGGAGTATAGGTTGCACTGGAGTATAGGCTGCACTGGAGTATAGGTTGCACTGGAGTATAGGTTGCACTGGAGTATAGTTTGCACTGGAGTATAGGTTGCACTTGAGTATAGGCTGCACTGGAGTATAGGCTGCACTGGAGTATAGGTTGCACTTGAGTATAGTTTGCACTGGAGTATAGGTTGCACTGGAGTATAGGCTGCACTGGAGTATAGGTTGCACTGGAGTATAGGTTGCACTTGAGTATAGTTTGCACTGGAGTATAGGTTGCACTGGAGTATAGGCTGCACTGGATTATAGGTTGCACTGGAGTATAGGTTACAGTGGAGTATAGGCTGCACTGGAGTATAGGTTGCACTGGAGTATAGGTTGCACTGGAGTATAGGTTGCACTGGAGTAAAGGTTGCACTGGAGTATAGGTTGCACTGGAGTATAGGCTGCACTGGAGTACTGGAGTGTAGGTTGCACAGGAGTATAGGTGGCACTGGAGTATTGGTTGCACTGGAGTATAGGTTGCACTGGAGTATACTGGAGTGTAGGTTGCACTGGAGTATAGGTTGCACTGGAGTATAGGTTGCACTGGATTATAGGTTGCACTGGAGTATATGCTGCACTGAAGTATATATTGCACTGGAGTATAGGCTGCACTGGAGTATAGGTTGCACTGGAGTATAGGCTGCAATTGAGTATAGGCTGCACTGGAGTATAGGTTGCTGCACTGGAGTATAGGTTGCACTGGAGTATACTGGAGTATAGGTTGCACTGGAGTATAGGCTGCACTGGAGTATAGGCTGCACTGGAGAATAGGTTGCACTTGAGTATAGGCTGCACTGGAGTATAGACTGCACTGGAGTATAGGTTGCACTGGAGTATAGGTTGCACTGGAGTATACTGGAGTATAGGCAGCACTGGAGTATACTGGAGTATAGGTTGCACTGGAGTATAGGTGGCACTGGAGTATAAATTGCACTGGAGTATAAGCTGCACTGGAGTGTAGGCTGCACTGGAGAATAGGTTGCACTTGAGTATAGGCTGTACTGGAGTATAGACTGCACTGGAGTATAGGTTGCACTGGAGTATAGGTTGCACTGGAGTATAGGCTGCACTGGAGTATAGACTGCACTGGAGTATAGGTTGCACTGGAGTATAGGTTGCACTGGAGTATAGGTTGCACTGGAGTATAGGTTGCACTGGAGTATAGGTTGCACTGGAGTATAGGCTGCACTGGAGTATAGGCTGCACTGGAGAATAGGTTGCACTTGAGTATAGGCTGCACTGGAGTATAGACTTCACTGGAGTATAGGCTGCACTGGAGTATAGGCTGCACTGGAGTATAGATTACACTGGAGTATAGGTTGCACTGGAGTATAGGCTGCACTGGAGTATAGGCTGCACTGGAGTATAGGTTGCACTGGAGTATAGGTTGCACTGGAGTATAGATTGCACTGGAGTATAGGCAGCACTGCAGTATAGGTGGCACTGGAGTATAGGTTGCACTGGAGTATAGGTTGCACTGCATGTATAGGCTGCACTGGAGTATAGGCTGCACTGGAGTATAGGTTGCACTGGAGTATAGGTTGCACTGGAGTATAGGCTGCACTGGAGTATAGGTTGCACTGGAGTATAGGCTGCACTGGAGTATAGGCTTCACTGGAGTATAGGCTGCACTGGAGTATAGGTTGCACTGGAGTATAGGCTGTAATGGAGTATAGGCTGCACTGGAGAATAGGTTGCACTTGAGTATAGGCTGCACTGGAATATAGACTGCACTGGAGTATAGGCTGCACTGGAGAATAGGTTGCACTTGAGTATAGGCTGCACTGGAGTATAGGTTGCACTGGAGTATAGGTTGCACTGGAGTATAGGTTGCACTGGAGTATAGGCTGCACTGGAGTATAGACTGCACTGGAGTATAGGCTGTACTGGAGTATAGGCTGCACTGGAGTATAGATTACACTGGATTATAGGTTGCACTGGAGTATAGGCTGCACTGGAGTATAGGCTGAACTGGAGTATAGGTTGCACTGGAGTATAGGCTGCACTGCAGTATAGGTGGCACTGGAGTATAGGTTGCACTGGAGTATAGGTTACACTGCATGTATAGGCTGCACTGGAGTATAGGCTGCACTGGAGTATAGGTTGCACTGGAGTATAGGCTGCACTGGAGTATAGGTTGTACTGGAGTATAGGCTGCACTGCAGTATAGGTTGCACTGGATTATAGGTTACACTGGAGTATAGGCCGCACTGGAGTATAGGTTGTATTAGAGTATAGGTTGCACTGGAGTATAGGCTGCACTGGAGTGTAGGTTGCACTGGAGTATAGGCTGCACTGGAGTATAGGTTGCACTGGAGTATAGGCTGCACTGGAGTATAGGTTGCACTGGAGTATAGGTTGCACTGGAGTATAGGTTGCACTGCAGTATAGGTTGCACTGGAGTATAGATTGCACTGGAGTATAGATTGCACTGGAGTATAGGTTGCACTGGAGTATAGGTTGCACTGGAGTATAGGTTGCACTGGAGTATAGGTTGCACTGGAGTATAGGTTGCACTGGAGTATAGGCTGCACTGGAGTATAGACTGCACTGGAGTATAGGCTGCACTGGAGTATAGGCTGCACTGGAGTATAGATTACACTGGAGTATAGGTTGCACTGGAGTATAGGCTGCACTGGAGTATAGGCTGAACTGGAGTATAGGTTGCACTGGAGTATAGGCTGCACTGCAGTATAGGTGGCACTGGAGTATAGGTTGCACTGGAGTATAGGTTGCACTGCATGTATAGGCTGCACTGGAGTATAGGCTGCACTGGAGTATAGGTTGCACTGGAATATAGGTTGCACTGGAGTATAGGCTGCACTGGATTATAGGTTGCACTGGAGTATAGGCTGCACTGTAGTATAGGCTGCACTGGAGTATAGGCTGCACTGGAGTATAGGTTGCACTGGAGTATAGGCTGCACTGGAGTATAGGTTGCACTGGAGTATAGGCTGCACTAGAGTATAGGCTGCACTGGAGTATAGGTTGCACTGGAGTATAGGCTGCACTGGAGTATAGGTTGTACTGGAGTATAGGCTGCATTGCAGTATAGGTTGCACTGGAGTATAGGTTACACTGGAGTATAGGCTGCACTGGAGTATAGGTTGTACTAGAGTATAGGTTGCACTGGAATATAGGTTGCACTGGAGTATAGGTTGCACTGGAGTATAGGTTGCACTGGAGTATAGGCTGCACTGGAGTATAGGTTGCACTGGAGTATAGGTTGCACTGGAGTATAGTTTGCACTGGAGTATAGGTTGCACTTGAGTATAGGCTGCACTGGAGTATAGGCTGCACTGGAGTATAGGTTGCACTTGAGTATAGTTTGCACTGGAGTATAGGTTGCACTGGAGTATAGGCTGCACTGGAGTATAGGTTGCACTGGAGTATAGGTTGCACTTGAGTATAGTTTGCACTGGAGTATAGGTTGCACTGGAGTATAGGCTGCACTGGATTATAGGTTGCACTGGAGTATAGGTTACAGTGGAGTATAGGCTGCACTGGAGTATAGGTTGCACTGGAGTATAGGTTGCACTGGAGTATAGGTTGCACTGGAGTAAAGGTTGCACTGGAGTATAGGTTGCACTGGAGTATAGGCTGCACTGGAGTACTGGAGTGTAGGTTGCACAGGAGTATAGGTGGCACTGGAGTATTGGTTGCACTGGAGTATAGGTTGCACTGGAGTATACTGGAGTGTAGGTTGCACTGGAGTATAGGTTGCACTGGAGTATAGGTTGCACTGGATTATAGGTTGCACTGGAGTATATGCTGCACTGAAGTATATATTGCACTGGAGTATAGGCTGCACTGGAGTATAGGTTGCACTGGAGTATAGGCTGCAATTGAGTATAGGCTGCACTGGAGTATAGGTTGCTGCACTGGAGTATAGGTTGCACTGGAGTATACTGGAGTATAGGTTGCACTGGAGTATAGGCTGCACTGGAGTATAGGCTGCACTGGAGAATAGGTTGCACTTGAGTATAGGCTGCACTGGAGTATAGACTGCACTGGAGTATAGGTTGCACTGGAGTATAGGTTGCACTGGAGTATACTGGAGTATAGGCAGCACTGGAGTATACTGGAGTATAGGTTGCACTGGAGTATAGGTGGCACTGGAGTATAAATTGCACTGGAGTATAAGCTGCACTGGAGTGTAGGCTGCACTGGAGAATAGGTTGCACTTGAGTATAGGCTGTACTGGAGTATAGACTGCACTGGAGTATAGGTTGCACTGGAGTATAGGTTGCACTGGAGTATAGGCTGCACTGGAGTATAGACTGCACTGGAGTATAGGTTGCACTGGAGTATAGGTTGCACTGGAGTATAGGTTGCACTGGAGTATAGGTTGCACTGGAGTATAGGTTGCACTGGAGTATAGGCTGCACTGGAGTATAGGCTGCACTGGAGAATAGGTTGCACTTGAGTATAGGCTGCACTGGAGTATAGACTTCACTGGAGTATAGGCTGCACTGGAGTATAGGCTGCACTGGAGTATAGATTACACTGGAGTATAGGTTGCACTGGAGTATAGGCTGCACTGGAGTATAGGCTGCACTGGAGTATAGGTTGCACTGGAGTATAGGTTGCACTGGAGTATAGATTGCACTGGAGTATAGGCAGCACTGCAGTATAGGTGGCACTGGAGTATAGGTTGCACTGGAGTATAGGTTGCACTGCATGTATAGGCTGCACTGGAGTATAGGCTGCACTGGAGTATAGGTTGCACTGGAGTATAGGTTGCACTGGAGTATAGGCTGCACTGGAGTATAGGTTGCACTGGAGTATAGGCTGCACTGGAGTATAGGCTTCACTGGAGTATAGGCTGCACTGGAGTATAGGTTGCACTGGAGTATAGGCTGTAATGGAGTATAGGCTGCACTGGAGAATAGGTTGCACTTGAGTATAGGCTGCACTGGAATATAGACTGCACTGGAGTATAGGCTGCACTGGAGAATAGGTTGCACTTGAGTATAGGCTGCACTGGAGTATAGGTTGCACTGGAGTATAGGTTGCACTGGAGTATAGGTTGCACTGGAGTATAGGCTGCACTGGAGTATAGACTGCACTGGAGTATAGGCTGTACTGGAGTATAGGCTGCACTGGAGTATAGATTACACTGGATTATAGGTTGCACTGGAGTATAGGCTGCACTGGAGTATAGGCTGAACTGGAGTATAGGTTGCACTGGAGTATAGGCTGCACTGCAGTATAGGTGGCACTGGAGTATAGGTTGCACTGGAGTATAGGTTACACTGCATGTATAGGCTGCACTGGAGTATAGGCTGCACTGGAGTATAGGTTGCACTGGAGTATAGGCTGCACTGGAGTATAGGTTGTACTGGAGTATAGGCTGCACTGCAGTATAGGTTGCACTGGATTATAGGTTACACTGGAGTATAGGCCGCACTGGAGTATAGGTTGTATTAGAGTATAGGTTGCACTGGAGTATAGGCTGCACTGGAGTGTAGGTTGCACTGGAGTATAGGCTGCACTGGAGTATAGGTTGCACTGGAGTATAGGCTGCACTGGAGTATAGGTTGCACTGGAGTATAGGTTGCACTGGAGTATAGGTTGCACTGCAGTATAGGTTGCACTGGAGTATAGATTGCACTGGAGTATAGATTGCACTGGAGTATAGGTTGCACTGGAGTATAGGTTGCACTGGAGTATAGGTTGCACTGGAGTATAGGTTGCACTGGAGTATAGGTTGCACTGGAGTATAGGCTGCACTGGAGTATAGGCTGCACTAGAGTATAGGTTGCACTGGAATATAGGCTGCACTTGACTATAGGTTGCACTGGAGTATAGGTTGCATTAGAGTATTGGTTGCACAGGAGTATAGGTGGCACTGGAGTATTGGTTGCACTGGAGTATAGGTGGCACTGGAGTATAGGTTGCATTGGAGTATAGGCTGCACTGGAGTATAGGTTGCAATGGAGTATAGGTTGCACTGGAGTATAGGTTGCACTGGAGTATAGGCTGCACTGGAATATAGGTTGCACTGGAGTATAGGTTGCACTGGAGTATAGGTTGCACTGGAGTATAGGTTGCACTGGAGTATAGGTTGCACTGGAGTATAGGCTGCACTGGAGTATAGGCTGCACTGGAGTATAGGCTGCACTGGAGTATAGGTTGCACTGGAGTATAGGTTGCACTGGAGTATAGGTTGCACTGGAGTATAGGTTGCACTGGAGTATAGGTTGCACTGGAGTATAGGCTGCACTGGAGTATAGGTTGCACTGGAGTATAGGCTGCACTGGAGTATAGGCTGCACTGGAGTATAGGTTGCACTGGAATATAGGTTGCACTGGAGTATAGGTTGCACTGGAGTATAGGTTGCACTGGAGTATAGGTTGCACTGGAGTATAGGTTGCACTGGAGTATAGGTTGCACTGGAGTATAGGCTGCACTGGAGTATACTGGAGTATAGGCAGCACTGGAGTATACTGGAGTATAGGTTGCACTGGAGTATAGGTGGCACTGGAGTATTGGTTGCACAGGAGTATAGGTGCCACTGGAGTATTGGTTGCACTGGAGTATAGGTTGCACTGAAGTATACTGGAGTATAGGTTGCACTGGAGTATAGGCTGCACTGGAGTATAGGTTGCACTGGAGTATAAATTGCACTGGAGTATAAGCTGCACTGGAGTATAGGCTGCACTGGAGAATACGTTGCACTTGAGTATAGGCTGTACTGGAGTATAGACTGCACTGGAGTATAGGTTGCACTGGAGTATAGGTTGCACTGGAGTATAGGCTGCACTGGAGTATAGACTGCACTGGAGTATAGGTTGCACTGGAGTATAGGTTGCACTGGAGTATAGGTTGCACTGGAGTATAGGTTGCACTGGAGTATAGGTTGCACTGGAGTATAGGCTGCACTGGAGTATAGGCTGCACTGGAGAATAGGTTGCACTTGAGTATAGGCTGCACTGGAGTATAGACTTCACTGGAGTATAGGCTGCACTGGAGTATAGGCTGCACTGGAGTATAGATTACACTGGAGTATAGGTTGCACTGGAGTATAGGCTGCACTGGAGTATAGGCTGCACTGGAGTATAGGTTGCACTGGAGTATAGGTTGCACTGGAGTATAGATTGCACTGGAGTATAGGCAGCACTGCAGTATAGGTGGCACTGGAGTATAGGTTGCACTGGAGTATAGGTTGCACTGCATGTATAGGCTGCACTGGAGTATAGGCTGCACTGGAGTATAGGTTGCACTGGAGTATAGGTTGCACTGGAGTATAGGCTGCACTGGAGTATAGGTTGCACTGGAGTATAGGCTGCACTGGAGTATAGGCTTCACTGGAGTATAGGCTGCACTGGAGTATAGGTTGCACAGGAGTATAGGCTGTAATGGAGTATAGGCTGCACTGGAGAATAGGTTGCACTTGAGTATAGGCTGCACTGGAATATAGACTGCACTGGAGTATAGGCTGCACTGGAGAATAGGTTGCACTTGAGTATAGGCTGCACTTGAGTATAGGTTGCACTGGAGTATAGGTTGCACTGGAGTATAGGTTGCACTGGAGTATAGGCTGCACTGGAGTATAGGTTGCACTGGAGTATAGGTTGCACTGGAGTATAGGCTGCACTGGAGTATAGACTGCACTAGAGTATAGGCTGCACTGGAGTATAGGCTGCACTGGAGTATAGATTACACTGGAGTATAGGTTGCACTGGAGTATAGGCTGCACTGGAGTATAGGCTGAACTGGAGTATAGGTTGCACTGGAGTATAGGCTGCACTGCAGTATAGGTGGCACTGGAGTATAGGTTGCACTGGAGTATAGGTTGCACTGCATGTATAGGCTGCACTGGAGTATAGGCTGCACTGGAGTATAGGTTGCACTGGAGTATAGGTTGCACTGGAGTATAGGCTGCACTGGATTATAGGTTGCACTGGAGTATAGGCTGCACTGTAGTATAGGCTGCACTGGAGTATAGGCTGCACTGGAGTATAGGCTGCACTGGAGTATAGGTTGCACTGGAGTATAGGTTTCACTGGAGTATAGGTTGCACTGGAGTATAGGCTGCACTAGAGTATAGGCTGCACTGGAGTATAGGTTGTACTGGAGTATAGGCTGCATTGCAGTATAGGTTGCACTGGAGTATAGGTTACACTGGAGTATAGGTTGTACTGGAGTATAGGCTGCATTGCAGTATAGGTTGCACTGGAGTATAGGTTACACTGGAGTATAGGCTGCACTGGAGTATAGGTTGTACTAGAGTATAGGTTGCACTGGAGTATAGGTTGCACTAGAGTATAGGTTGCACTGGAGTATAGGTTGCACTGGAGTATAGGCTGCACTGGAGTATAGGTTGCACTGGAGTATAGGTTGCACTGGAGTATAGTTTGCACTGGAGTATAGGTTGCACTGGAGTATAGGCTGCACTGGAGTATAGGCTGCACTGGAGTATAGGTTGCACTTGAGTATAGTTTGCACTGGAGTATAGGTTGCACTGGAGTATAGGCTGCACTGGAGTATAGGTTGCACTGGAGTATAGGTTGCACTTGAGTATAGTTTGCACTGGAGTATAGGTTGCACTGGAGTATAGGCTGCACTGGATTATAGGTTGCACTGGAGTATAGGTTACAGTGGAGTATAGGCTGCACTGGAGTATAGGTTGCACTGGAGTATAGGTTGCACTGGAGTATAGGTTGCACTGGAGTAAAGGTTGCACTGGAGTATAGGTTGCACTGGAGTATAGGCTGCACTGGAGTACTGGAGTGTAGGTTGCACAGGAGTATAGGTGGCACTGGAGTATTGGTTGCACTGGAGTATAGGTTGCACTGGAGTATACTGGAGTGTAGGTTGCACTGGAGTATAGGTTGCACTGGAGTATAGGTTGCACTGGATTATAGGTTGCACTGGAGTATATGCTGCACTGAAGTATATATTGCACTGGAGTATAGGCTGCACTGGAGTATAGGTTGCACTGGAGTATAGGCTGCAATTGAGTATAGGCTGCACTGGAGTATAGGTTGCTGCACTGGAGTATAGGTTGCACTGGAGTATACTGGAGTATAGGTTGCACTGGAGTATAGGCTGCACTGGAGTATAGGCTGCACTGGAGAATAGGTTGCACTTGAGTATAGGCTGCACTGGAGTATAGACTGCACTGGAGTATAGGTTGCACTGGAGTATAGGTTGCACTGGAGTATACTGGAGTATAGGCAGCACTGGAGTATACTGGAGTATAGGTTGCACTGGAGTATAGGTGGCACTGGAGTATAAATTGCACTGGAGTATAAGCTGCACTGGAGTGTAGGCTGCACTGGAGAATAGGTTGCACTTGAGTATAGGCTGTACTGGAGTATAGACTGCACTGGAGTATAGGTTGCACTGGAGTATAGGTTGCACTGGAGTATAGGCTGCACTGGAGTATAGACTGCACTGGAGTATAGGTTGCACTGGAGTATAGGTTGCACTGGAGTATAGGTTGCACTGGAGTATAGGTTGCACTGGAGTATAGGTTGCACTGGAGTATAGGCTGCACTGGAGTATAGGCTGCACTGGAGAATAGGTTGCACTTGAGTATAGGCTGCACTGGAGTATAGACTTCACTGGAGTATAGGCTGCACTGGAGTATAGGCTGCACTGGAGTATAGATTACACTGGAGTATAGGTTGCACTGGAGTATAGGCTGCACTGGAGTATAGGCTGCACTGGAGTATAGGTTGCACTGGAGTATAGGTTGCACTGGAGTATAGATTGCACTGGAGTATAGGCAGCACTGCAGTATAGGTGGCACTGGAGTATAGGTTGCACTGGAGTATAGGTTGCACTGCATGTATAGGCTGCACTGGAGTATAGGCTGCACTGGAGTATAGGTTGCACTGGAGTATAGGTTGCACTGGAGTATAGGCTGCACTGGAGTATAGGTTGCACTGGAGTATAGGCTTCACTGGAGTATAGGCTGCACTGGAGTATAGGTTGCACTGGAGTATAGGCTGTAATGGAGTATAGGCTGCACTGGAGAATAGGTTGCACTTGAGTATAGGCTGCACTGGAATATAGACTGCACTGGAGTATAGGCTGCACTGGAGAATAGGTTGCACTTGAGTATAGGCTGCACTGGAGTATAGGTTGCACTGGAGTATAGGTTGCACTGGAGTATAGGTTGCACTGGAGTATAGGCTGCACTGGAGTATAGACTGCACTGGAGTATAGGCTGCACTGGAGTATAGGCTGCACTGGAGTATAGATTACACTGGATTATAGGTTGCACTGGAGTATAGGCTGCACTGGAGTATAGGCTGAACTGGAGTATAGGTTGCACTGGAGTATAGGCTGCACTGCAGTATAGGTGGCACTGGAGTATAGGTTGCACTGGAGTATAGGTTACACTGCATGTATAGGCTGCACTGGAGTATAGGCTGCACTGGAGTATAGGTTGCACTGGAGTATAGGTTGCACTGGAGTATAGGCTGCACTGGATTATAGGTTGCACTGGAGTATAGGCTGCACTGGAGTATAGGCTGCACTGGAGTATAGGCTGCACTGGAGTATAGGTTGCACTGGAGTATAGGCTGCACTGGAGTATAGGTTGTACTGGAGTATAGGCTGCACTGCAGTATAGGTTACACTGGATTATAGGTTACACTGGAGTATAGGCCGCACTGGAGTATAGGTTGTATTAGAGTATAGGTTGCACTGGAGTATAGGCTGCACTGGAGTGTAGGTTGCACTGGAGTATAGGCTGCACTGGAGTATAGGTTGCACTGGAGTATAGGCTGCACTGGAGTATAGGTTGCACTGGAGTATAGGTTGCACTGGAGTATAGGTTGCACTGCAGTATAGGTTGCACTGGAGTATAGATTGCACTGGAGTATAGATTGCACTGGAGTATAGGTTGCACTGGAGTATAGGTTGCACTGGAGTATAGGTTGCACTGGAGTATAGGTTGCACTGGAGTATAGGTTGCACTGGAGTATAGGCTGCACTGGAGTATAGGCTGCACTAGAGTATAGGTTGCACTGGAATATAGGCTGCACTTGACTATAGGTTGCACTGGAGTATAGGTTGCATTAGAGTATTGGTTGCACAGGAGTATAGGTGGCACTGGAGTATTGGTTGCACTGGAGTATAGGTGGCACTTGAGTATAGGTTGCATTGGAGTATAGGCTGCACTGGAGTATAGGTTGCAATGGAGTATAGGTTGCACTGGAGTATAGGTTGCACTGGAGTATAGGCTGCACTGGAATATAGGTTGCACTGGAGTATAGGTTGCACTGGAGTATAGGTTGCACTGGAGTATAGGTTGCACCGGAGTATAGGTTGCACTGGAGTATAGGTTGCACTGGAGTATAGGCTGCACTGGAGTATAGGCTGCACTGGAGTATAGGTTGCACTGGAGTATAGGTTGCACTGGAGTATAGGTTGCACTGGAGTATAGGTTGCACTGGAGTATAGGTTGCACTGGAGTATAGGCTGCACTGGAGTATAGGTTGCACTGGAGTATAGGCTGCACTGGAGTATAGGCTGCACTGGAGTATAGGTTGCACTGGAATATAGGTTGCACTGGAGTATAGGTTGCACTGGAGTATAGGTTGCACTGGAGTATAGGTTGCACTGGAGTATAGGTTGCACTGGAGTATAGGTTGCACTGGAGTATAGGCTGCACTGGAGTATACTGGAGTATAGGCAGCACTGGAGTATACTGGAGTATAGGTTGCACTGGAGTATAGGTGGCACTGGAGTATTGGTTGCACAGGAGTATAGGTGCCACTGGAGTATTGGTTGCACTGGAGTATAGGTTGCACTGGAGTATACTGGAGTATAGGTTGCACTGGAGTATAGGCTGCACTGGAGTATAGGTTGCACTGGAGTATAAATTGCACTGGAGTATAAGCTGCACTGGAGTATAGGCTGCACTGGAGAATACGTTGCACTTGAGTATAGGCTGTACTGGAGTATAGACTGCACTGGAGTATAGGTTGCACTGGAGTATAGGTTGCACTGGAGTATAGGCTGCACTGGAGTATAGACTGCACTGGAGTATAGGTTGCACTGGAGTATAGGTTGCACTGGAGTATAGGTTGCACTGGAGTATAGGTTGCACTGGAGTATAGGTTGCACTGGAGTATAGGCTGCACTGGAGTATAGGCTGCACTGGAGAATAGGTTGCACTTGAGTATAGGCTGCACTGGAGTATAGACTTCACTGGAGTATAGGCTGCACTGGAGTATAGGCTGCACTGGAGTATAGATTACACTGGAGTATAGGTTGCACTGGAGTATAGGCTGCACTGGAGTATAGGCTGCACTGGAGTATAGGTTGCACTGGAGTATAGGTTGCACTGGAGTATAGATTGCACTGGAGTATAGGCAGCACTGCAGTATAGGTGGCACTGGAGTATAGGTTGCACTGGAGTATAGGTTGCACTGCATGTATAGGCTGCACTGGAGTATAGGCTGCACTGGAGTATAGGTTGCACTGGAGTATAGGTTGCACTGGAGTATAGGCTGCACTGGAGTATAGGTTGCACTGGAGTATAGGCTGCACTGGAGTATAGGCTTCACTGGAGTATAGGCTGCACTGGAGTATAGGTTGCACTGGAGTATAGGCTGTAATGGAGTATAGGCTGCACTGGAGAATAGGTTGCACTTGAGTATAGGCTGCACTGGAATATAGACTGCACTGGAGTATAGGCTGCACTGGAGAATAGGTTGCACTTGAGTATAGGCTGCACTGGAGTATAGGTTGCACTGGAGTATAGGTTGCACTGGAGTATAGGTTGCACTGGAGTATAGGCTGCACTGGAGTATAGACTGCACTGGAGTATAGGCTGCACTGGAGTATAGGCTGCACTGGAGTATAGATTACACTGGAGTATAGGTTGCACTGGAGTATAGGCTGCACTGGAGTATAGGCTGAACTGGAGTATAGGTTGCACTGGAGTATAGGCTGCACTGCAGTATAGGTGGCACTGGAGTATAGGTTGCACTGGAGTATAGGTTGCACTGCATGTATAGGCTGCACTGGAGTATAGGCTGCACTGGAGTATAGGTTGCACTGGAGTATAGGTTGCACTGGAGTATAGGCTGCACTGGATTATAGGTTGCACTGGAGTATAGGCTGCACTGTAGTATAGGCTGCACTGGAGTATAGGCTGCACTGGAGTATAGGTTGCACTGGAGTATAGGTTGCACTGGAGTATAGGCTGCACTGGATTATAGGTTGCACTGGAGTATAGGCTGCACTAGAGTATAGGCTGCACTGGAGTATAGGTTGCACTGGAGTATAGGCTGCACTGGAGTATAGGTTGTACTGGAGTATAGGCTGCATTGCAGTATAGGTTGCACTGGAGTATAGGTTACACTGGAGTATAGGCTGCACTGGAGTATAGGTTGTACTAGAGTATAGGTTGCACTGGAGTATAGGTTGCACTGGAGTATAGGTTGCACTGGAGTATAGGTTGCACTGGAGTATAGGCTGCACTGGAGTATAGGTTGCACTGGAGTATAGGTTGCACTGGAGTATAGTTTGCACTGGAGTATAGGTTGCACTGGAGTATAGGCTGCACTGGAGTATAGGCTGCACTGGAGTATAGGTTGCACTTGAGTATAGTTTGCACTGGAGTATAGGTTGCACTGGAGTATAGGCTGCACTGGAGTATAGGTTGCACTGGAGTATAGGTTGCACTTGAGTATAGTTTGCACTGGAGTATAGGTTGCACTGGAGTATAGGCTGCACTGGATTATAGGTTGCACTGGAGTATAGGTTACAGTGGAGTATAGGCTGCACTGGAGTATAGGTTGCACTGGAGTATAGGTTGCACTGGAGTATAGGTTGCACTGGAGTAAAGGTTGCACTGGAGTATAGGGTGCACTGGAGTATAGGCTGCACTGGAGTACTGGAGTGTAGGTTGCACAGGAGTATAGGTGGCACTGGAGTATTGGTTGCACTGGAGTATAGGTTGCACTGGAGTATACTGGAGTGTAGGTTGCACTGGAGTATAGGTTGCACTGGAGTATAGGTTGCACTGGATTATAGGTTGCACTGGAGTATATGCTGCACTGAAGTATATATTGCACTGGAGTATAGGCTGCACTGGAGTATAGGTTGCACTGGAGTATAGGCTGCAATTGAGTATAGGCTGCACTGGAGTATAGGTTGCTGCACTGGAGTATAGGTTGCACTGGAGTATACTGGAGTATAGGTTGCACTGGAGTATAGGCTGCACTGGAGTATAGGCTGCACTGGAGAATAGGTTGCACTTGAGTATAGGCTGCACTGGAGTATAGACTGCACTGGAGTATAGGTTGCACTGGAGTATAGGTTGCACTGGAGTATACTGGAGTATAGGCAGCACTGGAGTATACTGGAGTATAGGTTGCACTGGAGTATAGGTGGCACTGGAGTATAAATTGCACTGGAGTATAAGCTGCACTGGAGTGTAGGCTGCACTGGAGAATAGGTTGCACTTGAGTATAGGCTGTACTGGAGTATAGACTGCACTGAAGTATAGGTTGCACTGGAGTATAGGTTGCACTGGAGTATAGGCTGCACTGGAGTATAGACTGCACTGGAGTATAGGTTGCACTGGAGTATAGGTTGCACTGGAGTATAGGTTGCACTGGAGTATAGGTTGCACTGGAGTATAGGTTGCACTGGAGTATAGGCTGCACTGGAGTATAGGCTGCACTGGAGAATAGGTTGCACTTGAGTTTAGGCTGCACTGGAGTATAGACTTCACTGGAGTATAGGCTGCACTGGAGTATAGGCTGCACTGGAGTATAGATTACACTGGAGTATAGGTTGCACTGGAGTATAGGCTGCACTGGAGTATAGGCTGCACTGGAGTATAGGTTGCACTGGAGTATAGGTTGCACTGGAGTATAGATTGCACTGGAGTATAGGCAGCACTGCAGTATAGGTGGCACTGGAGTATAGGTTGCACTGGAGTATAGGTTGCACTGCATGTATAGGCTGCACTGGAGTATAGGCTGCACTGGAGTATAGGTTGCACTGGAGTATAGGTTGCACTGGAGTATAGGCTGCACTGGAGTATAGGTTGCACTGGAGTATAGGCTGCACTGGAGTATAGGCTTCACTGGAGTATAGGCTGCACTTGAGTATAGGTTGCACTGGAGTATAGGCTGTAATGGAGTATAGGCTGCACTGGAGAATAGGTTGCACTTGAGTATAGGCTGCACTGGAATATAGACTGCACTGGAGTATAGGCTGCACTGGAGAATAGGTTGCACTTGAGTATAGGCTGCACTGGAGTATAGGTTGCACTGGAGTATAGGTTGCACTGGAGTATAGGTTGCACTGGAGTATAGGCTGCACTGGAGTATAGACTGCACTGGAGTATAGGCTGCACTGGAGTATAGGCTGCACTGGAGTATAGATTACACTGGATTATAGGTTGCACTGGAGTATAGGCTGCACTGGAGTATAGGCTGAACTGGAGTATAGGTTGCACTGGAGTATAGGCTGCACTGCAGTATAGGTGGCACTGGAGTATAGGTTGCACTGGAGTATAGGTTGCACTGCATGTATAGGCTGCACTGGAGTATAGGCTGCACTGGAGTATAGGTTGCACTGGAGTATAGGTTGCACTGGAGTATAGGCTGCACTGGAGTATAGGCTGCACTGGAGTATAGGTTGCACTGGAGTATAGGCTGCACTGGAGTATAGGTTGTACTGGAGTATAGGCTGCACTGCAGTATAGGTTGCACTGGATTATAGGTTACACTGGAGTATAGGCCGCACTGGAGTATAGGTTGTATTAGAGTATAGGTTGCACTGGAGTATAGGCTGCACTGGAGTGTAGGTTGCACTGGAGTATAGGCTGCACTGGAGTATAGGTTGCACTGGAGTATAGGCTGCACTGGAGTATAGGTTGCACTGGAGTATAGGTTGCACTGGAGTATAGGTTGCACTGCAGTATAGGTTGCACTGGAGTATAGATTGCACTGGAGTATAGATTGCACTGGAGTATAGGTTGCACTGGAGTATAGGTTGCACTGGAGTATAGGTTGCACTGGAGTATAGGTTGCACTGGAGTATAGGTTGCACTGGAGTATAGGCTGCACTGGAGTATAGGCTGCACTAGAGTATAGGTTGCACTGGAATATAGGCTGCACTTGACTATAGGTTGCACTGGAGTGTAGGTTGCATTAGAGTATTGGTTGCACAGGAATATAGGTGGCACTGGAGTATTGGTTGCACTGGAGTATAGGTGGCACTGGAGTATAGATTGCATTGGAGTATAGGCTGCACTGGAGTATAGGTTGCAATGGAGTATAGGTTGCACTGGAGTATAGGTTGCACTGGAGTATAGGCTGCACTGGAATATAGGTTGCACTGGAGTATAGGTTGCACTGGAGTATAGGTTGCACTGGAGTATAGGTTGCACTGGAGTATAGGTTGCACTGGAGTATAGGTTGCACTGGAGTATAGGCTGCACTGGAGTATAGGTTGCACTGGAGTATAGGTTGCACTGGAGTATAGGCTGCACTGGAGTATAGGCTGCACTGGAGTATAGGTTGCACTGGAGTATAGGTTGCACTGGAGTATAGGTTGCACTGGAGTATAGGTTGCACTGGAGTATAGGTTGCACTGGAGTATAGGCTGCACTGGAGTATAGGTTGCACTGGAGTATAGGCTGCACTGGAGTATAGGCTGCACTGGAGTATAGGTTGCACTGGAATATAGGTTGCACTGGAGTATAGGTTGCACTGGAGTATAGGTTGCACTGGAGTATAGGTTGCACTGGAGTATAGGTTGCACTGGAGTATAGGTTGCACTGGAGTATTGGTTCACTGGAGTATAGGTTGCACTGGAGTATACTGGAGTGTAGGTTGCACTGGAGTATAGGTTGCACTGGAGTATAAATTGCACTGGAGTATAAGCTGCACTGGAGTGTAGGCTGCACTGGAGAATAGGTTGCACTTGAGTATAGGCTGTACTGGAGTATAGACTGCACTGAAGTATAGGTTGCACTGGAGTATAGGTTGCACTGGAGTATAGGCTGCACTGGAGTATAGACTGCACTGGAGTATAGGTTGCACTGGAGTATAGGTTGCACTGGAGTATAGGTTGCACTGGAGTATAGGTTGCACTGGAGTATAGGTTGCACTGGAGTATAGGCTGCACTGGAGTATAGGCTGCACTGGAGAATAGGTTGCACTTGAGTTTAGGCTGCACTGGAGTATAGACTTCACTGGAGTATAGGCTGCACTGGAGTATAGGCTGCACTGGAGTATAGATTACACTGGAGTATAGGTTGCACTGGAGTATAGGCTGCACTGGAGTATAGGCTGCACTGGAGTATAGGTTGCACTGGAGTATAGGTTGCACTGGAGTATAGATTGCACTGGAGTATAGGCAGCACTGCAGTATAGGTGGCACTGGAGTATAGGTTGCACTGGAGTATAGGTTGCACTGCATGTATAGGCTGCACTGGAGTATAGGCTGCACTGGAGTATAGGTTGCACTGGAGTATAGGTTGCACTGGAGTATAGGCTGCACTGGAGTATAGGTTGCACTGGAGTATAGGCTGCACTGGAGTATAGGCTTCACTGGAGTATAGGCTGCACTTGAGTATAGGTTGCACTGGAGTATAGGCTGTAATGGAGTATAGGCTGCACTGGAGAATAGGTTGCACTTGAGTATAGGCTGCACTGGAATATAGACTGCACTGGAGTATAGGCTGCACTGGAGAATAGGTTGCACTTGAGTATAGGCTGCACTGGAGTATAGGTTGCACTGGAGTATAGGTTGCACTGGAGTATAGGTTGCACTGGAGTATAGGCTGCACTGGAGTATAGACTGCACTGGAGTATAGGCTGCACTGGAGTATAGGCTGCACTGGAGTATAGATTACACTGGATTATAGGTTGCACTGGAGTATAGGCTGCACTGGAGTATAGGCTGAACTGGAGTATAGGTTGCACTGGAGTATAGGCTGCACTGCAGTATAGGTGGCACTGGAGTATAGGTTGCACTGGAGTATAGGTTGCACTGCATGTATAGGCTGCACTGGAGTATAGGCTGCACTGGAGTATAGGTTGCACTGGAGTATAGGTTGCACTGGAGTATAGGCTGCACTGGAGTATAGGCTGCACTGGAGTATAGGTTGCACTGGAGTATAGGCTGCACTGGAGTATAGGTTGTACTGGAGTATAGGCTGCACTGCAGTATAGGTTGCACTGGATTATAGGTTACACTGGAGTATAGGCCGCACTGGAGTATAGGTTGTATTAGAGTATAGGTTGCACTGGAGTATAGGCTGCACTGGAGTGTAGGTTGCACTGGAGTATAGGCTGCACTGGAGTATAGGTTGCACTGGAGTATAGGCTGCACTGGAGTATAGGTTGCACTGGAGTATAGGTTGCACTGGAGTATAGGTTGCACTGCAGTATAGGTTGCACTGGAGTATAGATTGCACTGGAGTATAGATTGCACTGGAGTATAGGTTGCACTGGAGTATAGGTTGCACTGGAGTATAGGTTGCACTGGAGTATAGGTTGCACTGGAGTATAGGTTGCACTGGAGTATAGGCTGCACTGGAGTATAGGCTGCACTAGAGTATAGGTTGCACTGGAATATAGGCTGCACTTGACTATAGGTTGCACTGGAGTGTAGGTTGCATTAGAGTATTGGTTGCACAGGAGTATAGGTGGCACTGGAGTATTGGTTGCACTGGAGTATAGGTGGCACTGGAGTATAGATTGCATTGGAGTATAGGCTGCACTGGAGTATAGGTTGCAATGGAGTATAGGTTGCACTGGAGTATAGGTTGCACTGGAGTATAGGCTGCACTGGAATATAGGTTGCACTGGAGTATAGGTTGCACTGGAGTATAGGTTGCACTGGAGTATAGGTTGCACTGGAGTATAGGTTGCACTGGAGTATAGGTTGCACTGGAGTATAGGCTGCACTGGAGTATAGGTTGCACTGGAGTATAGGTTGCACTGGAGTATAGGCTGCACTGGAGTATAGGCTGCACTGGAGTATAGGTTGCACTGGAGTATAGGTTGCACTGGAGTATAGGTTGCACTGGAGTATAGGTTGCACTGGAGTATAGGTTGCACTGGAGTATAGGCTGCACTGGAGTATAGGTTGCACTGGAGTATAGGCTGCACTGGAGTATAGGCTGCACTGGAGTATAGGTTGCACTGGAATATAGGTTGCACTGGAGTATAGGTTGCACTGGAGTATAGGTTGCACTGGAGTATAGGTTGCACTGGAGTATAGGTTGCACTGGAGTATAGGTTGCACTGGAGTATTGGTTCACTGGAGTATAGGTTGCACTGGAGTATACTGGAGTGTAGGTTGCACTGGAGTATAGGTTGCACTGGAGTATAGGTTGCACTGGATTATAGGTTGCACTGGAGTATAGGCTGCACTGAAGTATATATTGCACTGGAGTATAGGCTGCACTGGAGTATAGGTTGCACTGGAGTATAGGTTGCACTGGATTATAGGTTGCACTGGAGTATAGGTTGCACTGGAGTATAGATTGCACTGGAGTATAGGTTGCACTGGAGTATAGGCTGCACTTCAGGATAGGCTGCACTGGAGTATAGGTTGCACTGGACTATAGGCTGCACTGGAGTATAGGTTGCACTGGAGTATAGGTTCCACTGGAGTATAGGTTGCACTGGAGTATAGGTTGCACTGGAGTATAGGCTCCACTGGAGTATAGTTTGCACTGGAGTATAGGTTGCAATGGAGTATAGGTTGCACTGGAGTATAGGCTGCACTGGAGTATAGGCTGCACTGGAGTATAGATTGCACTGGAGTATAGTTTGCACTGGAGTATAGGCCGCACTGGAGTATAGTCTACACTGGAATATAGGCTGCACTTGAGTATAGGCCGCACTGGAGTATAGGTTGCACTGGAGTATAGGCTGCACTGGAGTATAGGTTGCACTGGAGTATAGGCTGCACTTGAGTATAGGCTGCACTGGAGTATAGGTTGCACTGGAGTATAGGTTGCACTGGAGTATAGGCTGCACTGGAGTATACTGGAGTGTAAGTTGCACAGGAGTATAGGTGGCACTGGAGTATTGGTTGCACTGGAGTATAGGTTGCACTGGAGTATAGTGGAGTGTAGGTTGCACTGGAGTATAGGTTGCACTGGAGTATAGGTTGCACTGGATTATAGGTTGCACTGGAGTATAGGCTGCACTGAAGTATATATTGCACTGGAGTATAGGCTGCACTGGAGTATAGGTTGCACTGGAGTATAGGCTGCACTTGAGTATAGGCTGCACTGGAGTATAGGTTGCACTGGAGTATAGGTTGCACTGGAGTATAGGCTGCACTGGAGTATACTGGAGTATAGGCAGCACTGGAGTATACTGGAGTATAGGTTGCACTGTAGTATAGGTGGCACTGGAGTATTGGTTGCACAGGAGTATAGGTGCCACTGGAGTATTGGTTGCACTGGAGTATAGGTTGCACTGGAGTATACTGGAGTATAGGTTGCACTGGAGTATAGGCTGCACTGGAGTATAGGTTGCACTGGAGTATAAATTGCACTGGAGTATAAGCTGCACTGGAGTATAGGCTGCACTGGAGAATACGTTGCACTTGAGTATAGACTGTACTGGAGTATAGACTGCACTGGAGTATAGGTTGCACTGGAGTATAGGTTGCACTGGAGTATAGGCTGCACTGGAGTATAGACTGCACTGGAGTATAGGTTGCACTGGAGTATAGGTTGCACTGGAGTATAGGTTGCACTGGAGTATAGGTTGCACTGGAGTATAGGTTGCACTGGAGTATAGGCTGCACTGGAGTATAGGCTGCACTGGAGAATAGGTTGCACTTGAGTATAGGTGGCACTGGAGTATAGGTTGCACTGGAGTATAGGTTGCACTGCATGTATAGGCTGCACTGGAGTATAGGCTGCACTGGAGTATAGGTTGCACTGGAGTATAGGTTGCACTGGAGTATAGGCTGCACTGGAGTATAGGTTGCACTGGAGTATAGGCTGCACTGGAGTATAGGCTTCACTGGAGTATAGGCTGCACTGGAGTATAGGTTGCACTGGAGTATAGGCTGTAATGGAGTATAGGCTGCACTGGAGAATAGGTTGCACTTGAGTATAGGCTGCACTGGAATATAGACTGCACTGGAGTATAGGCTGCACTGGAGAATAGGTTGCACTTGAGTATAGGCTGCACTGGAGTATAGGTTGCACTGGAGTATAGGTTGCACTGGAGTATAGGTTGCACTGGAGTATAGGCTGCACTGGAGTATAGACTGCACTGGAGTATAGGCTGCACTGGAGTATAGGCTGCACTGGAGTATAGATTACACTGGAGTATAGGTTGCACTGGAGTATAGGCTGCACTGGAGTATAGGCTGAACTGGAGTATAGGTTGCACTGGAGTATAGGCTGCACTGCAGTATAGGTGGCACTGGAGTATAGGTTGCACTGGAGTATAGGTTGCACTGCATGTATAGGCTGCACTGGAGTATAGGCTGCACTGGAGTATAGGTTGCACTGGAGTATAGGTTGCACTGGAGTATAGGCTGCACTGGATTATAGGTTGCACTGGAGTATAGGCTGCACTGGAGTATAGGCTGCACTGGAGTATAGGCTGCACTGGAGTATAGGTTGCACTGGAGTATAGGCTGCACTGGAGTATAGGTTGCACTGGAGTATAGGTTGCACTGGAGTATAGGCTGCACTAGAGTATAGGCTGCACTGGAGTATAGGTTGCACTGGAGTATAGGCTGCACTGGAGTATAGGTTGTACTGGAGTATAGGCTGCATTGCAGTATAGGTTGCACTGGAGTATAGGTTACACTGGAGTATAGGCTGCACTGGAGTATAGGTTGTACTAGAGTATAGGTTGCACTGGAGTATAGGCTGCACTGGAGTGTAGGTTGCACTGGAGTATAGGCTGCACTGGAGTATAGGCTGCACTGGAGTATAGGTTGCACTGGAGTATAGGCTGCACTGGAGTATAGGTTGCACTGGAGTATAGGTTGCACTGGAGTATAGGTTGCACTGCAGTATAGGTTGCACTGGAGTATAGATTGCACTGGAGTATAGATTGCACTGGAGTATAGGTTGCACTGGAGTATAGGTTGCACTGGAGTATAGGTTGCACTGGAGTATAGGTTGCACTGGAGTATAGGTTGCACTGGAGTATAGGCTGCACTGGAGTATAGGCTGCACTAGAGTATAGGTTGCACTGGAATATAGGCTGCACTTGACTATAGGTTGCACTGGAGTATAGGTTGCATTAGAGTATTGGTTGCACAGGAGTATAGGTGGCACTGGAGTATTGGTTGCAATGGAGTATAGGTGGCACTGGAGTATAGGTTGCACTGGAGTATAGGCTGCACTGGAGTATAGGTTGCAATGGAGTATAGGTTGCACTGGAGTATAGGTTGCACTGGAGTATAGGCTGCACTGGAATATAGGTTGCACTGGAGTATAGGTTGCACTGGAGTATAGGTTGCACTGGAGTATAGGTTGCACTGGAGTATAGGTTGCACTGGAGTATTGGTTGCACTGGAGTATAGGTTGCACTGGAGTATAGTGGAGTGTAGGTTGCACTGGAGTATAGGTTGCACTGGAGTATAGGCTGCACTGGATTATAGGTTGCACTGGAGTATAGGCTGCACTGTAGTATAGGCTGCACTGGAGTATAGGCTGCACTGGAGTATAGGTTGCACTGGAGTATAGGTTGCACTGGAGTATAGGCTGCACTGGATTATAGGTTGCACTGGAGTATAGGCTGCACTAGAGTATAGGCTGCACTGGAGTATAGGTTGCACTGGAGTATAGGCTGCACTGGAGTATAGGTTGTACTGGAGTATAGGCTGCATTGCAGTATAGGTTGCACTGGAGTATAGGTTACACTGGAGTATAGGCTGCACTGGAGTATAGGTTGTACTAGAGTATAGGTTGCACTGGAGTATAGGTTGCACTGGAGTATAGGTTGCACTGGAGTATAGGTTGCACTGGAGTATAGGCTGCACTGGAGTATAGGTTGCACTGGAGTATAGGTTGCACTGGAGTATAGTTTGCACTGGAGTATAGGTTGCACTGGAGTATAGGCTGCACTGGAGTATAGGCTGCACTGGAGTATAGGTTGCACTTGAGTATAGTTTGCACTGGAGTATAGGTTGCACTGGAGTATAGGCTGCACTGGAGTATAGGTTGCACTGGAGTATAGGTTGCACTTGAGTATAGTTTGCACTGGAGTATAGGTTGCACTGGAGTATAGGCTGCACTGGATTATAGGTTGCACTGGAGTATAGGTTACAGTGGAGTATAGGCTGCACTGGAGTATAGGTTGCACTGGAGTATAGGTTGCACTGGAGTATAGGTTGCACTGGAGTAAAGGTTGCACTGGAGTATAGGTTGCACTGGAGTATAGGCTGCACTGGAGTACTGGAGTGTAGGTTGCACAGGAGTATAGGTGGCACTGGAGTATTGGTTGCACTGGAGTATAGGTTGCACTGGAGTATACTGGAGTGTAGGTTGCACTGGAGTATAGGTTGCACTGGAGTATAGGTTGCACTGGATTATAGGTTGCACTGGAGTATATGCTGCACTGAAGTATATATTGCACTGGAGTATAGGCTGCACTGGAGTATAGGTTGCACTGGAATATAGGCTGCAATTGAGTATAGGCTGCACTGGAGTATAGGTTGCTGCACTGGAGTATAGGTTGCACTGGAGTATACTGGAGTATAGGTTGCACTGGAGTATAGGCTGCACTGGAGTATAGGCTGCACTGGAGAATAGGTTGCACTTGAGTATAGGCTGCACTGGAGTATAGACTGCACTGGAGTATAGGTTGCACTGGAGTATAGGTTGCACTGGAGTATACTGGAGTATAGGCAGCACTGGAGTATACTGGAGTATAGGTTGCACTGGAGTATAGGTGGCACTGGAGTATAAATTGCACTGGAGTATAAGCTGCACTGGAGTGTAGGCTGCACTGGAGAATAGGTTGCACTTGAGTATAGGCTGTACTGGAGTATAGACTGCACTGAAGTATAGGTTGCACTGGAGTATAGGTTGCACTGGAGTATAGGCTGCACTGGAGTATAGACTGCACTGGAGTATAGGTTGCACTGGAGTATAGGTTGCACTGGAGTATAGGTTGCACTGGAGTATAGGGTGCACTGGAGTATAGGTTGCACTGGAGTATAGGCTGCACTGGAGTATAGGCTGCACTGGAGAATAGGTTGCACTTGAGTTTAGGCTGCACTGGAGTATAGACTTCACTGGAGTATAGGCTGCACTGGAGTATAGGCTGCACTGGAGTATAGATTACACTGGAGTATAGGTTGCACTGGAGTATAGGCTGCACTGGAGTATAGGCTGCACTGGAGTATAGGTTGCACTGGAGTATAGGTTGCACTGGAGTATAGATTGCACTGGAGTATAGGCAGCACTGCAGTATAGGTGGCACTGGAGTATAGGTTGCACTGGAGTATAGGTTGCACTGCATGTATAGGCTGCACTGGAGTATAGGCTGCACTGGAGTATAGGTTGCACTGGAGTATAGGTTGCACTGGAGTATAGGCTGCACTGGAGTATAGGTTGCACTGGAGTATAGGCTGCACTGGAGTATAGGCTTCACTGGAGTATAGGCTGCACTTGAGTATAGGTTGCACTGGAGTATAGGCTGTAATGGAGTATAGGCTGCACTGGAGAATAGGTTGCACTTGAGTATAGGCTGCACTGGAATATAGACTGCACTGGAGTATAGGCTGCACTGGAGAATAGGTTGCACTTGAGTATAGGCTGCACTGGAGTATAGGTTGCACTGGAGTATAGGTTGCACTGGAGTATAGGTTGCACTGGAGTATAGGCTGCACTGGAGTATAGACTGCACTGGAGTATAGGCTGCACTGGAGTATAGGCTGCACTGGAGTATAGATTACACTGGATTATAGGTTGCACTGGAGTATAGGCTGCACTGGAGTATAGGCTGAACTGGAGTATAGGTTGCACTGGAGTATAGGCTGCACTGCAGTATAGGTGGCACTGGAGTATAGGTTGCACTGGAGTATAGGTTGCACTGCATGTATAGGCTGCACTGGAGTATAGGCTGCACTGGAGTATAGGTTGCACTGGAGTATAGGTTGCACTGGAGTATAGGCTGCACTGGAGTATAGGCTGCACTGGAGTATAGGTTGCACTGGAGTATAGGCTGCACTGGAGTATAGTTTGTACTGGAGTATAGGCTGCACTGCAGTATAGGTTGCACTGGATTATAGGTTACACTGGAGTATAGGCCGCACTGGAGTATAGGTTGTATTAGAGTATAGGTTGCACTGGAGTATAGGCTGCACTGGAGTGTAGGTTGCACTGGAGTATAGGCTGCACTGGAGTATAGGTTGCACTGGAGTATAGGCTGCACTGGAGTATAGGTTGCACTGGAGTATAGGTTGCACTGGAGTATAGGTTGCACTGCAGTATAGGTTGCACTGGAGTATAGATTGCACTGGAGTATAGATTGCACTGGAGTATAGGTTGCACTGGAGTATAGGTTGCACTGGAGTATAGGTTGCACTGGAGTATAGGTTGCACTGGAGTATAGGTTGCACTGGAGTATAGGCTGCACTGGAGTATAGGCTGCACTAGAGTATAGGTTGCACTGGAATATAGGCTGCACTTGACTATAGGTTGCACTGGAGTGTAGGTTGCATTAGAGTATTGGTTGCACAGGAGTATAGGTGGCACTGGAGTATTGGTTGCACTGGAGTATAGGTGGCACTGGAGTATAGATTGCATTGGAGTATAGGCTGCACTGGAGTATAGGTTGCAATGGAGTATAGGTTGCACTGGAGTATAGGTTGCACTGGAGTATAGGCTGCACTGGAATATAGGTTGCACTGGAGTATAGGTTGCACTGGAGTATAGGTTGCACTGGAGTATAGGTTGCACTGGAGTATAGGTTGCACTGGAGTATAGGTTGCACTGGAGTATAGGCTGCACTGGAGTATAGGTTGCACTGGAGTATAGGTTGCACTGGAGTATAGGCTGCACTGGAGTATAGGCTGCACTGGAGTATAGGTTGCACTGGAGTATAGGTTGCACTGGAGTATAGGTTGCACTGGAGTATAGGTTGCACTGGAGTATAGGTTGCACTGGAGTATAGGCTGCACTGGAGTATAGGTTGCACTGGAGTATAGGCTGCACTGGAGTATAGGCTGCACTGGAGTATAGGTTGCACTGGAATATAGGTTGCACTGGAGTATAGGTTGCACTGGAGTATAGGTTGCACTGGAGTATAGGTTGCACTGGAGTATAGGTTGCACTGGAGTATAGGTTGCACTGGAGTATTGGTTCACTGGAGTATAGGTTGCACTGGAGTATACTGGAGTGTAGGTTGCACTGGAGTATAGGTTGCACTGGAGTATAGGTTGCACTGGATTATAGGTTGCACTGGAGTATAGGCTGCACTGGAGTATAGGTTGCACTGGAGTATAGGTTGCACTGGAGTATAGGCTGCACTGGAGTATAGGTTGCACTGGAGTATAGGTTGCACTGGAGTATAGGTTGCACTGGAGTATAGGTTGCACTGGAGTATAGATTGCACTGGAGTATAGGTTGCACTGGAGTATAGGCTGCACTTCAGGATAGGCTGCACTGGAGTATAGGTTGCACTGGACTATAGGCTGCACTGGAGTATAGGTTGCACTGGAGTATAGGTTCCACTGGAGTATAGGTTGCACTGGAGTATAGGTTGCACTGGAGTATAGGCTCCACTGGAGTATAGTTTGCACTGGAGTATAGGTTGCAATGGAGTATAGGTTGCACTGGAGTATAGGCTGCACTGGAGTATAGGCTGCACTGGAGTATAGATTGCACTGGAGTATAGTTTGCACTGGAGTATAGGCCGCACTGGAGTATAGTCTACACTGGAATATAGGCTGCACTTGAGTATAGGCTGCACTGGAGTATAGGTTGCACTGGAGTATAGGCTGCACTGGAGTATAGGTTGCACTGGAGTATAGGCTGCACTTGAGTATAGGCTGCACTGGAGTATAGGTTGCACTGGAGTATAGGTTGCACTGGAGTATAGGCTGCACTGGAGTATACTGGAGTGTAAGTTGCACAGGAGTATAGGTGGCACTGGAGTATTGGTTGCACTGGAGTATAGGTTGCACTGGAGTATAGTGGAGTGTAGGTTGCACTGGAGTATAGGTTGCACTGGAGTATAGGTTGCACTGGATTATAGGTTGCACTGGAGTATAGGCTGCACTGAAGTATATATTGCACTGGAGTATAGGCTGCACTGGAGTATAGGTTGCACTGGAGTATAGGCTGCACTTGAGTATAGGCTGCACTGGAGTATAGGTTGCACTGGAGTATAGGTTGCACTGGAGTATAGGCTGCACTGGAGTACACTGGAGTATAGGCAGCACTGGAGTATACTGGAGTATAGGTTGCACTGTAGTATAGGTGGCACTGGAGTATTGGTTGCACAGGAGTATAGGTGCCACTGGAGTATTGGTTGCACTGGAGTATAGGTTGCACTGGAGTATACTGGAGTATAGGTTGCACTGGAGTATAGGCTGCACTGGAGTATAGGTTGCACTGGAGTATAAATTGCACTGGAGTATAAGCTGCACTGGAGTATAGGCTGCACTGGAGAATACGTTGCACTTGAGTATAGACTGTACTGGAGTATAGACTGCACTGGAGTATAGGTTGCACTGGAGTATAGGTTGCACTGGAGTATAGGCTGCACTGGAGTATAGACTGCACTGGAGTATAGGTTGTACTGGAGTATAGGTTGCACTGGAGTATAGGTTGCACTGGAGTATAGGTTGCACTGGAGTATAGGTTGCACTGGAGTATAGGCTGCACTGGAGTATAGGCTGCACTGGAGAATAGGTTGCACTTGAGTATAGGCTGCACTGGAGTATAGACTTCACTGGAGTATAGGCTGCACTGGAGTATAGGCTGCACTGGAGTATAGATTACACTGGAGTATAGGTTGCACTGGAGTATAGGCTGCACTGGAGTATAGGCTGCACTGGAGTATAGATTGCACTGGAGTATAGGCAGCACTGCAGTATAGGTGGCACTGGAGTATAGGTTGCACTGGAGTATAGGTTGCACTGCATGTATAGGCTGCACTGGAGTATAGGCTGCACTGGAGTATAGGTTGCACTGGAGTATAGGTTGCACTGGAGTATAGGCTGCACTGGAGTATAGGTTGCACTGGAGTATAGGCTGCACTGGAGTATAGGCTTCACTGGAGTATAGGCTGCACTGGAGTATAGGTTGCACTGGAGTATAGGCTGTAATGGAGTATAGGCTGCACTGGAGAATAGGTTGCACTTGAGTATAGGCTGCACTGGAATATAGACTGCACTGGAGTATAGGCTGCACTGGAGAATAGGTTGCACTTGAGTATAGGCTGCACTGGAGTATAGGTTGCACTGGAGTATAGGTTGCACTGGAGTATAGGTTGCACTGGAGTATAGGCTGCACTGGAGTATAGACTGCACTGGAGTATAGGCTGCACTGGAGTATAGGCTGCACTGGAGTATAGATTACACTGGAGTATAGGTTGCACTGGAGTATAGGCTGCACTGGAGTATAGGCTGAACTGGAGTATAGGTTGCACTGGAGTATAGGCTGCACTGCAGTATAGGTGGCACTGGAGTATAGGTTGCACTGGAGTATAGGTTGCACTGCATGTATAGGCTGCACTGGAGTATAGGCTGCACTGGAGTATAGGTTGCACTGGAGTATAGGTTGCACTGGAGTATAGGCTGCACTGGATTATAGGTTGCACTGGAGTATAGGCTGCACTGGAGTATAGGCTGCACTGGAGTATAGGCTGCACAGGAGTATAGGTTGCACTGGAGTATAGGCTGCACTGGAGTATAGGTTGCACTGGAGTATAGGTTGCACTGGAGTATAGGCTGCACTAGAGTATAGGCTGCACTGGAGTATAGGTTGCACTGGAGTATAGGCTGCACTGGAGTATAGGTTGTACTGGAGTATAGGCTGCATTGCAGTATAGGTTGCACTGGAGTATAGGTTACACTGGAGTATAGGCTGCACTGGAGTATAGGTTGTACTAGAGTATAGGTTGCACTGGAGTATAGGCTGCACTGGAGTGTAGGTTGCACTGGAGTATAGGCTGCACTGGAGTATAGGCTGCACTGGAGTATAGGTTGCACTGGAGTATAGGCTGCACTGGAGTATAGGTTGCACTGGAGTATAGGTTGCACTGGAGTATAGGTTGCACTGCAGTATAGGTTGCACTGGAGTATAGATTGCACTGGAGTATAGATTGCACTGGAGTATAGGTTGCACTGGAGTATAGGTTGCACTGGAGTATAGGTTGCACTGGAGTATAGGTTGCACTGGAGTATAGGTTGCACTGGAGTATAGGCTGCACTGGAGTATAGGCTGCACTAGAGTATAGGTTGCACTGGAATATAGGCTGCACTTGACTATAGGTTGCACTGGAGTATAGGTTGCATTAGAGTATTGGTTGCACAGGAGTATAGGTGGCACTGGAGTATTGGTTGCAATGGAGTATAGGTGGCACTGGAGTATAGGTTGCACTGGAGTATAGGCTGCACTGGAGTATAGGTTGCAATGGAGTATAGGTTGCACTGGAGTATAGGTTGCACTGGAGTATAGGCTGCACTGGAATATAGGTTGCACTGGAGTATAGGTTGCACTGGAGTATAGGTTGCACTGGAGTATAGGTTGCACTGGAGTATAGGTTGCACTGGAGTATTGGTTGCACTGGAGTATAGGTTGCACTGGAGTATAGTGGAGTGTAGGTTGCACTGGAGTATAGGTTGCACTGGAGTATAGGTTGCACTGGATTATAGGTTGCACTGGAGTATAGGCTGCACTGAAGTATATATTGCACTGGAGTATAGGCTGCACTGGAGTATAGGTTGCACTGGAGTATAGGCTGCACTTGAGTATAGGCTGCACTGGAGTATAGGTTGCACTGGAGTATAGGTTGCACTGGAGTATAGGCTGCACTGGAGTATACTGGAGTATAGGCAGCACTGGAGTATACTGGAGTATAGGTTGCACTGTAGTATAGGTGGCACTGGAGTATTGGTTGCACAGGAGTATAGGTGCCACTGGAGTATTGGTTGCACTGGAGTATAGGTTGCACTGGAGTATACTGGAGTATAGGTTGCACTGGAGTATAGGCTGCACTGGAGTATAGGTTGCACTGGAGTATAAATTGTACTGGAGTATAAGCTGCACTGGAGTATAGGCTGCACTGGAGAATACGTTGCACTTGAGTATAGACTGTACTGGAGTATAGACTGCACTGGAGTATAGGTTGCACTGGAGTATAGGTTGCACTGGAGTATAGGCTGCACTGGAGTATAGACTGCACTGGAGTATAGGTTGCACTGGAGTATAGGTTGCACTGGAGTATAGGTTGCACTGGAGTATAGGTTGCACTGGAGTATAGGTTGCACTGGAGTATAGGCTGCACTGGAGTATAGGCTGCACTGGAGAATAGGTTGCACTTGAGTATAGGCTGCACTGGAGTATAGACTTCACTGGAGTATAGGCTGCACTGGAGTATAGGCTGCACTGGAGTATAGATTACACTGGAGTATAGGTTGCACTGGAGTATAGGCTGCACTGGAGTATAGGCTGCACTGGAGTATAGGTTGCACTGGAGTATAGGTTGCACTGGAGTATAGATTGCACTGGAGTATAGGCAGCACTGCAGTATAGGTGGCACTGGAGTATAGGTTGCACTGGAGTATAGGTTGCACTGCATGTATAGGCTGCACTGGAGTATAGGTTTCACTGGAGTATAGGTTGCACTGGAGTATAGGTTGCACTGGAGTATAGGCTGCACTGGAGTATAGGCTGCACTGGAGTATAGGCTGCACTGGAGTATAGGCTGCACTGGAGTATAGGTTGCACTGGAGTATAGGTTGCACTGGAGTATAGGTTTCACTGGAGTATAGGTTGCACTGGAGTATAGGCTGCACTAGAGTATAGGCTGCACTGGAGTATAGGTTGCACTGGAGTATAGGCTGCACTGGAGTATAGGTTGTACTGGAGTATAGGCTGCATTGCAGTATAGGTTGCACTGGAGTATAGGTTACACTGGAGTATAGGCTGCACTGGAGTATAGGTTGTACTAGAGTATAGGTTGCACTGGAGTATAGGCTGCACTGGAGTGTAGGTTGCACTGGAGTATAGGCTGCACTGGAGTATAGGCTGCACTGGAGTATAGGTTGCACTGGAGTATAGGCTGCACTGGAGTATAGGTTGCACTGGAGTATAGGTTGCACTGGAGTATAGGTTGCACTGCAGTATAGGTTGCACTGGAGTATAGATTGCACTGGAGTATAGATTGCACTGGAGTATAGGTTGCACTGGAGTATAGGTTGCACTGGAGTATAGGTTGCACTGGAGTATAGGTTGCACTGGAGTATAGGTTGCACTGGAGTATAGGCTGCACTGGAGTATAGGCTGCACTAGAGTATAGGTTGCACTGGAATATAGGCTGCACTTGACTATAGGTTGCACTGGAGTATAGGTTGCATTAGAGTATTGGTTGCACAGGAGTATAGGTGGCACTGGAGTATTGGTTGCAATGGAGTATAGGTGGCACTGGAGTATAGGTTGCACTGGAGTATAGGCTGCACTGGAGTATAGGTTGCAATGGTGTATAGGTTGCACTGGAGTATAGGTTGCACTGGAGTATAGGCTGCACTGGAATATAGGTTGCACTGGAGTATAGGTTGCACTGGAGTATAGGTTGCACTGGAGTATAGGTTGCACTGGAGTATAGGTTGCACTGGAGTATAGGTTGCACTGGAGTATAGGCTGCACTGAAGTATAGGTTGCACTGGAGTATAGGTTGCACTGGAGTATAGGCTGCACTGGAGTATAGGATGGAGTATAGACTGCACTGGAGTATAGGTTGCACTGGAGTATAGGTTGCACTGGAGTATAGGCTGCACTGGAGTATAGACTGCACTGGAGTATAGGTTGCACTGGAGTATAGGCTGCACTGGAGTATAGGCTGCACTGGAGAATAGGTTGCACTTGAGTATAGGCTGCACTGGAGTATAGACTGCACTGGAGTATAGGCTGCACTGGAGTATAGGTTGCACTGGAGTATAGGCTGCACTGGAGTATAGATTACACTGGAGTATATGTTGCACTGGAGTATAGGCTGCACTGGAGTATAGGCTGCACTGGAGTATAGGCTGAACTGCAGTATAGGTGGCACTGGAGTATAGGTTGCACTGGAGTATAGGTTGCACTGGAGTATAGGCTGCACTGGAGTATAGGTTGCACTGGAGTATAGGTTGCACTGGAGTATAGGCTGCACTGGAGTATAGGTTGCACTGGAGTATAGGCTGCACTGGAGTATAGGCTGCACTGGAGTATAGGCTGCACTGGAGTATAGGCTGCACCGGAGTATAGGTTGCACTGGAGTATAGGCTGCACTGCAGTATAGGTTGCACTGGAGTATAGATTGCACTGGAGTATAGGTTGCACTGGAGTATAGGTTGCACTGCAGTATAGGCTGCACTGGAGTATAGGCTGCACTGGAGTATAGGTTGCACTGGAGTATAGGCTGCATTGGAGTATAGGCTGCACTGGAGTATAGGTTGCACTGGAGTATAGGTTGCACTGGAGTATAGGCTGCACTGCAGTATAGGTTGCACTGGAGTATAGGTTGCACTGGAGTATAGGCTGCACTGGAGTATAGGTTGCACTAGAGTATAGGTTGCACTGGAGTATAGGCTGCACTGGAGTATAGGTTGCACTGGAGTATAGGCTGCACTGGAGTATAGGCTGCACTGGAGTATAGGTTGCACTGGAGTATAGGTTGCACTGGAGTATAGGCTGCACTGGAGTATAGGTAGCACTGGAGTATAGGTTGCACTGGAGTATAGTTTGCACTGGAGTATAGGTTGAACTGGAATATAGGCTGCACTGGAGTATAGGCTGCACTGGAGTATAGGTTGCACTTGAGTATAGTTTGCACTGGAGTATAGGTTGCACTGGAGTATAGGCTGCACTGGAGTATAGGTTGCACTGGAGTATAGGTTGCACTTGAGTATAGTTTGCACTGGAGTATAGGTTGCACTGGAGTATAGGCTGCACTGGATTATAGGTTGCACTGGAGTATAGGTTACAGTGGAGTATAGGCTGCACTGGAGTATAGGTTGCACTGGAGTATAGGTTGCACTGGAGTATAGGTTGCACTGGAGTAAAGGTTGCACTGGAGTATAGTAGGTTGCACTGGAGTATAGGCTGCACTGGAGTACTGGAGTGTAGGTTGCACAGGAGTATAGGTGGCACTGGAGTATTGGTTGCACTGGAGTATAGGTTGCACTGGAGTATACTGGAGTGTAGGTTGCACTGGAGTATAGGTTGCACTGGAGTATAGGTTGCGCTGGATTATAGGTTGCACTGGAGTATATGCTGCACTGAAGTATATATTGCACTGGAGTATAGGCTGCACTGGAGTATAGGTTGCACTGGAGTATAGGCTGCACTTGAGTATAGGCTGCACTGGAGTATAGGTTGCACTGGAGTATTGGTTGCACTGGAGTATAGGCAGCACTTGAGTATACTGGAGTGTAGGATGCACTGGAGTATAGGTGGCACTGGAGTATTGGTTGCACAGGAGTATAGGTGCCACTGGAGTATTGGTTGCACTGGAGTATAGGTTGCACTGGAGTATACTGGAGTGTAGGTTGCACTGGAGTATAGGCTGCACTGGAGTATAGGTTGCACTGGAGTATAGATTGCATTGGAGTATAGGCTGCACTGGAGTATAGGCTGCACTGGAGAATAGGTTGCACTTGAGTATAGGCTGCACTGGAGTATAGGTTGCACTGGAGTATAGGCTGCACTGGAGTATAGGTTGCACTGGAGTATAGGCTGCACTGGAGTATAGGCTGCACTGGAGTATTGGTTGCACTGGAGTATAGGTTGCACTGGAGTATAGGTTGCACTGGAGTATAGGTTGCACTGGAGTATAGGTTGCACTGGAGTATAGGTTGCACTGGAGTATAGGTTGCACTGGAGTATTGGTTGCACTGGAGTATAGGTTGCACTGGAGTATACTGGAGTGTAGGTTGCACTGGAGTATAGGTTGCACTGGAGTATAGGTTGCACTGGATTATAGGTTGCACTGGAGTATAGGCTGCACTGAAGTATATATTGCACTGGAGTATAGGCTGCACTGGAGTATAGGTAGCACTGGAGTATAGGTTGCACTGGAGTATAGGTTGCACTGGAGTATAGGTTGCACTGGAGTATAGATTGCACTGGAGTATAGGTTGCACTGGAGTATAGGCTGCACTGCAGGATAGGCTGCACTGGAGTATAGGTTGCACTGGAGTATAGGCTGCACTGGAGTATAGGTTGCACTGGAGTATAGGTTGCACTGGAGTATACTGGAGTGTAGGTTGCACTGGAGTATAGGTTGCACTGGAGTATAGGTTGCACTGGATTATAGGTTGCACTGGAGTATAGGCTGCACTGAAGTATATATTGCACTGGAGTATAGGTTGCACTGGAGTATAGGTTGCACTGGAGTATAGGTTGCACTGGAGTATAGATTGCACTTGAGTATAGGTTGCACTGGAGTATAGGCTGCACTGCAGGATAGGCTGCACTGGAGTATAGGTTGCACTGGAGTATAGGCTGCACTGGAGTATAGGTTGCACTGGAGTATAGGCTGCACTGGAGTATAGGTTGCACTAGAGTATAGGTTCCACTGGAGTATAGGTTGCACTGGAGTATAGGTTGCACTGGAGTATAGGCTCCACTGGAGTATAGTTTGCACTGGAGTATAGGTTGCAATGGAGTATAGGTTGCACTGGAGTATAGGCTGCACTGGAGTATAGGCTGCACTGGAGTATAGATTGCACTGGAGTATAGTTTGCACTGGAGTATAGGCCGCACTGGAGTATAGGTTACACTGGAATATAGGCTGCACTTGAGTATAGGCTGCACTGGAGTATAGGTTGCACTGGAGTATAGGCTGCACTGGAGTATAGGTTGCACTGGAGTATAGGCTGCACTTGAGTATAGGCTGCACTGGAGTATAGGTTGCACTGGAGTATAGGTTGCACTGGAGTATAGGCTGCACTGGAGTATACTGGAGTGTAAGTTGCACAGGAGTATAGGTGGCACTGGAGTATTGGTTGCACTGGAGTATAGGTTGCACTGGAGTATAGTGGAGTGTAGTTTGCACTGGAGTATAGGTTGCACTGGAGTATAGGTTGCACTGGATTATAGGTTGCACTGGAGTATAGGCTGCACTGAAGTATATATTGCACTGGAGTATAGGCTGCACTGGAGTATAGGTTGCACTGGAGTATAGGCTGCACTTTAGTATAGGCTGCACTGGAGTATAGGTTGCACTGGAGTATAGGTTGCACTGGAGTATAGGCTGCACTGGAGTATACTGGAGTGTAGGTTGCACTGGAGTATAGGTGGCACTGGAGTATTGGTTGCACAGGAGTATAGGTGGCACTGGAGTATTGGTTGCACTGGAGTATAGGTGGCACTGGAGTATTGGTTGCACAGGAGTATAGGTGGCACTGGAGTATTGGTTGCACTGGAGTATAGGCTGCACTGGAGTATAGGTTGCACTGGAGTATAGATTGCACTGGAGTATAGGCTGCACTGGAGTATAGGCTGCACTGGAGAATAGGTTGCACTTGAGTATTGGCTGCACTGGAGTATAGACTGCACTGGAGTATAGGTTGCACTGGAGTATAGGTTGCACTGGAGTATAGGCTGCACTGGAGTATAGACTGCACTGGAGTATAGGTTGCACTGGAGTATAGGCTGCACTGGAGTATAGGCTGCACTGGAGAATAGGTTGCACTTGAGTATAGGCTGCACTGGAGTATAGACTGCACTGGAGTATAGGCTGCACTGGAGTATAGGTTGCACTGGAGTATAGGCTGCACTGGAGTATAGATTACACTGGAGTATATGTTGCACTGGAGTATAGGCTGCACTGGAGTATAGGCTGCACTGGAGTATAGGCTGAACTGCAGTATAGGTGGCACTGGAGTATAGGTTGCACTGGAGTATAGGTTGCACTGGAGTATAGGCTGCACTGGAGTATAGGTTGCACTGGAGTATAGGTTGCACTGGAGTATAGGCTGCACTGGAGTATAGGTTGCACTGGAGTATAGGCTGCACTGGAGTATAGGCTGCACTGGAGTATAGGCTGCACTGGAGTATAGGCTGCACCGGAGTATAGGTTGCACTGGAGTATAGGCTGCACTGCAGTATAGGTTGCACTGGAGTATAGATTGCACTGGAGTATAGGTTGCACTGGAGTATAGGTTGCACTGCAGTATAGGCTGCACTGGAGTATAGGCTGCACTGGAGTATAGGTTGCACTGGAGTATAGGCTGCATTGGAGTATAGGCTGCACTGGAGTATAGGTTGCACTGGAGTATAGGTTGCACTGGAGTATAGGCTGCACTGCAGTATAGGTTGCACTGGAGTATAGGTTGCACTGGAGTATAGGCTGCACTGGAGTATAGGTTGCACTAGAGTATAGGTTGCACTGGAGTATAGGCTGCACTGGAGTATAGGTTGCACTGGAGTATAGGCTGCACTGGAGTATAGGCTGCACTGGAGTATAGGTTGCACTGGAGTATAGGTTGCACTGGAGTATAGGCTGCACTGGAGTATAGGTAGCACTGGAGTATAGGTTGCACTGGAGTATAGTTTGCACTGGAGTATAGGTTGAACTGGAATATAGGCTGCACTGGAGTATAGGCTGCACTGGAGTATAGGTTGCACTTGAGTATAGTTTGCACTGGAGTATAGGTTGCACTGGAGTATAGGCTGCACTGGAGTATAGGTTGCACTGGAGTATAGGTTGCACTTGAGTATAGTTTGCACTGGAGTATAGGTTGCACTGGAGTATAGGCTGCACTGGATTATAGGTTGCACTGGAGTATAGGTTACAGTGGAGTATAGGCTGCACTGGAGTATAGGTTGCACTGGAGTATAGGTTGCACTGGAGTATAGGTTGCACTGGAGTAAAGGTTGCACTGGAGTATAGTAGGTTGCACTGGAGTATAGGCTGCACTGGAGTACTGGAGTGTAGGTTGCACAGGAGTATAGGTGGCACTGGAGTATTGGTTGCACTGGAGTATAGGTTGCACTGGAGTATACTGGAGTGTAGGTTGCACTGGAGTATAGGTTGCACTGGAGTATAGGTTGCGCTGGATTATAGGTTGCACTGGAGTATATGCTGCACTGAAGTATATATTGCACTGGAGTATAGGCTGCACTGGAGTATAGGTTGCACTGGAGTATAGGCTGCACTTGAGTATAGGCTGCACTGGAGTATAGGTTGCACTGGAGTATTGGTTGCACTGGAGTATAGGCAGCACTTGAGTATACTGGAGTGTAGGATGCACTGGAGTATAGGTGGCACTGGAGTATTGGTTGCACAGGAGTATAGGTGCCACTGGAGTATTGGTTGCACTGGAGTATAGGTTGCACTGGAGTATACTGGAGTGTAGGTTGCACTGGAGTATAGGCTGCACTGGAGTATAGGTTGCACTGGAGTATAGATTGCATTGGAGTATAGGCTGCACTGGAGTATAGGCTGCACTGGAGAATAGGTTGCACTTGAGTATAGGCTGCACTGGAGTATAGGTTGCACTGGAGTATAGGCTGCACTGGAGTATAGGTTGCACTGGAGTATAGGCTGCACTGGAGTATAGGCTGCACTGGAGTATTGGTTGCACTGGAGTATAGGTTGCACTGGAGTATAGGTTGCACTGGAGTATAGGTTGCACTGGAGTATAGGTTGCACTGGAGTATAGGTTGCACTGGAGTATAGGTTGCACTGGAGTATTGGTTGCACTGGAGTATAGGTTGCACTGGAGTATACTGGAGTGTAGGTTGCACTGGAGTATAGGTTGCACTGGAGTATAGGTTGCACTGGATTATAGGTTGCACTGGAGTATAGGCTGCACTGAAGTATATATTGCACTGGAGTATAGGCTGCACTGGAGTATAGGTTGCACTGGAGTATAGGTTGCACTGGAGTATAGGTTGCACTGGAGTATAGGTTGCACTGGAGTACAGGCTGCACTGGAGTATAGTTTGCAATGGATTATAGGCTGCACTGGAGTATAGTTTGCACTGGAGTATAGGCTGCACTGGAGTATAGGTTGCACTGGAGTATAGGTTCCACTGGAGTATAGGTTGCACTGGAGTATAGGTTGCACTGGAGTATAGGCTCCACTGGAGTATAGTTTGCACTGGAGTATAGGTTGCAATGGAGTATAGGTTGCACTGGAGTATAGGCTGCACTGGAGTATAGGCTGCACTGGAGTACAGATTGCACTGGAGTATAGTTTGCACTGGAGTATAGGCCGCACTGGAGTATAGGTTACACTGGATTATAGGCTACACTTGAGTATAGGCTGCACTGGAGTATAGGTTGCACTGGAGTATAGGCTGCACTGGAGTATAGGTTGCACTGGAGTATAGGCTGCACTTGAGTATAGGCTGCACTGGAGTATAGGTTGCACTGGAGTATAGGTTGCACTGGAGTATAGGCTGCACTGGAGTATACTGGAGTGTAAGTTGCACAGGAGTATAGGTGGCACTGGAGTATTGGTTGCACTGGAGTATAGGTTGCACTGAATATACTGGAGTGTAGGTTGCACTGGAGTATAGGTTGCACTGGAGTATAGGTTGCACTGGATTATAGGTTGCACTGGAGTATAGGCTGCACTGAAGTATATATTGCACTGGAGTATAGGCTGCACTGGAGTATAGGTTGCACTGGAGTATAGGCTGCACTTGAGTATAGGCTGCACTGGAGTATAGGTTGCACTGGAGTATAGGTTGCACTGGAGTATAGGCTGCACTGGAGTATACTGGAGTGTAGGTTGCACTGGAGTATAGGTGGCACTGGAGTATTGGTTGCACAGGAGTATAGGTGGCACTAGAGTATTGGTTGCACTGGAGTATAGGTTGCACTGGAGTATACTGGAGTGTAGGTTGCACTGGAGTATAGGCTCCACTGGAGTATAGGTTGCACTGGAGTATAGATTGCACTGGAGTATAGGCTGCACTGGAGTATAGGCTGCACTGGAGTATAGGTTGCACTGGAGTATAGGCTGCACTGGAGTATAGGCTGCACTGGAGTATAGGTAGCACTGGAGTATAGGTTGCACTGGAGTATAGGCTGCACTGGAGTATAGGTTGTACTGGAGTATAGGTTGCACTGGAGTATAGTTTGCACTGGAGTATAGGTTGAACTGGAGTATAGGCTGCACTGGAGTATAGGCTGCACTGGAGTATAGGTTGCACTTGAGTATAGTTTGCACTGGAGTATAGGTTGCACTGGAGTATAGGCTGCACTGGAGTATAGGTTGCACTGGAGTATAGGTTGCACTTGAGTATAGTTTGCACTGGAGTATAGGTTGCACTGGAGTATAGGCTGCACTGGATTATAGGTTGCACTGGAGTATAGGTTACAGTGGAGTATAGGCTGCACTGGAGTATAGGTTGCACTGGAGTATAGGTTGCACTGGAGTATAGGTTGCACTGGAGTAAAGGTTGCACTGGAGTATAGTAGGTTGCACTGGAGTATAGGCTGCACTGGAGTACTGGAGTGTAGGTTGCACAGGAGTATAGGTGGCACTGGAGTATTGGTTGCACTGGAGTATAGGTTGCACTGGAGTATACTGGAGTGTAGGTTGCACTGGAGTATAGGTTGCACTGGAATATAGGTTGCACTGGATTATAGGTTGCACTGGAGTATATGCTGCACTGAAGTATATATTGCACTGGAGTATAGGCTGCACTGGAGTATTGGTTGCACTGGAGTATAGGCAGCACTTGAGTATACTGGAGTGTAGGATGCACTGGAGTATAGGTGGCACTGGAGTATTGGTTGCACAGGAGTATAGGTGCCACTGGAGTATTGGTTGCACTGGAGTATAGGTTGCACTGGAGTATACTGGAGTGTAGGTTGCACTGGAGTATAGGCTGCACTGGAGTATAGGTTGCACTGGAGTATAGATTGCATTGGAGTATAGGCTGCACTGGAGTATAGGCTGCACTGGAGAATAGGTTGCACTTGAGTATAGGCTGCACTGGAGTATAGGTTGCACTGGAGTATAGGCTGCACTGGAGTATAGGTTGCACTGGAGTATAGGCTGCACTGGAGTATAGGCTGCACTGGAGTATTGGTTGCACTGGAGTATAGGTTGCACTGGAGTATAGGTTGCACTGGAGTATAGGTTGCACTGGAGTATAGGTTGCACTGGAGTATAGGTTGCACTGGAGTATAGGTTGCACTGGAGTATTGGTTGCACTGGAGTATAGGTTGCACTGGAGTATACTGGAGTGTAGGTTGCACTGGAGTATAGGTTGCACTGGAGTATAGGTTGCACTGGATTATAGGTTGCACTGGAGTATAGGCTGCACTGAAGTATATATTGCACTGGAGTATAGGCTGCACTGGAGTATAGGTTGCACTGGAGTATAGGTTGCACTGGAGTATAGGTTGCACTGGAGTATAGGTTGCACTGGAGTACAGGCTGCACTGGAGTATAGTTTGCAATGGATTATAGGCTGCACTGGAGTATAGTTTGCACTGGAGTATAGGCTGCACTGGAGTATAGGTTGCACTGGAGTATAGGTTCCACTGGAGTATAGGTTGCACTGGAGTATAGGTTGCACTGGAGTATAGGCTCCACTGGAGTATAGTTTGCACTGGAGTATAGGTTGCAATGGAGTATAGGTTGCACTGGAGTATAGGCTGCACTGGAGTATAGGCTGCACTGGAGTACAGATTGCACTGGAGTATAGTTTGCACTGGAGTATAGGCCGCACTGGAGTATAGGTTACACTGGATTATAGGCTACACTTGAGTATAGGCTGCACTGGAGTATAGGTTGCACTGGAGTATAGGCTGCACTGGAGTATAGGTTGCACTGGAGTATAGGCTGCACTTGAGTATAGGCTGCACTGGAGTATAGGTTGCACTGGAGTATAGGTTGCACTGGAGTATAGGCTGCACTGGAGTATACTGGAGTGTAAGTTGCACAGGAGTATAGGTGGCACTGGAGTATTGGTTGCACTGGAGTATAGGTTGCACTGAATATACTGGAGTGTAGGTTGCACTGGAGTATAGGTTGCACTGGAGTATAGGTTGCACTGGATTATAGGTTGCACTGGAGTATAGGCTGCACTGAAGTATATATTGCACTGGAGTATAGGCTGCACTGGAGTATAGGTTGCACTGGAGTATAGGCTGCACTTGAGTATAGGCTGCACTGGAGTATAGGTTGCACTGGAGTATAGGTTGCACTGGAGTATAGGCTGCACTGGAGTATACTGGAGTGTAGGTTGCACTGGAGTATAGGTGGCACTGGAGTATTGGTTGCACAGGAGTATAGGTGGCACTAGAGTATTGGTTGCACTGGAGTATAGGTTGCACTGGAGTATACTGGAGTGTAGGTTGCACTGGAGTATAGGCTCCACTGGAGTATAGGTTGCACTGGAGTATAGATTGCACTGGAGTATAGGCTGCACTGGAGTATAGGCTGCACTGGAGTATAGGTTGCACTGGAGTATAGGCTGCACTGGAGTATAGGCTGCACTGGAGTATAGGTAGCACTGGAGTATAGGTTGCACTGGAGTATAGGCTGCACTGGAGTATAGGTTGTACTGGAGTATAGGTTGCACTGGAGTATAGTTTGCACTGGAGTATAGGTTGAACTGGAGTATAGGCTGCACTGGAGTATAGGCTGCACTGGAGTATAGGTTGCACTTGAGTATAGTTTGCACTGGAGTATAGGTTGCACTGGAGTATAGGCTGCACTGGAGTATAGGTTGCACTGGAGTATAGGTTGCACTTGAGTATAGTTTGCACTGGAGTATAGGTTGCACTGGAGTATAGGCTGCACTGGATTATAGGTTGCACTGGAGTATAGGTTACAGTGGAGTATAGGCTGCACTGGAGTATAGGTTGCACTGGAGTATAGGTTGCACTGGAGTATAGGTTGCACTGGAGTAAAGGTTGCACTGGAGTATAGTAGGTTGCACTGGAGTATAGGCTGCACTGGAGTACTGGAGTGTAGGTTGCACAGGAGTATAGGTGGCACTGGAGTATTGGTTGCACTGGAGTATAGGTTGCACTGGAGTATACTGGAGTGTAGGTTGCACTGGAGTATAGGTTGCACTGGAATATAGGTTGCACTGGATTATAGGTTGCACTGGAGTATATGCTGCACTGAAGTATATATTGCACTGGAGTATAGGCTGCACTGGAGTATAGGTTGCACTGGAGTATAGGCTGCACTTGAGTATAGGCTGCACTGGAGTATAGGTTGCACTGGAGTATTGGTTGCACTGGAGTATAGGCAGCACTTGAGTAAACTGGAGTGTAGGTTGCACTGGACTATAGGTGGCACTGGAGTATTAGTTGCACAGGAGTATAGGTGCCACTGGAGTATTGGTTGCACTGGAGTATAGGTTGCACTGGAGTATACTGGAGTGTAGGTTGCACTGGAGTATAGGCTGCACTGGAGTATAGGTTGCACTGGAGTATAGATTGCATTGGAGTATAGGCTGCACTGGAGTATAGGCTGCACTGGAGAATAGGTTGCACTTGAGTATAGGCTGCACTGGAGTATAGGTTGTACTGGAGTATAGGCTGCACTGGAGTATAGGTTGCACTGGAGTATAGGCTGCACTGGAGTATAGGCTGCACTGGAGTATTGGTTGCATTGGAGTATAGGTTGCACTGGAGTATAGGTTGCACTGGAGTATAGTTTGCACTGGAGTATAGGCCGCACTGGAGTATAGGTTACACTGGAATATAGGCTGCACTTGAGTATAGGCTGCACTGGAGTATAGGTTGCACTGGAGTATAGGCTGCACTGGAGTATAGGTTGCACTGGAGTATAGGCTGCACTTGAGTATAGGCTGCACTGGAGTATAGGTTGCACTGGAGTATAGGTTGCACTGGAGTATAGGCTGCACTGGAGTATACTGGAGTGTAAGTTGCACAGGAGTATAGGTGGCACTGGAGTATTGGTTGCACTGGAGTATAGGTTGCACTGGAGTATAGTGGAGTGTAGGTTGCACTGGAGTATAGGTTGCACTGGAGTATAGGTTGCACTGGATTATAGGTTGCACTGGAGTATAGGCTGCACTGAAGTATATATTGCACTGGAGTATAGGCTGCACTGGAGTATAGGTTGCACTGGAGTATAGGCTGCACTTGAGTATAGGCTGCACTGGAGTATAGGTTGCACTGGAGTATAGGTTGCACTGGAGTATAGGCTGCACTGGAGTATACTGGAGTGTAGGTTGCACTGGAGTATAGGTGGCACTGGAGTATTGGTTGCACAGGAGTATAGGTGGCACTGGAGTATAGGTTGCACTGGAGTATAGGCTGCACTGGAGTATAGGCTGCACTGGAGAATAGGTTGCACTTGAGTTTAGGCTGCACTGGAGTATAGACTTCACTGGAGTATAGGCTGCACTGGAGTATAGGCTGCACTGGAGTATAGATTACACTGGAGTATAGGTTGCACTGGAGTATAGGCTGCACTGGAGTATAGGCTGCACTGGAGTATAGGTTGCACTGGAGTATAGGTTGCACTGGAGTATAGATTGCACTGGAGTATAGGCAGCACTGCAGTATAGGTGGCACTGGAGTATAGGTTGCACTGGAGTATAGGTTGCACTGCATGTATAGGCTGCACTGGAGTATAGGCTGCACTGGAGTATAGGTTGCACTGGAGTATAGGTTGCACTGGAGTATAGGCTGCACTGGAGTATAGGTTGCACTGGAGTATAGGCTGCACTGGAGTATAGGCTTCACTGGAGTATAGGCTGCACTTGAGTATAGGTTGCACTGGAGTATAGGCTGTAATGGAGTATAGGCTGCACTGGAGAATAGGTTGCACTTGAGTATAGGCTGCACTGGAATATAGACTGCACTGGAGTATAGGCTGCACTGGAGAATAGGTTGCACTTGAGTATAGGCTGCACTGGAGTATAGGTTGCACTGGAGTATAGGTTGCACTGGAGTATAGGTTGCACTGGAGTATAGGCTGCACTGGAGTATAGACTGCACTGGAGTATAGGCTGCACTGGAGTATAGGCTGCACTGGAGTATAGATTACACTGGATTATAGGTTGCACTGGAGTATAGGCTGCACTGGAGTATAGGCTGAACTGGAGTATAGGTTGCACTGGAGTATAGGCTGCACTGCAGTATAGGTGGCACTGGAGTATAGGTTGCACTGGAGTATAGGTTGCACTGCATGTATAGGCTGCACTGGAGTATAGGCTGCACTGGAGTATAGGTTGCACTGGAGTATAGGTTGCACTGGAGTATAGGCTGCACTGGAGTATAGGCTGCACTGGAGTATAGGTTGCACTGGAGTATAGGCTGCACTGGAGTATAGTTTGTACTGGAGTATAGGCTGCACTGCAGTATAGGTTGCACTGGATTATAGGTTACACTGGAGTATAGGCCGCACTGGAGTATAGGTTGTATTAGAGTATAGGTTGCACTGGAGTATAGGCTGCACTGGAGTGTAGGTTGCACTGGAGTATAGGCTGCACTGGAGTATAGGTTGCACTGGAGTATAGGCTGCACTGGAGTATAGGTTGCACTGGAGTATAGGTTGCACTGGAGTATAGGTTGCACTGCAGTATAGGTTGCACTGGAGTATAGATTGCACTGGAGTATAGATTGCACTGGAGTATAGGTTGCACTGGAGTATAGGTTGCACTGGAGTATAGGTTGCACTGGAGTATAGGTTGCACTGGAGTATAGGTTGCACTGGAGTATAGGCTGCACTGGAGTATAGGCTGCACTAGAGTATAGGTTGCACTGGAATATAGGCTGCACTTGACTATAGGTTGCACTGGAGTGTAGGTTGCATTAGAGTATTGGTTGCACAGGAGTATAGGTGGCACTGGAGTATTGGTTGCACTGGAGTATAGGTGGCACTGGAGTATAGATTGCATTGGAGTATAGGCTGCACTGGAGTATAGGTTGCAATGGAGTATAGGTTGCACTGGAGTATAGGTTGCACTGGAGTATAGGCTGCACTGGAATATAGGTTGCACTGGAGTATAGGTTGCACTGGAGTATAGGTTGCACTGGAGTATAGGTTGCACTGGAGTATAGGTTGCACTGGAGTATAGGTTGCACTGGAGTATAGGCTGCACTGGAGTATAGGTTGCACTGGAGTATAGGTTGCACTGGAGTATAGGCTGCACTGGAGTATAGGCTGCACTGGAGTATAGGTTGCACTGGAGTATAGGTTGCACTGGAGTATAGGTTGCACTGGAGTATAGGTTGCACTGGAGTATAGGTTGCACTGGAGTATAGGCTGCACTGGAGTATAGGTTGCACTGGAGTATAGGCTGCACTGGAGTATAGGCTGCACTGGAGTATAGGTTGCACTGGAATATAGGTTGCACTGGAGTATAGGTTGCACTGGAGTATAGGTTGCACTGGAGTATAGGTTGCACTGGAGTATAGGTTGCACTGGAGTATAGGTTGCACTGGAGTATTGGTTCACTGGAGTATAGGTTGCACTGGAGTATACTGGAGTGTAGGTTGCACTGGAGTATAGGTTGCACTGGAGTATAGGTTGCACTGGATTATAGGTTGCACTGGAGTATAGGCTGCACTGGAGTATAGGTTGCACTGGAGTATAGGTTGCACTGGAGTATAGGCTGCACTGGAGTATAGGTTGCACTGGAGTATAGGTTGCACTGGAGTATAGGTTGCACTGGAGTATAGGTTGCACTGGAGTATAGATTGCACTGGAGTATAGGTTGCACTGGAGTATAGGCTGCACTTCAGGATAGGCTGCACTGGAGTATAGGTTGCACTGGACTATAGGCTGCACTGGAGTATAGGTTGCACTGGAGTATAGGTTCCACTGGAGTATAGGTTGCACTGGAGTATAGGTTGCACTGGAGTATAGGCTCCACTGGAGTATAGTTTGCACTGGAGTATAGGTTGCAATGGAGTATAGGTTGCACTGGAGTATAGGCTGCACTGGAGTATAGGCTGCACTGGAGTATAGATTGCACTGGAGTATAGTTTGCACTGGAGTATAGGCCGCACTGGAGTATAGTCTACACTGGAATATAGGCTGCACTTGAGTATAGGCTGCACTGGAGTATAGGTTGCACTGGAGTATAGGCTGCACTGGAGTATAGGTTGCACTGGAGTATAGGCTGCACTTGAGTATAGGCTGCACTGGAGTATAGGTTGCACTGGAGTATAGGTTGCACTGGAGTATAGGCTGCACTGGAGTATACTGGAGTGTAAGTTGCACAGGAGTATAGGTGGCACTGGAGTATTGGTTGCACTGGAGTATAGGTTGCACTGGAGTATAGTGGAGTGTAGGTTGCACTGGAGTATAGGTTGCACTGGAGTATAGGTTGCACTGGATTATAGGTTGCACTGGAGTATAGGCTGCACTGAAGTATATATTGCACTGGAGTATAGGCTGCACTGGAGTATAGGTTGCACTGGAGTATAGGCTGCACTTGAGTATAGGCTGCACTGGAGTATAGGTTGCACTGGAGTATAGGTTGCACTGGAGTATAGGCTGCACTGGAGTATACTGGAGTATAGGCAGCACTGGAGTATACTGGAGTATAGGTTGCACTGTAGTATAGGTGGCACTGGAGTATTGGTTGCACAGGAGTATAGGTGCCACTGGAGTATTGGTTGCACTGGAGTATAGGTTGCACTGGAGTATACTGGAGTATAGGTTGCACTGGAGTATAGGCTGCACTGGAGTATAGGTTGCACTGGAGTATAAATTGCACTGGAGTATAAGCTGCACTGGAGTATAGGCTGCACTGGAGAATACGTTGCACTTGAGTATAGACTGTACTGGAGTATAGACTGCACTGGAGTATAGGTTGCACTGGAGTATAGGTTGCACTGGAGTATAGGCTGCACTGGAGTATAGACTGCACTGGAGTATAGGTTGTACTGGAGTATAGGTTGCACTGGAGTATAGGTTGCACTGGAGTATAGGTTGCACTGGAGTATAGGTTGCACTGGAGTATAGGCTGCACTGGAGTATAGGCTGCACTGGAGAATAGGTTGCACTTGAGTATAGGCTGCACTGGAGTATAGACTTCACTGGAGTATAGGCTGCACTGGAGTATAGGCTGCACTGGAGTATAGATTACACTGGAGTATAGGTTGCACTGGAGTATAGGCTGCACTGGAGTATAGGCTGCACTGGAGTATAGATTGCACTGGAGTATAGGCAGCACTGCAGTATAGGTGGCACTGGAGTATAGGTTGCACTGGAGTATAGGTTGCACTGCATGTATAGGCTGCACTGGAGTATAGGCTGCACTGGAGTATAGGTTGCACTGGAGTATAGGTTGCACTGGAGTATAGGCTGCACTGGAGTATAGGTTGCACTGGAGTATAGGCTGCACTGGAGTATAGGCTTCACTGGAGTATAGGCTGCACTGGAGTATAGGTTGCACTGGAGTATAGGCTGTAATGGAGTATAGGCTGCACTGGAGAATAGGTTGCACTTGAGTATAGGCTGCACTGGAATATAGACTGCACTGGAGTATAGGCTGCACTGGAGAATAGGTTGCACTTGAGTATAGGCTGCACTGGAGTATAGGTTGCACTGGAGTATAGGTTGCACTGGAGTATAGGTTGCACTGGAGTATAGGCTGCACTGGAGTATAGACTGCACTGGAGTATAGGCTGCACTGGAGTATAGGCTGCACTGGAGTATAGATTACACTGGAGTATAGGTTGCACTGGAGTATAGGCTGCACTGGAGTATAGGCTGAACTGGAGTATAGGTTGCACTGGAGTATAGGCTGCACTGCAGTATAGGTGGCACTGGAGTATAGGTTGCACTGGAGTATAGGTTGCACTGCATGTATAGGCTGCACTGGAGTATAGGCTGCACTGGAGTATAGGTTGCACTGGAGTATAGGTTGCACTGGAGTATAGGCTGCACTGGATTATAGGTTGCACTGGAGTATAGGCTGCACTGGAGTATAGGCTGCACTGGAGTATAGGCTGCACAGGAGTATAGGTTGCACTGGAGTATAGGCTGCACTGGAGTATAGGTTGCACTGGAGTATAGGTTGCACTGGAGTATAGGCTGCACTAGAGTATAGGCTGCACTGGAGTATAGGTTGCACTGGAGTATAGGCTGCACTGGAGTATAGGTTGTACTGGAGTATAGGCTGCATTGCAGTATAGGTTGCACTGGAGTATAGGTTACACTGGAGTATAGGCTGCACTGGAGTATAGGTTGTACTAGAGTATAGGTTGCACTGGAGTATAGGCTGCACTGGAGTGTAGGTTGCACTGGAGTATAGGCTGCACTGGAGTATAGGCTGCACTGGAGTATAGGTTGCACTGGAGTATAGGCTGCACTGGAGTATAGGTTGCACTGGAGTATAGGTTGCACTGGAGTATAGGTTGCACTGCAGTATAGGTTGCACTGGAGTATAGATTGCACTGGAGTATAGATTGCACTGGAGTATAGGTTGCACTGGAGTATAGGTTGCACTGGAGTATAGGTTGCACTGGAGTATAGGTTGCACTGGAGTATAGGTTGCACTGGAGTATAGGCTGCACTGGAGTATAGGCTGCACTAGAGTATAGGTTGCACTGGAATATAGGCTGCACTTGACTATAGGTTGCACTGGAGTATAGGTTGCATTAGAGTATTGGTTGCACAGGAGTATAGGTGGCACTGGAGTATTGGTTGCAATGGAGTATAGGTGGCACTGGAGTATAGGTTGCACTGGAGTATAGGCTGCACTGGAGTATAGGTTGCAATGGAGTATAGGTTGCACTGGAGTATAGGTTGCACTGGAGTATAGGCTGCACTGGAATATAGGTTGCACTGGAGTATAGGTTGCACTGGAGTATAGGTTGCACTGGAGTATAGGTTGCACTGGAGTATAGGTTGCACTGGAGTATTGGTTGCACTGGAGTATAGGTTGCACTGGAGTATAGTGGAGTGTAGGTTGCACTGGAGTATAGGTTGCACTGGAGTATAGGTTGCACTGGATTATAGGTTGCACTGGAGTATAGGCTGCACTGAAGTATATATTGCACTGGAGTATAGGCTGCACTGGAGTATAGGTTGCACTGGAGTATAGGCTGCACTTGAGTATAGGCTGCACTGGAGTATAGGTTGCACTGGAGTATAGGTTGCACTGGAGTATAGGCTGCACTGGAGTATACTGGAGTATAGGCAGCACTGGAGTATACTGGAGTATAGGTTGCACTGTAGTATAGGTGGCACTGGAGTATTGGTTGCACAGGAGTATAGGTGCCACTGGAGTATTGGTTGCACTGGAGTATAGGTTGCACTGGAGTATACTGGAGTATAGGTTGCACTGGAGTATAGGCTGCACTGGAGTATAGGTTGCACTGGAGTATAAATTGTACTGGAGTATAAGCTGCACTGGAGTATAGGCTGCACTGGAGAATACGTTGCACTTGAGTATAGACTGTACTGGAGTATAGACTGCACTGGAGTATAGGTTGCACTGGAGTATAGGTTGCACTGGAGTATAGGCTGCACTGGAGTATAGACTGCACTGGAGTATAGGTTGCACTGGAGTATAGGTTGCACTGGAGTATAGGTTGCACTGGAGTATAGGTTGCACTGGAGTATAGGTTGCACTGGAGTATAGGCTGCACTGGAGTATAGGCTGCACTGGAGAATAGGTTGCACTTGAGTATAGGCTGCACTGGAGTATAGACTTCACTGGAGTATAGGCTGCACTGGAGTATAGGCTGCACTGGAGTATAGATTACACTGGAGTATAGGTTGCACTGGAGTATAGGCTGCACTGGAGTATAGGCTGCACTGGAGTATAGGTTGCACTGGAGTATAGGTTGCACTGGAGTATAGATTGCACTGGAGTATAGGCAGCACTGCAGTATAGGTGGCACTGGAGTATAGGTTGCACTGGAGTATAGGTTGCACTGCATGTATAGGCTGCACTGGAGTATAGGTTTCACTGGAGTATAGGTTGCACTGGAGTATAGGTTGCACTGGAGTATAGGCTGCACTGGAGTATAGGCTGCACTGGAGTATAGGCTGCACTGGAGTATAGGCTGCACTGGAGTATAGGTTGCACTGGAGTATAGGTTGCACTGGAGTATAGGTTTCACTGGAGTATAGGTTGCACTGGAGTATAGGCTGCACTAGAGTATAGGCTGCACTGGAGTATAGGTTGCACTGGAGTATAGGCTGCACTGGAGTATAGGTTGTACTGGAGTATAGGCTGCATTGCAGTATAGGTTGCACTGGAGTATAGGTTACACTGGAGTATAGGCTGCACTGGAGTATAGGTTGTACTAGAGTATAGGTTGCACTGGAGTATAGGCTGCACTGGAGTGTAGGTTGCACTGGAGTATAGGCTGCACTGGAGTATAGGCTGCACTGGAGTATAGGTTGCACTGGAGTATAGGCTGCACTGGAGTATAGGTTGCACTGGAGTATAGGTTGCACTGGAGTATAGGTTGCACTGCAGTATAGGTTGCACTGGAGTATAGATTGCACTGGAGTATAGATTGCACTGGAGTATAGGTTGCACTGGAGTATAGGTTGCACTGGAGTATAGGTTGCACTGGAGTATAGGTTGCACTGGAGTATAGGTTGCACTGGAGTATAGGCTGCACTGGAGTATAGGCTGCACTAGAGTATAGGTTGCACTGGAATATAGGCTGCACTTGACTATAGGTTGCACTGGAGTATAGGTTGCATTAGAGTATTGGTTGCACAGGAGTATAGGTGGCACTGGAGTATTGGTTGCAATGGAGTATAGGTGGCACTGGAGTATAGGTTGCACTGGAGTATAGGCTGCACTGGAGTATAGGTTGCAATGGTGTATAGGTTGCACTGGAGTATAGGTTGCACTGGAGTATAGGCTGCACTGGAATATAGGTTGCACTGGAGTATAGGTTGCACTGGAGTATAGGTTGCACTGGAGTATAGGTTGCACTGGAGTATAGGTTGCACTGGAGTATAGGTTGCACTGGAGTATAGGCTGCACTGAAGTATAGGTTGCACTGGAGTATAGGTTGCACTGGAGTATAGGCTGCACTGGAGTATAGGATGGAGTATAGACTGCACTGGAGTATAGGTTGCACTGGAGTATAGGTTGCACTGGAGTATAGGCTGCACTGGAGTATAGACTGCACTGGAGTATAGGTTGCACTGGAGTATAGGCTGCACTGGAGTATAGGCTGCACTGGAGAATAGGTTGCACTTGAGTATAGGCTGCACTGGAGTATAGACTGCACTGGAGTATAGGCTGCACTGGAGTATAGGTTGCACTGGAGTATAGGCTGCACTGGAGTATAGATTACACTGGAGTATATGTTGCACTGGAGTATAGGCTGCACTGGAGTATAGGCTGCACTGGAGTATAGGCTGAACTGCAGTATAGGTGGCACTGGAGTATAGGTTGCACTGGAGTATAGGTTGCACTGGAGTATAGGCTGCACTGGAGTATAGGTTGCACTGGAGTATAGGTTGCACTGGAGTATAGGCTGCACTGGAGTATAGGTTGCACTGGAGTATAGGCTGCACTGGAGTATAGGCTGCACTGGAGTATAGGCTGCACTGGAGTATAGGCTGCACCGGAGTATAGGTTGCACTGGAGTATAGGCTGCACTGCAGTATAGGTTGCACTGGAGTATAGATTGCACTGGAGTATAGGTTGCACTGGAGTATAGGTTGCACTGCAGTATAGGCTGCACTGGAGTATAGGCTGCACTGGAGTATAGGTTGCACTGGAGTATAGGCTGCATTGGAGTATAGGCTGCACTGGAGTATAGGTTGCACTGGAGTATAGGTTGCACTGGAGTATAGGCTGCACTGCAGTATAGGTTGCACTGGAGTATAGGTTGCACTGGAGTATAGGCTGCACTGGAGTATAGGTTGCACTAGAGTATAGGTTGCACTGGAGTATAGGCTGCACTGGAGTATAGGTTGCACTGGAGTATAGGCTGCACTGGAGTATAGGCTGCACTGGAGTATAGGTTGCACTGGAGTATAGGTTGCACTGGAGTATAGGCTGCACTGGAGTATAGGTAGCACTGGAGTATAGGTTGCACTGGAGTATAGTTTGCACTGGAGTATAGGTTGAACTGGAATATAGGCTGCACTGGAGTATAGGCTGCACTGGAGTATAGGTTGCACTTGAGTATAGTTTGCACTGGAGTATAGGTTGCACTGGAGTATAGGCTGCACTGGAGTATAGGTTGCACTGGAGTATAGGTTGCACTTGAGTATAGTTTGCACTGGAGTATAGGTTGCACTGGAGTATAGGCTGCACTGGATTATAGGTTGCACTGGAGTATAGGTTACAGTGGAGTATAGGCTGCACTGGAGTATAGGTTGCACTGGAGTATAGGTTGCACTGGAGTATAGGTTGCACTGGAGTAAAGGTTGCACTGGAGTATAGTAGGTTGCACTGGAGTATAGGCTGCACTGGAGTACTGGAGTGTAGGTTGCACAGGAGTATAGGTGGCACTGGAGTATTGGTTGCACTGGAGTATAGGTTGCACTGGAGTATACTGGAGTGTAGGTTGCACTGGAGTATAGGTTGCACTGGAGTATAGGTTGCGCTGGATTATAGGTTGCACTGGAGTATATGCTGCACTGAAGTATATATTGCACTGGAGTATAGGCTGCACTGGAGTATAGGTTGCACTGGAGTATAGGCTGCACTTGAGTATAGGCTGCACTGGAGTATAGGTTGCACTGGAGTATTGGTTGCACTGGAGTATAGGCAGCACTTGAGTATACTGGAGTGTAGGATGCACTGGAGTATAGGTGGCACTGGAGTATTGGTTGCACAGGAGTATAGGTGCCACTGGAGTATTGGTTGCACTGGAGTATAGGTTGCACTGGAGTATACTGGAGTGTAGGTTGCACTGGAGTATAGGCTGCACTGGAGTATAGGTTGCACTGGAGTATAGATTGCATTGGAGTATAGGCTGCACTGGAGTATAGGCTGCACTGGAGAATAGGTTGCACTTGAGTATAGGCTGCACTGGAGTATAGGTTGCACTGGAGTATAGGCTGCACTGGAGTATAGGTTGCACTGGAGTATAGGCTGCACTGGAGTATAGGCTGCACTGGAGTATTGGTTGCACTGGAGTATAGGTTGCACTGGAGTATAGGTTGCACTGGAGTATAGGTTGCACTGGAGTATAGGTTGCACTGGAGTATAGGTTGCACTGGAGTATAGGTTGCACTGGAGTATTGGTTGCACTGGAGTATAGGTTGCACTGGAGTATACTGGAGTGTAGGTTGCACTGGAGTATAGGTTGCACTGGAGTATAGGTTGCACTGGATTATAGGTTGCACTGGAGTATAGGCTGCACTGAAGTATATATTGCACTGGAGTATAGGCTGCACTGGAGTATAGGTAGCACTGGAGTATAGGTTGCACTGGAGTATAGGTTGCACTGGAGTATAGGTTGCACTGGAGTATAGATTGCACTGGAGTATAGGTTGCACTGGAGTATAGGCTGCACTGCAGGATAGGCTGCACTGGAGTATAGGTTGCACTGGAGTATAGGCTGCACTGGAGTATAGGTTGCACTGGAGTATAGGTTGCACTGGAGTATACTGGAGTGTAGGTTGCACTGGAGTATAGGTTGCACTGGAGTATAGGTTGCACTGGATTATAGGTTGCACTGGAGTATAGGCTGCACTGAAGTATATATTGCACTGGAGTATAGGTTGCACTGGAGTATAGGTTGCACTGGAGTATAGGTTGCACTGGAGTATAGATTGCACTTGAGTATAGGTTGCACTGGAGTATAGGCTGCACTGCAGGATAGGCTGCACTGGAGTATAGGTTGCACTGGAGTATAGGCTGCACTGGAGTATAGGTTGCACTGGAGTATAGGCTGCACTGGAGTATAGGTTGCACTAGAGTATAGGTTCCACTGGAGTATAGGTTGCACTGGAGTATAGGTTGCACTGGAGTATAGGCTCCACTGGAGTATAGTTTGCACTGGAGTATAGGTTGCAATGGAGTATAGGTTGCACTGGAGTATAGGCTGCACTGGAGTATAGGCTGCACTGGAGTATAGATTGCACTGGAGTATAGTTTGCACTGGAGTATAGGCCGCACTGGAGTATAGGTTACACTGGAATATAGGCTGCACTTGAGTATAGGCTGCACTGGAGTATAGGTTGCACTGGAGTATAGGCTGCACTGGAGTATAGGTTGCACTGGAGTATAGGCTGCACTTGAGTATAGGCTGCACTGGAGTATAGGTTGCACTGGAGTATAGGTTGCACTGGAGTATAGGCTGCACTGGAGTATACTGGAGTGTAAGTTGCACAGGAGTATAGGTGGCACTGGAGTATTGGTTGCACTGGAGTATAGGTTGCACTGGAGTATAGTGGAGTGTAGTTTGCACTGGAGTATAGGTTGCACTGGAGTATAGGTTGCACTGGATTATAGGTTGCACTGGAGTATAGGCTGCACTGAAGTATATATTGCACTGGAGTATAGGCTGCACTGGAGTATAGGTTGCACTGGAGTATAGGCTGCACTTTAGTATAGGCTGCACTGGAGTATAGGTTGCACTGGAGTATAGGTTGCACTGGAGTATAGGCTGCACTGGAGTATACTGGAGTGTAGGTTGCACTGGAGTATAGGTGGCACTGGAGTATTGGTTGCACAGGAGTATAGGTGGCACTGGAGTATTGGTTGCACTGGAGTATAGGTGGCACTGGAGTATTGGTTGCACAGGAGTATAGGTGGCACTGGAGTATTGGTTGCACTGGAGTATAGGCTGCACTGGAGTATAGGTTGCACTGGAGTATAGATTGCACTGGAGTATAGGCTGCACTGGAGTATAGGCTGCACTGGAGAATAGGTTGCACTTGAGTATTGGCTGCACTGGAGTATAGACTGCACTGGAGTATAGGTTGCACTGGAGTATAGGTTGCACTGGAGTATAGGCTGCACTGGAGTATAGACTGCACTGGAGTATAGGTTGCACTGGAGTATAGGCTGCACTGGAGTATAGGCTGCACTGGAGAATAGGTTGCACTTGAGTATAGGCTGCACTGGAGTATAGACTGCACTGGAGTATAGGCTGCACTGGAGTATAGGTTGCACTGGAGTATAGGCTGCACTGGAGTATAGATTACACTGGAGTATATGTTGCACTGGAGTATAGGCTGCACTGGAGTATAGGCTGCACTGGAGTATAGGCTGAACTGCAGTATAGGTGGCACTGGAGTATAGGTTGCACTGGAGTATAGGTTGCACTGGAGTATAGGCTGCACTGGAGTATAGGTTGCACTGGAGTATAGGTTGCACTGGAGTATAGGCTGCACTGGAGTATAGGTTGCACTGGAGTATAGGCTGCACTGGAGTATAGGCTGCACTGGAGTATAGGCTGCACTGGAGTATAGGCTGCACCGGAGTATAGGTTGCAATGGAGTATAGGCTGCACTGCAGTATAGGTTGCACTGGAGTATAGATTGCACTGGAGTATAGGTTGCACTGGAGTATAGGTTGCACTGCAGTATAGGCTGCACTGGAGTATAGGCTGCACTGGAGTATAGGTTGCACTGGAGTATAGGCTGCATTGGAGTATAGGCTGCACTGGAGTATAGGTTGCACTGGAGTATAGGTTGCACTGGAGTATAGGCTGCACTGCAGTATAGGTTGCACTGGAGTATAGGTTGCACTGGAGTATAGGCTGCACTGGAGTATAGGTTGCACTAGAGTATAGGTTGCACTGGAGTATAGGCTGCACTGGAGTATAGGTTGCACTGGAGTATAGGCTGCACTGGAGTATAGGCTGCACTGGAGTATAGGTTGCACTGGAGTATAGGTTGCACTGGAGTATAGGCTGCACTGGAGTATAGGTAGCACTGGAGTATAGGTTGCACTGGAGTATAGTTTGCACTGGAGTATAGGTTGAACTGGAATATAGGCTGCACTGGAGTATAGGCTGCACTGGAGTATAGGTTGCACTTGAGTATAGTTTGCACTGGAGTATAGGTTGCACTGGAGTATAGGCTGCACTGGAGTATAGGTTGCACTGGAGTATAGGTTGCACTTGAGTATAGTTTGCACTGGAGTATAGGTTGCACTGGAGTATAGGCTGCACTGGATTATAGGTTGCACTGGAGTATAGGTTACAGTGGAGTATAGGCTGCACTGGAGTATAGGTTGCACTGGAGTATAGGTTGCACTGGAGTATAGGTTGCACTGGAGTAAAGGTTGCACTGGAGTATAGTAGGTTGCACTGGAGTATAGGCTGCACTGGAGTACTGGAGTGTAGGTTGCACAGGAGTATAGGTGGCACTGGAGTATTGGTTGCACTGGAGTATAGGTTGCACTGGAGTATACTGGAGTGTAGGTTGCACTGGAGTATAGGTTGCACTGGAGTATAGGTTGCGCTGGATTATAGGTTGCACTGGAGTATATGCTGCACTGAAGTATATATTGCACTGGAGTATAGGCTGCACTGGAGTATAGGTTGCACTGGAGTATAGGCTGCACTTGAGTATAGGCTGCACTGGAGTATAGGTTGCACTGGAGTATTGGTTGCACTGGAGTATAGGCAGCACTTGAGTATACTGGAGTGTAGGATGCACTGGAGTATAGGTGGCACTGGAGTATTGGTTGCACAGGAGTATAGGTGCCACTGGAGTATTGGTTGCACTGGAGTATAGGTTGCACTGGAGTATACTGGAGTGTAGGTTGCACTGGAGTATAGGCTGCACTGGAGTATAGGTTGCACTGGAGTATAGATTGCATTGGAGTATAGGCTGCACTGGAGTATAGGCTGCACTGGAGAATAGGTTGCACTTGAGTATAGGCTGCACTGGAGTATAGGTTGCACTGGAGTATAGGCTGCACTGGAGTATAGGTTGCACTGGAGTATAGGCTGCACTGGAGTATAGGCTGCACTGGAGTATTGGTTGCACTGGAGTATAGGTTGCACTGGAGTATAGGTTGCACTGGAGTATAGGTTGCACTGGAGTATAGGTTGCACTGGAGTATAGGTTGCACTGGAGTATAGGTTGCACTGGAGTATTGGTTGCACTGGAGTATAGGTTGCACTGGAGTATACTGGAGTGTAGGTTGCACTGGAGTATAGGTTGCACTGGAGTATAGGTTGCACTGGATTATAGGTTGCACTGGAGTATAGGCTGCACTGAAGTATATATTGCACTGGAGTATAGGCTGCACTGGAGTATAGGTTGCACTGGAGTATAGGTTGCACTGGAGTATAGGTTGCACTGGAGTATAGGTTGCACTGGAGTACAGGCTGCACTGGAGTATAGTTTGCAATGGATTATAGGCTGCACTGGAGTATAGTTTGCACTGGAGTATAGGCTGCACTGGAGTATAGGTTGCACTGGAGTATAGGTTCCACTGGAGTATAGGTTGCACTGGAGTATAGGTTGCACTGGAGTATAGGCTCCACTGGAGTATAGTTTGCACTGGAGTATAGGTTGCAATGGAGTATAGGTTGCACTGGAGTATAGGCTGCACTGGAGTATAGGCTGCACTGGAGTACAGATTGCACTGGAGTATAGTTTGCACTGGAGTATAGGCCGCACTGGAGTATAGGTTACACTGGATTATAGGCTACACTTGAGTATAGGCTGCACTGGAGTATAGGTTGCACTGGAGTATAGGCTGCACTGGAGTATAGGTTGCACTGGAGTATAGGCTGCACTTGAGTATAGGCTGCACTGGAGTATAGGTTGCACTGGAGTATAGGTTGCACTGGAGTATAGGCTGCACTGGAGTATACTGGAGTGTAAGTTGCACAGGAGTATAGGTGGCACTGGAGTATTGGTTGCACTGGAGTATAGGTTGCACTGAATATACTGGAGTGTAGGTTGCACTGGAGTATAGGTTGCACTGGAGTATAGGTTGCACTGGATTATAGGTTGCACTGGAGTATAGGCTGCACTGAAGTATATATTGCACTGGAGTATAGGCTGCACTGGAGTATAGGCTGCACTGGAGTATACTGGAGTGTAGGTTGCACTGGAGTATAGGTGGCACTGGAGTATTGGTTGCACAGGAGTATAGGTGGCACTAGAGTATTGGTTGCACTGGAGTATAGGTTGCACTGGAGTATACTGGAGTGTAGGTTGCACTGGAGTATAGGCTCCACTGGAGTATAGGTTGCACTGGAGTATAGATTGCACTGGAGTATAGGCTGCACTGGAGTATAGGCTGCACTGGAGTATAGGTTGCACTGGAGTATAGGCTGCACTGGAGTATAGGCTGCACTGGAGTATAGGTAGCACTGGAGTATAGGTTGCACTGGAGTATAGGCTGCACTGGAGTATAGGTTGTACTGGAGTATAGGTTGCACTGGAGTATAGTTTGCACTGGAGTATAGGTTGAACTGGAGTATAGGCTGCACTGGAGTATAGGCTGCACTGGAGTATAGGTTGCACTTGAGTATAGTTTGCACTGGAGTATAGGTTGCACTGGAGTATAGGCTGCACTGGAGTATAGGTTGCACTGGAGTATAGGTTGCACTTGAGTATAGTTTGCACTGGAGTATAGGTTGCACTGGAGTATAGGCTGCACTGGATTATAGGTTGCACTGGAGTATAGGTTACAGTGGAGTATAGGCTGCACTGGAGTATAGGTTGCACTGGAGTATAGGTTGCACTGGAGTATAGGTTGCACTGGAGTAAAGGTTGCACTGGAGTATAGTAGGTTGCACTGGAGTATAGGCTGCACTGGAGTACTGGAGTGTAGGTTGCACAGGAGTATAGGTGGCACTGGAGTATTGGTTGCACTGGAGTATAGGTTGCACTGGAGTATACTGGAGTGTAGGTTGCACTGGAGTATAGGTTGCACTGGAATATAGGTTGCACTGGATTATAGGTTGCACTGGAGTATATGCTGCACTGAAGTATATATTGCACTGGAGTATAGGCTGCACTGGAGTATAGGTTGCACTGGAGTATAGGCTGCACTTGAGTATAGGCTGCACTGGAGTATAGGTTGCACTGGAGTATTGGTTGCACTGGAGTATAGGCAGCACTTGAGTAAACTGGAGTGTAGGTTGCACTGGACTATAGGTGGCACTGGAGTATTAGTTGCACAGGAGTATAGGTGCCACTGGAGTATTGGTTGCACTGGAGTATAGGTTGCACTGGAGTATACTGGAGTGTAGGTTGCACTGGAGTATAGGCTGCACTGGAGTATAGGTTGCACTGGAGTATAGATTGCATTGGAGTATAGGCTGCACTGGAGTATAGGCTGCACTGGAGAATAGGTTGCACTTGAGTATAGGCTGCACTGGAGTATAGGTTGTACTGGAGTATAGGCTGCACTGGAGTATAGGTTGCACTGGAGTATAGGCTGCACTGGAGTATAGGCTGCACTGGAGTATTGGTTGCATTGGAGTATAGGTTGCACTGGAGTATAGGTTGCACTGGAGTATAGTTTGCACTGGAGTATAGGCCGCACTGGAGTATAGGTTACACTGGAATATAGGCTGCACTTGAGTATAGGCTGCACTGGAGTATAGGTTGCACTGGAGTATAGGCTGCACTGGAGTATAGGTTGCACTGGAGTATAGGCTGCACTTGAGTATAGGCTGCACTGGAGTATAGGTTGCACTGGAGTATAGGTTGCACTGGAGTATAGGCTGCACTGGAGTATACTGGAGTGTAAGTTGCACAGGAGTATAGGTGGCACTGGAGTATTGGTTGCACTGGAGTATAGGTTGCACTGGAGTATAGTGGAGTGTAGGTTGCACTGGAGTATAGGTTGCACTGGAGTATAGGTTGCACTGGATTATAGGTTGCACTGGAGTATAGGCTGCACTGAAGTATATATTGCACTGGAGTATAGGCTGCACTGGAGTATAGGTTGCACTGGAGTATAGGCTGCACTTGAGTATAGGCTGCACTGGAGTATAGGTTGCACTGGAGTATAGGTTGCACTGGAGTATAGGCTGCACTGGAGTATACTGGAGTGTAGGTTGCACTGGAGTATAGGTGGCACTGGAGTATTGGTTGCACAGGAGTATAGGTGGCACTGGAGTATTGGTTGCACTGGAGTATAGGTGGCACTGGAGTATTGGTTGCACAGGAGTATAGGTGGCACTGGAGTATTGGTTGCACTGTAGTATAGGCTGCACTGGAGTATAGACTGCACTGGAGTATAGGTTGCACTGGAGTATAGGCTGCACTGGAGAATAGGTTGCACTTGAGTATTGGCTGCACTGGAGTATAGACTGCACTGGAGTATAGGTTGCACTGGAGTATAGGTTGCACTGGAGTATAGGCTGCACTGGAGTATAGACTGCACTGGAGTATAGGTTGCACTGGAGTATAGGCTGCACTGGAGTATAGGCTGTACTGGAGAATAGGTTGCACTTGAGTATAGGCTGCACTGGAGTATAGACTGCACTGGAGTATAGGCTGCACTGGAGTATAGGTTGCACTGGAGTATAGGCTGCACTGGAGTATAGATTACACTGGAGTATATGTTGCACTGGAGTATAGGCTGCACTGGAGTATAGGCTGCACTGGAGTATAGGCTGAACTGCAGTATAGGTGGCACTGGAGTATAGGTTGCACTGGAGTATAGGTTGCACTGGAGTATAGGCTGCACTGGAGTATAGGTTGCACTGGAGTATAGGTTGCACTGGAGTATAGGCTGCACTGGAGTATAGGTTGCACTGGAGTATAGGCTGCACTGGAGTATAGGCTGCACTGGAGTATAAGCTGCACTGGAGTATAGGCTGCACCGGAGTATAGGTTGCACTGGAGTATAGGCTGCACTGCAGTATAGGTTGCACTGGAGTATAGATTGCACTGGAGTATAGGTTGCACTGGAGTATAGGTTGCACTGCAGTATAGGCTGCACTGGAGTATAGGCTGCACTGGAGTATAGGTTGCACTGGAGTATAGGCTGCATTGGAGTATAGGTTGCACTGGAGTATAGGCTGCACTGCAGTATAGGTTGCACTGGAGTATAGGTTGCACTGGAGTATAGGCTGCACTGGAGTATAGGTTGCACTAGAGTATAGGTTGCACTGGAGTATAGGCTGCACTGGAGTATAGGTTGCACTGGAATATAGGCTGCACTGGAGTATAGGCTGCACTGGAGTATAGGTTGCACTGGAGTATAGGCTGCACTGGAGTATAGGCTGCACTGGAGTATTGCTTGCACTGGAGTATAGGTTGCACTGGAGTATAGGTTGCACTGGAGTATAGTTTGCACTGGAGTATAGGCCGCACTGGAGTATAGGTTACACTGGAATATAGGCTGCACTTGAGTATAGGCTGCACTGGAGTATAGGTTGCACTGGAGTATAGGCTGCACTGGAGTATAGGTTGCACTGGAGTATAGGCTGCACTTGAGTATAGGCTGCACTGGAGTATAGGTTGCACTGGAGTATAGGTTGCACTGGAGTATAGGCTGCACTGGAGTATACTGGAGTGTAAGTTGCACAGGAGTATAGGTGGCACTGGAGTATTGGTTGCACTGGAGTATAGGTTGCACTGGAGTATAGTGGAGTGTAGGTTGCACTGGAGTATAGGTTGCACTGGAGTATAGGTTGCACTGGATTATAGGTTGCACTGGAGTATAGGCTGCACTGAAGTATATATTGCACTGGAGTATAGGCTGCACTGGAGTATAGGTTGCACTGGAGTATAGGCTGCACTTGAGTATAGGCTGCACTGGAGTATAGGTTGCACTGGAGTATAGGTTGCACTGGAGTATAGGCTGCACTGGAGTATACTGGAGTGTAGGTTGCACTGGAGTATAGGTGGCACTGGAGTATTGGTTGCACAGGAGTATAGGTGGCACTGGAGTATTGGTTGCACTGGAGTATAGGTGGCACTGGAGTATTGGTTGCACAGGAGTATAGGTGGCACTGGAGTATTGGTTGCACTGGAGTATAGGCTGCACTGGAGTATAGGTTGCACTGGAGTATAGATTGCACTGGAGTATAGGCTGCACTGGAGTATAGGCTGCACTGGAGAATAGGTTGCACTTGAGTATTGGCTGCACTGGAGTATAGACTGCACTGGAGTATAGGTTGCACTGGAGTATAGGTTGCACTGGAGTATAGGCTGCACTGGAGTATAGACTGCACTGGAGTATAGGTTGCACTGGAGTATAGGCTGCACTGGAGTATAGGCTGCACTGGAGAATAGGTTGCACTTGAGTATAGGCTGCACTGGAGTATAGACTGCACTGGAGTATAGGCTGCACTGGAGTATAGGTTGCACTGGAGTATAGGCTGCACTGGAGTATAGATTACACTGGAGTATATGTTGCACTGGAGTATAGGCTGCACTGGAGTATAGGCTGCACTGGAGTATAGGCTGAACTGCAGTATAGGTGGCACTGGAGTATAGGTTGCACTGGAGTATAGGTTGCACTGGAGTATAGGCTGCACTGGAGTATAGGTTGCACTGGAGTATAGGTTGCACTGGAGTATAGGCTGCACTGGAGTATAGGTTGCACTGGAGTATAGGCTGCACTGGAGTATAGGCTGCACTGGAGTATAGGCTGCACTGGAGTATAGGCTGCACCGGAGTATAGGTTGCACTGGAGTATAGGCTGCACTGCAGTATAGGTTGCACTGGAGTATAGATTGCACTGGAGTATAGGTTGCACTGGAGTATAGGTTGCACTGCAGTATAGGCTGCACTGGAGTATAGGCTGCACTGGAGTATAGGTTGCACTGGAGTATAGGCTGCATTGGAGTATAGGTTGCACTGGAGTATAGGCTGCACTGCAGTATAGGTTGCACTGGAGTATAGGTTGCACTGGAGTATAGGCTGCACTGGAGTATAGGTTGCACTAGAGTATAGGTTGCACTGGAGTATAGGCTGCACTGGAGTATAGGTTGCACTGGAGTATAGGCTGCACTGGAGTATAGGCTGCACTGGAGTATAGGTTGCACTGGAGTATAGGTTGCACTGGAGTATAGGCTGCACTGGAGTATAGGTTGCACTGGAGTATAGGTTGCACTGGAGTATAGTTTGCACTGGAGTATAGGTTGAACTGGAGTATAGGCTGCACTGGAGTATAGGCTGCACTGGAGTATAGGTTGCACTTGAGTATAGTTTGCACTGGAGTATAGGTTGCACTGGAGTATAGGCTGCACTGGAGTATAGGTTGCACTGGAGTATAGGTTGCACTTGAGTATAGTTTGCACTGGAGTATAGGTTGCACTGGAGTATAGGCTGCACTGGATTATAGGTTGCACTGGAGTATAGGTTACAGTGGAGTATAGGCTGCACTGGAGTATAGGTTGCACTGGAGTATAGGTTGCACTGGAGTATAGGTTGCACTGGAGTAAAGGTTGCACTGGAGTATAGTAGGTTGCACTGGAGTATAGGCTGCACTGGAGTACTGGAGTGTAGGTTGCACAGGAGTATAGGTGGCACTGGAGTATTGGTTGCACTGGAGTATAGGTTGCACTGGAGTATACTGGAGTGTAGGTTGCACTGGAGTATAGGTTGCACTGGAGTATAGGTTGCACTGGATTATAGGTTGCACTGGAGTATATGCTGCACTGAAGTATATATTGCACTGGAGTATAGGCTGCACTGGAGTATAGGTTGCACTGGAGTATAGGCTGCACTTGAGTATAGGCTGCACTGGAGTATAGGTTGCACTGGAGTATTGGTTGCACTGGAGTATAGGCAGCACTTGAGTATACTGGAGTGTAGGTTGCACTGGAGTATAGGTGGCACTGGAGTATTGGTTGCACAGGAGTATAGGTGCCACTGGAGTATTGGTTGCACTGGAGTATAGGTTGCACTGGAGTATACTGGAGTGTAGGTTGCACTGGAGTATAGGCTGCACTGGAGTATAGGTTGCACTGGAGTATAGATTGCATTGGAGTATAGGCTGCACTGGAGTATAGGCTGCACTGGAGAATAGGTTGCACTTGAGTATAGGCTGCACTGGAGTATAGGTTGCACTTGAGTATAGGCTGCACTGGAGTATAGGTTGCACTGGAGTATAGGCTGCACTGGAGTATAGGCTGCACTGGAGTATTGGTTGCACTGGAGTATAGGTTGCACTGGAGTATAGGTTGCACTGGAGTATAGGTTGCACTGGAGTATAGGTTGCACTGGAGTATAGGTTGCACTGGAGTATAGGTTGCACTGGAGTATTGGTTGCACTGGAGTATAGGTTGCACTGGAGTATACTGGAGTGTAGGTTGCACTGGAGTATAGGTTGCACTGGAGTATAGGTTGCACTGGATTATAGGTTGCACTGGAGTATAGGCTGCACTGAAGTATATATTGCACTGGAGTATAGGCTGCACTGGAGTATAGGTTGCACTGGAGTATAGGTTGCACTGGAGTATAGGTTGCACTGGAGTATAGGTTGCACTGGAGTATAGATTGCACTGGAGTATAGGTTGCACTGGAGTATAGGCTGCACTGCAGGATAGGCTGCACTGGAGTATAGTTTGCACTGGAGTATAGGCTGCACTGGAGTATAGTTTGCACTGGAGTATAGGCTGCACTGGAGTATAGGTTGCACTGGAGTATAGGTTCCACTGGAGTATAGGTTGCACTGGAGTATAGGTTGCACTGGAGTATAGGCTCCACTGGAGTATAGTTTGCACTGGAGTATAGGTTGCAATGGAGTATAGGTTGCACTGGAGTATAGGCTGCACTGGAGTATAGGCTGCACTGGAGTACAGATTGCACTGGAGTATAGTTTGCACTGGAGTATAGGCCGCACTGGAGTATAGGTTACACTGGAATATAGGCTACACTTGAGTATAGGCTGCACTGGAGTATAGGTTGCACTGGAGTATAGGTGGCACTGGAGTATTGGTTGCACTGGAGTATAGGTTGCACTGGAGTATACTGGAGTGTAGGTTGCACTGGAGTATAGGTTGCACTGGAATATAGGTTGCACTGGATTATAGGTTGCACTGGAGTATATGCTGCACTGAAGTATATATTGCACTGGAGTATAGGCTGCACTGGAGTATAGGTTGCACTGGAGTATAGGCTGCACTTGAGTATAGGCTGCACTGGAGTATAGGTTGCACTGGAGTATTGGTTGCACTGGAGTATAGGCAGCACTTGAGTATACTGGAGTGTAGGTTGCACTGGAGTATAGGTGGCACTGGAGTATTGGTTGCACAGGAGTATAGGTGCCACTGGAGTATTGGTTGCACTGGAGTATAGGTTGCACTGGAGTATACTGGAGTGTAGGTTGCACTGGAGTATAGGCTGCACTGGAGTATAGTTTGCACTGGAGTATAGGCCGCACTGGAGTATAGGTTACACTGGAATATAGGCTACACTTGAGTATAGGCTGCACTGGAGTATAGGTTGCACTGGAGTATAGGTGGCACTGGAGTATTGGTTGCACTGGAGTATAGGTTGCACTGGAGTATACTGGAGTGTAGGTTGCACTGGAGTATAGGTTGCACTGGAATATAGGTTGCACTGGATTATAGGTTGCACTGGAGTATATGCTGCACTGAAGTATATATTGCACTGGAGTATAGGCTGCACTGGAGTATAGGTTGCACTGGAGTATAGGCTGCACTTGAGTATAGGCTGCACTGGAGTAGAGGTTGCACTGGAGTATTGGTTGCACTGGAGTATAGGCAGCACTTGAGTATACTGGAGTGTAGGTTGCACTGGAGTATAGGTGGCACTGGAGTATTGGTTGCACAGGAGTATAGGTGCCACTGGAGTATTGGTTGCACTGGAGTATAGGTTGCACTGGAGTATACTGGAGTGTAGGTTGCACTGGAGTATAGGCTGCACTGGAGTATAGGTTGCACTGGAGTATAGGCTGCACTGGAGTATAGGTTGCACTGGAGTATAGGCTGCACTGGAGTATAGGCTGCACTGGAGTATTGGTTGCACTGGAGTATAGGTTGCAGTTGAGTATAGGTTGCACTGGAGTATAGGTTGCACTGGAGTATAGGTTGCACTGGAGTATAGGTTGCACTGGAGTATAGGTTGCACTGGAGTATTGGTTGCACTGGAGTATAGGTTGCACTGGAGTATACTGGAGTGTAGGTTGCACTGGAGTATAGGTTGCACTGGAGTATAGGTTGCACTGGATTATAGGTTGCACTGGAGTATAGGCTGCACTGAAGTATATATTGCACTGGAGTATAGGCTGCACTGGAGTATAGGTTGCACTGGAGTATAGGTTGCACTGGAGTATAGGTTGCACTGGAGTATAGATTGCACTGGAGTATAGGTTGCACTGGAGTATAGGCTGCACTGCAGGATAGGCTGCACTGGAGTATAGTTTGCACTGGAGTATATGCTGCACTGAAGTATATATTGCACTGGAGTATAGGCTGCACTGGAGTATAGGTTGCACTGGAGTATAGGCTGCACTTGAGTATAGGCTGCACTGGAGTATAGGTTGCACTGGAGTATTGGTTGCACTGGAGTATAGGCAGCACTTGAGTATACTGGAGTGTAGGTTGCACTGGAGTATAGGTGGCACTGGAGTATTGGTTGCACAGGAGTATAGGTGCCACTGGAGTATTGGTTGCACTGGAGTATAGGTTGCACTGGAGTATACTGGAGTGTAGGTTGCACTGGAGTATAGGCTGCACTGGAGTATAGGTTGCACTGGAGTATAGATTGCATTGGAGTATAGGCTGCACTGGAGTATAGGCTGCACTGGAGAATAGGTTGCACTTGAGTATAGGCTGCACTGGAGTATAGGTTGCACTGGAGTATAGGCTGCACTGGAGTATAGGTTGCACTGGAGTATAGGCTGCACTGGAGTATAGGCTGCACTGGAGAATAGGTTGCACTTGAGTATAGGTTGCACTGGAGTATAGGTTGCACTGGAGTATAGGTTGCACTGGAGTATAGGTTGCACTGGAGTATAGGTTGCACTGGAGTATAGGTTGCACTGGAGTATTGGTTGAACTGGAGTATAGGTTGCACTGGAGTATACTGGAGTGTAGGTTGCACTGGAGTATAGGTTGCACTGGAGTATAGGTTGCACTGGATTATAGGTTGCACTGGAGTATAGGCTGCACTGAAGTATATATTGCACTGGAGTATAGGCTGCACTGGAGTATAGGTTGCACTGGAGTATAGGTTGCACTGGAGTATAGGTTGCACTGGAGTATAGATTGCACTGGAGTATAGGTTGCACTGGAGTTTAGGCTGCACTGCAGGATAGGCTGCATGGAGTATAGGTTGCACTGGAGTATAGGCTGCACTGGAGTATAGTTTGCACTGGAGTATAGGCTGCACTGGAGTATAGGTTGCACTGGAGTATAGGTTCCACTGGAGTATAGGTTGCACTGGAGTATAGGTTGCACTGGAGTATAGGCTCCACTGGAGTATAGTTTGCACTGGAGTATAGGTTGCAATGGAGTATAGGTTGCACTGGAGTATAGGCTGCACTGGAGTATAGGCTGCACTGGAGTACAGATTGCACTGGAGTATAGTTTGCACTGGAGTATAGGCCGCACTGGAGTATAGGTTACACTGGAATATAGGCTACACTTGAGTATAGGCTGCACTGGAGTATAGGTTGCACTGGAGTATAGGCTGCACTGGAGTATAGGTTGCACTGGAGTATAGGCTGCACTTGAGTATAGGCTGCACTGGAGTATAGGTTGCACTGGAGTATAGGTTGCACTGGAGTATAGGCTGCACTGGAGTATACTGGAGTGTAGGCTGCACTGGAGTATAGGCTGCACTGGAGTATAGGTTGCACTGGAGTATAGGTTGCACTGGAGTATAGGCTGCACTGGAGTATAGGTTGCACTGGAGTATAGGTTGCACTGGAGTATAGTTTGCACTGGAGTATAGGTTGAACTGGAGTATAGGCTGCACTGGAGTATAGGCTGCACTGGAGTATAGGTTGCACTTGAGTATAGTTTGCACTGGAGTATAGGTTGCACTGGAGTATAGGCTGCACTGGAGTATAGGTTGCACTGGAGTATAGGTTGCACTTGAGTATAGTTTGCACTGGAGTATAGGTTGCACTGGAGTATAGGTTACAGTGGAGTATAGGCTGCACTGGAGTATAGGTTGCACTGGAGTATAGGTTGCACTGGAGTATAGGTTGCACTGGAGTAAAGGTTGCACTGGAGTATAGTAGGTTGCACTGGAGTATAGGCTGCACTGGAGTACTGGAGTGTAGGTTGCACAGGAGTATAGGTGGCACTGGAGTATTGGTTGCACTGGAGTATAGGTTGCACTGGAGTATACTGGAGTGTAGGTTGCACTGGAGTATAGGTTGCACTGGAATATAGGTTGCACTGGATTATAGGTTGCACTGGAGTATATGCTGCACTGAAGTATATATTGCACTGGAGTATAGGCTGCACTGGAGTATAGGTTGCACTGGAGTATAGGCTGCACTTGAGTATAGGCTGCACTGGAGTATAGGTTGCACTGGAGTATTGGTTGCACTGGAGTATAGGCAGCACTTGAGTATACTGGAGTGTAGGTTGCACTGGAGTATAGGTGGCACTGGAGTATTAGTTGCACAGGAGTATAGGTGCCACTGGAGTATTGGTTGCACTGGAGTATAGGTTGCACTGGAGTATACTGGAGTGTAGGTTGCACTGGAGTATAGGCTGCACTGGAGTATAGGTTGCACTGGAGTATACTGGAGTGTAGGTTGCACTGGAGTATAGGCTGCACTGGAGTATAGGTTGCACTGGAGTATAGATTGCATTGGAGTATAGGCTGCACTGGAGTATAGGCTGCACTGGAGAATAGGTTGCACTTGAGTATAGGCTGCACTGGAGTATAGGTTGCACTGGAGTATAGGCTGCACTGGAGTATAGGTTGCACTGGAGTATAGGCTGCACTGGAGTATAGGCTGCACTGGAGTATTGGTTGCACTGGAGTATAGGTTGCACTGGAGTATAGGTTGCACTGGAGTATAGTTTGCACTGGAGTATAGGCCGCACTGGAGTATAGGTTACACTGGAATATAGGCTGCACTTGAGTATAGGCTGCACTGGAGTATAGGTTGCACTGGAGTATAGGCTGCACTGGAGTATAGGTTGCACTGGAGTATAGGCTGCACTTGAGTATAGGCTGCACTGGAGTATAGGTTGCACTGGAGTATAGGTTGCACTGGAGTATAGGCTGCACTGGAGTATACTGGAGTGTAAGTTGCACAGGATTATAGGTGGCACTGGAGTATTGGTTGCACTGGAGTATAGGTTGCACTGGAGTATAGTGTTGTGTAGGTTGCACTGGAGTATAGGTTGCACTGGAGTATAGGTTGCACTGGATTATAGGTTGCACTGGAGTATAGGCTGCACTGAAGTATATATTGCACTGGAGTATAGGCTGCACTGGAGTATAGGTTGCACTGGAGTATAGGCTGCACTTGAGTATAGGCTGCACTGGAGTATAGGTTGCACTGGAGTATAGGTTGCACTGGAGTATAGGCTGCACTGGAGTATACTGGAGTGTAGGTTGCACTGGAGTATAGGTGGCACTGGAGTATTGGTTGCACAGGAGTATAGGTGGCACTGGAGTATTGGTTGCACTGGAGTATAGGTGGCGAGTATAGGTGGCACTGGAGTATTGGTTGCACAGGTGTATAGGTGGCACTGGAGTATTGGTTGCACTGGAGTATAGGCTGCACTGGAGTATAGGTTGCACTGGAGTATAGATTGCACTGGAGTATAGGCTGCACTGGAGTATAGGCTGCACTGGAGAATAGGTTGCACTTGAGTATTGGCTGCACTGGAGTATAGACTGCACTGGAGTATAGGTTGCACTGGAGTATAGGTTGCACTGGAGTATAGGCTGCACTGGAGTATAGACTGCACTGGAGTATAGGTTGCACTGGAGTATAGGCTGCACTGGAGTATAGGCTGCACTGGAGAATAGGTTGCACTTGAGTATAGGCTGCACTGGAGTATAGACTGCACTGGAGTATAGGCTGCACTGGAGTATAGGTTGCACTGGAGTATAGGCTGCACTGGAGTATAGATTACACTGGAGTATATGTTGCACTGGAGTATAGGCTGCACTGGAGTATAGGCTGCACTGGAGTATAGGCTGAACTGCAGTATAGGTTGCACTGGAGTATAGGTTGCACTGGAGTATAGGTTGCACTGGAGTATAGGCTGCACTGGAGTATAGGTTGCACTGGAGTATAGGTTGCACTGGAGTATAGGCTGCACTGGAGTATAGGTTGCACTGGAGTATAGGCTGCACTGGAGTATAGGCTGCACTGGAGTATAGGCTGCACTGGAGTATAGGCTGCACCGGAGTATAGGTTGCACTGGAGTATAGGCTGCACTGCAGTATAGGTTGCACTGGAGTATAGATTGCACTGGAGTATAGGTTGCACTGGAGTATAGGTTGCACTGCAGTATAGGCTGCACTGGAGTATAGGCTGCACTGGAGTATAGGTTGCACTGGAGTATAGGCTGCATTGGAGTATAGGTTGCACTGGAGTATAGGCTGCACTGCAGTATAGGTTGCACTGGAGTATAGGTTGCACTGGAGTATAGGCTGCACTGGAGTATAGGTTGCACTAGAGTATAGGTTGCACTGGAGTATAGGCTGCACTGGAGTATAGGTTGCACTGGAGTATAGGCTGCACTGGAGTATAGGCTGCACTGGAGTATAGGTTGCACTGGAGTATAGGTTGCACTGGAGTATAGGCTGCACTGGAGTATAGGTTGCACTGGAATATAGGTTGCACTGGAGTATAGTTTGCACTGGAGTATAGGTTGAACTGGAGTATAGGCTGCACTGGAGTATAGGCTGCACTGGAGTATAGGTTGCACTTGAGTAAAGTTTGCACTGGAGTATAGGTTGCACTGGAGTATAGGCTGTACTGGAGTATAGGTTGCACTGGAGTATAGGTTGCACTTGAGTATAGTTTGCACTGGAGTATAGGTTGCACTGGAGTATAGGCTGCACTGGATTATAGGTTGTACTGGAGTATAGGTTACAGTGGAGTATAGGCTGCACTGGAGTATAGGTTGCACTGGAGTATAGGTTGCACTGGAGTATAGGTTGCACTGGAGTAAAGGTTGCACTGGAGTATAGTAGGTTGCACTGGAGTATAGGCTGCACTGGAGTACTGGAGTGTAGGTTGCACAGGAGTATAGGTGGCACTGGAGTATTGGTTGCACTGGAGTATAGGTTGCACTGGAGTATACTGGAGTGTAGGTTGCACTGGAGTATAGGTTGCACTGGAGTATAGGTTGCACTGGATTATAGGTTGCACTGGAGTATATGCTGCACTGAAGTATATATTGCACTGGAGTATAGGCTGCACTGGAGTATAGGTTGCACTGGAGTATAGGCTGCACTTGAGTATAGGCTGCACTGGAGTATAGGTTGCACTGGAGTATTGGTTGCACTGGAGTATAGGCAGCACTTGAGTATACTGGAGTGTAGGTTGCACTGGAGTATAGGTGGCACTGGAGTATTGGTTGCACAGGAGTATAGGTGGCACTGGAGTATTGGTTGCACTGGAGTATAGGTTGCACTGGAGTATACTGGAGTGTAGGTTGCACTGGAGTATAGGCTGCACTGGAGTATAGGTTGCACTGGAGTATAGATTGCATTGGAGTATAGGCTGCACTGGAGTATAGGCTGCACTGGAGAATAGGTTGCACTTGAGTATAGGCTGCACTGGAGTATAGGTTGCACTGGAGTATAGGCTGCACTGGAGTATAGGTTGCACTGGAGTATAGGTTGCACTGGAGTTTAGGTTGCACTGGAGTATAGGTTGCACTGGAGTATAGGTTGCACTGGAGTATAGGTTGCACTGGAGTATAGGTTGCACTGGAGTATAGGTTGCACTGGATTATAGGTTGCACTGGAGTATAGGCTGCACTGAAGTATATATTGCACTGGAGTATAGGTTGCACTGGAGTATAGGCTGCACTGGAGTATAGGCTGCACTGGAGTACAGATTGCACTGGAGTATAGTTTGCACTGGAGTATAGGCCGCACTGGAGTATAGGTTACACTGGAATATAGGCTACACTTGAGTATAGGCTGCACTGGAGTATAGGTTGCACTGGAGTATAGGCTGCACTGGAGTATAGGTTGCACTGGAGTATAGGCTGCACTTGAGTATAGGCTGCACTGGAGTATAGGTTGCACTGGAGTATAGGTTGCACTGGAGTATAGGTTGCACTGGATTATAGGTTGCACTGGAGTATAGGCTGCACTGAAGTATATATTGCACTGGAGTATAGGCTGCACTGGAGTATAGGTTGCACTGGAGTATAGGGGGCACTGGAGTATTGGTTGCACAGGAGTATAGGTGGCACTTGAGTATTGGTTGCACTGGAGTATAGGTTGCACTGGAGTATACTGGAGTGTAGGTTGCACTGGAGTATAGGCTGCACTGGAGTATAGGCTGCACTGGAGTATAGGTTGCACTGGAGTATAGGTTGCACTGGAGTATAGGCTGCACTGGAGTATAGGTTGCACTGGAGTATAGGTTGCACTGGAGTATAGTTTGCACTGGAGTATAGGTTGAACTGGAGTATAGGCTGCACTGGAGTATAGGCTGCACTGGAGTATAGGTTGCACTTGATTATAGTTTGCTCTGGAGTATAGGTTGCACTGGAGTATAGGCTGCACTGGAGTATAGGTTGCACTGGAGTATAGGTTGCACTTGAGTATAGTTTGCACTGGAGTATAGGTTGCACTGGAGTATAGGCTGCACTGGAGTATAGGTTGCACTGGAGTATAGGGGGCACTGGAGTATTGGTTGCACAGGAGTATAGGTGGCACTTGAGTATTGGTTGCACTGGAGTATAGGTTGCACTGGAGTATACTGGAGTGTAGGTTGCACTGGAGTATAGGCTGCACTTGAGTATAGGCTGCACTGGAGTATAGGTTGCACTGGAGTATAGGTTGCACTGGAGTATAGGTTGCACTGGATTATAGGTTGCACTGGAGTATAGGCTGCACTGAAGTATATATTGCACTGGAGTATAGGCTGCACTGGAGTATAGGTTGCACTGGAGTATAGGCTGCACTGGAGTATAGGTTGCACTGGAGTATAGGTTGCACTGGAGTATAGGTTGCACTGGAGTAAAGGTTGCACTGGAGTATAGTAGGTTGCACTGGAGTATAGGCTGCACTGGAGTACTGGAGTGTAGGTTGCACAGGAGTATAGGTGGCACTGGAGTATTGGTTGCACTGGAGTATAGGTTGCACTGGAGTATACTGGAGTGTAGGTTGCACTGGAGTATAGGTTGCACTGGAATATAGGTTGCACTGGATTATAGGTTGCACTGGAGTATATGCTGCACTTAAGTATATATTGCACTGGAGTATAGGCTGCACTGGAGTATAGGTTGCACTGGAGTATAGGCTGCACTTGAGTATAGGCTGCACTGGAGTATAGGTTGCACTGGAGTATTGGTTGCACTGGAGTATAGGCAGCACTTGAGTATACTGGAGTGTAGGTTGCACTGGAGTATAGGTGGCACTGGAGTATTGGTTGCACAGGAGTATAGGTGCCACTGGAGTATTGGTTGCACTGGAGTATAGGTTGCACTGGAGTATACTGGAGTGTAGGTTGCACTGGAGTATAGGCTGCACTGGAGTATAGGTTGCACTGGAGTATAGATTGCATTGGAGTATAGGCTGCACTGGAGTATAGGCTGCACTGGAGAATAGGTTGCACTTGAGTATAGGCTGCACTGGAGTATAGGTTGCACTGGAGTATAGGCTGCACTGGAGTATAGGTTGCACTGGAGTATAGGCTGCACTGGAGTATAGGCTGCACTGGAGTATTGGTTGCACTGGAGTATAGGTTGCACTGGAGTATAGGTTGCACTGGAGTATAGGTTGCACTGGAGTATAGGTTGCACTGGAGTATAGGTTGCACTGGAGTATAGGTTGCACTGGAGTATTGGTTGCACTGGAGTATAGGTTGCACTGGAGTATACTGGAGTGTAGGTTGCACTGGAGTATAGGTTGCACTGGAGTATAGGTTGCACTGGATTATAGGTTGCACTGGAGTATAGGCTGCACTGAAGTATATATTGCACTGGAGTATAGGCTGCACTGGAGTATAGGTTGCACTGGAGTATAGGTTGCACTGGAGTATAGGTTGCACTGGAGTATAGGTTGCACTGGAGTATAGATTGCACTGGAGTATAGGTTGCACTGGAGTATAGGCTGCACTGCAGGATAGGCTGCACTGGAGTATAGGTTGCACTGGAGTATAGGCTGCACTGGAGTATAGTTTGCACTGGAGTATAGGCTGCACTGGAGTATAGGTTGCACTGGAGTATAGGTTCCACTGGAGTATAGGTTGCACTGGAGTATAGGTTGCACTGGAGTATAGGCTCCACTGGAGTATAGTTTGCACTGGAGTATAGGTTGCAATGGAGTATAGGTTGCACTGGAGTATAGGCTGCACTGGAGTATAGGCTGCACTGGAGTACAGATTGCACTGGAGTATAGTTTGCACTGGAGTATAGGCCGCACTGGAGTATAGGTTACACTGGAATATAGGCTACACTTGAGTATAGGCTGCACTGGAGTATAGGTTGCACTGGAGTATAGGCTGCACTGGAGTATAGGTTGCACTGGAGTATAGGCTGCACTTGAGTATAGGCTGCACTGGAGTATAGGTTGCACTGGAGTATAGGTTGCACTGGAGTATAGGCTGCACTGGAGTATACTGGAGTGTAAGTTGCACAGGAGTATAGGTGGCACTGGAGTATTGGTTGCACTGGAGTATAGGTTGCACTGAATATACTGGAGTGTAGGTTGCACTGGAGTATAGGTTACACTGGAGTATAGGTTGCACTGGATTATAGGTTGCACTGGAGTATAGGCTGCACTGAAGTATATATTGCACTGGAGTATAGGCTGCACTGGAGTATAGGTTGCACTGGAGTATAGGCTGCACTTGAGTATAGGCTGAACTGGAGTATAGGTTGCACTGGAGTATAGGTTGCACTGGAGTATAGGCTGCACTGGAGTATACTGGAGTGTAGGTTGCACTGGAGTATAGGTGGCACTGGAGTATTGGTTGCACAGGAGTATAGGTGGCACTGGAGTATTGGTTGCACTGGAGTATAGGTTGCACTGGAGTATACTGGAGTGTAGGTTGCACTGGAGTATAGGCTCCACTGGAGTATAGGTTGCACTGGAGTATAGATTGCACTGGAGTATAGGCTGCACTGGAGTATAGGCTGCACTGGAGAATAGGTTGCACTTGAGTATAGGCTGCACTGGAGTATAGACTGCACTGGAGTATAGGTTGCACTGGAGTATAGGTTGCACTGGAGTATAGGCTGCACTGGAGTATAGACTGCACTGGAGTATAGGTTGCACTGGAGTATAGGCTGCACTGGAGTATAGGCTGCACTGGAGTATAGGCTGCACTGGAGAATAGGTTGCACTTGAGTCTAGGCTGCACTGGGGTATAGACTGCACTGGAGTATAGGCTGCACTGGAGTATAGGCTGCACTGGAATATAGATTACACTGGAGTATAGGTTACACCGGAGTATAGGCTGCACTGGAGTATAGGCTGCACTGGAGTATAGGTTGCACTGGAGTATAGGTTGCACTGGATTATAGGTAGCACTGGAGTATAGGCTGCACTGCAGTATAGGTGGCACTGGAGTATAGGTTGCACTGGAGTATAGGTTGCACTGGAGTATAGGCTGCACTGGAGTATAGGTTGCACTGGAGTATAGGTTGCACTGGAGTATAGGCTGCACTGGAGTATAGGTTGCACTGGAGTATAGGCTGCACTGGAGTATAGGTTGCACTGGAGTATTGGTTGCACTGGAGTATAGGCAGCACTTGAGTATACTGGAGTGTAGGTTGCACTGGAGTATAGGTGGCACTGGAGTATTGGTTGCACAGGAGTATAGGTGCCACTGGAGTATTGGTTGCACTGGAGTATAGGTTGCACTGGAGTATACTGGAGTGTAGGTTGCACTGGAGTATAGGCTGCACTGGAGTATAGGTTGCACTGGAGTATAGATTGCATTGGAGTATAGGCTGCACTGGAGTATAGGCTGCACTGGAGAATAGGTTGCACTTGAGTATAGGCTGCACTGGAGTATAGGTTGCACTGGAGTATAGGCTGCACTGGAGTATAGGTTGCACTGGAGTATAGGCTGCACTGGAGTATAGGCTGCACTGGAGTATTGGTTGCACTGGAGTATAGGTTGCACTGGAGTATAGGTTGCACTGGAGTATAGGTTGCACTGGAGTATAGGTTGCACTGGAGTATAGGTTGCACTGGAGTATAGGTTGCACTGGAGTATTGGTTGCACTGGAGTATAGGTTGCACTGGAGTATACTGGAGTGTAGGTTGCACTGGAGTATAGGTTGCACTGGAGTATAGGTTGCACTGGATTATAGGTTGCACTGGAGTATAGGCTGCACTGAAGTATATATTGCACTGGAGTATAGGCTGCACTGGAGTATAGGTTGCACTGGAGTATAGGTTGCACTGGAGTATAGGTTGCACTGGAGTATAGGTTGCACTGGAGTATAGATTGCACTGGAGTATAGGTTGCACTGGAGTATAGGCTGCACTGCAGGATAGGCTGCACTGGAGTATAGGTTGCACTGGAGTATAGGCTGCACTGGAGTATAGTTTGCACTGGAGTATAGGCTGCACTGGAGTATAGGTTGCATTGGAGTATAGGTTCCACTGGAGTATAGGTTGCACTGGAGTATAGGTTGCACTGGAGTATAGGCTCCACTGGAGTATAGTTTGCACTGGAGTATAGGTTGCAATGGAGTATAGGTTGCACTGGAGTATAGGCTGCACTGGAGTATAGGCTGCACTGGAGTACAGATTGCACTGGAGTATAGTTTGCACTGGAGTATAGGCCGCACTGGAGTATAGGTTACACTGGAATATAGGCTACACTTGAGTATAGGCTGCACTGGAGTATAGGTTGCACTGGAGTATAGGCTGCACTGGAGTATAGGTTGCACTGGAGTATAGGCTGCACTTTAGTATAGGCTGCACTGGAGTATAGGTTGCACTGGAGTATAGGTTGCACTGGAGTATAGGCTGCACTGGAGTATACTGGAGTGTAAGTTGCACAGGAGTATAGGTGGCACTGGAGTATTGGTTGCACTGGAGTATAGGTTGCACTGAATATACTGGAGTGTAGGTTGCACTGGAGTATAGGTTGCACTGGAGTATAGGTTGCACTGAATTATAGGTTGCACTGGAGTATAGGCTGCACTGAAGTATATATTGCACTGGAGTATAGGCTGCACTGGAGTATAGGTTGCACTGGAGTATAGGCTGCACTTGAGTATAGGCTGCACTGGAGTATAGGTTGCACTGGAGTATAGGTTGCACTGGAGTATAGGCTGCACTGGAGTATACTGGAGTGTAGGTTGCACTGGAGTATAGGCTCCACTGGAGTATAGGTTGCACTGGAGTATAGATTGCACTGGAGTATAGGCTGCACTGGAGTATAGGCTGCACTGGAGAATAGGTTGCACTTGAGTATAGGCTGCACTGGAGTATAGACTGCACTGGAGTATAGGTTGCACTGGAGTATAGGTTGCACTGGAGTATAGGCTGCACTGGAGTATAGACTGCACTGGAGTATAGGTTGCACTGGAGTATAGGCTGCACTGGAGTATAGGCTGCACTGGAGTATAGGCTGCACTGGAGAATAGGTTGCACTTGAGTATAGGCTGCACTGGAGTATAGACTGCACTGGAGTATAGGCTGCACTGGAGTATAGGCTGCACTGGAATATAGATTACACTGGAGTATAGGTTACACCGGAGTATAGGCTGCACTGGAGTATAGGCTGCACTGGAGTATAGGTTGCACTGGAGTATAGGTTGCACTGGATTATAGGTAGCACTGGAGTATAGGCTGCACTGCAGTATAGGTGGCACTGGAGTATAGGTTGCACTGGAGTATAGGTTGTACTGGAGTATAGGCTGCACTGGAGTATAGGTTGCACTGGAGTATAGGTTGCACTGGAGTATAGGCTGCACTGGAGTATAGGTTGCACTGGAGTATAGGCTGCACTGGAGTATAGGCTGCACTGGAGTATAGGCTGCACTGGAGTATAGGCTGCACTGGAGTATAGGCTGCACTGGAGTATAGGTTGCACTGGAGTATAGGCTGCACTGCAGTATAGGTTGCACTGGAGTATAGATTGCACTGGAGTATAGGTTGCACTGGAGTATAGGTTGCACTGGAGTATAGGCTGCACTGGAGTATAGGTTGCACTAGAGTATAGGTTGCACTGGAGTATAGGTTGCACTGGAGTATAGGTTGCACTGGAGTATAGGCTGCACTGGAGTATAGATTACACTGGAGTATAGGTTGCACTGGAGTATAGGCTGCACTGGAGTATAGGTTGCACTGGAGTGTATAGGCTGCACTGGAGTATAGGCTGCACTGGAGTATAGGTTGCACTGGAGTATAGGTTGCACTGGAGTAAAGGTTGCACTGGAGTGTAGGTTGCACTGGAGTATAGGCTGCACTGGGGTATAGGCTGCACTGGAGTATAGGTTGCACTGGAGTATAGGCTGCACTGCTGTATAGGCTGCACTGGAGTATAGGTTGCACTGGAGTATATGTTGCACTGGAGTAAAGGTTGCACTGGAGTATAGGTTGCACTGGAGTATAGGTTGCACTGGAGTATAGGTTGCACTGGAGTATAGGTTGCACTGGAGTATAGGTTGCACTGGAGTAAAGGTTGCACTGGAGTATAGGCTGCACTACAGTATAGGTTGCACTGGAGTATAGGTTGCACTGGAGTATAGGTTGCACTGGAGTATTGGTTGCACAGGAGTATAGGGGCCACTGGAGTATTGGTTGCACTGGAGTATAGGTTGCACTGGAGTATACTGGAGTGTAGGTTGCACTGGAGTATAGGCTGCACTGGAGTATAGGTTGCACTGGAGTATAGATTGCACTGGAGTATAGGCTGCACTGGAGTATAGGCAGCACTGGAGAATAGGTTGCACTTGAGTATAGGCTGCACTGGAGTATAGACTGCACTGGAGTATAGGTTGCACTGAAGTATAGGTTGCACTGGAGTATAGGCTGCACTGGAGTATAGACTGCACTGGAGTATAGGTTGCACTGGAGTATAGGTTGCACTGGAGTATAGGTTGCACTGGAGTATAGATTGCACTCGAGTATAGGTTGCACTGGAGTATAGGCTGCACTGGAGTATAGGCTGCACTGGAGAATAGGTTGCACTTGTGTATAGGCTGCACTGGAGTATAGACTGCACTGGAGTATAGGCTGCACTGGAGTATAGGCTGCACTGGAGTATAGATTACACTGGAGTATAGGTTGCACTGGAGTATAGGCTGCACTGGAGTATAGGCTGCACTGGAGTATAGGTTGCACTGGAGTATAGGTTGCACTGGAGTATAGGTGCACTGGAGTATAGGTGGCACTGGAGTATAGGTTGCACTGCATGTATAGGCTGCACTGGAGTATAGGCTGCACTGGAGTATAGGTTGCACTGGAGTATAGGTTGCACTGGAGTATAGGCTGCACTGGAGTATAGGTTGCACTGGAGTATAGGCTGCACTGGAGTATAGGCTGCACTGGAGTATAGGCTGCACTGGAGTATAGGTTGCACTGGAGTATAGGCTGCACTGGAGTATAGGCTGCACTGGAGAATAGGTTGCACTTGAGTATAGGCTGCACTGGAGTATAGACTGCACTGGAGTATAGGCTGCACTGGAGTATAGGCTGCACTGGAGTATAGATTACACTGGAGTATAGGTTGCACTGGAGTATAGGCTGCACTGGAGTATAGGCTGCACTGGAGTATAGGTTGCACTGGAGTATAGGTTGCACTGGAGTATAGGTTGTACTGGAATATAGGCTGCACTGCAGTACAGGTGGCACTGTAGTATAGGTTGCACTGGAGTATAGGTTGCACTGCATGTATAGGCTGCACTGGAGTATAGGCTGCACTGGAGTATAGGTTGTTGCACTGGAGTATAGGTTGCACTGGAGTATAGGTTGCACTGGAGTATAGGCTGCACTGGAGTATAGGTTGCACTGGAGTATAGGCTGCACTGGAGTATAGGCTGTACTGGAGTATAGGCTGCACTGGAGTATAGGTTGCACTTGAGTATAGTTTGCACTGGAGTATAGGTTGCACTGGAGTATAGGCTGCACTGGAGTATAGGTTGCACTGGAGTATAGGTTACAGTGGAGTATAGGCTGCACTGGAGTATAGGTTGCACTGGAGTATAGGTTGCACTGGAGTATAGGTTGCACTGGAGTATAGGCTGCACTGGAGTATAGGCTGCACTGGAGAATAGGTTGCACTTGTGTATAGGCTGCACTGGAGTATAGACTGCACTGGAGTATAGGCTGCACTGGAGTATAGGCTGCACTGGAGTATAGATTACACTGGAGTATAGGTTGCACTGGAGTATAGGCTGCACTGGAGTATAGGCTGCACTGGAGTATAGGTTGCACTGGAGTATAGGTTGCACTGGAGTATAGGTGCACTGGAGTATAGGTGGCACTGGAGTATAGGTTGCACTGCATGTATAGGCTGCACTGGAGTATAGGCTGCACTGGAGTATAGGTTGCACTGGAGTATAGGTTGCACTGGAGTATAGGCTGCACTGGAGTATAGGTTGCACTGGAGTATAGGCTGCACTGGAGTATAGGCTGCACTGGAGTATAGGCTGCACTGGAGTATAGGTTGCACTGGAGTATAGGCTGCACTGGAGTATAGGCTGCACTGGAGAATAGGTTGCACTTGAGTATAGGCTGCACTGGAGTATAGACTGCACTGGAGTATAGGCTGCACTGGAGTATAGGCTGCACTGGAGTATAGATTACACTGGAGTATAGGTTGCACTGGAGTATAGGCTGCACTGGAGTATAGGCTGCACTGGAGTATAGGTTGCACTGGAGTATAGGTTGCACTGGAGTATAGGTTGTACTGGAATATAGGCTGCACTGCAGTACAGGTGGCACTGTAGTATAGGTTGCACTGGAGTATAGGTTGCACTGCATGTATAGGCTGCACTGGAGTATAGGCTGCACTGGAGTATAGGTTGTTGCACTGGAGTATAGGTTGCACTGGAGTATAGGTTGCACTGGAGTATAGGCTGCACTGGAGTATAGGTTGCACTGGAGTATAGGCTGCACTGGAGTATAGGCTGTACTGGAGTATAGGCTGCACTGGAGTATAGGTTGCACTTGAGTATAGTTTGCACTGGAGTATAGGTTGCACTGGAGTATAGGCTGCACTGGAGTATAGGTTGCACTGGAGTATAGGTTACAGTGGAGTATAGGCTGCACTGGAGTATAGGTTGCACTGGAGTATAGGTTGCACTGGAGTATAGGTTGCACTGGAGTAAAGGTTGCACTGGAGTATAGGTTGCACTGGAGTATAGGCTGCACTGGAGTATAGGTTGCACTAGAGTATAGGTTGCACTGGAGTATAGGTTGCACTGGAGTATAGGTTGCACTGGAGTATAGGCTGCACTAGAGTATAGATTACACTGGAGTATAGGTTGCACTGGAGTATAGGCTGCACTGGAGTATAGGTTGCACTGGAGTGTATAGGCTGCACTGGAGTATAGGCTGCACTGGAGTATAGGTTGCACTGGAGTATAGGTTGCACTGGAGTAAAGGTTGCACTGGAGTATAGGTTGCACTGGAGTATAGGCTGCACTGGAGTATAGGCTGCACTAGAGTATAGGTTGCACTGGAGTATAGGTTGCACTGGAGTAAAGGTTGCACTGGAGTATAGGCTGCACTGGAGTATAGGTTGCACTGGAGTATAGGCTGCACTGGAGTATAGGCTGCACTGGAGTATAGGTTGCACTGGAGTATAGGTTGCACTGGAGTATAGGTTGCACTGGAGTATAGGTTGCACTGGAGTATAGGTTGCACTGGAGTATAGGTTGCACTGAAGTATAGGTTGCACTGGAGTATAGGTTGCACTGCATCAGTGTGACCACTGTTGGTGATATATCACCAGATCTGGTGATATTGAGGTGGACCTGGTGATCTGGTTGTTGTTTTTACAAAAAGCCTCAAAATCTGGTGATATTTGGAAAATTTGGTTCCTCTCTCGTGACTAGACCAGAGTCACCAGACCCATTTCCGTCCTATTTGGTCAAGCGAATGGGTAAGGGGTCTGGCTAGCAAGACTTGACTTGTTCGTTCAACAGTAAACAGTTCAACAGCTTACAGCTTAAACTTCGTTGAAGTTCAGTTGAAGTTCGTTCTGTGGTAAGTGAGGTTTTGTTTGCTTTGTTTTCTTTCTTGTTTTCCCGTCTTTCGCTTGTGCTTTCCATCACTATTATCTTATTTTCTTTGCTTTCCATAGCCTGGCCTTGTTAGTAAGGACTACAAGAGTAGTATGCCTACCCTTACCCTACCCTCACAGGCTCACAGTTTCTCCTTGAATCCTACCCACTTTGACTTGACTTTCTGTTCGTGGGATGGAGCCACCTCCAAGGAAAAAGCAAAAATGGTACTTCCACTCCTTCAACAAACAGTGGCTCGAAGATCCAGACTTCCGGGAATGGATTCAAGAGGATGAGACCCGGGGTGGGACAGGCGCGAAGTGCCGGGTTTGCAACCTTGTCCTGAGCAACCCCAACAAGGGAGCCCTCCTCATCCACTTGAAGTCCAACCGACATGTAGCAAACATGGCTGCGAGGCAAAACTCAATGGACCTGAGGACAGTCTTTTCCAAGGTTGAACCCATGGCAGTGCCTTTGGCGCATCAAGTCGCAGAAGCGGAACTGATGCTGGCTGCGTTTTTGACCGAACACAACGTCTCCATGAGATCATGTCATCATTTGTGTGATATGCTCAAGGTTGCATTCCCTGACAGCAAAATTGCCAAGGCACTAGCCATGAAGCGCACAAAGGTGTCGTATATCGTGAAGGAGGGGATTGCAGTCCAGGAAGAAGAATGTGTGATCCGGGCGTGCAAGGAGGGATTTTTCTCCCTTCTAATCGATGAGTCGACGGACATCAGCGTGTCCCAAGTCCTCGCGATCGTGGTTCGGTGTTACAATAGCCAAGAAATGGCTACGAAGGACTTGTACCTGGACTCAGTCGACGTCAAAGATGGGACTGCTGCAGGGCTGTATGCTGCTGTGAAGATGAGTCTTGGGACGAAGGACATTCCGATCAAGAATTTAGTCGGTTTAGGCGCAGATAATTGTGCCACCATGATGGGTGTGAGGGGTGGGTTTCAACAACTCCTAAAGGCTGATGTTCCCAACCTCTTTGTGATGGGGTGTGTCTGTCACTCTTTTCATCTCTGTGCATCAAAAGCGGCGGAGCAGCTTCCGAGCTGGCTGGAGGGCTTGCTTCGCAACATCTCGTCTTACTTTCAGAGGAGCAGCAAAAGACAGAACGAATTCAGGCTCATCCAGGATATGTTGCACATGGAACAGAAGAAGATGCTCAAGCTGAGCCAAACGAGATGGCTCTCCCGAGGACAAGTCATCGGGAGGATTTTGCAGCAGTGGGAGGCTCTGATTGCATATTTCAGGGCACAGGCCGACGTGGAGAAGGTCGAGCGGGATAATTGCGTGGTCATCTTTCATGCCCTGGATAACTGTGGAACCAAGCCAATGCTCCTTTTCCTCAGGTACATACTCAAACGGATCGAATGAATCTTGAATTCCAATCGGAGGACTTTCGCCTGCATCAAGTCAGTAGCGCAATAAGTGGAGAGTACCGGAGTTTACTCAGTCTTTTCATCAAGGATGCTGTGCTCGTCAGAGAGAAATTGGCTGATATCAACCCTTCCAATCCGGGTCTCTTCAGAGGAATAAAGGAGATTGATCTGGGAGGAGCATGCCTCGCCAGGATCGGGATCATGGGAAATGCTGAAGAAACTTTCCGGCGAGACTGTTTGAAGTTCTTGGTCGAAGTTTGCAAGCAAATCCGGAAACGATTCGACTTCAGTGAGACCAGCGTGATCGCTTCCATGCGATTCCTCGATCCGTCGGAAGCACTCAATCCCTCGCCTGCACTATCCTCACTTTCAGGTCTTGCTATCCAGTTTCCCTCTGTGGTTCGGGAGGACGAGCTAGACGATCTCCACGACGAGTGGAAATCAGTCCGTCTGTCGAGGGAAATCCTACGAGATGTGGGCATGTCTGAGGGGGATCTTCCCCCGAAGTTCTGGGGAATGCTCGGAAAACTGAAGGATGGGTTGGGGAACCCTAGGTTTCCCATTCTCACCAGGTTTGTGTCTGCCATGATGTGTCTGCCACATACGACAGCCTCGGTGGAAAGAGTCTTCAGCAAAGTCAACAGAATCAAGGATCCGGGCTCAAATCGTCTCCTCACCGAAACTGTGAAAGCTCGTCTCCTCGCAGGCCAATCGATTTTGGAGGATGGGGGTTGTGTTAAATGGAGACCCGGCGTGAAGTTGGTGCAAAGAGCGGTCAGAGGCAACCTGTGGAAAGCCTCGAGAGAAAGGGAGGAAAGGAAGCGAAAGGAGAACCCGACTGTCGAAGCAGGAGAGGAGGTGGAAGAGCAAACTGAAGCCGACGATATGGCGCTTCTCTTCTTAGCAGGATAAGGAAGAATTTTTGCATGAAATGGGGAAAAAAGTATCATTTTTTTCCATTGAAATTTTTTCGTTAAATGAATTTATTTTCTTCCTTCTATGAAATTTTTGTCTATGAAATTTTTGACCCGGTTTATGACAAGATAAATTGAGTTTGTGACTAGATACAATTGACTTTTTCGCACCTGGTGATATCTGCCATTATCTGGTGATATTTGGCCAAGGATCTGGTGATCCTCTGGCTGGCCTGGTGGTCACACTGCACTGCATGTATAGGCTGCACTGGAGTATAGGCTGCACTGGAGTATAGGTTGCACTGGAGTATAGGTTGCACTGGAGTATAGGCTGCACTGGAGTATAGGTTGCACTGGAGTATAGGCTGCACTGGAGTATAGGCTGCACTGGAGTATAGGCTGCACTGGAGTATAGGTTGCACTGGAGTATAGGCTGCACTGGAGTATAGGTTACACTGGAGTATAGGTTGCACTGGAGTATAGGCTGCACTGGAGTATAGGTTGCACTGGAGTATAGGTTGCACTGGAGTATAGGCTGCACTGGAGTATAGGCTGCACTGGAGTATAGGCTGCACTGGAGTATAGGCTGCACTGGAGTATAGGCTGCACTGGAGTATAGGTTGCACTGGAGTATAGGCTGCACTGGAGTATAGGTTGTACTGGAGTATAGGTTGCACTGGAGTATTGTTTGCACTGGAGTATAGGTTGCACTGGAGTATAGGCTGCACTGGATTATAGGCTGCACTGGAGTATAGGTTGCACTTGAGTATAGTTTGCACTCGAGTATAGGTTGCACTGGAGTATAGGCTGCACTGGAGTATAGGTTGCACTGGAGTATAGGTTGCACTTGAGTATAGTTTGCACTGGAATATAGGTTGCACTGGAGTATAGGCTGCACTGGATTATAGGTTGCACTGGAGTATAGGTTACAGTGGAGTATAGTCTGCACTGGAGTATAGGTTGCACTGGAGTATAGGTTGCACTGGAGTATAGGTTGCACTGGAGTAAAGGTTGCACTGGAATATAGGTTGCACTGGAGTATAGGCTGCACTGGAGTATAGGTTACAGTGGAGTATAGGCTGCACTGGAGTATAGGCTGCACTGGAGTATAGGTTGCACTGGAGTATAGGTTGCACTTGAGTATAGTTTGCACTGGAGTATAGGTTGCACTGGAGTATAGGCTGCACTGGAGTATAGGTTGCACTGGAGTATAGGTTACAGTTGAGTATAGGCTGCACTGGAGTATAGGTTGCACTGGAGTATAGGTTGCACTGGAGTATAGGTTGCACTGGAGTAAAGGTTGCACTGGAGTATAGGTTGCACTGGAGTATAGGCTGCACTGGAGTATAGGTTGCACTAGAGTATAGGTTGCACTGGAGTATAGGTTGCACTGGAGTATAGGTTGCACTGGAGTATAGGCTGCACTGGAGTATAGATTACACTGGAGTATAGGTTGCACTGGAGTATAGGCTGCACTGGAGTATAGGTTGCATTGGAGTGTATAGGCTGCACTGGAGTATAGGCTCCACTGGAGTATAGGTTGCACTGGAGTATAGGTTGCACTGGAGTAAAGGTTGCACTGGAGTATAGGTTGCACTGGAGTATAGGCTGCACTGGAGTATAGGCTGCACTAGAGTATAGGTTGCACTGGAGTATAGGTTGAACTGGAGTAAAGGTTGCACTGGAGTATAGGCTGCACTGGAGTATAGGTTGCACTGGAGTATAGGCTGCACTGGAGTATAGGCTGCACTGGAGTATAGGTTGCACTGGAGTATAGGTTGCACTGGAGTATAGGTTGCACTGGAGTATAGGTTTCACTGGAGTATAGATTGCACTGGAGTATAGGTTGCACTGGGGTATAGGTTGCACTGCATGTATAGGCTGCACTGGAGTATAGGCTGCACTGGAGTATAGGTTGCACTGGAGTATAGGTTGCACTGGAGTATAGGCTGCACTGGAGTATAGGTTGCACTGGAGTATAGGCTGCACTGGAGTATAGGCTGCACTGGAGTATAGGCTGCACTGGAGTATAGGTTGCACTGGAGTATAGGCTGCACTGGAGTATAGGCTGCACTGGAGAATAGGTTGCACTTGAGTATAGGCTGCACTGGAGTATAGACTGCACTGGAGTATAGGCTGCACTGGAGTATAGGCTGCACTGGAGTATAGATTACACTGGAGTATAGGTTGCACTGGAGTATAGGCTGCACTGGAGTATAGGCTGCACTGGAGTATAGGTTGCACTGGAGTATAGGTTGCACTGGAGTATAGGTTGCACTGGAATATAGGCTGCACTGCAGTACAGGTGGCACTGTAGTATAGGTTGCACTGGAGTATAGGTTGCACTGCATGTATAGGCTGCACTGGAGTATAGGCTGCACTGGAGTATAGGTTGTTGCACTGGAGTATAGGTTGCACTGGAGTATAGGTTGCACTGGAGTATAGGCTGCACTGAAGTATAGGTTGCACTGGAGTATAGGTTGCACTGGAGTATAGGTTGCACTGGAGTATAGGTTGCACTGGAGTATAGGTTGCACTGCAGTATAGGTTGCACTGGAGTATAGATTGCACTGGAGTATAGATTGCACTGGAGTATAGGTTGCACTGGAGTATAGGTTGCACTGGAGTATAGGTTGCACTGGAGTATTGGTTGCACAGGAGTATAGGTGGCACTGGAGTATTGGTTGCACTGGAGTATAGGTGGCACTGGAGTATAGGTTGCACTGGAGTATAGGCTGCACAGGTGGCACTGGAGTATAGGTTGCACTGGAGTATAGGCTGCACTGGAATATAGGTTGCACTGGAGTATAGGTTGCACTGGAGTATAGGTTGCACTGGAGTATAGGTTGCACTGGAGTATAGGTTGCACTGGAGTATAGGTTGCACTGGAGTATAGGCTGCACTGGAGTATAGGTTGCACTGGAGTATAGGTTGCACTGGAGTATAGGCTGCACTGGAGTATTGGTTGCACTGGAGTATAGGTTGCACTGGAGTATAGGTTGCACTGGAGTATAGGCTGCACTGTATATAGGTTGCACTGGAGTATAGGTTGCACTGGAGTATAGGCTGTACTGGAGTATAGGCTGCACTGGAGTATAGGTTGCACTGGAGTATAGGTTGCACTGGAGTATAGGTTGCACTGGAGTATAGGTTGCACTGGAGTATAGGTTGCACTGCAGTATAGGTTGCACTGGAGTATAGGTTACACTGGAGTATAGGCTGCACTGGAGTATAGGTTGCACTAGAGTGTAGGTTGCACTGGAGTGTAGGCTGCACTGGAGTGTAGGTTGCACTGGAGTATAGGCTGCACTGGAGTATAGGCTGCACTGGAGTATAGGTTGCACTGGAGTATAGGCTGCACTGGAGTATAGGTTGCACTGGAGTATAGGTTGCACTGGAGTATAGGTTGCACTGCAGTATAGGTTGCACTGGAGTATAGATTGCACTGGAGTATAGATTGCACTGGAGTATAGGTTGCACTGGAGTATAGGTTGCACTGGAGTATAGGTTGCACTGGAGTATAGGTTGCACTGGAGTATAGGTTGCACTGGAGTATAGGCTGCACTGGAGTATAGGCTGCACTGGAGTATAGGTTGCACTGGAATATAGGCTGCACTTGACTATAGGTTGCACTGTAGTATAGGTTGCACTGGAGTATTGGTTGCACAGGAGTATAGGTGGCACTGGAGTATTGGTTGCACTGGAGTATAGGTGGCACTGGAGTATAGGTTGCACTGGAGTATAGGCTGCACTGGAGTATAGGTTGCAATGGAGTATAGGTTGCACTGGAGTATAGGTTGCACTGGAGTATAGGCTGCACTGGAATATAGGTTGCACTGGAGTATAGGTTGCACTGGAGTATAGGTTGCACTGGAGTATAGGTTGCACTGGAATATAGGTTGCACTGGAGTATAGGTTGCACTGGAGTATAGGCTGCACTGGAGTATAGGTTGCACTGGAGTATAGGTTGCACTGGAGTATAGGCTTCACTGGAGTATAGGCTGCACTGGAGTATAGGCTGCACTGGAGTATAGGTTGCACTGGAGTATAGGTTGCACTGGAGTATAAGTTGCACTGGAGTATAGGTTGCACTGGAGTATAGGTTGCACTGGAGTATAGGCTGCACTGGAGTATAGGTTGCACTGGAGTATAGGCTGCACTGGAGTATAGGCTGCACTGGAGTATAGGCTGCACTGGAGTATAGGTTGCACAGGAGTATAGGCTGCACTGGAGTATAGGCTGCACTGGAGAATAGGTTGCACTTGAGTATAGGCTGCACTGGAGTATAGACTGCACTGGAGTATAGGCTGCACTGGAGTATAGGCTGCACTGGAGTATAGGTTACACTGGGGTATAGGTTGCACTAGAGTATAGGCTGCACTGGAGTATAGGCTGCACTGGAGTATAGGTTGCACTGGAGTATAGGTTGCACTGGAGTATAGGTTGCACTGGAATATAGGCTGAACTGCAGTACAGGTGGCACTGTAGTATAGGTTGCACGGGAGTATAGGTTGCACTGCATGTATAGGCTGCACTGGAGTATAGGCTGCACTGGAGTATAGGTTGTTGCACTGGAGTATAGGTTGCACTGGAGTATAGGTTGCACTGGAGTATAGGCTGCACTGGAGTATAGGTTGCACTGGAGTATAGGCTGCACTGGAGTATAGGCTGTACTGGAGTATAGGCTGCACTGGAGTATAGGTTGCACTGGAGTATAGGTTGCACTGGAGTATAGGTTGCACTGGAGTATAGGCTGCACTGGAGTATAGGCTGCACTGGAGTATAGGTTGCACTTGAGTATAGGCTGCACTGGAGTATAGACTGCACTGGAGTATAGGCTGCACTGGAGTATAGGCTGCACTGGAGTATAGATTACACTGGAGTATAGGTTGCACTGGAGTATAGGCTGCACTGGAGTATAGGCTGCACTGGAGTATAGGCTGCACTGGAGTATAGGCTGCACTGGAGTATAGGTTGCACTGGAGTATAGGCTGCACTGGAGTATAGGCTGCACTGGAGTATAGGCTGCACTGGAGTATAGGTTGCACTGGAGTATAGGTTGCACTGGAGTATAGGTTGCACTGGAGTATAGGTTGCACTGGAGTATAGGCTGCACTGGAGTATAGGTTGCACTGGAGTATAGGCTGCACTGGAGTATAGGCTGCACTGGAGTATAGGTTGCACTGGAGTATAGGTTGCACTGGAGTATAGGTTGCACTGGAGTATAGGTTGCACTGGAGTATAGGTTGCACTGGAGTATAGGTTGCACTGGAGTATTGGTTGCACTGGAGTATAGGTTGCACTGGACTATACTGGAGTGTAGGTTGCACTGGAGTATAGGTTGCACTGGAGTATAGGTTGCACTGGATTATAGGTTGCACTGGAGTATAGGCTGCACTTAAGTATATATTGCACTGGAGTATAGGCTGCACTGGAGTATAGGTTGCACTGGAGTATAGGTTGCACTGGAGTATAGGTTGCACTGGAGTATAGGTTGCACTGGAGTATAGATTGCACTGGAGTATAGGTTGCACTGGAGTATAGGCTGCACTGCAGGATAGGCTGCACTGGAGTATAGGTTGCACTGGAGTATAGGCTGCACTGGAGTATAGATTGCACTGGAGTATAGGCTGCACTGGAGTATAGGTTGCACTGGAGTATAGGTTCCACTGGAATATAGGTTGCACTGGAGTATAGGTTGCACTGGAGTATAGGCTGCACTGGAGTATAGGTTGCACTGGAGTATAGGTTGCACTGGAATATAGGTTGCACTGGAGTATAGGTTGCACTGGAGTATAGGCTGCACTGGAGTATAGGTTGCACTGGAGTATAGGTTGCACTGGAGTATAGGCTTCACTGGAGTATAGGCTGCACTGGAGTATAGGCTGCACTGGAGTATAGGTTGCACTGGAGTATAGGTTGCACTGGAGTATAGGTTGCACTGGAGTATAGGTTGCACTGGAGTATAGGTTGCACTGGAGTATAGGTTGCACTGGAGTATAGGGGCTGCACTGGAGTATAGGTTGCACTGGAGTATAGGCTGCACTGGAGTATAGGCTGCACTGGAGTATAGGCTGCACTGGAGTATAGGTTGCACTGGAGTATAGGCTGCACTGGAGTATAGGCTGCACTGGAGAATAGGTTGCACTGGAGTATAGGTTGCACTGGAGTATAGGCTGCACTGGAGTATAGATTGCACTGGAGTATAGGCTGCACTGGAGTATAGACTGCACTGGAGTATAGGCTGCACTGGAGTATAGGCTGCACTGGAGTATAGGTTACACTGGGGTATAGGTTGCACTAGAGTATAGGCTGCACTGGAGTATAGGCTGCACTGGAGTATAGGTTGCACTGGAGTATAGGTTGCACTGGAGTATAGGTTGCACTGGAATATAGGCTGAACTGTAGTACAGGTGGCACTGTAGTATAGGTTGCACTGGAGTATAGGTTGCACTGCATGTATAGGCTGCACTGGAGTATAGGCTGCACTGGAGTATAGGTTGTTGCACTGGAGTATAGGTTGCACTGGAGTATAGGTTGCACTGGAGTATAGGCTGCACTGGAGTATAGGTTGCACTGGAGTATAGGCTGCACTGGAGTATAGGCTGTACTGGAGTATAGGCTGCACTGGAGTATAGGTTGCACTGGAGTATAGGTTGCACTGGAGTATAGGTTGCACTGGAGTATAGGCTGCACTGGAGTATAGGCTGCACTGGAGTATAGGTTGCACTTGAGTATAGGCTGCACTGGAGTATAGACTGCACTGGAGTATAGGCTGCACTGGAGTATAGGCTGCACTGGAGTATAGATTACACTGGAGTATAGGTTGCACTGGAGTATAGGCTGCACTGGAGTATAGGCTGCACTGGAGTATAGGCTGCACTGGAGTATAGGCTGCACTGGAGTATAGGTTGCACTGGAGTATAGGCTGCACTGGAGTATAGGCTGCACTGGAGTATAGGCTGCACTGGAGTATAGGTTGCACTGGAGTATAGGTTGCACTGGAGTATAGGTTGCACTGGAGTATAGGTTGCACTGGAGTATAGGCTGCACTGGAGTATAGGTTGCACTGGAGTATAGGCTGCACTGGAGTATAGGCTGCACTGGAGTATAGGTTGCACTGGAGTATAGGTTGCACTGGAGTATAGGTTGCACTGGAGTATAGGTTGCACTGGAGTATAGGTTGCACTGGAGTATAGGTTGCACTGGAGTATTGGTTGCACTGGAGTATAGGTTGCACTGGACTATACTGGAGTGTAGGTTGCACTGGAGTATAGGTTGCACTGGAGTATAGGTTGCACTGGATTATAGGTTGCACTGGAGTATAGGCTGCACTTAAGTATATATTGCACTGGAGTATAGGCTGCACTGGAGTATAGGTTGCACTGGAGTATAGGTTGCACTGGAGTATAGGTTGCACTGGAGTATAGGTTGCACTGGAGTATAGATTGCACTGGAGTATAGGTTGCACTGGAGTATAGGCTGCACTGCAGGATAGGCTGTACTGGAGTATAGGTTGCACTGGAGTATAGACTGCACTGGAGTATAGATTGCACTGGAGTATAGGCTGCACTGGAGTATAGGTTGCACTGGAGTATAGGTTCCACTGGAGTATAGGTTGCACTGGAGTATAGGTTGCACTGGAGTATAGGCTCCACTGGAGTATAGTTTGCACTGGAGTATAGGTTGCAATGGAGTATAGGTTGCACTGGAGTATAGGCTGCACTGGAGTATAGGCTGCATTGGAGTATAGATTGCACTGGAGTATAGTTTGCACTGGAGTATAGGCTGCACTGGAGTATAGGCTGCACTGAAGTATATATTGCACTGGAGTATAGGCTGCACTGGAGTATAGGTTGCACTGGACTTTAGGCTGCACTTGAGTATAGGCTGCACTGGAGTATAGGTTGCACTGGAGTATAGGTTGCACTGGTGTATAGGCTGCACCGGAGTATACTGGAGTGTAGGTTGCACTGGAGTATAGGTGGCACTGGAGTATTGGTTGCACTGGAGTATAGGTTGCACTGGAGTATAGGCTTCACTGGAGTATAGGCTGCACTGGAGTATAGGCTGCACTTGAGTATAGGTTGCACTGGAGTATAGGTTGCACTGGAGTATAGGTTGCACTGGAGTATAGGTTGCACTGGAGTATAGGTTGCACTGGAGTATAGGCTGCACTGGAGTATAGGTTGCACTGGAGTATAGGCTGCACTGGAGTATAGGCTGCACTGGAGTATAGGCTGCACTGGAGTATAGGTTGCACTGGAGTATAGGCTGCACTGGAGTATAGGCTGCACTGGAGAATAGGTTGCACTTGAGTATAGGCTGCACTGGAGTATAGACTGCACTGGAGTATAGGCTGCACTGGAGTATAGGCTGCACTGGAGTATAGGTTACACTGGGGTATAGGTTGCACTAGAGTATAGGCTGCACTGGAGTATAGGCTGCACTGGAGTATAGGTTGCACTGGAGTATAGGTTGCACTGGAGTATAGGTTGCACTGGAATATAGGCTGAACTGCAGTACAGGTGGCACTGTAGTATAGGTTGCACTGGAGTATAGGTTGCACTGCATGTATAGGCTGCACTGGAGTATAGGCTGCACTGGAGTATAGGTTGTTGCACTGGAGTATAGGTTGCACTGGAGTATAGGTTGCACTGGAGTATAGGCTGCACTGGAGTATAGGTTGCACTGGAGTATAGGCTGCACTGGAGTATAGGCTGTACTGGAGTATAGGCTGCACTGGAGTATAGGTTGCACTGGAGTATAGGTTGCACTGGAGTATAGGTTGCACTGGAGTATAGGCTGCACTGGAGTATAGGCTGCACTGGAGTATAGGTTGCACTTGAGTATAGGCTGCACTGGAGTATAGACTGCACTGGAGTATAGGCTGCACTGGAGTATAGATTACACTGGAGTATAGGTTGCACTGGAGTATAGGCTGCACTGGAGTATAGGCTGCACTGGAGTATAGGCTGCACTGGAGTATAGGCTGCACTGGAGTATAGGTTGCACTGGAGTATAGGCTGCACTGGAGTATAGGCTGCACTGGAGTATAGGCTGCACTGGAGTATAGGTTGCACTGGAGTATAGGTTGCACTGGAGTATAGGTTGCACTGGAGTATAGGTTGCACTGGAGTATAGGCTGCACTGGAGTATAGGTTGCACTGGAGTATAGGCTGCACTGGAGTATAGGCTGCACTGGAGTATAGGTTGCACTGGAGTATAGGTTGCACTGGAGTATAGGTTGCACTGGAGTATAGGTTGCACTGGAGTATAGGTTGCACTGGAGTATAGGTTGCACTGGAGTATTGGTTGCACTGGAGTATAGGTTGCACTGGACTATACTGGAGTGTAGGTTGCACTGGAGTATAGGTTGCACTGGAGTATAGGTTGCACTGGATTATAGGTTGCACTGGAGTATAGGCTGCACTTAAGTATATATTGCACTGGAGTATAGGCTGCACTGGAGTATAGGTTGCACTGGAGTATAGGTTGCACTGGAGTATAGGTTGCACTGGAGTATAGGTTGCACTGGAGTATAGATTGCACTGGAGTATAGGTTGCACTGGAGTATAGGCTGCACTGCAGGATAGGCTGCACTGGAGTATAGGTTGCACTGGAGTATAGGCTGCACTGGAGTATAGGTTGCACTGGAGTATAGGCTGCACTGGAGTATAGGTTGCACTGGAGTATAGGTTCCACTGGAATATAGGTTGCACTGGAGTATAGGTTGCACTGGAGTATAGGCTCCACTGGAGTATAGTTTGCACTGGAGTATAGGTTGCAATGGAGTATAGGTTGCACTGGAGTATAGGCTGCACTGGAGTATAGGCTGCATTGGAGTATAGATTGCACTGGAGTATAGTTTGCACTGGAGTATAGGCTGCACTGGAGTATAGGCTGCACTGAAGTATATATTGCACTGGAGTATAGGCTGCACTGGAGTATAGGTTGCACTGGAGTATAGGCTGCACTTGAGTATAGGCTGCACTGGAGTATAGGTTGCACTGGAGTATAGGTTGCACTGGTGTATAGGCTGCACTGGAGTATACTGGAGTGTAGGTTGCACTGGAGTATAGGTGGCACTGGAGTATTGGTTGCACAGGAGTATAGGTGGCACTGGAGTATTGGTTGCACTCGAGTATAGGTTGCACTGGAGTATACTGGAGTGTAGGTTGCACTGGAGTATAGGCTGCACTGGAGTATAGGTTGCACTGGAGTATAGATTGCACTGGAGTATAGGCTGCACTGGAGTATAGGCTGCACTGGAGAATAGGTTGCACTTGAGTATAGGCTGCACTGGAGTATAGATTGCACTGGAGTATAGGTTGCACTGGAGTATAGGCTGCACTGGAGTATAGACTGCACTGGAGTATAGGTTACACTGGAGTATAGGCTGCACTGGAGTATAGGCTGCACTGGAGAATAGGTTGCACTTGAGTATAGGCTGCAATGGAGTATAGACTGCACTGGAGTATAGGCTGCACTGGAGTATAGGCTGCACTGGAGTATAGATTACAGGTTGCACTGGAGTATAGGCTGCACTGGAGTATAGGCTGCAATGGAGTATAGGTTGCACTGGAGTATAGGTTGCACTGGAGTATACGTTGCACTGGAGTATAGTCTGCACTGCAGTATAGGTGGCACTGGAGTATAGGTTGCACTGGAGTATAGGTTGCACTGCATGTATAGGCTGCACTGGAGTATAGGCTGCACTGGAGTATAGGTTGCACTGGAGTATAGGTTGCACTGGAGTATAGGCTGCACTGGAGTATAGGTTGCACTGGAGTATAGGCTGCACTGGAGTATAGGCTGCACTGGAGTATAGGCTGCACTGGAGTATAGATTGCACTGGAGTATAGGTTGCACTGGAGTATAGGTTGCACTGGAGTATAGGCTGCACTGGAGTATAGGTTGCACTGGAGTATAGGTTGCACTGGAGTATAGGCTGCACTGGAGTATAGGCTGCACTGGAGTATAGGTTGCACTGGAGTATAGGTTGCACTGGAGTATAGGTTGCACTGGAGTATAGGTTGCACTGGAGTATAGGTTGCACTGGAGTATAGGCTGCACTGGAGTATAGGTTGCACTGGAGTATAGGCTGCACTGGAGTATAGGCTGCACTGGAGTATAGGTTGCACTGGAGTATAGGTTGCACTAGAGTATAGGTTGCACTGGAGTATAGGTTGCACTGGAGTATAGGCTGCACTGGAGTATAGGTTTCACTGGAGTATAGATTGCACTGGAGTATAGGTTGCACTGGAGTATAGGTTGCACTGGATTATAGGTTGCACTGGAGTATAGGCTGCACTGAAGTATATATTGCACTGGAGTATAGGCTGCACTGGAGTATAGGTTGCACTGGAGTATAGGTTGCACTGGAGTATAGGTTGCACTGCAGTATAGGTTGCACTGGAGTATAGATTGCACTGGAGTATAGGTTGCACTGGAGTATAGGCTGCACTGGAGTATAGGCTGCACTGGAGTATAGGTTGCACTTGAGTATAGGCTGCACTGGAGTATAGGTTGCACTGGAGTATAGGCTGCACTGGAGTATAGGCTGCACTGGAGTATAGGTTGCAATGGAGTATAGGCTGCACTGGAGTATAGGTTGCACTAGAGTATAGGTTGCACTGGAGTATAGGCTGCACTGGAGTGTAGGTTGCACTGGAGTATAGGCTGCACTGGAGTATAGGCTGCACTGGAGTATAGGTTGCACTGGAGTATAGGTTGCACTGGAGTATAGGTTGCACTGGAGTATAGGTTGCACTGGAGTATAGGTTGCACTGGAGTATAGGTTGCACTGGAGTATTGGTTGCACTGGAGTATAGGTTGCACTGGACTATACTGGAGTGTAGGTTGCACTGGAGTATAGGTTGCACTGGAGTATAGGTTGCACTGGATTATAGGTTGCACTGGAGTATAGGCTGCACTTAAGTATATATTGCACTGGAGTATAGGCTGCACTGGAGTATAGGTTGCACTGGAGTATAGGTTGCACTGGAGTATAGGTTGCACTGGAGTATAGGTTGCACTGGAGTATAGATTGCACTGGAGTATAGGTTGCACTGGAGTATAGGCTGCACTGCAGGATAGGCTGCACTGGAGTATAGGTTGCACTGGAGTATAGGCTGCACTGGAGTATAGGTTGCACTGGAGTATAGGCTGCACTGGAGTATAGGTTGCACTGGAGTATAGGTTCCACTGGAATATAGGTTGCACTGGAGTATAGGTTGCACTGGAGTATAGGCTCCACTGGAGTATAGTTTGCACTGGAGTATAGGTTGCAATGGAGTATAGGTTGCACTGGAGTATAGGCTGCACTGGAGTATAGGCTGCATTGGAGTATAGATTGCACTGGAGTATAGTTTGCACTGGAGTATAGGCTGCACTGGAGTATAGGCTGCACTGAAGTATATATTGCACTGGAGTATAGGCTGCACTGGAGTATAGGTTGCACTGGAGTATAGGCTGCACTTGAGTATAGGCTGCACTGGAGTATAGGTTGCACTGGAGTATAGGTTGCACTGGTGTATAGGCTGCACTGGAGTATACTGGAGTGTAGGTTGCACTGGAGTATAGGTGGCACTGGAGTATTGGTTGCACAGGAGTATAGGTGGCACTGGAGTATTGGTTGCACTCGAGTATAGGTTGCACTGGAGTATACTGGAGTGTAGGTTGCACTGGAGTATAGGCTGCACTGGAGTATAGGTTGCACTGGAGTATAGATTGCACTGGAGTATAGGCTGCACTGGAGTATAGGCTGCACTGGAGAATAGGTTGCACTTGAGTATAGGCTGCACTGGAGTATAGATTGCACTGGAGTATAGGTTGCACTGGAGTATAGGCTGCACTGGAGTATAGACTGCACTGGAGTATAGGTTACACTGGAGTATAGGCTGCACTGGAGTATAGGCTGCACTGGAGAATAGGTTGCACTTGAGTATAGGCTGCAATGGAGTATAGACTGCACTGGAGTATAGGCTGCACTGGAGTATAGGCTGCACTGGAGTATAGATTACAGGTTGCACTGGAGTATAGGCTGCACTGGAGTATAGGCTGCAATGGAGTATAGGTTGCACTGGAGTATAGGTTGCACTGGAGTATACGTTGCACTGGAGTATAGTCTGCACTGCAGTATAGGTGGCACTGGAGTATAGGTTGCACTGGAGTATAGGTTGCACTGCATGTATAGGCTGCACTGGAGTATAGGCTGCACTGGAGTATAGGTTGCACTGGAGTATAGGTTGCACTGGAGTATAGGCTGCACTGGAGTATAGGTTGCACTGGAGTATAGGCTGCACTGGAGTATAGGCTGCACTGGAGTATAGGCTGCACTGGAGTATAGATTGCACTGGAGTATAGGTTGCACTGGAGTATAGGTTGCACTGGAGTATAGGCTGCACTGGAGTATAGGTTGCACTGGAGTATAGGTTGCACTGGAGTATAGGCTGCACTGGAGTATAGGCTGCACTGGAGTATAGGTTGCACTGGAGTATAGGTTGCACTGGAGTATAGGTTGCACTGGAGTATAGGTTGCACTGGAGTATAGGTTGCACTGGAGTATAGGCTGCACTGGAGTATAGGTTGCACTGGAGTATAGGCTGCACTGGAGTATAGGCTGCACTGGAGTATAGGTTGCACTGGAGTATAGGTTGCACTAGAGTATAGGTTGCACTGGAGTATAGGTTGCACTGGAGTATAGGCTGCACTGGAGTATAGGTTTCACTGGAGTATAGATTGCACTGGAGTATAGGTTGCACTGGAGTATAGGTTGCACTGGATTATAGGTTGCACTGGAGTATAGGCTGCACTGAAGTATATATTGCACTGGAGTATAGGCTGCACTGGAGTATAGGTTGCACTGGAGTATAGGTTGCACTGGAGTATAGGTTGCACTGCAGTATAGGTTGCACTGGAGTATAGATTGCACTGGAGTATAGGTTGCACTGGAGTATAGGCTGCACTGGAGTATAGGCTGCACTGGAGTATAGGTTGCACTTGAGTATAGGCTGCACTGGAGTATAGACTGCACTGGAGTATAGGCTGCACTGGAGTGTAGGTTGCACTGGAGTATAGGCTGCACTGGAGTATAGGCTGCACTGGAGTATAGGTTGCACTGGAGTATAGGCTGCACTGGAGTATAGGTTGCACTAGAGTATAGGTTGCACTGGAGTATAGGCTGCACTGGAGTGTAGGTTGCACTGGAGTATAGGCTGCACTGGAGTATAGGCTGCACTGGAGTATAGGTTGCACTGGAGTATAGGCTGCACTGGAGTATAGGTTGCACTGGAGTATAGGTTGCACTGGAGTATAGGTTGCACTGGAGTATAGGTTGCACTGGAGTATAGGTTGCACTGCAGTATAGGTTGCACTGGAGTATAGATTGCACTGGAGTATAGATTGCACTGGAGTATAGGTTGCACTGGAGTATAGGTTGCACTGGAGTATAGGTTGCACTGGAGTATTGGTTGCACAGGAGTATAGGTGGCACTGGAGTATTGGTTGCACTGGAGTATAGGTGGCACTGGAGTATAGGTTGCACTGGAGTATAGGCTGCACTTAAGTATATATTGCACTGGAGTATAGGCTGCACTGGAGTATAGGTTGCACTGGAGTATAGGTTGCACTGGAGTATAGGTTGCACTGGAGTATAGGTTGCACTGGAGTATAGATTGCACTGGAGTATAGGTTGCACTGGAGTATAGGCTGCACTGCAGGATAGGCTGCACTGGAGTATAGGTTGCACTGGAGTATAGGCTGCACTGGAGTATAGGTTGCACTGGAGTATAGGCTGCACTGGAGTATAGGTTGCACTGGAGTATAGGTTCCACTGGAATATAGGTTGCACTGGAGTATAGGTTGCACTGGAGTATAGGCTCCACTGGAGTATAGTTTGCACTGGAGTATAGGTTGCAATGGAGTATAGGTTGCACTGGAGTATAGGCTGCACTGGAGTATAGGCTGCATTGGAGTATAGATTGCACTGGAGTATAGTTTGCACTGGAGTATAGGCTGCACTGGAGTATAGGCTGCACTGAAGTATATATTGCACTGGAGTATAGGCTGCACTGGAGTATAGGTTGCACTGGAGTATAGGCTGCACTTGAGTATAGGCTGCACTGGAGTATAGGTTGCACTGGAGTATAGGTTGCACTGGTGTATAGGCTGCACTGGAGTATACTGGAGTGTAGGTTGCACTGGAGTATAGGTGGCACTGGAGTATTGGTTGCACAGGAGTATAGGTGGCACTGGAGTATTGGTTGCACTCGAGTATAGGTTGCACTGGAGTATACTGGAGTGTAGGTTGCACTGGAGTATAGGCTGCACTGGAGTATAGGTTGCACTGGAGTATAGATTGCACTGGAGTATAGGCTGCACTGGAGTATAGGCTGCACTGGAGAATAGGTTGCACTTGAGTATAGGCTGCACTGGAGTATAGATTGCACTGGAGTATAGGTTGCACTGGAGTATAGGCTGCACTGGAGTATAGACTGCACTGGAGTATAGGTTACACTGGAGTATAGGCTGCACTGGAGTATAGGCTGCACTGGAGAATAGGTTGCACTTGAGTATAGGCTGCAATGGAGTATAGACTGCACTGGAGTATAGGCTGCACTGGAGTATAGGCTGCACTGGAGTATAGATTACAGGTTGCACTGGAGTATAGGCTGCACTGGAGTATAGGCTGCAATGGAGTATAGGTTGCACTGGAGTATAGGTTGCACTGGAGTATACGTTGCACTGGAGTATAGTCTGCACTGCAGTATAGGTGGCACTGGAGTATAGGTTGCACTGGAGTATAGGTTGCACTGCATGTATAGGCTGCACTGGAGTATAGGCTGCACTGGAGTATAGGTTGCACTGGAGTATAGGTTGCACTGGAGTATAGGCTGCACTGGAGTATAGGTTGCACTGGAGTATAGGCTGCACTGGAGTATAGGCTGCACTGGAGTATAGGCTGCACTGGAGTATAGATTGCACTGGAGTATAGGTTGCACTGGAGTATAGGTTGCACTGGAGTATAGGCTGCACTGGAGTATAGGTTGCACTGGAGTATAGGTTGCACTGGAGTATAGGCTGCACTGGAGTATAGGCTGCACTGGAGTATAGGTTGCACTGGAGTATAGGTTGCACTGGAGTATAGGTTGCACTGGAGTATAGGTTGCACTGGAGTATAGGTTGCACTGGAGTATAGGCTGCACTGGAGTATAGGTTGCACTGGAGTATAGGCTGCACTGGAGTATAGGCTGCACTGGAGTATAGGTTGCACTGGAGTATAGGTTGCACTAGAGTATAGGTTGCACTGGAGTATAGGTTGCACTGGAGTATAGGCTGCACTGGAGTATAGGTTTCACTGGAGTATAGATTGCACTGGAGTATAGGTTGCACTGGAGTATAGGTTGCACTGGATTATAGGTTGCACTGGAGTATAGGCTGCACTGAAGTATATATTGCACTGGAGTATAGGCTGCACTGGAGTATAGGTTGCACTGGAGTATAGGTTGCACTGGAGTATAGGTTGCACTGCAGTATAGGTTGCACTGGAGTATAGATTGCACTGGAGTATAGGTTGCACTGGAGTATAGGCTGCACTGGAGTATAGGCTGCACTGGAGTATAGGTTGCACTTGAGTATAGGCTGCACTGGAGTATAGGTTGCACTGGAGTATAGGCTGCACTGGAGTATAGGCTGCACTGGAGTATAGGTTGCAATGGAGTATAGGCTGCACTGGAGTATAGGTTGCACTAGAGTATAGGTTGCACTGGAGTATAGGCTGCACTGGAGTGTAGGTTGCACTGGAGTATAGGCTGCACTGGAGTATAGGCTGCACTGGAGTATAGGTTGCACTGGAGTATAGGTTGCACTGGAGTATAGGTTGCACTGGAGTATAGGTTGCACTGGAGTATAGGTTGCACTGGAGTATAGGTTGCACTGGAGTATTGGTTGCACTGGAGTATAGGTTGCACTGGACTATACTGGAGTGTAGGTTGCACTGGAGTATAGGTTGCACTGGAGTATAGGTTGCACTGGATTATAGGTTGCACTGGAGTATAGGCTGCACTTAAGTATATATTGCACTGGAGTATAGGCTGCACTGGAGTATAGGTTGCACTGGAGTATAGGTTGCACTGGAGTATAGGTTGCACTGGAGTATAGGTTGCACTGGAGTATAGATTGCACTGGAGTATAGGTTGCACTGGAGTATAGGCTGCACTGCAGGATAGGCTGCACTGGAGTATAGGTTGCACTGGAGTATAGGCTGCACTGGAGTATAGGTTGCACTGGAGTATAGGCTGCACTGGAGTATAGGTTGCACTGGAGTATAGGTTCCACTGGAATATAGGTTGCACTGGAGTATAGGTTGCACTGGAGTATAGGCTCCACTGGAGTATAGTTTGCACTGGAGTATAGGTTGCAATGGAGTATAGGTTGCACTGGAGTATAGGCTGCACTGGAGTATAGGCTGCATTGGAGTATAGATTGCACTGGAGTATAGTTTGCACTGGAGTATAGGCTGCACTGGAGTATAGGCTGCACTGAAGTATATATTGCACTGGAGTATAGGCTGCACTGGAGTATAGGTTGCACTGGAGTATAGGCTGCACTTGAGTATAGGCTGCACTGGAGTATAGGTTGCACTGGAGTATAGGTTGCACTGGTGTATAGGCTGCACTGGAGTATACTGGAGTGTAGGTTGCACTGGAGTATAGGTGGCACTGGAGTATTGGTTGCACAGGAGTATAGGTGGCACTGGAGTATTGGTTGCACTCGAGTATAGGTTGCACTGGAGTATACTGGAGTGTAGGTTGCACTGGAGTATAGGCTGCACTGGAGTATAGGTTGCACTGGAGTATAGATTGCACTGGAGTATAGGCTGCACTGGAGTATAGGCTGCACTGGAGAATAGGTTGCACTTGAGTATAGGCTGCACTGGAGTATAGATTGCACTGGAGTATAGGTTGCACTGGAGTATAGGCTGCACTGGAGTATAGACTGCACTGGAGTATAGGTTACACTGGAGTATAGGCTGCACTGGAGTATAGGCTGCACTGGAGAATAGGTTGCACTTGAGTATAGGCTGCAATGGAGTATAGACTGCACTGGAGTATAGGCTGCACTGGAGTATAGGCTGCACTGGAGTATAGATTACAGGTTGCACTGGAGTATAGGCTGCACTGGAGTATAGGCTGCAATGGAGTATAGGTTGCACTGGAGTATAGGTTGCACTGGAGTATACGTTGCACTGGAGTATAGTCTGCACTGCAGTATAGGTGGCACTGGAGTATAGGTTGCACTGGAGTATAGGTTGCACTGCATGTATAGGCTGCACTGGAGTATAGGCTGCACTGGAGTATAGGTTGCACTGGAGTATAGGTTGCACTGGAGTATAGGCTGCACTGGAGTATAGGTTGCACTGGAGTATAGGCTGCACTGGAGTATAGGCTGCACTGGAGTATAGGCTGCACTGGAGTATAGATTGCACTGGAGTATAGGTTGCACTGGAGTATAGGTTGCACTGGAGTATAGGCTGCACTGGAGTATAGGTTGCACTGGAGTATAGGTTGCACTGGAGTATAGGCTGCACTGGAGTATAGGCTGCACTGGAGTATAGGTTGCACTGGAGTATAGGTTGCACTGGAGTATAGGTTGCACTGGAGTATAGGTTGCACTGGAGTATAGGTTGCACTGGAGTATAGGCTGCACTGGAGTATAGGTTGCACTGGAGTATAGGCTGCACTGGAGTATAGGCTGCACTGGAGTATAGGTTGCACTGGAGTATAGGTTGCACTAGAGTATAGGTTGCACTGGAGTATAGGTTGCACTGGAGTATAGGCTGCACTGGAGTATAGGTTTCACTGGAGTATAGATTGCACTGGAGTATAGGTTGCACTGGAGTATAGGTTGCACTGGATTATAGGTTGCACTGGAGTATAGGCTGCACTGAAGTATATATTGCACTGGAGTATAGGCTGCACTGGAGTATAGGTTGCACTGGAGTATAGGTTGCACTGGAGTATAGGTTGCACTGCAGTATAGGTTGCACTGGAGTATAGATTGCACTGGAGTATAGGTTGCACTGGAGTATAGGCTGCACTGGAGTATAGGCTGCACTGGAGTATAGGTTGCACTTGAGTATAGGCTGCACTGGAGTATAGACTGCACTGGAGTATAGGCTGCACTGGAGTGTAGGTTGCACTGGAGTATAGGCTGCACTGGAGTATAGGCTGCACTGGAGTATAGGTTGCACTGGAGTATAGGCTGCACTGGAGTATAGGTTGCACTAGAGTATAGGTTGCACTGGAGTATAGGCTGCACTGGAGTGTAGGTTGCACTGGAGTATAGGCTGCACTGGAGTATAGGCTGCACTGGAGTATAGGTTGCACTGGAGTATAGGCTGCACTGGAGTATAGGTTGCACTGGAGTATAGGTTGCACTGGAGTATAGGTTGCACTGGAGTATAGGTTGCACTGGAGTATAGGTTGCACTGCAGTATAGGTTGCACTGGAGTATAGATTGCACTGGAGTATAGATTGCACTGGAGTATAGGTTGCACTGGAGTATAGGTTGCACTGGAGTATAGGTTGCACTGGAGTATTGGTTGCACAGGAGTATAGGTGGCACTGGAGTATTGGTTGCACTGGAGTATAGGTGGCACTGGAGTATAGGTTGCACTGGAGTATAGGCTGCACTGGAGTATAGGTTGCAATGGAGTGTAGGTTGCACTGGAGTATAGGTTGCACTGGAGTATAGGTTGCACTGGATTATAGGTTGCACTGGAGTATAGGCTGCACTTAAGTATATATTGCACTGGAGTATAGGCTGCACTGGAGTATAGGTTGCACTGGAGTATAGGTTGCACTGGAGTATAGGTTGCACTGGAGTATAGGTTGCACTGGAGTATAGATTGCACTGGAGTATAGGTTGCACTGGAGTATAGGCTGCACTGCAGGATAGGCTGCACTGGAGTATAGGTTGCACTGGAGTATAGGCTGCACTGGAGTATAGGTTGCACTGGAGTATAGGCTGCACTGGAGTATAGGTTGCACTGGAGTATAGGTTCCACTGGAATATAGGTTGCACTGGAGTATAGGTTGCACTGGAGTATAGGCTCCACTGGAGTATAGTTTGCACTGGAGTATAGGTTGCAATGGAGTATAGGTTGCACTGGAGTATAGGCTGCACTGGAGTATAGGCTGCATTGGAGTATAGATTGCACTGGAGTATAGTTTGCACTGGAGTATAGGCTGCACTGGAGTATAGGCTGCACTGAAGTATATATTGCACTGGAGTATAGGCTGCACTGGAGTATAGGTTGCACTGGAGTATAGGCTGCACTTGAGTATAGGCTGCACTGGAGTATAGGTTGCACTGGAGTATAGGTTGCACTGGTGTATAGGCTGCACTGGAGTATACTGGAGTGTAGGTTGCACTGGAGTATAGGTGGCACTGGAGTATTGGTTGCACAGGAGTATAGGTGGCACTGGAGTATTGGTTGCACTCGAGTATAGGTTGCACTGGAGTATACTGGAGTGTAGGTTGCACTGGAGTATAGGCTGCACTGGAGTATAGGTTGCACTGGAGTATAGATTGCACTGGAGTATAGGCTGCACTGGAGTATAGGCTGCACTGGAGAATAGGTTGCACTTGAGTATAGGCTGCACTGGAGTATAGATTGCACTGGAGTATAGGTTGCACTGGAGTATAGGCTGCACTGGAGTATAGACTGCACTGGAGTATAGGTTACACTGGAGTATAGGCTGCACTGGAGTATAGGCTGCACTGGAGAATAGGTTGCACTTGAGTATAGGCTGCAATGGAGTATAGACTGCACTGGAGTATAGGCTGCACTGGAGTATAGGCTGCACTGGAGTATAGATTACAGGTTGCACTGGAGTATAGGCTGCACTGGAGTATAGGCTGCAATGGAGTATAGGTTGCACTGGAGTATAGGTTGCACTGGAGTATACGTTGCACTGGAGTATAGTCTGCACTGCAGTATAGGTGGCACTGGAGTATAGGTTGCACTGGAGTATAGGTTGCACTGCATGTATAGGCTGCACTGGAGTATAGGCTGCACTGGAGTATAGGTTGCACTGGAGTATAGGTTGCACTGGAGTATAGGCTGCACTGGAGTATAGGTTGCACTGGAGTATAGGCTGCACTGGAGTATAGGCTGCACTGGAGTATAGGTTGCACTGGAGTATAGGTTGCACTGGAGTATAGGTTGCACTGGAGTATAGGCTGCACTGGAGTATAGGTTGCACTGGAGTATAGGCTGCACTGGAGTATAGGCTGCACTGGAGTATAGGTTGCACTGGAGTATAGGTTGCACTAGAGTATAGGTTGCACTGGAGTATAGGTTGCACTGGAGTATAGGCTGCACTGGAGTATAGGTTTCACTGGAGTATAGATTGCACTGGAGTATAGGTTGCACTGGAGTATAGGTTGCACTGGATTATAGGTTGCACTGGAGTATAGGCTGCACTGAAGTATATATTGCACTGGAGTATAGGCTGCACTGGAGTATAGGTTGCACTGGAGTATAGGTTGCACTGGAGTATAGGTTGCACTGCAGTATAGGTTGCACTGGAGTATAGATTGCACTGGAGTATAGGTTGCACTGGAGTATAGGCTGCACTGGAGTATAGGCTGCACTGGAGTATAGGTTGCACTTGAGTATAGGCTGCACTGGAGTATAGACTGCACTGGAGTATAGGCTGCACTGGAGTGTAGGTTGCACTGGAGTATAGGCTGCACTGGAGTATAGGCTGCACTGGAGTATAGGTTGCAATGGAGTATAGGCTGCACTGGAGTATAGGTTGCACTAGAGTATAGGTTGCACTGGAGTATAGGCTGCACTGGAGTGTAGGTTGCACTGGAGTATAGGCTGCACTGGAGTATAGGCTGCACTGGAGTATAGGTTGCACTGGAGTATAGGCTGCACTGGAGTATAGGTTGCACTGGAGTATAGGTTGCACTGGAGTATAGGTTGCACTGGAGTATAGGTTGCACTGGAGTATAGGTTGCACTGCAGTATAGGTTGCACTGGAGTATAGATTGCACTGGAGTATAGATTGCACTGGAGTATAGGTTGCACTGGAGTATAGGTTGCACTGGAGTATAGGTTGCACTGGAGTATTGGTTGCACAGGAGTATAGGTGGCACTGGAGTATTGGTTGCACTGGAGTATAGGTGGCACTGGAGTATAGGTTGCACTGGAGTATAGGCTGCACTGGAGTATAGGTTGCAATGGAGTATAGGTGGCACTGGAGTATAGGTTGCACTGGAGTATAGGCTGCACTGGAATATAGGTTGCACTGGAGTATAGGTTGCACTGGAGTATAGGTTGCACTGGAGTATAGGTTGCACTGGAGTATAGGTTGCACTGGAGTATAGGTTGCACTGGAGTATAGGCTGCACTGGAGTATAGGTTGCACTGGAGTATAGGTTGCACTGGAGTATAGGCTGCACTGGAGTATAGGTTGCACTGGAGTATAGGTTGCACTGGAGTATAGGTTGCACTGGAGTATAGGCTGCACTGGAGTGTAGGTTGCACTGGAGTATAGGTTGCACTGGAGTATAGGCTGCACTGGAGTATAGGCTGCACTGGAGTATAGATTGCACTGGAGTATAGGTTGCACTGGAGTATAGGTTGCACTGGAGTATAGGTTGCACTGGATTATAGGTTGCACTGGAGTATAGGCTGCACTTAAGTATATATTGCACTGGAGTATAGGCTGCACTGGAGTATAGGTTGACCTGGAGTATAGGTTGCACTGGAGTATAGGTTGCACTGGAGTATAGGTTGCACTGGAGTATAGATTGCACTGGAGTATAGGTTGCACTGGAGTATAGGCTGCACTGCAGGATAGGCTGCACTGGAGTATAGGTTGCACTGGAGTATAGGCTGCACTGGAGTATAGGTTGCACTGGAGTATAGGCTGCACTGGAGTATAGGTTGCACTGGAGTATAGGTTCCACTGGAGTATAGGTTGCACTGGAGTATAGGCTGCACTGGAGTATAGGTTGCACTGGAGTATAGGCTGCACTGGAGTATAGGCTGCACTGGAGTATAGGCTGCACTGGAGTATAGGTTGCACTGGAGTATAGGTTGCACTGGAGTATAGGTTGCACTGGAGTATAGGTTGCACTGGAGTATAGGCTGCACTGGAGTATAGGTTGCACTGGAGTATAGGCTGCACTGGAGTATAGGCTGCACTGGAGTATAGGTTGCACTGGAGTATAGGTTGCACTGGAGTATAGGTTGCACTGGAGTATAGGTTGCACTGGAGTATAGGTTGCACTGGAGTATAGGTTGCACTGGAGTATTGGTTGCACTGGAGTATAGGTTGCACTGGACTATACTGGAGTGTAGGTTGCACTGGAGTATAGGTTGCACTGGAGTATAGGTTGCACTGGATTATAGGTTGCACTGGAGTATAGGCTGCACTTAAGTATATATTGCACTGGAGTATAGGCTGCACTGGAGTATAGGTTGCACTGGAGTATAGGTTGCACTGGAGTATAGGTTGCACTGGAGTATAGGTTGCACTGGAGTATAGATTGCACTGGAGTATAGGTTGCACTGGAGTATAGGCTGCACTGCAGGATAGGCTGCACTGGAGTATAGGTTGCACTGGAGTATAGGCTGCACTGGAGTATAGGTTGCACTGGAGTATAGGCTGCACTGGAGTATAGGTTGCACTGGAGTATAGGTTCCACTGGAATATAGGTTGCACTGGAGTATAGGTTGCACTGGAGTATAGGCTCCACTGGAGTATAGTTTGCACTGGAGTATAGGTTGCAATGGAGTATAGGTTGCACTGGAGTATAGGCTGCACTGGAGTATAGGCTGCATTGGAGTATAGATTGCACTGGAGTATAGTTTGCACTGGAGTATAGGCTGCACTGGAGTATAGGCTGCACTGAAGTATATATTGCACTGGAGTATAGGCTGCACTGGAGTATAGGTTGCACTGGAGTATAGGCTGCACTTGAGTATAGGCTGCACTGGAGTATAGGTTGCACTGGAGTATAGGTTGCACTGGTGTATAGGCTGCACTGGAGTATACTGGAGTGTAGGTTGCACTGGAGTATAGGTGGCACTGGAGTATTGGTTGCACAGGAGTATAGGTGGCACTGGAGTATTGGTTGCACTCGAGTATAGGTTGCACTGGAGTATACTGGAGTGTAGGTTGCACTGGAGTATAGGCTGCACTGGAGTATAGGTTGCACTGGAGTATAGATTGCACTGGAGTATAGGCTGCACTGGAGTATAGGCTGCACTGGAGAATAGGTTGCACTTGAGTATAGGCTGCACTGGAGTATAGATTGCACTGGAGTATAGGTTGCACTGGAGTATAGGCTGCACTGGAGTATAGACTGCACTGGAGTATAGGTTACACTGGAGTATAGGCTGCACTGGAGTATAGGCTGCACTGGAGAATAGGTTGCACTTGAGTATAGGCTGCAATGGAGTATAGACTGCACTGGAGTATAGGCTGCACTGGAGTATAGGCTGCACTGGAGTATAGATTACAGGTTGCACTGGAGTATAGGCTGCACTGGAGTATAGGCTGCAATGGAGTATAGGTTGCACTGGAGTATAGGTTGCACTGGAGTATACGTTGCACTGGAGTATAGGCTGCACTGCAGTATAGGTGGCACTGGAGTATAGGTTGCACTGGAGTATAGGTTGCACTGCATGTATAGGCTGCACTGGAGTATAGGCTGCACTGGAGTATAGGTTGCACTGGAGTATAGGTTGCACTGGAGTATAGGCTGCACTGGAGTATAGGTTGCACTGGAGTATAGGCTGCACTGGAGTATAGGCTGCACTGGAGTATAGGCTGCACTGGAGTATAGATTGCACTGGAGTATAGGTTGCACTGGAGTATAGGTTGCACTGGAGTATAGGCTGCACTGGAGTATAGGTTGCACTGGAGTATAGGTTGCACTGGAGTATAGGCTGCACTGGAGTATAGGCTGCACTGGAGTATAGGTTGCACTGGAGTATAGGTTGCACTGGAGTATAGGTTGCACTGGAGTATAGGTTGCACTGGAGTATAGGTTGCACTGGAGTATAGGCTGCACTGGAGTATAGGTTGCACTGGAGTATAGGCTGCACTGGAGTATAGGCTGCACTGGAGTATAGGTTGCACTGGAGTATAGGTTGCACTAGAGTATAGGTTGCACTGGAGTATAGGTTGCACTGGAGTATAGGCTGCACTGGAGTATAGGTTTCACTGGAGTATAGATTGCACTGGAGTATAGGTTGCACTGGAGTATAGGTTGCACTGGATTATAGGTTGCACTGGAGTATAGGCTGCACTGAAGTATATATTGCACTGGAGTATAGGCTGCACTGGAGTATAGGTTGCACTGGAGTATAGGTTGCACTGGAGTATAGGTTGCACTGCAGTATAGGTTGCACTGGAGTATAGATTGCACTGGAGTATAGGTTGCACTGGAGTATAGGCTGCACTGGAGTATAGGCTGCACTGGAGTATAGGTTGCACTTGAGTATAGGCTGCACTGGAGTATAGACTGCACTGGAGTATAGGCTGCACTGGAGTGTAGGTTGCACTGGAGTATAGGCTGCACTGGAGTATAGGCTGCACTGGAGTATAGGTTGCACTGGAGTATAGGCTGCACTGGAGTATAGGCTGCACTGGAGTATAGGTTGCACTAGAGTATAGGTTGCACTGGAGTATAGGCTGCACTGGAGTGTAGGTTGCACTGGAGTATAGGCTGCACTGGAGTATAGGCTGCACTGGAGTATAGGTTGCACTGGAGTATAGGCTGCACTGGAGTATAGGTTGCACTGGAGTATAGGTTGCACTGGAGTATAGGTTGCACTGGAGTATAGGTTGCACTGGAGTATAGGTTGCACTGCAGTATAGGTTGCACTGGAGTATAGATTGCACTGGAGTATAGATTGCACTGGAGTATAGGTTGCACTGGAGTATAGGTTGCACTGGAGTATAGGTTGCACTGGAGTATTGGTTGCACAGGAGTATAGGTGGCACTGGAGTATTGGTTGCACTGGAGTATAGGTGGCACTGGAGTATAGGTTGCACTGGAGTATAGGCTGCACTGGAGTATAGGTTGCAATGGAGTATAGGTGGCACTGGAGTATAGGTTGCACTGGAGTATAGGCTGCACTGGAATATAGGTTGCACTGGAGTATAGGTTGCACTGGAGTATAGGTTGCACTGGAGTATAGGTTGCACTGGAGTATAGGTTGCACTGGAGTATAGGTTGCACTGGAGTATAGGCTGCACTGGAGTATAGGTTGCACTGGAGTATAGGTTGCACTGGAGTATAGGCTGCACTGGAGTATAGGTTGCACTGGAGTATAGGTTGCACTGGAGTATAGGTTGCACTGGAGTATAGGCTGCACTGGAGTGTAGGTTGCACTGGAGTATAGGTTGCACTGGAGTATAGGCTGCACTGGAGTATAGGCTGCACTGGAGTATAGATTGCACTGGAGTATAGGTTGCACTGGAGTATAGGTTGCACTGGAGTATAGGTTGCACTGGATTATAGGTTGCACTGGAGTATAGGCTGCACTTAAGTATATATTGCACTGGAGTATAGGCTGCACTGGAGTATAGGTTGACCTGGAGTATAGGTTGCACTGGAGTATAGGTTGCACTGGAGTATAGGTTGCACTGGAGTATAGATTGCACTGGAGTATAGGTTGCACTGGAGTATAGGCTGCACTGCAGGATAGGCTGCACTGGAGTATAGGTTGCACTGGAGTATAGGCTGCACTGGAGTATAGGTTGCACTGGAGTATAGGCTGCACTGGAGTATAGGTTGCACTGGAGTATAGGTTCCACTGGAGTATAGGTTGCACTGGAGTATAGGTTGCACTGGAGTATAGGCTCCACTGGAGTATAGTTTGCACTGGAGTATAGGTTGCAATGGAGTATAGGTTGCACTGGAGTATAGGCTGCACTGGAGTATAGGCTGCATTGGAGTATAGATTGCACTGGAGTATAGTTTGCACTGGAGTATAGGCTGCACTGGAGTATAGGCTGCACTGAAGTATATATTGCACTGGAGTATAGGCTGCACTGGAGTATAGGTTGCACTTGAGTATAGGCTGCACTTGAGTATAGGCTGCACTGGAGTATAGGTTGCACTGGAGTATAGGTTGCACTGGTGTATAGGCTGCACTGGAGTATACTGGAGTGTAGGTTGCACTGGAGTATAGGTGGCACTGGAGTATTGGTTGCACAGGAGTATAGGTGGCACTGGAGTATTGGTTGCACTGGAGTATAGGTTGCACTGGAGTATACTGGAGTGTAGGTTGCACTGGAGTATAGGCTGCACTGGAGTATAGGTTGCACTGGAGTATAGATTGCACTGGAGTATAGGCTGCACTGGAGTATAGGCTGCACTGGAGAATAGGTTGCACTTGAGTATAGGCTGCACTGGAGTATAGACTGCACTGGAGTATAGGTTGCACTGGAGTATAGGCTGCACTGGAGTATAGACTGCACTGGAGTATAGGTTGCACTGGAGTATAGGCTGCACTGGAGTATAGGCTGCACTGGAGAATAGGTTGCACTTGAGTATAGGCTGCAATGGAGTATAGACTGCACTGGAGTATAGGCTGCACTGGAGTATAGGCTGCACTGGAGTATAGATTACACTGGATTATAGGTTGCACTGGAGTATAGGCTGCACTGGAGTATAGGCTGCACTGGAGTATAGGTTGCACTGGAGTATAGGTTGCACTGGAGTATACGTTGCACTGGAGTATAGGCTGCACTGCAGTATAGGTGGCACTGGAGTATAGGTTGCACTGGAGTATAGGTTGCACTGCATGTATAGGCTGCACTGGAGTATAGGCTGCACTGGAGTATAGGTTGCACTGGAGTATAGGTTGCACTGGAGTATAGGCTGCACTGGAGTATAGGTTGCACTGGAGTATAGGCTGCACTGGAGTATAGGCTGCACTGGAGTATAGGCTGCACTGGAGTATAGATTGCACTGGAGTATAGGTTGCACTGGAGTATAGGTTGCACTGGAGTATAGGCTGCACTGGAGTATAGGTTGCACTGGAGTATAGGTTGCACTGGAGTATAGGCTGCACTGGAGTATAGGCTGCACTGGAGTATAGGTTGCACTGGAGTATAGGTTGCACTGGAGTATAGGTTGCACTGGACTATAGGTTGCACTGGAGTATAGGCTGCACTGGAGTATAGGTTGCACTTGAGTATAGGCTGCACTGGAGTATAGGCTGCACTGGAGTATAGGTTGCACTGGAGTATAGGTTGCACTAGAGTATAGATTGCACTGGAGTATAGGTTGCACTGGAGTATAGGTTGCACTGGAGTATAGGTTGCACTGGAGTATTGGTTGCACTGGAGTATAGGTTGCACTGGAGTATACTACAGTGTAGGTTGCACTGGAGTATAGGTTGCACTGGAGTATAGGTTGCACTGGATTATAGGTTGCACTGGAGTATAGGCTGCACTGAAGTATATATTGCACTGGAGTATAGGCTGCACTGGAGTATAGGTTGCACTGGAGTATAGGTTGCACTGGAGTATAGGTTGCACTGCAGTATAGGTTGCACTGGAGTATAGATTGCACTGGAGTATAGGTTGCACTGGAGTATAGGCTGCACTGGAGTATAGGTTGCACTGGAGTATAGGATGCACTAGAGTATAGGTTGCACTGGAGTATAGGTTGCACTGGAGTATAGGTTGCACTGGAGTATTGGTTGCACTGGAGTATAGGTTGCACTGGAGTATACTACAGTGTAGGTTGCACTGGAGTATAGGTTGCACTGGAGTATAGGTTGCACTGGATTATAGGTTGCACTGGAGTATAGGCTGCACTGAAGTATATATTGCACTGGAGTATAGGCTGCACTGGAGTATAGGTTGCACTGGAGTATAGATTGCACTGGAGTATAGGTTGCACTGGAGTATAGGTTGCACTGGAGTATAGGTTTCACTGGAGTATAGGTTGCACTGGAGTATAGGTTGCACTAGAGTATAGGTTGCACTGGAGTATAGGTTGCACTGGAGTATAGGTTGCACTGGAGTATAGGCTGCACTGGAGTATAGGTTGCACTAGAGTATAGGTTGCACTGGAGTATAGGCTGCACTGGAGTGTAGGTTGCACTGGAGTATAGGCTGCACTGGCGTATAGGCTGCACTGGAGTATAGGTTGCACTGGAGTATAGGCTGCACTGGAGTATAGGTTGCACTGGAGTATAGGTTGCACTGGAGTATAGGTTGCACTGGAGTATAGGTTGCACTGGAGTATAGGTTGCACTGCAGTATAGGTTGCACTGGAGTATAGATTGCACTGGAGTATAGATTGCACTGGAGTATAGGTTGCACTGGAGTATAGGTTGCACTGGAGTATAGGTTGCACTGGAGTATTGGTTGCACAGGAGTATAGGTGGCACTGGAGTATTGGTTGCACTGGAGTATAGGTGGCACTGGAGTATAGGTTGCACTGGAGTATAGGCTGCACTGGAGTATAGGTTGCAATGGAGTATAGGTTGCACTGGAGTATAGGTTGCACTGGAGTATAGGCTGCACTGGAGTATAGGTTGCACTGGAGTATAGGTTGCACTGGAGTATAGGTTGCACTGGAGTATAGGTTGCACTGGAGTATAGGCTGCACTGGAGTATAGGTTGCACTGGAGTATAGGCTGCACTGGAGTATAGGCTGCACTGGAGTATAGGTTGCACTAGAGTATAGGTTGCACTGGAGTATAGGTTGCACTGGAGTATAGGTTGCACTGGAGTATAGGTTGCACTGGAGTATTGGTTGCACTGGAGTATAGGTTGCACTGGAGTATACTGGAGTGTAGGTTGCACTGGAGTATAGGTTGCACTGGAGTATAGGTTGCACTGGATTATAGGTTGCACTGGAGTATAGGCTGCACTGAAGTATATATTGCACTGGAGTATAGGCTGCACTGGAGTATAGGTTGCACTGGAGTATAGGTTGCACTGGAGTATAGGTTGCACTGGAGTATAGGTTGCACTGGAATATAGATTGCACTGGAGTATAGGTTGCACTGGAGTATAGGCTGCACTGCAGGATAGGCTGCACTGGAGTATAGGTTGCACTGGAGTATAGGTTGCACTGGAGTATAGGCTGCACTGGAGTATAGGTTGCACTGGAGTATAGGCTGCACTGGAGTATAGTTTACACTGGAGTATAGGTTCCACTGGAGTATAGGTTACACTGGAGTATAGGTTGCACTGGAGTATAGGCTCCACTGGAGTATAGTTTGCACTGGAGTATAGGTTGCAATGGAGTATAGGTTGCACTGGAGTATAGGCTGCACTGGAGTATAGGCTGCATTGGAGTATAGATTGCACTGGAGTATAGTTTGCACTGGAGTATAGGCTGCACTGGAGTATAGGTTACACTGGAATATAGGCTGCACTTGAGTATAGGCTGCACTGGAGTATAGGTTGCACTGGAGTATAGGCTGCACTGGAGTATAGGTTGCACTGGAGTATAGGCTGCACTTGAGTATAGGCTGCACTGGAGTATAGGTTGCACTGGAGTATAGGTTGCACTGGAGTATAGGCTGCACTGGAGTATACTGGAGTGTAGGTTGCACAGGAGTATAGGTGGCACTGGAGTATTGGTTGCACTGGAGTATAGGTTGCACTGGAGTATACTGGAGTGTAGGTTGCACTGGAGTATAGGTTGCACTGGAGTATAGGTTGCACTGGATTATAGGTTGCACTGGAGTATAGCCTGCACTGAAGTATATATTGCACTGGAGTATAGGCTGCACTGGAGTATAGGTTGCACTGGAGTATAGGCTGCACTTGAGTATAGGCTGCACTGGAGTATAGGTTGCACTGGAGTATAGGTTGCACTGGTGTATAGGCTGCACTGGAGTATACTGGAGTGTAGGTTGCACTGGAGTATAGGTGGCACTGGAGTATTGGTTGCACAGGAGTATAGGTGGCACTGGAGTATTGGTTGCACTGGAGTATAGGTTGCACTGGAGTATACTGGAGTGTAGGTTGCACTGGAGTATAGGCTGCACTGGAGTATAGGTTGCACTGGAGTATAGATTGCACTGGAGTATAGGCTGCACTGGAGTATAGGCTGCACTGGAGAATAGGTTGCACTTGAGTATAGGCTGCACTGGAGTATAGACTGCACTGGAGTATAGGTTGCACTGGAGTATAGGCTGCACTGGAGTATAGACTGCACTGGAGTATAGGTTGCACTGGAGTATAGGCTGCACTGGAGTATAGGCTGCACTGGAGAATAGGCTGCACTGGAGTATAGATTACACTGGATTATAGGTTGCACTGGAGTATAGGCTGCACTGGAGTATAGGCTGCACTGGAGTATAGGTTGCACTGGAGTATAGGTTGCACTGGAGTATACGTTGCACTGGAGTATAGGCTGCACTGCAGTATAGGTGGCACTGGAGTATAGGTTGCACTGGAGTATAGGTTGCACTGCATGTATAGGCTGCACTGGAGTATAGGCTGCACTGGAGTATAGGTTGCACTGGAGTATAGGTTGCACTGGAGTATAGGCTGCACTGGAGTATAGGTTGCACTGGAGTATAGGCTGCACTGGAGTATAGGCTGCACTGGAGTATTGGCTGCACTGGAGTATAGAATGCACTGGAGTATAGGTTGCACTGGAGTATAGGTTGCACTGGAGTATAGGCTGCACTGGAGTATAGGTTGCACTGGAGTATAGGTTGCACTGGAGTATAGGCTGCACTGGAATATAGGCTGCACTGGAGTATAGGTTGCACTGGAGTATAGGTTGCACTGGAGTATAGGTTGCACTGGAGTATAGGTTGCACTGGAGTATAGGTTGCACTGGAGTATAGGCTGCACTGGAGTATAGGTTGCACTGGAGTATAGGCTGCACTGGAGTATAGGCTGCACTGGAGTATAGGTTGCACTGGAGTATAGGTTGCACTGGAGTATAGGTTGCACTGGAGTATAGGTTGCACTGGAGTATAGGTTGCACTGGAGTATAGGTTGCACTGGAGTAGGTTGCACTGGAGTAGGTTGCACTGGAGTATAGGCTGCACTGGAGTATAGGCTGCACTGCAGTATAGGTTGCACTGGAGTAACTGGAGTATAGGTTGCACTGGAGTATAGGCTGCACTGGAGTATAGGTTGCACTGGAGTGTATAGGCTGCACTGGAGTATAGGCTGCACTGGAGCATAGGTTGCACTGGAGTATAGGTTGCACTGGAGTAAAGGTTGCACTGGAGTGTAGGTTGCACTGGAGTATAGGCTGCACTGGAGTATAGGCTGCACTGGAGTATAGGTTGCACTGGAGTATAGGCTGCACTGCTGTATAGGCTGCACTGGAGTATAGGTTGCACTGGAGTATAGGTTGCACTGGAGTAAAGGTTGCACTGGAGTATAGGCTGCACTGGAGTATAGGTTGCACTGGAGTATAGGTTGCACTGGAGTATAGGCTGCACTGGAGTATAGGTTGCACTGGAGTATAGGTTGCACTGGAGTATAGGAGTATAGGCTGCACTGGAGTATAAGCTGCACTGGAGTATAGGTTGCACTGGAGTATAGGTTGCACTGGAGTATAGGTTGCACTGGAGTAAAGGTTGCACTGGAGTATAGGCTGCACTGCAGTATAGGTTGCACTGGAGTATAGGTGGCACTGGAGTATTGGTTGCACAGGAGTATAGGGGCCACTGGAGTATTGGTTGCACTGGAGTATAGGTTGCACTGGAGTATACTGGAGTGTAGGTTGCACTGGAGTATAGGCTGCACTGGAGTATAGGTTGCACTGGAGTATAGATTGCACTGGAGTATAGGCTGCACTGGAGTATAGGCTGCACTGGAGAATAGGTTGCACTTGAGTATAGGCTGCACTGGAGTATAGACTGCACTGGAGTATAGGTTGCACTGGAGTATAGGTTGCACTGGAGTATAGGCTGCACTGGAGTATAGACTGCACTGGAGTATAGGTTGCACTGGAGTATAGGTTACACTGGAGTATAGGTTGCACTGGAGTATAGGTTGCACTGGAGTATAGGTTGCACTGGAGTATAGGCTGCACTGGAGTATAGGCTGCACTGGAGAATAGGTTGCACTTGAGTATAGGCTGCACTGGAGTATAGACTGCACTGGAGTATAGGCTGCACTGGAGTATAGGCTGCACTGGAGTATAGATTACACTGGAGTATAGGTTGCACTGGAGTATAGGCTGCACTGGAGTATAGGCTGCACTGGAGTATAGGTTGCATTGGAGTATAGGTTGCACTGGAGTATAGGTTGCACTGGAGTATAGGTGGCACTGGATTATAGGTTGCACTGCATGTATAGGCTGCACTGGAGTATAGGCTGCACTGGAGTATAGGTTGCACTGGAGTATAGGTTGCACTGGAGTATAGGCTGCACTGGAGTATAGGTTGCACTGGAGTATAGGCTGCACTGGAGTATAGGCTGCACTGGAGTATAGGCTGCACTGGAGTATAGGTTGCACTGGAGTATAGGCTGCACTGGAGTATAGCCTGCACTGGAGAATAGGTTGCACTTGAGTATAGGCTGCACTGGAGTATAGACTGCACTGGAGTATAGGCTGCACTGGAGTATAGGCTGCACTGGAGTATAGGTTACACTGGGGTATAGGTTGCACTAGAGTATAGGCTGCACTGGAGTATAGGCTGCACTGGAGTATAGGTTGCACTGGAGTATAGGTTGCACTGGAGTATAGGTTGCACTGGAATATAGGCTGAACTGCAGTACAGGTGGCACTGTAGTATAGGTTGCACTGGAGTATAGGTTGCACTGCATGTATAGGCTGCACTGGAGTATAGGCTGCACTGGAGTATAGGTTGTTGCACTGGAGTATAGGTTGCACTGGAGTATAGGTTGCACTGGAGTATAGGCTGCACTGGAGTATAGGTTGCACTGGAGTATAGGCTGCACTGGAGTATAGGCTGTACTGGAGTATAGGCTGCACTGGAGTATAGGTTGCACTGGAGTATAGGTTGCACTGGAGTATAGGTTGCACTGGAGTATAGGCTGCACTGGAGTATAGGCTGCACTGGAGTATAGGTTGCACTTGAGTATAGGCTGCACTGGAGTATAGACTGCACTGGAGTATAGGCTGCACTGGAGTATAGGCTGCACTGGAGTATAGATTACACTGGAGTATAGGTTGCACTGGAGTATAGGCTGCACTGGAGTATAGGCTGCACTGGAGTATAGGCTGCACTGGAGTATAGGCTGCACTGGAGTATAGGTTGCACTGGAGTATAGGTTGCACTGGACTATAGGCTGCACTGGAGTATAGGTTGCACTGGTGTATAGGTTGCACTGGAGTATAGGCTGCACTGGAGTATAGGTTGCACTGGAATATAGGCTGCACTGGAGTATAGGCTGCACTGGAGTATAGGTTGCACTGGAGTATAGGTTGCACTAGAGTATAGGTTGCACTGGAGTATAGGTTGCACTGGAGTATAGGTTGCACTGGAGTATAGGTTGCACTGGAGTAGGTTGCACTGGAGTAGGTTGCACTGGAGTATAGGCTGCACTGGAGTATAGGCTGCACTGCAGTATAGGTTGCACTGGAGTAACTGGAGTATAGGTTGCACTGGAGTATAGGCTGCACTGGAGTATAGGTTGCACTGGAGTGTATAGGCTGCACTGGAGTATAGGCTGCACTGGAGCATAGGTTGCACTGGAGTATAGGTTGCACTGGAGTAAAGGTTGCACTGGAGTGTAGGTTGCACTGGAGTATAGGCTGCACTGGAGTATAGGCTGCACTGGAGTATAGGATGCACTGGAGTATAGGCTGCACTGCTGTATAGGCTGCACTGGAGTATAGGTTGCACTGGAGTATAGGTTGCACTGGAGTAAAGGTTGCACTGGAGTATAGGCTGCACTGGAGTATAGGTTGCACTGGAGTATAGGTTGCACTGGAGTATAGGCTGCACTGGAGTATAGGTTGCACTGGAGTATAGGTTGCACTGGAGTATAGGAGTATAGGCTGCACTGGAGTATAAGCTGCACTGGAGTATAGGTTGCACTGGAGTATAGGTTGCACTGGAGTATAGGTTGCACTGGAGTAAAGGTTGCACTGGAGTATAGGCTGCACTGCAGTATAGGTTGCACTGGAGTATAGGTGGCACTGGAGTATTGGTTGCACAGGAGTATAGGGGCCACTGGAGTATTGGTTGCACTGGAGTATAGGTTGCACTGGAGTATACTGGAGTGTAGGTTGCACTGGAGTATAGGCTGCACTGGAATATAGGTTGCACTGGAGTATAGATTGCACTGGAGTATAGGCTGCACTGGAGTATAGGCTGCACTGGAGAATAGGTTGCACTTGAGTATAGGCTGCACTGGAGTATAGACTGCACTGGAGTATAGGTTGCACTGGAGTATAGGTTGCACTGGAGTATAGGCTGCACTGGAGTATAGACTGCACTGGAGTATAGGTTGCACTGGAGTATAGGTTACACTGGAGTATAGGTTGCACTGGAGTATAGGTTGCACTGGAGTATAGGTTGCACTGGAGTATAGGCTGCACTGGAGTATAGGCTGCACTGGAGAATAGGTTGCACTTGAGTATAGGCTGTACTGGAGTATAGACTGCACTGGAGTATAGGCTGCACTGGAGTATAGGCTGCACTGGAGTATAGATTACACTGGAGTATAGGTTGCACTGGAGTATAGGCTGCACAGGAGTACAGGCTGCACTGGAGTATAGGTTGCACTGGAGTATAGGTTGCACTGGAGTATAGGTTGCACTGGAGTATAGGTGGCACTGGAGTATAGGTTGCACTGCATGTATAGGCTGCACTAGAGTATAGGCTGCACTGGAGTATAGGTTGCACTGGAGTATAGGTTGCACTGGAGTATAGGCTGCACTGGAGTATAGGTTGCACTGGAGTATAGGCTGCACTGGAGTATAGGCTGCACTGGAGTATAGGCTGCACTGGAGTATAGGTTGCACTGGAGTATAGGCTGCACTGGAGTATAGGCTGCACTGGAGAATAGGTTGCACTTGAGTATAGGCTGCACTGGAGTATAGACTGCGCTGGAGTATAGGCTGCACTGGAGTATAGGCTGCACTGGAGTATAGATTACACTGGAGTATAGGTTGCACTGGAGTATAGGCTGCACTGGAGTATAGGCTGCACTGGAGTATAGGTTGCACTGGAGTATAGGTTGCACTGGAGTATAGATTGCACTGGAATATAGGCTGAACTGCAGTACAGGTGGCACTGTAGTGTAGGTTGCACTGGAGTATAGGTTGCACTGCATGTATAGGCTGCACTGGAGTATAGGCTGCAATGGAGTATAGGTTGTTGCATTGGAGTATAGGTTGCACTGGAGTATAGGCTGCACTGGAGTATAGGCTGCACTGGAGTATAGGTTGCACTGGAGTATAGGCTGCACTGGAGTATAGGCTGTACTGGAGTATAGGCTGCACTGGAGTATAGGTTGCACTGGAGTATAGGTTGCACTGGAGTATAGGTTGCACTGGAGTATAGGCTGCACTGGAGTATAGGCTGCACTGGAGTATAGGTTGCACTTGAGTATAGGCTGCACTGGAGTATAGACTGCACTGGAGTATAGGCTGCACTGGAGTATAGGCTGCACTGGAGTATAGATTACACTGGAGTATAGGCTGCACTGGAGTATAGGCTGCACTGGAGTATAGGCTGCACTGGAGTATAGGCTGCACTGGAGTATAGGCTGCACTGGAGTATAGGTTGCACTGGAGTATAGGTTGCACTGAAGTATAGGCTGCACTGGAGTATAGGTTGCACTGGTGTATAGGTTGCACTGGAGTATAGTTTGCACTGGAGTATAGGTTGCACTGGAGTATAGGCTGCACTGGAGTATAGGCTGCACTGGAGTATAGGTTGCACTTGAGTATAGTTTGCACTGGAGTATAGGTTGCATTGGAGTATAGACTGCACTGGAGTATAGGTTGCACTGGAGTATAGGTTGCACTTGAGTATAGTTTGCACTGGAGTATAGGTTGCACTGGAGTATAGGCTGCACTGGATTATAGGTTGCACTGGAGTATAGGTTACAGTAGAGTATAGGCTGCACTGGAGTATAGGTTGCACTGGAGTATAGGTTGCACTGGAGTATAGGTTGCACTGGAGTAAAGGCTGCACTGGAGTATAGGTTGCACTGGAGTATAGGTTGCACTTGAGTATAGTTTGCACTGGAGTATAGGTTGCACTGGAGTATAGGCTGCATTGGATTATAGGTTGCACTGGAGTATAGGTTACAGTGGAGTATAGGCTGCACTGGAGTATAGGTTGCACTGGAGTATAGGTTGCACTGGAGTATAGGTTGCACTGGAGTAAAGGTTGCACTGGAGTATAGGTTGCACTGGAGTATAGGAGTGCACTGCAGTATAGGTTGCACTGTAGTAGGTTGCACTGGAATATAGGCTGCACTGCAGTATAGGCTGCACTGGAGTATAGACTGCACTGGAGTATAGGTTGCACTGGAGTATAGGTTACACTGGAGTATAGGTTGCACTGGAGTATAGGTTGCACTGGAGTATAGGTTGCACTGGAGTATAGGCTGCACTGGAGTATAGGCTGCACTGGAGAATAGGTTGCACTTGAGTATAGGCTGCACTGGAGTATAGACTGCACTGGAGTATAGGCTGCACTGGAGTATAGGCTGCACTGGAGTATAGATTACACTGGAGTATAGGTTGCACTGGAGTATAGGCTGCACTGGAGTATAGGCTGCACTGGAGTATAGGTTGCACTGGAGTATAGGTTGCACTGGAGTATAGGTTGCACTGGAGTATAGGTGGCACTGGATTATAGGTTGCACTGCATGTATAGGCTGCACTGGAGTATAGGCTGCACTGGAGTATAGGTTGCACTGGAGTATAGGTTGCACTGGAGTATAGGCTGCACTGGAGTATAGGTTGCACTGGAGTATAGGCTGCACTGGAGTATAGGCTGCACTGGAGTATAGGCTGCACTGGAGTATAGGTTGCACTGGAGTATAGGCTGCACTGGAGTATAGGCTGCACTGGAGAATAGGTTGCACTTGAGTATAGGCTGCACTAGAGTATAGACTGCACTGGAGTATAGGCTGCACTGGAGTATAGGCTGCACTGGAGTATAGGTTACACTGGGGTATAGGTTGCACTGGAGTATAGGCTGCACTGGAGTATAGGCTGCACTGGAGTATAGGTTGCACTGGAGTATAGGTTGCACTGGAGTATAGGTTGCACTGGAATATAGGCTGAACTGCAGTACAGGTGGCACTGTAGTATAGGTTGCACTGGAGTATAGGTTGCACTGCATGTATAGGCTGCACTGGAGTATAGGCTGCACTGGAGTATAGGTTGTTGCACTGGAGTATAGGTTGCACTGGAGTATAGGTTGCACTGGAGTATAGGCTGCACTGGAGTATAGGTTGCACTGGAGTATAGGCTGCACTGGAGTATAGGCTGTACTGGAGTATAGGCTGCACTGGAGTATAGGTTGCACTGGAGTATAGGTTGCACTGGAGTATAGGTTGCACTGGAGTATAGGCTGCACTGGAGTATAGGCTGCACTGGAGTATAGGTTGCACTTGAGTATAGGCTGCACTGGAGTATAGACTGCACTGGAGTATAGGCTGCACTGGAGTATAGGCTGCACTGGAGTATAGATTACACTGGAGTATAGGTTGCACTGGAGTATAGGCTGCACTGGAGTATAGGCTGCACTGGAGTATAGGCTGCACTGGAGTATAGGCTGCACTGGAGTATAGGTTGCACTGGAGTATAGGTTGCACTGGAGTATAGGCTGCACTGGAGTATAGGTTGCACTGGTGTATAGGTTGCAATGGAGTATAGGCTGCACTGGAGTATAGGTTGCACTGGAGTATAGGCTGCACTGGAGTATAGGCTGCACTGGAGTATAGGTTGCACTGGAGTATAGGCTGCACTGGAGTATAGGCTGCACTGGAGTATAGGTTGCACTGGAGTATAGGTTGCACTGGAGTATAGGTTGCACTGGAGTATAGGTTGCACTGGAGTATAGGTTGCACTGGAGTATAGGTTGCACTGGAGTAGGTTGCACTGGAGTAGGTTGCACTGGAGTATAGGCTGCACTGGAGTATAGGCTGCACTGCAGTATAGGTTGCACTGGAGTAACTGGAGTATAGGTTGCACTGGAGTATAGGCTGCACTGGAGTATAGGTTGCACTGGAGTGTATAGGCTGCACTGGAGTATAGGCTGCACTGGAGCATAGGTTGCACTGGAGTATAGGTTGCACTGGAGTAAAGGTTGCACTGGAGTGTAGGTTGCACTGGAGTATAGGCTGCACTGGAGTATAGGCTGCACTGGAGTATAGGTTGCACTGGAGTATAGGTTGCACTGCTGTATAGGCTGCACTGGAGTATAGGTTGCACCGGAGTATAGGTTGCACTGGAGTAAAGGTTGCACTGGAGTATAGGCTGCACTGGAGTATAGGTTGCACTGGAGTATAGGTTGCACTGGAGTATAGGCTGCACTGGAGTATAGGTTGCACTGGAGTATAGGTTGCACTGGAGTATAGGAGTATAGGCTGCACTGGAGTATAAGCTGCACTGGAGTATAGGTTGCACTGGAGTATAGGTTGCACTGGAGTATAGGTTGCACTGGAGTAAAGGTTGCACTGGAGTATAGGCTGCACTGCAGTATAGGTTGCACTGGAGTATAGGTGGCACTGGAGTATTGGTTGCACAGGAGTATAAGGGCCACTGGAGTATTGGTTGCACTGGAGTATAGGTTGCACTGGAGTATACTGGAGTGTAGGTTGCACTGGAGTATAGGCTGCTCTGGAGTATAGGTTGCACTGGAGTATAGATTGCACTGGAGTATAGGCTGCACTGGAGTATAGGCTGCACTGGAGAATAGGTTGCACTTGAGTATAGGCTGCACTGGAGTATAGACTGCACTGGATTATAGGTTGCACTGGAGTATAGGTTGCACTGGAGTATAGGCTGCACTGGAGTATAGACTGCACTGGAGTATAGGTTGCACTGGAGTATAGGTTACACTGGAGTATAGGTTGCACTGGAGTATAGGTTGCACTGGAGTATAGGCTGCACTGGAGTATAGGTTGCACTGGAGTATAGGTTGCACTGGAGTATAGGCTGCACTGGAGTATAGGTTGCACTGGAGTATAGGTTGCACTGGAGTTTAGGAGTATAGGCTGCACTGGAGTATAAGCTGCACTGGAGTATAGGTTGCACTGGAGTATAGGTTGCACTGGAGTATAGGTTGCACTGGAGTAAAGGTTGCACTGGAGTATAGGCTGCACTGCAGTATAGGTTGCACTGGAGTATAGGTGGCACTGGAGTATTGGTTGCACAGGAGTATAGGGGCCACTGGAGTATTGGTTGCACTGGAGTATAGGTTGCACTGGAGTATACTGGAGTGTAGGTTGCACTGCAGTATAGGCTGCACTGGAGTATAGGTTGCACTGGAGTATAGATTGCACTGGAGTATAGGCTGCACTGGAGTATAGGCTGCACTGGAGAATAGGTTGCACTTGAGTATAGGCTGCACTGGAGTATAGACTGCACTGGAGTATAGGTTGCACTGGAGTATAGGTTGCACTGGAGTATAGGCTGCACTGGAGTATAGACTGCACTGGAGTATAGGTTGCACTGGAGTATAGGTTACACTGGAGTATAGGTTGCACTGGAGTATAGGTTGCACTGGAGTATAGGTTGCACTGGAGTATAGGCTGCACTGGAGTATAGGCTGCACTGGAGAATAGGTTGCACTTGAGTATAGGCTGCACTGGAGTATAGACTGCACTGGAGTATAGGCTGTACTGGAGTATAGGCTGCACTGGAGTATAGATTACACTGGAGTATAGGTTGCACTGGAGTATAGGCTGCACTGGACTATAGGCTGCACTGGAGTATAGGTTGCACTGGAGTATAGGTTGCACTGGAGTATAGGTTGCACTGGAGTATAGGTGGCACTGGAGTATAGGTTGCACTGCATGTATAGGCTGCACTGGAGTATAGGCTGCACTGGAGTATAGGTTGCACTGGAGTATAGGTTGCACTGGAGTATAGGCTGCACTGGAGTATAGGTTGCACTGGAGTATAGGCTGCACTGGAGTATAGGCTGCACTGGAGTATAGGCTGCACTGGAGTATAGGTTGCACTGGAGTATAGGCTGCACTGGAGTATAGGCTGCACTGGAGAATAGGTTGCACTTGAGTATAGGCTGCACTGGAGTATAGACTGCACTGGAGTATAGGCTGCACTGGAGTATAGGCTGCACTGGAGTATAGATTACACTGGAGTATAGGTTGCACTGGAGTATAGGCTGCACTGGAGTATAGGCTGCACTGGAGTATAGGTTGCACTGGAGTATAGGTTGCACTGGAGTATAGGTTGCACTGGAATATAGGCTGAACTGCAGTACAGGTGGTACTGTAGTATAGGTTGCACTGGAGTATAGGTTGCACTGCATGTATAGGCTGCACTGGAGTATAGGCTGCACTGGAGTATAGGTTGTTGCACTGGAGTATAGGTTGCACTGGAGTATAGGTTGCACTGGAGTATAGGCTGCACTGGAGTATAGGTTGCACTGGAGTATAGGCTGCACTGGAGTATAGGCTGTACTGGAGTATAGGCTGCACTGGAGTATAGGTTGCACTGGAGTATAGGTTGCACTGGAGTATAGGTTGCACTGGAGTATAGGCTGCACTGGAGTATAGGCTGCACTGGAGTATAGGTTGCACTTGAGTATAGGCTGCACTGGAGTATAGACTGCACTGGAGTATAGGCTGCACTGGAGTATAGGCTGCACTGGAGTATAGATTACACTGGAGTATAGGTTGCACTGGAGTATAGGCTGCACTGGAGTATAGGCTGCACTGGAGTATAGGCTGCACTGGAGTATAGGCTGCACTGGAGTATAGGTTGCACTGGAGTATAGGTTGCACTGAAGTATAGGCTGCACTGGAGTATAGGTTGCACTGGTGTATAGGTTGCACTGGAGTATAGTTTGCACTGGAGTATAGGTTGCACTGGAGTATAGGCTGCACTGGAGTATAGGCTGCACTGGAGTATAGGTTGCACTTGAGTATAGTTTGCACTGGAGTATAGGTTGCACTGGAGTATAGGCTGCACTGGAGTATAGGTTGCACTGGAGTATAGGTTGCACTTGAGTATAGTTTGCACTGGAGTATAGGTTGCACTGGAGTATAGGCTGCACTGGATTATAGGTTGCACTGGAGTATAGGTTACAGTAGAGTATAGGCTGCACTGGAGTATAGGTTGCACTGGAGTATAGGTTGCACTGGAGTATAGGTTGCACTGGAGTAAAGGCTGCACTGGAGTATAGGTTGCACTGGAGTATAGGTTGCACTTGAGTATAGTTTGCACTGGAGTATAGGTTGCACTGGAGTATAGGCTGCATTGGATTATAGGTAGCACTGGAATATAGGTTACAGTGGAGTATAGGCTGCACTGGAGTATAGGTTGCACTGGAGTATAGGTTGCACTGGAGTATAGGTTGCACTGGAGTAAAGGTTGCACTGGAGTATAGGTTGCATTGGAGTATAGGAGTGCACTGCAGTATAGGTTGCACTGTAGTAGGTTGCACTGGAATATAGGCTGCACTGCAGTATAGGCTGCACTGGAGTATAGACTGCACTGGAGTATAGGTTGCACTGGAGTATAGGTTACACTGGAGTATAGGTTGCACTGGAGTATAGGTTGCACTGGAGTATAGGTTGCACTGGAGTATAGGCTGCACTGGAGTATAGGCTGCACTGGAGAATAGGTTGCACTTGAGTATAGGCTGCACTGGAGTATAGACTGCACTGGAGTATAGGCTGCACTGGAGTATAGGCTGCACTGGAGTATAGGTTGCACTGGAGTATAGGTTGCACTGGAGTATAGGCTGCACTGGAGTATAGGCTGCACTGGAGTATAGGTTGCACTGGAGTATAGGTTGCACTGGAGTATAGGTTGCACTGGAGTATAGGTGGCACTGGATTATAGGTTTCACTGCATGTATAGGCTGCACTGGAGTATAGGCTGCACTGGAGTATAGGTTGCACTGGAGTATAGGTTGCACTGGAGTATAGGCTGCACTGGAGTATAGGTTGCACTGGAGTATAGGCTGCACTGGAGTATAGGCTGCACTGGAGTATAGGCTGCACTGGAGTATAGGCTGCACTGGAGTATAGGTTGCACTGGAGTATAGCCTGCACTGGAGAATAGGTTGCACTTGAGTATAGGCTGCACTGGAGTATAGACTGCACTGGAGTATAGGCTGCAATGGAGTATAGGCTGCACTGGAGTATAGGTTACACTGGGGTATAGGTTGCACTGGAGTATAGGCTGCACTGGAGTATAGGCTGCACTGGAGTATAGGTTGCACTGGAGTATAGGTTGCACTGGAGTATAGGTTGCACTGGAATATAGGCTGAACTGCAGTACAGGTGGCACTGTAGTATAGGTTGCACTGGAGTATAGGTTGCACTGCATGTATAGGCTGCACTGGAGTATAGGCTGCACTGGAGTATAGGTTGTTGCACTGGAGTATAGGTTGCACTGGAGTATAGGTTGCACTGGAGTATAGGCTGCACTGGAGTATAGGTTGCACTGGAGTATAGGCTGCACTGGAGTATAGGCTGTACTGGAGTATAGGCTGCACTGGAGTATAGGTTGCACTGGAGTATAGGTTGCACTGGAGTATAGGTTGCACTGGAGTATAGGCTGCACTGGAGTATAGGTTGCACTGTAGTATAGGTTGCACTAGAGTATAGGTTGCACTGGAGTATAGGTTGCACTGGAGTATAGGTTGCACTGGAGTATAGGTTGCACTGGAGTAGGTTGCACTGGAGTAGGTTGCACTGGAGTATAGGCTGCACTGGAGTATAGGCTGCACTGCAGTATAGGTTGCACTGGAGTAACTGGAGTATAGGTTGCACTGGAGTATAGGCTGCACTGGAGTATAGGTTGCACTGGAGTGTATAGGCTGCACTGGAGTATAGGCTGCACTGGAGCATAGGTTGCACTGGAGTATAGGTTGCACTGGAGTAAAGTTTGCACTGGAGTGTAGGTTGCACTGGAGTATAGGCTGCACTGGAGTATAGGCTGCACTGGAGTATAGGTTGCACTGGAGTATAGGCTGCACTGCTGTATAGGCTGCACTGGAGTATAGGAGTATAGGCTGCACTGGAGTATAAGCTGCACTGGAGTATAGGTTGCACTGGAGTATAGGTTGCACTGGAGTATAGGTTGCACTGGAGTAAAGGTTGCACTGGAGTATAGGCTGCACTGCAGTATAGGTTGCACTGGAGTATAGGTGGCACTGGAGTATTGGTTGCACAGGAGTATAGGGGCCACTGGAGTATTGGTTGCACTGGAGTATAGGTTGCACTGGAGTATACTGGAGTGTAGGTTGCACTGGAGTATAGGCTGCACTGGAGTATAGGTTGCACTGGAGTATAGATTGCACTGGAGTATAGGCTGCACTGGAGTATAGGCTGCACTGGAGAATAGGTTGCACTTGAGTATAGGCTGCACTGGAGTATAGACTGCACTGGAGTATAGGTTGCACTGGAGTATAGGTTGCACTGGAGTATAGGCTGCACTGGAGTATAGACTGCACTGGAGTATAGGTTGCACTGGAGTATAGGTTACACTGGAGTATAGGTTGCACTGGAGTATAGGTTGCACTGGAGTATAGGTTGCACTGGAGTATAGGCTGCACTGGAGTATAGGCTGCACTGGAGAATAGGTTGCACTTGAGTATAGGCTGCACTGGAGTATAGACTGCACTGGAGTATAGGCTGCACTGGAGTATAGGCTGCACTGGAGTATAGATTACACTGGAGTATAGGTTGCACTGGAGTATAGGCTGCACTGGAGTATAGGCTGCACTGGAGTATAGGTTGCACTGGAGTATAGGTTGCACTGGAGTATAGGTTGCACTGGAGTATAGGTGGCACTGGAGTATAGGTTGCACTGCATGTATAGGCTGCACTGGAGTATAGGCTGCACTGGAGTATAGGTTGCACTGGAGTATAGGTTGCACTGGAGTATAGGCTGCACTGGAGTATAGGTTGCACTGGAGTATAGGCTGCACTGGAGTATAGGCTGCACTGGAGTATAGGCTGCACTGGAGTATAGGTTGCACTGGAGTATAGGCTGCACTGGAGTATAGGCTGCACTGGAGAATAGGTTGCACTTGAGTATAGGCTGCACTGGAGTATAGACTGCACTGGAGTATAGGCTGCACTGGAGTATAGGCTGCACTGGAGTATAGATTACACTGGAGTATAGGTTGCACTGGAGTATAGGCTGCACTGGAGTATAGGCTGCACTGGAGTATAGGTTGCACTGGAGTATAGGTTGCACTGGAGTATAGGTTGCACTGGAATATAGGCTGAACTGCAGTACAGGTGGCACTGTAGTATAGGTTGCACTGGAGTATAGGTTGCACTGCATGTATAGGCTGCACTGGAGTATAGGCTGCACTGGAGTATAGGTTGTTGCACTGGAGTATAGGTTGCACTGGAGTATAGGTTGCACTAGAGTATAGGCTGCACGGAGTATAGGTTGCACTGGAGTATAGGCTGCACTGGAGTATAGGCTGTACTGGAGTATAGGCTGCACTGGAGTATCGGTTGCACTGGAGTATAGGTTGCACTGGAGTATAGGTTGCACTGGAGTATAGGCTGCACTGGAGTATAGGCTGCACTGGAGTATAGGTTGCACTTGAGTATAGGCTGCACTGGAGTATAGACTGCACTGGAGTATAGGCTGCACTGGAGTATAGGCTGCACTCGAGTATAGATTACACTGGAGTATAGGTTGCACTGGAGTATAGGTTGCATTGGAGTATAGGCTGCACTGGAGTATAGGCTGCACTGGAGTATAGGCTGCACTGGAGTATAGGTTGCACTGGAGTATAGGTTGCACTGGAGTATAGGCTGCACTGGAGTATAGGTTGCACTGGTGTATAGGTTGCACTGGAGTATAGTTTGCACTGGAGTATAGGTTGCACTGGAGTATAGGCTGCACTGGAGTATAGGCTGCACTGGAGTATAGGTTGCACTTGAGTATAGTTTGCACTGGAGTATAGGTTGCACTGGAGTATAGGCTGCACTGGAGTATAGGTTGCACTGGAGTATAGGTTGCACTTGAGTATAGTTTGCACTGGAGTATAGGTTGCACTGGAGTATAGGCTGCACTGGATTATAGGTTGCACTGGAGTATAGGTTACAGTAGAGTATAGGCTGCACTGGAATATAGGTTGCACTGGAGTATAGGTTGCACTGGAGTATAGGTTGCACTGGAGTAAAGGCTGCACTGGAGTATAGGTTGCAATGGAGTATAGGTTGCACTTGAGTATAGTTTGCACTGGAGTATAGGTTGCACTGGAGTATAGGCTGCATTGGATTATAGGTTGCACTGGAGTATAGGTTACAGTGGAGTATAGGCTGCACTGGAGTATAGGTTGCACTGGAGTATAGGTTGCACTGGAGTATAGGTTGCACTGGAGTAAAGGTTGCACTGGAGTATAGGTTGCACTGGAGTATAGGAGTGCACTGCAGTATAGGTTGCACTGGAGTAGGTTGCACTGGAATATAGGTTGCACTGGAGTATAGGCTGCACTGGAGTATAGGTTGCACTGGAGTATAGGTTGCACTGGAGTATAGGTTGCACTGGAGTATAGGTTGCACTGGAGTATAGGTTGCACTGGAGTATAGGCTGCACTGGAGTATAGGCTGCACTGGAGAATAGGTTGCACTTGAGTATAGGCTGCACTGGAGTATAGACTGCACTGGAGTATAGGCTGCACTGGAGTATAGGCTGCACTGGAGTATAGATTACACTGGAGTATAGATTGCACTGAAGTATAGGTTGCACTGGAGTATAGGCTGCACTGGAGTATAGGTTGCACTGGAGTATAGGTTTCACTGGAGTATAGGCTGCACTGCAGTACAGGTGGCACTGGAGTATAGGTTGCACTGGAGTATAGATTGCACTGCATGTATAGGCTGCACTGGAGTATAGGCTACACTGGAGTATAGGTTGCACTGGAGTATAGGTTGCACTGGAGTATAGGTTGCACTGGAGTATAGGTTGCACTGGAGTATAGGCTGCACTGGAGTATAGGTTGCACTGGAGTATAGGTTGCACTGGAGTAAAGGTTGCACTGGAGTATAGGCTGCACTGGAGTATAGGTTGCACTGGAGTATAGGTTGCACTGGAGTATAGGTTGCACTGGAGTATAGGCTGCACTGGAGTATAGACTGCACTGGAGTATATGTTGCACTGGAGTATAGGTTGCACTGGAGTATAGGTTGCACTGGAGTATAGGTTGCACTGGAGTATAGGTTGCACTGGAGTATAGGCTGCACTGGAGTATAGGCTGCACTGGAGAATAGGTTGCACTTGAGTATAGGCTGCACTGGAGTATAGACTGCACTGGAGTATAGGCTGCACTGGAGTATAGGCTGCACTGGAGTATAGATTACACTGGAGTATAGGTTGCACTGGAGTATAGGCTGCACTGGAGTATAGGCTGCACTGGAGTATAGGTTGCACTGGAGTATAGGTTGCACTGGAGTATAGGTTGCACTGGAGTATAGGCTGCACTGCAGTATAGGTGGCACTGGAGTATAGGTTGCACTGGAGTATAGGTTGCACTGCATGTATAGGCTGCACTGTAGTATAGGCTTCACTGGAGTATAGGTTGCACTGGAGTATAGGTTGCACTGGAGTATAGGTTGCACTGGAGTATAGGTTGCACTGGAGTATAGGTTGCACTGGAGTATAGGTTGCACTGGAGTATAGGCTGCACTGGAGAATAGGTTGCACTTGAGTATAGGCTGCACTGGAGTATAGACTGCACTGGAGTATAGGCTGCACTGGAGTATAGGCTGCACTGGAGTATAGATTACACTGGAGTATAGGTTGCACTGGAGAATAGCCTGCACTGGAGTATAGGCTGCACTGGAGTATAGGCTGCACTGGAGTATAGATTACACTGGAGTATAGGTTGCACTGGAGTATAGGCTGCACTGGAGTATAGGTTGCACTGGAGTATAGGTTGCACTTTAGTATAGTTTGCACTGGAGTATAGGTTGCACTGGAGTATAGGCTGCACTGGATTATAGGTTGCACTGGAGTATAGGTTACAGTAGAGTATAGGCTGCACTGGAGTATAGGTTGCACTGGAGTATAGGTTGCACTGGAGTATAGGTTGCACTGGTGTAAAGGCTGCACTGGAGTATAGGTTGCACTGGAGTATAGGTTGCACTTGAGTATAGTTTGCACTGGAGTATAGGTTGCACTGGAGTATAGGCTGCATTGGATTATAGGTTGCACTGGAGTATAGGTTACAGTGGAGTATAGGCTGCACTGGAGTATAGGTTGCACTGGAGTATAGGTTGCACTGGAGTATAGGTTGCACTGGAGTAAAGGTTGCACTGGAGTATAGGTTGCACTGGAGTATAGGAGTGCACTGCAGTATAGGTTGCACTGGAGTAGGTTGCACTGGAATATAGGCTGCACTGCAGTATAGGCTGCACTGGAGTATAGGTTGCACTGGAGTATAGGCTGCACTGGAGTATAGGTTGCACTAGAGTATAGGTTGCACTGGAGTATAGGTTGCACTGGAGTATAGGTTGCACTGGAGTATAGGCTGCACTGGAGTATAGATTACACTGGAGTATAGGTTGCACTGGAGTATAGGCTGCACTGGAGTATAGGTTGCACTGGAGTGTATAGGCTGCACTGGAGTATAGGCTGCACTGGAGTATAGGTTGCACTGGAGTATAGGTTGCACTGGAGTAAAGTTTGCACTGGAGTATAGGTTGCACTGGAGTATAGGCTGCACTGGAGTATAGGCTGCACTGGAGTATAGGTTGCACTGGAATATAGGCTGCACTCCTGTATAGGCTGCACTGGAGTATAGGTTGCACTGGAGTATAGGTTGCACTGGAGTAAAGGTTGCACTGGAGTATAGGCTGCACTGGAGTATAGGTTGCACTGGAGTATAGGTTGCACTGGAGTATAGGTTGCACTGGAGTATAGGCTGCACTGGAGTATAGACTGCACTGGAGTATAGGTTGCACTGGAGTATAGGTTGCACTGGAGTATAGGTTGCACTGGAGTATAGGTTGCACTGGAGTATAGGTTGCACTGGAGTATAGGCTGCACTGGAGTATAGGCTGCACTGGAGAATAGGTTGCACTTGAGTATAGGCTGCACTGGAGTATAGACTGCACTGGAGTATAGGCTGCCCTGGAGTATAGGCTGCACTGGAGTATAGATTACACTGGAGTATAGGTTGCACTGGAGTATAGGCTGCACTGGAGTATAGGCTGCACTGGAGTATAGGTTGCACTGGAGTATAGGTTGCACTGGAGTATAGGTTGCACTGGAGTATAGGCTGCACTGCAGTATAGGTGGCACTGGAGAATAGGTTGCACTGGAGTATAGGTTGCACTGCATGTATAGGCTGCACTGGAGTATAGGCTTCACTGGAGTATAGGTTGCACTGGAGTATAGGTTGCACTGGAGTATAGGTTGCACTGGAGTATAGGTTGCACTGGAGTATAGGTTGCACTGGAGTATAGGCTGCACTGGAGTATAGGCTGCACTGGAGAATAGGTTGCACTTGAGTATAGGCTGCACTGGAGTATAGACTGCACTGGAGTATAGGCTGCACTGGAGTATAGGCTGCACTGGAGTATAGATTACACTGGAGTATAGGTTGCACTGGAGAATAGCCTGCACTGGAGTATAGGCTGCACTGGAGTATAGGTTGCACTGGAGTATAGGTTGCACTGGAGTATAGGTTGCACTGGAGTATAGGCTGCACTGCAGTACAGGTGGCACTGGAGTATAGGTTGCACTGGAGTATAGGTTGTACTGCATGTATAGGCTGCACTGGAGTATAGGCTGCACTGGAGTATAGGTTGCACTGGAGTATAGGTTGCACTGGAGTATAGGCTGCACTGGAGTATAGGTTGCACTGGAGTATAGGCTGCACTGGAGTATAGGCTGCACTGGAGTATAGGCTGCACTGGAGTATAGGCTGCACTGGAGTATAGGCTGCACTGGAGTATAGATTACACTGGAGTATAGTTTGCACTGGAGTATAGGCTGCACTGGAGTATAGGCTGCACTGGAGTATAGGTTGCACTGGAGTATAGGTTGCACTGGAGTATAGGTTGCACTGGAGTATAGGCTGCACTGCAGTACAGGTGGCACTGGAGTATAGGTTGCACTGGAGTATAGGTTGCACTGCATGTATAGGCTGCACTGGAGTAAAGGTTGCACTGGAGTATAGGTTGCACTGGAGTATAGGAGTGCACTGCAGTATAGGTTGCACTGGAGTAGGTTGCACTGGAATATAGGCTGCACTGCAGTATAGGCTGCACTGGAGTATAGGTTGCACTGGAGTATAGGCTGCACTGGAGTATAGGTTGCACTAGAGTATAGGTTGCACTGGAGTATAGGTTGCACTGGAGTATAGGTTGCACTGGAGTATAGGCTGCACTGGAGTATAGATTACACTGGAGTATAGGTTGCACTGGAGTATAGGCTGCACTGGAGTATAGGTTGCACTGGAGTGTATAGGCTGCACTGGAGTATAGGCTGCACTGGAGTATAGGTTGCTCTGGAGTATAGGTTGCACTGGAGTAAAGTTTGCACTGGAGTATAGGTTGCACTGGAGTATAGGCTGCACTGGAGTATAGGCTGCACTGGAGTATAGGTTGCACTGGAATATAGGCTGCACTCCTGTATAGGCTGCACTGGAGTATAGGTTGCACTGGAGTATAGGTTGCACTGGAGTAAAGGTTGCACTGGAGTATAGGCTGCACTGGAGTATAGGTTGCACTGGAGTATAGGTTGCACTGGAGTATAGGTTGCACTGGAGTATAGGCTGCACTGGAGTATAGACTGCACTGGAGTATAGGTTGCACTGGAGTATAGGTTGCACTGGAGTATAGGTTGCACTGGAGTATAGGTTGCACTGGAGTATAGGTTGCACTGGAGTATAGGCTGCACTGGAGTATAGGCTGCACTGGAGAATAGGTTGCACTTGAGTATAGGCTGCACTGGAGTATAGACTGCACTGGAGTATAGGCTGCACTGGAGTATAGGCTGCACTGGAGTATAGATTACACTGGAGTATAGGTTGCACTGGAGTATAGGCTGCACTGGAGTATAGGCTGCACTGGAGTATAGGTTGCACTGGAGTATAGGTTGCACTGGAGTATAGGTTGCACTGGAGCATAGGCTGCACTGCAGTATAGGTGGCACTGGAGAATAGGTTGCACTGGAGTATAGGTTGCACTGCATGTATAGGCTGCACTGGAGTATAGGCTTCACTGGAGTATAGGTTGCACTGGAGTATAGGTTGCACTGGAGTATAGGTTGCACTGGAGTATAGGTTGCACTGGAGTATAGGTTGCACTGGAGTATAGGCTGCACTGGAGTATAGGCTGCACTGGAGAATAGGTTGCACTTGAGTATAGGCTGCACTGGAGTATAGACTGCACTGGAGTATAGGCTGCACTGGAGTATAGGCTGCACTGGAGTATAGATTACACTGGAGTATAGGTTGCACTGGAGAATAGCCTGCACTGGAGTATAGGCTGCACTGGAGTATAGGTTGCACTGGAGTATAGGTTGCAATGGAGTATAGGTTGCACTGGAGTATAGGCTGCACTGCAGTACAGGTGGCACTGGAGTATAGGTTGCACTGGAGTATAGGTTGCACTGCATGTATAGGCTGCACTGGAGTATAGGCTGCACTGGAGTATAGGTTGCACTGGAGTATAGGTTGCACTGGAGTATAGGCTGCACTGGAGTATAGGTTGCACTGGAGTATAGGCTGCACTGGAGTATAGGCTGCACTGGAGTATAGGCTGCACTGGAGTATAGGCTGCACTGGAGTATAGGCTGCACTGGAGTATAGATTACACTGGAGTATAGGTTGCACTGGAGTATAGGCTGCACTGGAGTATAGGCTGCACTGGATTATAGGTTGCACTGGAGTATAGGTTACAGTAGAGTATAGGCTGCACTGGAGTATAGGTTGCACTGGAGTATAGGTTGCACTGGAGTATAGGTTGCACTGGAGTAAAGGCTGCACTGGAGTATAGGTTGCACTGGAGTATAGGTTGCACTTGAGTATAGTTTGCACTGGAGTATAGGTTGCACTGGAGTATAGGCTGCATTGGATTATAGGTTGCACTGGAGTATAGGTTACAGTGGAGTATAGGCTGCACTGGAGTATAGGTTGCACTGGAGTATAGGTTGCACTGGAGTAAAGGTTGCACTGGAGTATAGGTTGCACTGGAGTATAGGAGTGCACTGCAGTATAGGTTGCACTGGAGTAGGTTGCACTGGAATATAGGCTGCACTGCAGTATAGGCTGCACTGGAGTATAGGTTGCACTGGAGTATAGGCTGCACTGGAGTATAGGTTGCACTAGAGTATAGGTTGCACTGGAGTATAGGTTGCACTGGAGTATAGGTTGCACTGGAGTATAGGCTGCACTGGAGTATAGATTACACTGGAGTATAGGTTGCACTGGAGTATAGGCTGCACTGGAGTATAGGTTGCACTGGAGTGTATAGGCTGCACTGGAGTATAGGCTGCACTGGAGTATAGGTTGCACTGGAGTATAGGTTGCACTGGAGTAAAGTTTGCACTGGAGTATAGGTTGCACTGGAGTATAGGCTGCACTGGAGTATAGGCTGCACTGGAGTATAGGTTGCACTGGAATATAGGCTGCACTCCTGTATAGGCTGCACTGGAGTATAGGTTGCACTGGAGTATAGGTTGCACTGGAGTAAAGGTTGCACTGGAGTATAGGCTGCACTGGAGTATAGGTTGCACTGGAGTATAGGTTGCACTGGAGTATAGGTTGCACTGGAGTATAGGCTGCACTGGAGTATAGACTGCACTGGAGTATAGGTTGCACTGGAGTATAGGTTGCACTGGAGTATAGGTTGCACTGGAGTATAGGTTGCACTGGAGTATAGGTTGCACTGGAGTATAGGCTGCACTGGAGTATAGGCTGCACTGGAGAATAGGTTGCACTTGAGTATAGGCTGCACTGGAGTATAGACTGCACTGGAGTATAGGCTGCACTGGAGTATAGGCTGCACTGGAGTATAGATTACACTGGAGTATAGGTTGCACTGGAGTATAGGCTGCACTGGAGTATAGGCTGCACTGGAGTATAGGTTGCACTGGAGTATAGGTTGCACTGGAGTATAGGTTGCACTGGAGTATAGGCTGCACTGCAGTATAGGTGGCACTGGAGAATAGGTTGCACTGGAGTATAGGTTGCACTGCATGTATAGGCTGCACTGGAGTATAGGCTTCACTGGAGTATAGGTTGCACTGGAGTATAGGTTGCACTGGAGTATAGGTTGCACTGGAGTATAGGTTGCACTGGAGTATAGGTTGCACTGGAGTATAGGCTGCACTGGAGTATAGGCTGCACTGGAGAATAGGTTGCACTTTAGTATAGGCTGCACTGGAGTATAGACTGCACTGGAGTATAGGCTGCACTGGAGTATAGGCTGCACTGGAGTATAGATTACACTGGAGTATAGGTTGCACTGGAGAATAGCCTGCACTGGAGTATAGGCTGCACTGGAGTATAGGTTGCACTGGAGTATAGGTTGCACTGGAGTATAGGTTGCACTGGAGTATAGGCTGCACTGCAGTACAGGTGGCACTGGAGTATAGGTTGCACTGGAGTATAGGTTGTACTGCATGTATAGGCTGCACTGGAGTATAGGCTGCACTGGAGTATAGGTTGCACTGGAGTATAGGTTGCACTGGAGTATAGGCTGCACTGGAGTATAGGTTGCACTAGAGTATAGGTTGCACTGGAGTATAGGTTGCACTGGAGTATAGGTTGCACTGGAGTATAGGCTGCACTGGAGTATAGATTACACTGGAGTATAGGTTGCACTGGAGTATAGGCTGCACTGGAGTATAGGTTGCACTGGAGTGTATAGGCTGCACTGGAGTATAGGCTGCACTGGAGCATAGGTTGCACTGGAGTATAGGTTGCACTGGAGTAAAGGTTGCACTGGAGTGTAGGTTGCACTGGAGTATAGGCTGCACTGGAGTATAGGCTGCACTGGAGTATAGGTTGCACTGGAGTATAGGCTGCACTGCTGTATAGGCTGCACTGGAGTATAGGCTGCACTGGAGTATAGGTTGCACTGGAGTAAAGGTTGCACTGGAGTATAGGCTGCACTGGAGTATAGGTTGCACTGGAGTATAGGCTGCACTGGAGTATAGGCTGCACTGGAGTATAGGTTGCACTGGAGTATAGGCTGCACTGGAGTATAGACTGCACTGGAGTATAGGTTGCACTGGAGTATAGGCTGCACTGGAGTATAGACTGCACTGGAGTATAGTTTGCACTGGAGTATAGGTTGCACTGGAGTATAGGCTGCACTGGAGTATAGGTTGCACTGGAGTATAGGCTGCACTGGAGTATAGGCTGCACTGGAGTATAGGCTGCACTGGAGTATAGACTGCACTGGAGTATAGGCTGCACTGGAGTATAGGCTGCACTGGAGTATAGATTACACTGGAGTATAGGTTGCACTGGAGTATAGGTTGCACTGGAGTATAGGTTGCACTGGAGTATAGGCTGCACTGCAGTACAGGTGGCACTGGAGTATAGGTTGCACTGGAGTATAGGTTGCACTGCATGTATAGGCTGCACTGGAGTATAAGCTGCACTGGAGTATAGGTTGCACTGGAGTATAGGTTGCACTGGAGTATAGGTTGCACTGGAGTATAGGTTGCACTGGAGTATAGGCTGCACTGCAGTACAGGTGGCACTGGAGTATAGGTTGCACTGGAGTATAGGTTGCACTGGAGTAAAGGTTGCACTGGATAGGTTGCACTGGAGTAGGTTGCACTGGAGTATAGGTTGCACTGGAGTATAGGCTGCACTGGAGTATAGGTTGCACTAGAGTATAGGTTGCACTGGAGTATAGGTTGCACTGGAGTATAGGTTGCACTGGAGTATAGGCTGCACTGGAGTATAGATTACACTGGAGTATAGGTTGCACTGGAGTATAGGCTGCACTGGAGTATAGGTTGCACTGGAGTGTATAGGCTGCACTGGAGTATAGGTTGCACTGGAGCATAGGTTTCACTGGAGTATAGGTTGCACTGGAGTATAGGCTGCACTGGAGAATAGGTTGCACTTGAGTATAGGCTGCACTGGAGTATAGACTGCACTGGAGTATAGGTTGCACTGGAGTATAGGTTGCACTGGAGTATAGGCTGCACTGGAGTATAGACTGCACTGGAGTATAGGTTGCACAGGAGTATAGGTTGCACTGGAGTATAGGTTGCACTGGAGTATAGGTTGCACTGGAGTATAGGTTGCACTGGAGTATAGGCTGCACTGGAGTATAGGCTGCACTTGAGAATAGGTTGCACTTGAGTATAGGCTGCACTGGAGTATAGACTGCACTGGAGTATAGGCTGCACTGGAGTATAGGCTGCACTGGAGTATAGATTACACTGGAGTATAGATTGCACTGGAGTATAGGCTGCACTGGAGTATAGGCTGCACTGGAGTATAGGTTGCACTGGAGTATAGGTTGCACTGGAGTATAGGTTGCACTGGAGTATAGGTGGCACTGGAGTATAGGTTGCACTGGAGTATAGGCTGCACTGCTGTATAGGCTGCACTGGAGTATAGGTTGCACTGGAGTATCGGCTGCACTGGAGTATAGGTTGCACTGGAGTAAAGGTTGCACTGGAGTATAGGCTGCACTGGAGTATAGGTTGCACTGGAGTATAGGTTGCACTGGAGTATAGGCTGCACTGGAGTATAGGTTGCACTGGAGTGTATAGGCTGCACTGGAGTATAGGCTGCACTGGAGCATAGGTTGCACTGGAGTATAGGTTGCACTGGAGTAAAGGTTGCACTGGAGTGTAGGTTACACTGGAGTATAGGCTGCACTGGAGTATAGGCTGCACTGGAGTATAGGTTGCACTGGAGTATAGGCTGCACTGCTGTATAGGCTGCACTGGAGTATAGGTTGCACTGGAGTATAGGCTGCACTGGAGTATAGGTTGCACTGGAGTAAAGGTTGCACTGGAGTATAGGCTGCACTGGAGTATAGGTTGCACTGGAGTATAGGTTGCACTGGAGTATAGGTTGCACTGGAGTATAGGTTGCACTGGAGTAAAGGTTGCACTGGAGTATAGGCTGCACTGCAGTATAGGTTGCACTGGAGTATAGGTGGCACTGGAGTATTGGTTGCACAGGAGTATAGGGGCCACTGGAGTATTGGTTGCACTGGAGTATAGGTTGCACTGGAGTATACTGGAGTGTAGGTTGCACTGGAGTATAGGCTGCACTGGAGTATAGATTGCACTGGAGTATAGGCTGCACTGGAGTATAGGCTGCACTGGAGTATAGGTTGCACTGGAGTATTGGTTGCACTGGAGTATATGCTGCACTGAAGTATATATTGCACTGGAGTATAGGCTGCACTGGAGTATAGGTTGCACTGGAGTATAGGCTGCACTTGAGTATAGGCTGCACTGGAGTATAGGTTGCACTGGAGTATTGGTTGCACTGGAGTATAGGCAGCACTTGAGTATACTGGAGTGTAGGTTGCACTGGAGTATAGGTGGCACTGGAGTATTGGTTGCACAGGAGTATAGTTGCCACTGGAGTATTGGTTGCACTGGAGTATAGGTTGCACGGGAGTATACTGGAGTGTAGGTTGCACTGGAGTATAGGCTGCACTGGAGTATAGGTTGCACTGGAGTATAGATTGCATTGGAGTATAGGCTGCACTGGAGTATAGGCTGGACTGGAGAATAGGTTGCACTTGAGTATAGGCTGCACTGGAGTATAGGTTGCACTGGAGTATAGGCTGCACTGGAGTATAGGTTGCACTGGAGTATAGGCTGCACTGGAGTATAGGCTGCACTGGAGTATTGGTTGCACTGGAGTATAGGTTGCACTGGAGTATAGGTTGCACTGGAGTATAGGTTGCACTGGAGTATAGGTTGCACTGGAGTATAGGTTGCACTGGAGTATAGGTTGCACTGGAGTATTGGTTGCACTGGAGTATAGGTTGCACTGGAGTATACTGGAGTGTAGGTTGCACTGGAGTATAGGTTGCACTGGAGTATAGGTTGCACTGGATTATAGGTTGCACTGGAGTATAGGCTGCACTGAAGTATATATTGCACTGGAGTATAGGCTGCACTGGAGTATAGGTTGCACTGGAGTATAGGTTGCACTGGAGTATAGGTTGCACTGGAGTATAGGTTGCACTGGAGTATAGATTGCACTGGAGTATAGGTTGCACTGGAGTATAGGCTGCACTGCAGGATAGGCTGCACTGGAGTATAGGTTGCACTGGAGTATAGGCTGCACTGGAGTATAGTTTGCACTGGAGTATAGGCTGCACTGGAGTATAGGTTGCACTGGAGTATAGGTTCCACTGGAGTATAGGTTGCACTGGAGTATAGGTTGCACTGGAGTATAGGCTCCACTGGAGTATAGTTTGCACTGGAGTATAGGTTGCAATGGAGTATAGGTTGCACTGGAGTATAGGCTGCACTGGAGTATAGGCTGCACTGGAGTACAGATTGCACTGGAGTATAGTTTGCACTGGAGTATAGGCCGCACTGGAGTATAGGTTACACTTGAATATAGGCTACACTTGAGTATAGGCTGCACTGGAGTATAGGTTGCACTGGAGTATAGGCTGCACTGGAGTATAGGTTGCACTGGAGTATAGGCTGCACTTGAGTATAGGCTGCACTGGAGTATAGGTTGCACTGGAGTATAGGTTGCACTGGAGTATAGGCTGCACTGGAGTATACTGGAGTGTAAGTTGCACAGGAGTATAGGTGGCACTGGAGTATTGGTTGCTCTGGAGTATAGGTTGCACTGAATATACTGGAGTGTAGGTTGCACTGGAGTATAGGTTGCACTGGAGTATAGGTTGCACTGGATTATAGGTTGCACTGGAGTATAGGCTGCACTGAAGTATATATTGCACTGGAGTATAGGCTGCACTGGAGTATAGGTTGCACTGGAGTATAGGCTGCACTTGAGTATAGGCTGCACTGGAGTATAGGTTGCACTGGAGTATAGGTTGCACTGGAGTATAGGCTGCACTGGAGTATACTGGAGTGTAGGTTGCACTGGAGTATAGGTTGCACTGGAATATAGATTGCACTGGAGTATAGGCTGCACTGGAGTATAGGCTGCACTGGAGAATAGGTTGCACTTGAGTATAGGCTGCACTGGAGTATAGACTGCACTGGAGTATAGGTTGCACTGGAGTATAGGTTGCACTGGAGTATAGGCTGCACTGGAGTATAGACTGCACTGGAGTATAGGTTGCACTGGAGTATAGGCTGCACTGGAGTATAGGCTGCACTGGAGTATAGGCTGCACTGGAGAATAGGTTGCACTTGAGTATAGGCTGCACTGGAGTATAGACTGCACTGGAGTATAGGCTGCACTGGAGTATAGGCTGCACTGGAATATAGATTACACTGGAGTATAGGTTACACCGGAGTATAGGCTGCACTGGAGTATAGGCTGCACTGGAGTATAGGTTGCACTGGAGTATAGGTTGCACTGGATTATAGGTAGCACTGGAGTATAGGCTGCACTGCAGTATAGGTTGCACCGGTGTATAGGTTGCACTGGAGTATAGGCTGCACTGGAGTATAGGCTGCACTGGAGTATAGGTTGCACTGGAGTATAGGCTGCACTTGAGTATAGGTTGCACTGGAGTATAGGTTGCACTGGAGTATAGGCTGCACTGGAGTATAGGCTGCACTGGAGTATAGGCTGCACTGGAGTATAGATTGCACTGGAGTATAGGTTGCACTGGAGTATAGGTTGCACTGCAGTATAGGCTGCACTGGGGTATAGGCTGCACTGGAGTATAGGTTGCACTGGAGTATAGGCTGCACTGGAGTATAGGTTGCACTGGAGTATAGGCTGCACTGCAGTATAGGTTGCACTGGAGTATAGGTTACACTGGAGTATAGGCTGCACTGGAGTATAGGTTGCACTAGAGTATAGGTTGCACTGGAGTATAGGCTGCACTGGAGTATAGGTTGCACTGGAGTATAGGCTGCACTGGAGTATAGGCTGCACTGGAGTATAGTTTGCACTGGAGTATAGGTTGCACTGGAGTATAGGCTGCACTGGAGTATAGGTTGCACTGGAGTATAGGTTGCACTGGAGTATAGTTTGCACTGGAGTATAGGTTGCACTGGAGTATAGGCTGCACTTGAGTATAGGCTGCACTGGAGTATAGGTTGCACTGGAGTATAGGTTGCACTGGAGTATAGGCTGCACTGGAGTATACTGGAGTGTAAGTTGCACAGGAGTATAGGTGGCACTGGAGTATTGGTTGCACTGGAGTATAGGTTGCACTGGAGTATACTGGAGTGTAGGTTTCACTGGAGTATAGGTTGCACTGGAGTATAGGTTGCACTGGATTATAGGTTGCACTGGAGTATAGGCTGCACTGAAGTATATATTGCACTGGAGTATAGGCTGCACTGGAGTATAGGTTGCACTGGAGTATAGGCTGCACTTGAGTATAGGCTGCACTGGAGTATAGGTTGCACTGGAGTATAGGTTGCACTGGAGTAAAGGCTGCACTGGAGTATACTGGAGTGTAGGTTGCACTGGAGTATAGGTGGCACTGGAATATTGGTTGCACAGGAGTATAGGTGGCACTGGAGTATTGGTTGCACTGGAGTATAGGTTGCACCTGAATATACTGGAGTGTAGGTTGCACTGGAGTATAGGCTGCACTGGAGTATAGGTTGCACTGGAGTATAGATTGCACTGGAGTATAGGCTGCACTGGAGTATAGGCTGCACTAGAGAATAGGTTGCACTTGAGTATAGGCTGCACTGGAGTATAGACTGCACTGGAGTATAGGTTGCACTGGAGTATAGGTTGCACTGGAGTATAGGCTGCACTGGAGTATAGACTGCACTGGAGTATAGGTTGCACTGGAGTATAGGCTGCACTGGAGTATAGGCTGCACTGGAGAATAGGTTGCACTTGAGTATAGGCTGCACTGGAGTATAGACTGCACTGGAGTATAGGCTGCACTGGAGTATAGGCTGCACTGGAGTATAGGTTGCACTGGAGTATAGGCTGCACTGGAGTATAGGTTGCACTGGAGTATAGGCTGCACTGCAGTATAGGTTGCACTGGAGTATAGGTTACACTGGAGTATAGGCTGCACTGGAGTATAGGTTGCACTAGAGTATAGGTTGCACTGGAGTATAGGCTGCACTGGAGTATAGGTTGCACTGGATTATAGGCTGCACTGGAGTATAGGCTGCACTGGAGTATAGGTTGCACTGGAGTATAGGTTGCACTGGAGTATAGGCTGCACTGGAGTATAGGTTGCACTGGAGTATAGGTTGCACTGGAGTATAGGCTGCACTGGAGTATAGATTACACTGGAGTATAGGTTGCACTGGAGTATAGGCTGCACTGGAGTATAGGCTGCACTGGAGTATAGGTTGCACTGGAGTATAGGTTGCACTGGAGTATAGGTTGCACTGGAGTATAGGCTGCACTGCAGTACAGGTGGCACTGGAGTATAGGTTGCACTGGAGTATAGGTTGCACTGCATGTATAGGCTGCACTGGAGTATAGGCTGCACTGGAGTATAGGTTGCACTGGAGTATAGGTTGCACTGGAGTATAGGTTGCACTGGAGTATAGGTTGCACTGGAGTATAGGCTGCACTGGAGTATAGGTTGCACTGGAGTATAGGTTGCACTGGAGTAAAGGTTGCACTGGAGTATAGGCTGCACTGGAGTATAGGTTGCACTGGAGTATAGGTTGCACTGGAGTATAGGTTGCACTGGAGTATAGGCTGCACTGGAGTATAGACTGCACTGGAGTATAGGTTGCACTGGAGTATAGGTTGCACTGGAGTATAGGTTGCACTGGAGTATAGGTTGCATTGGAGTATAGGTTGCACTGGAGTATAGGCTGCACTGGAGTATAGGCTGCACTGGAGAATAGGTTGCACTTGAGTATAGGCTGCACTGGAGTATAGACTGCACTGGAGTATAGGCTGCACTGGAGTATAGGCTGCACTGGAGTATAGATTACACTGGAGTATAGGTTGCACTGGAGTATAGGCTGCACTGGAGTATAGGCTGCACTGGAGTATAGGTTGCACTGGAGTATAGGTTGCACTGGAGTATAGGTTGCACTGGAGTATAGGCTGCACTGCAGTATAGGTGGCACTGGAGTATAGGTTGCACTGGAGTATAGGTTGCACTGCATGTATAGGCTGCACTGGAGTATAGGCTTCACTGGTGTATAGGTTGCACTGGAGTATAGGTTGCACTGGAGTATAGGTTGCACTGGAGTATAGGTTGCACTGGAGTATAGGTTGCACTGGAGTATAGGCTGCACTGGAGTATAGGCTGAACTGGAGTATAGGTTGCACTGGAGTATAGGTTGCACTGGAGAATAGCCTGCACTGGAGTATAGGCTGCACTGGAGTATAGGCTGCACTGGAGTATAGGTTGCACTGGAGTATAGGTTGCACTGGAGTATAGGTTGCACTGGAGTATAGGCTGCACTGCAGTACAGGTGGCACTGGAGTATAGGTTGCACTGGAGTATAGGTTGCACTGCATGTATAGGCTGCACTGGAGTATAGGCTGCACTGGAGTATAGGTTGCACTGGAGTATAGGTTGCACTGGAGTATAGGCTGCACTGGAGTATAGGTTGCACTGGAGTATAGGCTGCACTGGAGTATAGGCTGCACTGGAGTATAGGCTGCACTGGAGTATAGGCTGCACTGGAGTATAGGCTGCACTGGAGTATAGATTACACTGGAGTATAGGTTGCACTGGAGTATAGGCTGCACTGGAGTATAGGCTGCACTGGAGTATAGGTTGCACTGGAGTATAGGTTGCACTGGAGTATAGGTTGCACTGGAGTATAGGCTGCACTGCAGTACAGGTGGCACTGGAGTATAGGTTGCACTGGAGTATAGGTTGCACTGCATGTATAGGCTGCACTGGAGTATAGGCTGCACTGGAGTATAGGTTGCACTGGAGTATAGGTTGCACTGGAGTATAGGTTGCACTGGAGTATAGGTTGCACTGGAGTATAGGCTGCACTGCAGTACAGGTGGCACTGGAGTATAGGTTGCACTGGAGTATAGGTTGCACTGGAGTAAAGCTTGCACTGGATAGGTTGCACTGGAGTAGGTTGCACTGGAGTATAGGTTGCACTGGAGTATAGGCTGCACTGGAGTATAGGTTGCACTAGAGTATAGGTTGCACTGGAGTATAGGTTGCACTGGAGTATAGGTTGCACTGGAGTATAGGCTGCACTGGAGTATAGATTACACTGGAGTATAGGTTGCACTGGAGTATAGGCTGCACTGGAGTATAGGTTGCACTGGAGTGTATAGGCTGCACTGGAGTATAGGCTGCACTGGAGCATAGGTTGCACTGGAGTATAGGTTGCACTGGAGTAAAGGTTGCACTGGAGTGTAGGTTGCACTGGAGTATAGGCTGCACTGGAGTATAGGCTGCACTGGAGTATAGGTTGCACTGGAGTATAGGCTGCACTGCTGTATAGGCTGCACTGGAGTAAAGGCTGCACTGGAGTATAGGTTGCACTGGAGTAAAGGTTGCACTGGAGTATAGGCTGCACTGGAGTATAGGTTGCACTGGAGTATAGGTTGCACTGGAGTATAGGTTGCACTGGAGTATAGGTTGCACTGGAGTAAAGGTTGCACTGGAGTATAGGCTGCACTGCAGTATAGGTTGCACTGGAGTATAGGTGGCACTGGAGTATTGGTTGCACAGGAGTATAGGGGCCACTGGAGTATTGGTTGCACTGGAGTATAGGTTGCACTGGAGTATACTGGAGTGTAGGTTGCACTGGAGTATAGGATGCACTGGAGTATAGTTTGCACTGGAGTATAGATTGCACTGGAGTATAGGCTGCACTGGAGTATAGGCTGCACTGGAGAATAGGTTGCACTTGAGTATAGGCTGCACTGGAGTATAGACTGCACTGGAGTATAGGTTGCACTGGAGTATAGGTTGCACTGGAGTATAAGCTGCACTGGAGTATAGACTGCACTGGAGTATAGGTTGCACTGGAGTATAGGTTGCACTCAAGTATAGGTTGCACTGGAGTATAGGTTGCACTGGAGTATAGGTTGCACTGGAGTATAGGCTGCACTGGAGTATAGGCTGCACTTGAGAATAGGTTGCACTTGAGTATAGGCTGCACTGGAGTATAGACTGCACTGGAGTATAGGCTGCACTGGAGTATAGGCTGCACTGGAGTATAGATTACACTGGAGTATAGGTTGCACTGGAGTATAGGCTGCACTGGAGTATAGGCTGCACTGGAGTATAGGTTGCACTGGAGTATAGGTTGCACTGGAGTATAGGTTGCACTGGAGTATAGGTGGCACTGGAGTATAGGTTGCACTGCATGTATAGGCTGCACTGGAGTATAGGCTGCACTGGAGTATAGGTTGCACTGGAGTATAGGTTGCACTGGAGTATAGGCTGCACTGGAGTATAGGTTGCACTGGAGTATAGGCTGCACTGGAGTATAGGCTGCACTGGAGTATAGGCTGCACTGGAGTATAGGTTGCACTGGAGTATAGGCTGCACTGGAGTATAGACTGCACTGGAGTATAGGTTGCACTGGAGTATAGGCTGCACTGGAGTATAGACTGCACTGGAGTATAGGTTGCACTGGAGTATAGGTTGCACTGGAGTATAGGCTGCACTGGAGTATAGGTTGCACTGGAGTATAGGCTGCACTGGAGTATAGGCTGCACTGGAGTATAGGCTGCACTGGAGTATAGACTGCACTGGAGTATAGGCTGCACTGGAGTATAGGCTGCACTGGAGTATAGATTACACTGGAGTATAGGTTGCACTGGAGTATAGGTTGCACTGGAGTATAGGTTGCACTGGAGTATAGGCTGCACTGCAGTACAGGTGGCACTGGAGTATAGGTTGCACTGGAGTATAGGTTGCACTGCATGTATAGGCTGCACTGGAGTATAGGCTGCACTGGAGTATAGGTTGCACTGGAGTATAGGTTGCACTGGAGTACAGGTTGCACTGGAGTATAGGTTGCACTGGAGTATAGGCTGCACTGCAGTACAGGTGGCACTGGAGTATAGGTTGCACTGGAGTATAGGTTGCACTGGAGTAAAGGTTGCACTGGATAGGTTGCACTGGAGTAGGTTGCACTGGAGTATAGGTTGCACTGGAGTATAGGCTGCACTGGAGTATAGGTTGCACTAGAGTATAGGTTGCACTGGAGTATAGGTTGCACTGGAGTATAGGTTGCACTGGAGTATAGGCTGCACTGGAGTATAGATTACACTGGAGTATAGGTTGCACTGGAGTATAGGCTGCACTGGAGTATAGGTTGCACTGGAGTGTATAGGCTGCACTGGAGTATAGGCTGCACTGGAGCATAGGTTGCACTGGAGTATAGGTTGCACTGGAGTAAAGGTTGCACTGGAGTGTAGGTTGCACTGGAGTATAGGCTGCACTGGAGTATAGGCTGCACTGGAGTATAGGTTGCACTGGAGTATAGGCTGCACTGCTGTATAGGCTGCACTGGAGTATAGGTTGCACTGGAGTATAGGCTGCACTGGAGTATAGGTTGCACTGGAGTAAAGGTTGCACTGGAGTATAGGCTGCACTGGAGTATAGGTTGCACTGGAGTATAGGTTGCACTGGAGTATAGGCTGCACTGGAGTATAGGTTGCACTGGAGTGTATAGGCTGCACTGGAGTATAGGCTGCACTGGAGCATAGGTTGCACTGGAGTATAGGTTGCACTGGAGTAAAGGTTGCACTGGAGTGTAGGTTGCACTGGAGTATAGGCTGCACTGGAGTATAGGCTGCACTGGAGTATAGGTTGCACTGGAGTATAGGCTGCACTGCTGTATAGGCTGCACTGGAGTATAGGTTGCACTGGAGTATAGGCTGCACTGGAGTATAGGTTGCACTGGAGTAAAGGTTGCACTGGAGTATAGGCTGCACTGGAGTATAGGTTGCACTGGAGTATAGGTTGCACTGGAGTATAGGTTGCACTGGAGTATAGGTTGCACTGGAGTAAAGGTTGCACTGGAGTATAGGCTGCACTGCAGTATAGGTTGCACTGGAGTATAGGTGGCACTGGAGTATTGGTTGCACAGGAGTATAGGGGCCACTGGAGTATTGGTTGCACTGGAGTATAGGTTGCACTGGAGTATACTGGAGTGTAGGTTGCACTGGAGTATAGGCTGCACTGGAGTATAGTTTGCACTGGAGTATAGATTGCACTGGAGTATAGGCTGCACTGGAGTATAGGCTGCACTGGAGAATAGGTTGCACTTGAGTATAGGCTGCACTGGAGTATAGACTGCACTGGAGTATAGGTTGCACTGGAGTATAGGTTGCACTGGAGTATAGGCTGCACTGGAGTATAGACTGCACTGGAGTATAGGTTGCACTGGAGTATAGGTTGCACTGGAGTATAGGTTGCACTGGAGTATAGGTTGCACTGGAGTATAGGTTGCACTGGAGTATAGGCTGCACTGGAGTATAGGCTGCACTTGAGAATAGGTTGCACTTGAGTATAGGCTGCACTGGAGTATAGACTGCACTGGAGTATAGGCTGCACTGGAGTATAGGCTGCACTGGAGTATAGATTACACTGGAGTATAGGTTGCACTGGAGTATAGGCTGCACTGGAGTATAGGCTGCACTGGAGTATAGGTTGCACTGGAGTATAGGTTGCATCGGAGTATAGGTTGCACTGGAGTATAGGTGGCACTGGAGTATAGGTTGCACTGGAGTATAGGCTGCACTGCTGTATAGGCTGCACTGGAGTATAGGTTGCACTGGAGTATAGGCTGCACTGGAGTATAGGTTGCACTGGAGTAAAGGTTGCACTGGAGTATAGGCTGCACTGGAGTATAGGTTGCACTGGAGTATAGGTTGCACTGGAGTATAGGCTGCACTGGAGTATAGGTTGCACTGGAGTGTATAGGCTGCACTGGAGTATAGGCTGCACTGGAGCATAGGTTGCACTGGAGTATAGGTTGCACTGGAGTAAAGGTTGCACTGGAGTGTAGGTTGCACTGGAGTATAGGCTGCACTGGAGTATAGGCTGCACTGGAGTATAGGTTGCACTGGAGTATAGGCTGCACTGCTGTATAGGCTGCACTGGAGTATAGGTTGCACTGGAGTATAGGCTGCACTGGAGTATAGGTTGCACTGGAGTAAAGGTTGCACTGGAGTATAGGCTGCACTGGAGTATAGGTTGCACTGGAGTATAGGTTGCACTGGAGTATAGGTTGCACTGGAGTATAGGTAGCACTGGAGTAAAGGTTGCACTGGAGTATAGGCTGCACTGCAGTATAGGTTGCACTGGAGTATAGGTGGCACTGGAGTATTGGTTGCACAGGAGTATAGGGGCCACTGGAGTATTGGTTGCACTGGAGTATAGGTTGCACTGGAGTATACTGGAGTGTAGGTTGCACTGGAGTATAGGCTGCACTGGAGTATAGTTTGCACTGGAGTATAGATTGCACTGGAGTATAGGCTGCACTGGAGTATAGGCTGCACTGGAGAATAGGTTGCACTTGAGTATAGGCTGCACTGGAGTATAGACTGCACTGGAGTATAGGTTGCACTGGAGTAAAGGTTGCACTGGATAGGTTGCACTGGAGTAGGTTGCACTGGAGTATAGGTTGCACTGGAGTATAGGCTGCACTGGAGTATAGGTTGCACTAGAGTATAGGTTGCACTGGAGTATAGGTTGCACTGGAGTATAGGTTGCACTGGAGTATAGGCTGCACTGGAGTATAGATTACACTGGAGTATAGGTTGCACTGGAGTATAGGCTGCACTGGAGTATAGGTTGCACTGGAGTGTATAGGCTGCACTGGAGTATAGGCTGCACTGGAGCATAGGTTGCACTGGAGTATAGGTTGCACTGGAGTAAAGGTTGCACTGGAGTGTAGGTTGCACTGGAGTATAGGCTGCACTGGAGTATAGGCTGCACTGGAGTATAGGTTGCACTGGAGTATAGGCTGCACTGCTGTATAGGCTGCACTGGAGTATAGGTTGCACTGGAGTATAGGCTGCACTGGAGTATAGGTTGCACTGGAGTAAAGGTTGCACTGGAGTATAGGCTGCACTGGAGTATAGGTTGCACTGGAGTATAGGTTGCACTGGAGTATAGGCTGCACTGGAGTATAGGTTGCACTGGAGTGTATAGGCTGCACTGGAGTATAGGCTGCACTGGAGCATAGGTTGCACTGGAGTATAGGTTGCACTGGAGTAAAGGTTGCACTGGAGTGTAGGTTGCACTGGAGTATAGGCTGCACTGGAGTATAGGCTGCACTGGAGTATAGGTTGCACTGGAGTATAGGCTGCACTGCTGTATAGGCTGCACTGGAGTATAGGTTGCACTGGAGTATAGGCTGCACTGGAGTATAGGTTGCACTGGAGTAAAGGTTGCACTGGAGTATAGGCTGCACTGGAGTATAGGTTGCACTGGAGTATAGGTTGCACTGGAGTATAGGTTGCACTGGAGTATAGGTTGCACTGGAGTAAAGGTTGCACTGGAGTATAGGCTGCACTGCAGTATAGGTTGCACTGGAGTATAGGTGGCACTGGAGTATTGGTTGCACAGGAGTATAGGGGCCACTGGAGTATTGGTTGCACTGGAGTATAGGTTGCACTGGAGTATACTGGAGTGTAGGTTGCACTGGAGTATAGGCTGCACTGGAGTATAGTTTGCACTGGAGTATAGATTGCACTGGAGTATAGGCTGCACTGGAGTATAGGCTGCACTGGAGAATAGGTTGCACTTGAGTATAGGCTGCACTGGAGTATAGACTGCACTGGAGTATAGGTTGCACTGGAGTATAGGTTGCACTGGAGTATAGGCTGCACTGGAGTATAGACTGCACTGGAGTATAGGTTGCACTGGAGTATAGGTTGCACTGGAGTATAGGTTGCACTGGAGTATAGGTTGCACTGGAGTATAGGTTGCACTGGAGTATAGGCTGCACTGGAGTATAGGCTGCACTTGAGAATAGGTTGCACTTGAGTATAGGCTGCACTGGAGTATAGACTGCACTGGAGTATAGGCTGCACTGGAGTATAGGCTGCACTGGAGTATAGATTACACTGGAGTATAGGTTGCACTGGAGTATAGGCTGCACTGGAGTATAGGCTGCACTGGAGTATAGGTTGCACTGGAGTATAGGTTGCATCGGAGTATAGGTTGCACTGGAGTATAGGTGGCACTGGAGTATAGGTTGCACTGGAGTATAGGCTGCACTGCTGTATAGGCTGCACTGGAGTATAGGTTGCACTGGAGTATAGGCTGCACTGGAGTATAGGTTGCACTGGAGTAAAGGTTGCACTGGAGTATAGGCTGCACTGGAGTATAGGTTGCACTGGAGTATAGGTTGCACTGGAGTATAGGCTGCACTGGAGTATAGGTTGCACTGGAGTGTATAGGCTGCACTGGAGTATAGGCTGCACTGGAGCATAGGTTGCACTGGAGTATAGGTTGCACTGGAGTAAAGGTTGCACTGGAGTGTAGGTTGCACTGGAGTATAGGCTGCACTGGAGTATAGGCTGCACTGGAGTATAGGTTGCACTGGAGTATAGGCTGCACTGCTGTATAGGCTGCACTGGAGTATAGGTTGCACTGGAGTATAGGCTGCACTGGAGTATAGGTTGCACTGGAGTAAAGGTTGCACTGGAGTATAGGCTGCACTGGAGTATAGGTTGCACTGGAGTATAGGTTGCACTGGAGTATAGGTTGCACTGGAGTATAGGTAGCACTGGAGTAAAGGTTGCACTGGAGTATAGGCTGCACTGCAGTATAGGTTGCACTGGAGTATAGGTGGCACTGGAGTATTGGTTGCACAGGAGTATAGGGGCCACTGGAGTATTGGTTGCACTGGAGTATAGGTTGCACTGGAGTATACTGGAGTGTAGGTTGCACTGGAGTATAGGCTGCACTGGAGTATAGTTTGCACTGGAGTATAGATTGCACTGGAGTATAGGCTGCACTGGAGTATAGGCTGCACTGGAGAATAGGTTGCACTTGAGTATAGGCTGCACTGGAGTATAGACTGCACTGGAGTATAGGTTGCACTGGAGTATAGGTTGCACTGGAGTATAGGCTGCACTGGAGTATAGACTGCACTGGAGTATAGGTTGCACTGGAGTATAGGTTGCACTGGAGTATAGGTTGCACTGGAGTATAGGTTGCACTGGAGTATAGGTTGCACTGGAGTATAGGCTGCACTGGAGTATAGGCTGCACTTGAGAATAGGTTGCACTTGAGTATAGGCTGCACTGGAGTATAGACTGCACTGGAGTATAGGCTGCACTGGAGTATAGGTTGCACTGGAGTATAGATTACACTGGAGTATAGGTTGCACTGGAGTATAGGCTGCACTGGAGTATAGGCTGCACTGGAGTATAGGTTGCACTGGAGTATAGGTTGCACTGGAGTATAGGTTGCACTGGAGTATAGGTGGCACTGGAGTATAGGTTGCACTGCATGTATAGGCTGCACTGGAGTATAGGCTGCACTGGAGTATAGGTTGCACTGGAGTATAGGTTGCACTGGAGTATAGGCTGCACTGGAGTATAGGTTGCACTGGAGTATAGGCTGCACTGGAGTATAGGCTGCACTGGAGTATAGGCTGCACTGGAGTATAGGTTGCACTGGAGTATAGGCTGCACTGGAGTATAGACTGCACTGGAATATAGGTTGCACTGGAGTATAGGCTGCACTGGAGTATAGACTGCACTGGAGTATAGGTTGCACTGGAGTATAGGTTGCACTGGAGTATAGGCTGCACTGGAGTATAGGTTGCACTGGAGTATAGGCTGCACTGGAGTATAGGCTGCACTGGAGTATAGGCTGCACTGGAGTATAGACTGCACTGGAGTATAGGCTGCACTGGAGTATAGGCTGCACTGGAGTATAGATTACACTGGAGTATAGGTTGCACTGGAGTATAGGTTGCACTGGAGTATAGGTTGCACTGGAGTATAGGCTGCACTGCAGTACAGGTGGCACTGGAGTATAGGTTGCACTGGAGTATAGGTTGCACTGCATGTATAGGCTGCACTGGAGTATAGGCTGCACTGGAGTATAGGTTGCACTGGAGTATAGGTTGCACTGGAGTATAGGTTGCACTGGAGTATAGGTTGCACTGGAGTATAGGCTGCACTGCAGTACAGGTGGCACTGGAGTATAGGTTGCACTGGAGTATAGGTTGTACTGGAGTAAAGGTTGCACTGGATAGGTTGCACTGGAGTAGGTTGCACTGGAGTATAGGCTGCACTGAAGTATAGGTTGCACTAGAGTATAGGTTGCACTGGAGTATAGGTTGCACTGGAGTATAGGTTGCACTGGAGTATAGGCTGCACTGGAGTATAGATTACACTGGAGTATAGGTTGCACTGGAGTATAGGCTGCACTGGAGTATAGGTTGCACTGGAGTGTATAGGCTGCACTGGAGTATAGGCTGCACTGGAGCATAGGTTGCACTGGAGTATAGGTTGCACTGGAGTAAAGGTTGCACTGGAGTGTAGGTTGCACTGGAGTATAGGCTGCACTGGAGTATAGGCTGCACTGGAGTATAGGTTGCACTGGAGTATAGGCTGCACTGCTGTATAGGCTACACTGGAGTATAGGTTGCACTGGAGTATAGGCTGCACTGGAGTATAGGTTGCACTGGAGTAAAGGTTCCACTGGAGTATAGGCTGCACTGGAGTATAGGTTGCACTGGAGTATAGGTTGCACTGGAGTATAGGTTGCACTGGAGTATAGGTTGCACTGGAGTAAAGGTTGCACTGGAGTATAGGCTGCACTGCAGTATAGGTTGCACTGGAGTATAGGTGGCACTGGAGTATTGGTTGCACAGGAGTATAGGGGCCACTGGAGTATTGGTTGCACTGGAGTATAGGTTGCACTGGAGTATACTGGAGTGTAGGTTGCACTGGAGTATAGGCTGCACTGGAGTATAGGTTGCACTGGAGTATAGATTGCACTGGAGTATAGGCTGCACTGGAGTATAGGCTGCACTGGAGAATAGGTTGCACTTGAGTATAGGCTGCACTGGAGTATAGACTGCACTGGAGTATAGGTTGCACTGGAGTATAGGTTGCACTGGAGTATAGGCTGCACTGGAGTATAGACTGCACTGGAGTATAGGTTGCACTGGAGTATAGGTTGCACTGGAGTATAGGTTGCACTGGAGTATAGGTTGCACTGGAGTATAGGTTGCACTGGAGTATAGGCTGCACTGGAGTATAGGCTGCACTTGAGAATAGGTTGCACTTGAGTATAGGCTGCACTGGAGTATAGACTGCACTGGAGTATAGGCTGCACTGGAGTATAGGCTGCACTGGAGTATAGATTACACTGGAGTATAGGTTGCACTGGAGTATAGGCTGCACTGGAGTATAGGCTGCACTGGAGTATAGGTTGCACTGGAGTATAGGTTGCACTGGAGTATAGGTTGCACTGGAGTATAGGTGGCACTGGAGTATAGGTTGCACTGCATGTATAGGCTGCACTGGAGTATAGGCTGCACTGGAGTATAGGTTGCACTGGAGTATAGGTTGCACTGGAGTATAGGCTGCACTGGAGTATAGGTTGCACTGGAGTATAGGCTGCACTGGAGTATAGGCTGCACTGGAGTATAGGCTGCACTGGAGTATAGGTTGCACTGGAGTATAGGCTGCACTGGAGTATAGACTGCACTGGAGTATAGGTTGCACTGGAGTATAGGCTGCACTGGAGTATAGACTGCACTGGAGTATAGGTTGCACTGGAGTATAGGTTGCACTGGAGTATAGGCTGCACTGGAGTATAGGTTGCACTGGAGTATAGGCTGCACTGGAGTATAGGCTGCACTGGAGTATAGGCTGCACTGGAGTATAGACTGCACTGGAGTATAGGCTGCACTGGAGTATAGGCTGCACTGGAGTATAGATTACACTGGAGTATAGGTTGCACTGGAGTATAGGCTGTACTGGAGTATAGGCTGCACTGGAGTATAGGTTGCACTGGAGTATAGGTTGCACTGGAGTATAGGTTGCACTGGAATATAGGCTGCACTGCAGTACAGGTGGCACTGTAGTATAGGTTGCACTGGAGTATAGGTTGCACTGCATGTATAGGCTGCACTGGAGTATAGGCTGCACTGGAGTATAGGTTGTTGCACTGGAGTATAGGTTGCACTGGAGTATAGGTTGCACTGGAGTATAGGCAGCACTGGAGTATAGGTTGCACTGGAGTATAGGCTGCACTGGAGTATAGGCTGTACTGGAGTATAGGCTGCACTGGAGTATAGGTTGCACTGGAGTATAGGTTGCACTGGAGTATAGGTTGCACTGGAATATAGGCTTCACTGGAGTATAGGCTGCACTGGAGTATAGGTTGCACTTGAGTATAGGCTGCACTGGAGTATAGACTGCACTGGAGTATAGGCTGCACTGGAGTATAGGCTGCACTGGAGTATAGATTACACTGGAGTATAGGCTGCACTGGAGTATAGTTTGCACTGGAGTATAGGTTGCACTGGAGTATAGGTTGCACTGGAATATAGGTTGCACTGGATTATAGGTTGCACTGGAGTATATGCTGCACTGAAGTATATATTGCACTGGAGTATAGGCTGCACTGGAGTATAGGTTGCACTGGAGTATAGGCTGCACTTGAGTATAGGCTGCACTGGAGTATAGGTTGCACTGGAGTATTGGTTGCACTGGAGTATAGGCAGCACTTGAGTATACTGGAGTGTAGGTTGCACTGGAGTATAGGTGGCACTGGAGTATTGGTTGCACAGGAGTATAGTTGCCACTGGAGTATTGGTTGCACTGGAGTATAGGTTGCACTGGAGTATACTGGAGTGTAGGTTGCACTGGAGTATAGGCTGCACTGGAGTATAGGTTGCACTGGAGTATAGATTGCATTGGAGTATAGGCTGCACTGGAGTATAGGCTGCACTGGAGAATAGGTTGCACTTGAGTATAGGCTGCACTGGTGTATAGGTTGCACTGGAGTATAGGCTGCACTGGAGTATAGGTTGCACTGGAGTATAGGCTGCACTGGAGTATAGGCTGCACTGGAGTATTGGTTGCACTGGAGTATAGGTTGCACTGGAGTATAGGTTGCACTGGAGTATAGGTTGCACTGGAGTATAGGTTGCACTGGAGTATAGGTTGCACTGGAGTATAGGTTGCACTGGAGTATTGGTTGCACTGGAGTATAGGTTGCACTGGAGTATACTGGAGTGTAGGTTGCACTGGAGTATAGGTTGCACTGGAGTATAGGTTGCACTGGATTATAGGTTGCACTGGAGTATAGGCTGCACTGAAGTATATATTGCACTGGAGTATAGGCTGCACTGGAGTATAGGTTGCACTGGAGTATAGGAGGCACTGGAGAATAGGTTGCACTGGAGTATAGGTTGCACTGGAGTATAGATTGCACTGGAGTATAGGTTGCACTGGAGTATAGGCTGCACTGCAGGATAGGCTGCACTGGAGTATAGGTTGCACTGGAGTATAGGCTGCACTGGAGTATAGTTTGCACTGGAGTATAGGCTGCACTGGAGTATAGGTTGCACTGGAGTATAGGTTCCACTGGAGTATAGGTTGCACTGGAGTATAGGTTGCACTGGAGTATAGGCTCCACTGGAGTATAGTTTGCAATGGAGTATAGGTTGCAATGGAGTATAGGTTGCACTGGAGTATAGGCTGCACTGGAGTATAGGCTGCACTGGAGTACAGATTGCACTGGAGTATAGTTTGCACTGGAGTATAGGCCGCACTGGAGTATAGGTTACACTTGAATATAGGCTACACTTGAGTATAGGCTGCACTGGAGTATAGGTTGAACTGGAGTATAGGCTGCACTGGAGTATAGGTTGCACTGGAGTATAGGCTGCACTTGAGTATAGGCTGCACTGGAGTATAGGTTGCACTGGAGTATAGGTTGCACTGGAGTATAGGCTGCACTGGAGTATACTGGAGTGTAAGTTGCACAGGAGTATAGGTGGCACTGGAGTATTGGTTGCTCTGGAGTATAGGTTGCACTGAATATACTGGAGTGTAGGTTGCACTGGAGTATAGGTTGCACTGGAGTATAGGTTGCACTGGATTATAGGTTGCACTGGAGTATAGGCTGCACTGAAGTATATATTGCACTGGAGTATAGGCTGCACTGGAGTATAGGTTGCACTGGAGTATAGGCTGCACTTGAGTATAGGCTGCACTGGAGTATAGGTTGCACTGGAGTATAGGTTGCACTGGAGTATAGGCTGCACTGGAGTATACTGGAGTGTAGGTTGCACTGGAGTATAGGTGGCACTGGAGTATTGGTTGCACAGGAGTATAGGTGGCACTGGAGTATTGGTTGCACTGGAGTATAGGTTGCACTGGAGTATACTGGAGTGTAGGTTGCACTGGAGTATAGGCTCCACTGGAGTATAGGTTGCACTGGAATATAGATTGCACTGGAGTATAGGCTGCACTGGAGTATAGGCTGCACTGGAGAATAGGTTGCACTTGAGTATAGGCTGCACTGGAGTATAGACTGCACTGGAGTATAGGTTGCACTGGAGTATAGGTTGCACTGGAGTATAGGCTGCACTGGAGTATAGACTGCACTGGAGTATAGGTTGCACTGGAGTATAGGCTGCACTGGAGTATAGGCTGCACTGGAGTATAGGCTGCACTGGAGAATAGGTTGCACTTGAGTATAGGCTGCACTGGAGTATAGACTGCACTGGAGTATAGGCTGCACTGGAGTATAGGCTGCAGTGGAATATAGATTACACTGGAGTATAGGTTACACCGGAGTATAGGCTGCACTGGAGTATAGGCTGCACTGGAGTATAGGTTGCACTGGAGTATAGGTTGCACTGGATTATAGGTAGCACTGGAGTATAGGCTGCACTGCAGTATAGGTGGCACTGGAGTATAGGTTGCACTGGAGTATAGGTTGCACTGGAGTATAGGCTGCACTGGAGTATAGGTTGCACTGGAGTATAGGTTGCACTGGAGTATAGGCTGCACTGGAGTATAGGCTGCACTGGAGTATAGGCTGCACTGGAGTATAGATTGCACTGGAGTATAGGTTGCACTGGAGTATAGGTTGCACTGCAGTATAGGCTGCACTGGGGTATAGGCTGCACTGGAGTATAGGTTGCACTGGAGTATAGGCTGCACTGGAGTATAGGTTGCACTGGAGTATAGGCTGCACTGCAGTATAGGTTGCACTGGAGTATAGGTTACACTGGAGTATAGGCTGCACTGGAGTATAGGTTGCACTAGAGTATAGGTTGCACTGGAGTATAGGCTGCACTGGAGTATAGGTTGCACTGGAGTATAGGCTGCACTGGAGTATAGGCTGCACTGGAGTATAGTTTGCACTGGAGTATAGGTTGCACTGGAGTATAGGCTGCACTGGAGTATAGGTTGCACTGGAGTATAGGTGGCACTGGAGTATAGTTTGCACTGGAGTATAGGTTGCACTGGAGTATAGGCTGCACTTGAGTATAGGCTGCACTGGAGTATAGGTTGCACTGGAGTATAGGTTGCACTGGAGTATAGGCTGCACTGGAGTATACTGGAGTGTAAGTTGCACAGGAGTATAGGTGGCACTGGAGTATTGGTTGCACTGGAGTATAGGTTGCACTGGAGTATACTGGAGTGTAGGTTGCACTGGAGTATAGGTTGCACTGGAGTATAGGTTGCACTGGATTATAGGTTGCACTGGAGTATAGGCTGCACTGAAGTATATATTGCACTGGAGTATAGGCTGCACTGGAGTATAGGTTGCACTGGAGTATAGGCTGCACTTGAGTATAGGCTGCACTGGAGTATAGGTTGCACTGGAGTATAGGTTGCACTGGAGTATAGGCTGCACTGGAGTATACTGGAGTGTAGGTTGCACTGGAGTATAGGTGGCACTGGAGTATTGGTTGCACAGGAGTATAGGTGGCACTGGAGTATTGGTTGCACTGGAGTATAGGTTGCACTGGAATATACTGGAGTGTAGGTTGTACTGGAGTATAGGCTGCACTGGAGTATAGGTTGCACTGGAGTATAGATTGCACTGGAGTATAGGCTGCACGGGAGTATAGGCTGCACTAGAGAATAGGTTGCACTTGAGTATAGGCTGCACTGGAGTATAGACTGCACTGGAGTATAGGTTGCACTGGAGTATAGGTTGCACTGGAGTATAGGCTGCACTGGAGTATAGACTGCACTGGAGTATAGGTTGCACTGGAGTATAGGCTGCACTGGAGTATAGGCTGCACTGGAGAATAGGTTGCACTTGAGTATAGGCTGCACTGGAGTATAGACTGCACTGGAGTATAGGCTGCACTGCAGTATAGGCTGCACTGGAGTATAGGTTGCACTGGAGTATAGGCTGCACTGGAGTATAGGTTGCACTGGAGTATAGGCTGCACTGCAGTATAGGTTGCACTGGAGTATAGGTTACACTGGAGTATAGGCTGCACTGGAGTATAGGTTGCACTAGAGTATAGGTTGCACTGGAGTATAGGCTGCACTGGAGTATAGGTTGCACTGGATTATAGGCTGCACTGGAGTATAGGCTGCACTGGAGTATAGGCTGCACTGGAGTATAGGTTGCACTGGAGTATAGGTTGCACTGGAGTATAGGCTGCACTGGAGTATAGGTTGCACTGGAGTATAGGTTGCACTGGAGTATAGTTTGCACTGGAGTATAGGTTGCACTGGAGTATAGGCTGCACTGGAGTATAGGCTGCACTGGAGTATAGGTTGCACTTGAGTATAGTTTGCACTGGAGTATAGGTTGCACTGGAGTATAGGCTGCACTGGAGTATAGGTTGCACTGGAGTATAGGTTGCACTTGAGTATAGTTTGCACTGGAGTATAGGTTGCACTGGAGTATAGGCTGCACTGGATTATAGGTTGCACTGGAGTATAGGTTACAGTGGAGTATAGGCTGCACTGGAGTATAGGTTGCACTGGAGTATAGGTTGCACTGGAGTATAGGTTGCACTGGAGTAAAGGTTGCACTGGAGTATAGGTTGCACTGGAGTATAGGCTGCACTGGAGTACTGGAGTGTAGGTTGCACAGGAGTATAGGTGGCACTGGAGTATTGGTTGCACTGGAGTATAGGTTGCACTGGAGTATACTGGAGTGTAGGTTGCACTGGAGTATAGGTTGCACTGGAGTATAGGTTGCACTGGATTATAGGTTGCACTGGAGTATATGCTGCACTGAAGTATATATTGCACTGGAGTATAGGCTGCACTGGAGTATAGGTTGCACTGGAGTATAGGCTGTAATTGAGTATAGGCTGCACTGGAGTATAGGTTGCTGCACTGGAGTATAGGTTGCACTGGAGTATACTGGAGTATAGGTTGCACTGGAGTATAGGCTGCACTGGAGTATAGGCTGCACTGGAGAATAGGTTGCACTTGAGTATAGGCTGCACTGGAGTATAGACTGCACTGGAGTATAGGTTGCACTGGAGTATAGGTTGCACTGGAGTATACTGGAGTATAGGCAGCACTGGAGTATACTGGAGTATAGGTTGCACTGGAGTATAGGTGGCACTGGAGTATTGGTTGCACAGGAGTATAGGTGCCACTGGAGTATTGGTTGCACTGGAGTATAGGTTGCACTGGAGTATACTGGAGTATAGGTTGCACTGGAGTATAGGCTGCACTGGAGTATAGGTTGCACTGGAGTATAAATTGCACTGGAGTATAAGCTGCACTGGAGTGTAGGCTGCACTGGAGAATAGGTTGCACTTGAGTATAGGCTGTACTGGAGTATAGACTGCACTGGAGTATAGGTTGCACTGGAGTATAGGTTGCACTGGAGTATAGGCTGCACTGGAGTATAGACTGCACTGGAGTATAGGTTGCACTGGAGTATAGGTTGCACTGGAGTATAGGTTGCACTGGAGTATAGGTTGCACTGGAGTATAGGTTGCACTGGAGTATAGGCTGCACTGGAGTATAGGCTGCACTGGAGAATAGGTTGCACTTGAGTATAGGCTGCACTGGAGTATAGACTTCACTGGAGTATAGGCTGCACTGGAGTATAGGCTGCACTGGAGTATAGATTACACTGGAGTATAGGTTGCACTGGAGTATAGGCTGCACTGGAGTATAGGCTGCACTGGAGTATAGGTTGCACTGGAGTATAGGTTGCACTGGAGTATAGATTGCACTGGAGTATAGGCAGCACTGCAGTATAGGTGGCACTGGAGTATAGGTTGCACTGGAGTATAGGTTGCACTGCATGTATAGGCTGCACTGGAGTATAGGCTGCACTGGAGTATAGGTTGCACTGGAGTATAGGTTGCACTGGAGTATAGGCTGCACTGGAGTATAGGTTGCACTGGAGTATAGGCTGCACTGGAGTATAGGCTTCACTGGAGTATAGGCTGCACTGGAGTATAGGTTGCACTGGAGTATAGGCTGTAATGGAGTATAGGCTGCACTGGAGAATAGGTTGCACTTGAGTATAGGCTGCACTGGAATATAGACTGCACTGGAGTATAGGCTGCACTGGAGAATAGGTTGCACTTGAGTATAGGCTGCACTGGAGTATAGGTTGCACTGGAGTATAGGTTGCACTGGAGTATAGGTTGCACTGGAGTATAGGCTGCACTGGAGTATAGACTGCACTGGAGTATAGGCTGCACTGGAGTATAGGCTGCACTGGAGTATAGATTACACTGGATTATAGGTTGCACTGGAGTATAGGCTGCACTGGAGTATAGGCTGAACTGGAGTATAGGTTGCACTGGAGTATAGGCTGCACTGCAGTATAGGTGGCACTGGAGTATAGGTTGCACTGGAGTATAGGTTGCACTGCATGTATAGGCTGCACTGGAGTATAGGCTGCACTGGAGTATAGGTTGCACTGGAGTATAGGTTGCACTGGAGTATAGGCTGCACTGGATTATAGGTTGCACTGGAGTATAGGCTGCACTGGAGTATAGGCTGCACTGGAGTATAGGCTGCACTGGAGTATAGGTTGCACTGGAGTATAGGTTGCACTGGAGTATAGGCTGCACTGGAGTATAGGCTGCACTGGAGTATAGGTTGCACTGGAGTATAGGCTGCACTGGAGTATAGGTTGTACTGGAGTATAGGCTGCACTGCAGTATAGGTTGCACTGGATTATAGGTTACACTGGAGTATAGGCCGCACTGGAGTATAGGTTGTATTAGAGTATAGGTTGCACTGGAGTATAGGCTGCACTGGAGTGTAGGTTGCACTGGAGTATAGGCTGCACTGGAGTATAGGCTGCACTGGAGTATAGGTTGCACTGGAGTATAGGCTGCACTGGAGTATAGGTTGCACTGGAGTATAGGTTGCACTGGAGTATAGGTTGCACTGCAGTATAGGTTGCACTGGAGTATAGATTGCACTGGAGTATAGATTGCACTGGAGTATAGGTTGCACTGGAGTATAGGTTGCACTGGAGTATAGGTTGCACTGGAGTATAGGTTGCACTGGAGTATAGGTTGCACTGGAGTATAGGCTGCACTGGAGTATAGGCTGCACTAGAGTATAGGTTGCACTGGAATATAGGCTGCACTGGAGTATAGGTTGCACTGGAGTATAGGTTGCACTTGAGTATAGTTTGCACTGGAGTATAGGTTGCACTGGAGTATAGGCTGCACTGGATTATAGGTTGCACTGGAGTATAGGTTACAGTGGAGTATAGGCTGCACTGGAGTATAGGTTGCACTGGAGTATAGGTTGCACTGGAGTATAGGTTGCACTGGAGTAAAGGTTGCACTGGAGTATAGTAGGTTGCACTGGAGTATAGGCTGCACTGGAGTACTGGAGTGTAGGTTGCACAGGAGTATAGGTGGCACTGGAGTATTGGTTGCACTGGAGTATAGGTTGCACTGGAGTATACTGGAGTGTAGGTTGCACTGGAGTATAGGTTGCACTGGAGTATAGGTTGCACTGGATTATAGGTTGCACTGGAGTATATGCTGCACTGAAGTATATATTGCACTGGAGTATAGGCTGCACTGGAGTATAGGTTGCACTGGAGTATAGGCTGCACTTGAGTATAGGCTGCACTGGAGTATAGGTTGCACTGGAGTATTGGTTGCACTGGAGTATAGGCAGCACTTGAGTATACTGGAGTGTAGGTTGCACTGGAGTATAGGTGGCACTGGAGTATTGGTTGCACAGGAGTATAGGTGCCACTGGAGTATTGGTTGCACTGGAGTATAGGTTGCACTGGAGTATACTGGAGTGTAGGTTGCACTGGAGTATAGGCTGCACTGGAGTATAGGTTGCACTGGAGTATAGATTGCATTGGAGTATAGGCTGCACTGGAGTATAGGCTGCACTGGAGAATAGGTTGCACTTGAGTATAGGCTGCACTGGAGTATAGGTTGCACTGGAGTATAGGCTGCACTGGAGTATAGGTTGCACTGGAGTATAGGCTGCACTGGAGTATAGGCTGCACTGGAGTACTGGTTGCACTGGAGTATAGGTTGCACTGGAGTATAGGTTGCACTGGAGTATAGGTTGCACTGGAGTATAGGTTGCACTGGAGTATAGGTTGCACTGGAGTATAGGTTGCACTGGAGTATTGGTTGCACTGGAGTATAGGTTGCACTGGAGTATACTGGAGTGTAGGTTGCACTGGAGTATAGGTTGCACTGGAGTATAGGTTGCACTGGATTATAGGTTGCACTGGAGTATAGGCTGCACTGAAGTATATATTGCACTGGAGTATAGGCTGCACTGGAGTATAGGTTGCACTGGAGTATAGGTTGCACTGGAGTATAGGTTGCACTGGAGTATAGGTTGCACTGGAGTATAGATTGCACTGGAGTATAGGTTGCACTGGAGTATAGGCTGCACTGCAGGATAGGCTGCACTGGAGTATAGTTTGCAGTGGAGTATAGGCTGCACTGGAGTATAGTTTGCACTGGAGTATAGGCTGCACTGGAGTATAGGTTGCACTGGAGTATAGGTTCCACTGGAGTATAGGTTGCACTGGAGTATAGGTTGCACTGGAGTATAGGCTCCACTGGAGTATAGTTTGCACTGGAGTATAGGTTGCAATGGAGTATAGGTTGCACTGGAGTATAGGCTGCACTGGAATATAGGCTGCACTGGAGTACAGATTGCACTGGAGTATAGTTTGCACTGGAGTATAGGCCGCACTGGAGTATAGGTTACACTGGAATATAGGCTACACTTGAGTATAGGCTGCACTGGACTATAGGTTGCACTGGAGTATAGGCTGCACTGGAGTATAGGTTGCACTGGAGTATAGGCTGTACTTGAGTATAGGCTGCACTGGAGTATAGGTTGCACTGGAGTATAGGTTGCACTGGAGTATAGGCTGCACTGGAGTATACTGGAGTGTAAGTTGCACAGGAGTATAGGTGGCACTGGAGTATTGGTTGCACTGGAGTATAGGTTGCACTGAATATACTGGAGTGTAGGTTGCACTGGAGTATAGGTTGCACTGGAGTATAGGTTGCACTGGATTATAGGTTGCACTGGAGTATAGGCTGCACTGAAGTATATATTGCACTGGAGTATAGGCTGCACTGGAGTATAGGTTGCACTGGAGTATAGGCTGCACTTGAGTATAGGCTGCACTGGAGTATAGGTTGCACTGGAGTATAGGTTGCACTGGAGTATAGGCTGCACTGGAGTATACTGGAGTGTAGGTTGCACTGGAGTATAGGTGGCACTGGAGTATTGTTTGCACAGGAGTATAGGTGGCACTGGAGTATTGGTTGCACTGGAGTATAGGTTGCACTGGAGTATACTGGAGTGTAGGTTGCACTGGAGTATAGGCTCCACTGGAGTATAGGTTGCACTGGAGTATAGATTGCACTGGAGTATAGGCTGCACTGGAGTATAGGCTGCACTGGAGTATAGGTTGCACTGGAGTATAGGCTGCACTGGAGTATAGGCTGCACTGGAGTATAGGTTGCACTGGAGTATAGGTTGCACTGGAGTATAGGCTGCACTGGAGTATAGGTTGCACTGGAGTATAGTTTGCACTGGAGTATAGGTTGAACTGGAGTATAGGCTGCACTGGAGTATAAGCTGCACTGGAGTATAGGTTGCACTTGAGTATAGTTTGCACTGGAGTATAGGTTGCACTGGAGTATAGGCTGCACTGGAGTATAGGTTGCACTGGAGTATAGGTTGCACTTGAGTATAGTTTGCACTGGAGTATAGGTTGCACTGGAGTATAGGCTGCACTGGATTATAGGTTGCACTGGAGTATAGGTTACAGTGGAGTATAGGCTGCACTGGAGTATAGGTTGCACTGGAGTATAGGTTGCACTGGAGTATAAGTTGCACTGGAGTAAAGGTTGCACTGGAGTATAGTAGGTTGCACTGGAGTATAGGCTGCACTGGAGTACTGGAGTGTAGGTTGCACAGGAGTATAGGTGGCACTGGAGTATTGGTTGCACTGGAGTATAGGTTGCACTGGAGTATACTGGAGTGTAGGTTGCACTGGAGTATAGGTTGCACTGGAATATAGGTTGCACTGGATTATAGGTTGCACTGGAGTATATGCTGCACTGAAGTATATATTGCACTGGAGTATAGGCTGCACTGGAGTATAGGTTGCACTGGAGTATAGGCTGCACTTGAGTATAGGCTGCACTGGAGTATAGGTTGCACTGGAGTATAGGTTGCACTGGAGTATAGGTTGCACTGGAGTATTGGTTGCACTGGAGTATAGGTTGCACTGGAGTATACTGGAGTGTAGGTTGCACTGGAGTATAGGTTGCACTGGAGTATAGGTTGCACTGGATTATAGGTTGCACTGGAGTATAGGCTGCACTGAAGTATATATTGCACTGGAGTATAGGCTGCACTGGAGTATAGGTTGCACTGGAGTATAGGTTGCACTGGAGTATAGGTTGCACTGGAGTATAGGTTGCACTGGAGTATAGATTGCACTGGAGTATAGGTTGCACTGGAGTATAGGCTGCACTGCAGGATAGGCTGCACTGGAGTATAGTTTGCAGTGGAGTATAGGCTGCACTGGAGTATAGTTTGCACTGGAGTATAGGCTGCACTGGAGTATAGGTTGCACTGGAGTATAGGTTCCACTGGAGTATAGGTTGCACTGGAGTATAGGTTGCACTGGAGTATAGGCTCCACTGGAGTATAGTTTGCACTGGAGTATAGGTTGCAATGGAGTATAGGTTGCACTGGAGTATAGGCTGCACTGGAATATAGGCTGCACTGGAGTACAGATTGCACTGGAGTATAGTTTGCACTGGAGTATAGGCCGCACTGGAGTATAGGTTACACTGGAATATAGGCTACACTTGAGTATAGGCTGCACTGGACTATAGGTTGCACTGGAGTATAGGCTGCACTGGAGTATAGGTTGCACTGGAGTATAGGCTGTACTTGAGTATAGGCTGCACTGGAGTATAGGTTGCACTGGAGTATAGGTTGCACTGGAGTATAGGCTGCACTGGAGTATACTGGAGTGTAAGTTGCACAGGAGTATAGGTGGCACTGGAGTATTGGTTGCACTGGAGTATAGGTTGCACTGAATATACTGGAGTGTAGGTTGCACTGGAGTATAGGTTGCACTGGAGTATAGGTTGCACTGGATTATAGGTTGCACTGGAGTATAGGCTGCACTGAAGTATATATTGCACTGGAGTATAGGCTGCACTGGAGTATAGGTTGCACTGGAGTATAGGCTGCACTTGAGTATAGGCTGCACTGGAGTATAGGTTGCACTGGAGTATAGGTTGCACTGGAGTATAGGCTGCACTGGAGTATACTGGAGTGTAGGTTGCACTGGAGTATAGGTGGCACTGGAGTATTGTTTGCACAGGAGTATAGGTGGCACTGGAGTATTGGTTGCACTGGAGTATAGGTTGCACTGGAGTATACTGGAGTGTAGGTTGCACTGGAGTATAGGCTCCACTGGAGTATAGGTTGCACTGGAGTATAGATTGCACTGGAGTATAGGCTGCACTGGAGTATAGGCTGCACTGGAGTATAGGTTGCACTGGAGTATAGGCTGCACTGGAGTATAGGCTGCACTGGAGTATAGGTTGCACTGGAGTATAGGTTGCACTGGAGTATAGGCTGCACTGGAGTATAGGTTGCACTGGAGTATAGTTTGCACTGGAGTATAGGTTGAACTGGAGTATAGGCTGCACTGGAGTATAAGCTGCACTGGAGTATAGGTTGCACTTGAGTATAGTTTGCACTGGAGTATAGGTTGCACTGGAGTATAGGCTGCACTGGAGTATAGGTTGCACTGGAGTATAGGTTGCACTTGAGTATAGTTTGCACTGGAGTATAGGTTGCACTGGAGTATAGGCTGCACTGGATTATAGGTTGCACTGGAGTATAGGTTACAGTGGAGTATAGGCTGCACTGGAGTATAGGTTGCACTGGAGTATAGGTTGCACTGGAGTATAAGTTGCACTGGAGTAAAGGTTGCACTGGAGTATAGTAGGTTGCACTGGAGTATAGGCTGCACTGGAGTACTGGAGTGTAGGTTGCACAGGAGTATAGGTGGCACTGGAGTATTGGTTGCACTGGAGTATAGGTTGCACTGGAGTATACTGGAGTGTAGGTTGCACTGGAGTATAGGTTGCACTGGAATATAGGTTGCACTGGATTATAGGTTGCACTGGAGTATATGCTGCACTGAAGTATATATTGCACTGGAGTATAGGCTGCACTGGAGTATAGGTTGCACTGGAGTATAGGCTGCACTTGAGTATAGGCTGCACTGGAGTATAGGTTGCACTGGAGTATCACTGGAGTATAGGCAGCACTTGAGTATACTGGAGTGTAGGTTGCACTGGAGTATAGGTGGCACTGGAGTATTGGTTGCACAGGAGTATAGGTGCCACTGGAGTATTGGTTGCACTGGAGTATAGGTTGCACTGGAGTATACTGGAGTGTAGGTTGCACTGGAGTATAGGCTGCACTGGAGTATAGGTTGCACTGGAGTATAGATTGCATTGGAGTATAGGCTGCACTGGAGTATAGGCTGCACTGGAGAATAGGTTGCACTTGAGTATAGGCTGCACTGGAGTATAGGTTGCACTGGAGTATAGGCTGCACTGGAGTATAGGTTGCACTGGAGTATAGGCTGCACTGGAGTATAGGCTGCACTGGAGAATAGGTTGCACTTGAGTATAGGTTGCACTGGAGTATAGGTTGCACTGGAGTATAGGTTGCACTGGAGTATAGGTTGCACTGGAGTATAGGTTGCACTGGAGTATAGGTTGCACTGGAGTATTGGTTGCACTGGAGTATAGGTTGCACTGGAGTATACTGGAGTGTAGGTTGCACTGGAGTATAGGTTGCACTGGAGTATAGGTTGCACTGGATTATAGGTTGCACTGGAGTATAGGCTGCACTGAAGTATATATTGCACTGGAGTATAGGCTGCACTGGAGTATAGGTTGCACTGGAGTATAGGTTGCACTGGAGTATAGGTTGCACTGGAGTATAGATTGCACTGGAGTATAGATTGCACTGGAGTATAGGTTGCACTGGAGTATAGGCTGCACTGCAGGATAGGCTGCACTGGAGTATAGGTTGCACTGGAGTATAGGCTGCACTGGAGTATAGTTTGCACTGGAGTATAGGCTGCACTGGAGTATAGGTTGCACTGGAGTATAGGTTCCACTGGAGTATAGGTTGCACTGGAGTATAGGTTGCACTGGAGTATAGGCTCCACTGGAGTATAGTTTGCACTGGAGTATAGGTTGCAATCGAGTATAGGTTGCACTGGAGTATAGGCTGCACTGGAGTATAGGCTGCACTGGAGTACAGATTGCACTGGAGTATAGTTTGCACTGGAGTATAGGCCGCACTGGAGTATAGGTTACACTGGAATATAGGCTACACTTGAGTATAGGCTGCACTGGAGTATAGGTTGCACTGGAGTATAGGCTGCACTGGAGTATAGGTTGCAATGGAGTATAGGCTGCACTTGAGTATAGGCTGCACTGGAGTATAGGTTGCACTGGAGTATAGGTTGCACTGGAGTATAGGCTGCACTGGAGTATACTGGAGTGTAGGCTGCACTGGAGTATAGGCTGCACTGGAGTATAGGTTGCACTGGAGTATAGGTTGCACTGGAGTATAGGCTGCACTGGAGTATAGGTTGCACTGGAGTATAGGTTGCACTGGAGTATAGTTTGCACTGGAGTATAGGTTGAACTGGAGTATAGGCTGCACTGGAGTATAGGCTGCACTGGAGTATAGGTTGCACTTGAGTATAGTTTGCACTGGAGTATAGGTTGCACTGGAGTATAGGCTGCACTGGAGTATAGGTTGCACTGGAGTATAGGTTGCACTTGAGTATAGTTTGCACTGGAGTATAGGTTGCACTGGAGTATAGGTTGCACTGGAGTATAGGTTGCACGGGAGTAAAGGTTGCACTGGAGTATAGTAGGTTGCACTGGAGTATAGGCTGCACTGGAGTACTGGAGTGTAGGTTGCACAGGAGTATAGGTGGCACTGGAGTATTGGTTGCACTGGAGTATAGGTTGCACTGGAGTATACTGGAGTGTAGGTTGCACTGGAGTATAGGTTGCACTGGAATATAGGTTGCACTGGATTATAGGTTGCACTGGAGTATATGCTGCACTGAAGTATATATTGCACTGGAGTATAGGCTGCACTGGAGTATAGGTTGCACTGGAGTATAGGCTGCACTTGAGTATAGGCTGCACTGGAGTATAGGTTGCACTGGAGTATTGGTTGCACTGGAGTATAGGCAGCACTTGAGTATACTGGAGTGTAGGTTGCACTGGAGTATAGGTGGCACTGGAGTATTAGTTGCACAGGAGTATAGGTGCCACTGGAGTATTGGTTGCACTGGAGTATAGGTTGCACTGGAGTATACTGGAGTGTAGGTTGCACTGGAGTATAGGCTGCACTGGAGTATAGGTTGCACTGGAGTATAGATTGCATTGGAGTATAGGCTGCACTGGAGTATAGGCTGCACTGGAGAATAGGTTGCACTTGAGTATAGGCTGCACTGGAGTATAGGTTGCACTGGAGTATAGGCTGCACTGGAGTATAGGTTGCACTGGAGTATAGGCTGCACTGGAGTATAGGCTGCACTGGAGTATTGGTTGCACTGGAGTATAGGTTGCACTGGAGTATAGGTTGCACTGGAGTATAGTTTGCACTGGAGTATAGGCCGCACTGGAGTATAGGTTACACTGGAATATAGGCTGCACTTGAGTATAGGCTGCACTGGAGTATAGGTTGCACTGGAGTATAGGCTGCACTGGAGTATAGGTTGCACTGGAGTATAGGCTGCACTTGAGTATAGGCTGCACTGGAGTATAGGTTGCACTGGAGTATAGGTTGCACTGGAGTATAGGCTGCACTGGAGTATACTGGAGTGTAGGTTGCACTGGAGTATAGGTGGCACTGGAGTATTGTTTGCACAGGAGTATAGGTGGCACTGGAGTATTGGTTGCACTGGAGTATAGGTTGCACTGGAGTATACTGGAGTGTAGGTTGCACTGGAGTATAGGCTCCACTGGAGTATAGGTTGCACTGGAGTATAGATTGCACTGGAGTATAGGCTGCACTGGAGTATAGGCTGCACTGGAGTATAGGTTGCACTGGAGTATAGGCTGCACTGGAGTATAGGCTGCACTGGAGTATAGGTTGCACTGGAGTATAGGTTGCACTGGAGTATAGGCTGCACTGGAGTATAGGTTGCACTGGAGTATAGTTTGCACTGGAGTATAGGTTGAACTGGAGTATAGGCTGCACTGGAGTATAAGCTGCACTGGAGTATAGGTTGCACTTGAGTATAGTTTGCACTGGAGTATAGGTTGCACTGGAGTATAGGCTGCACTGGAGTATAGGTTGCACTGGAGTATAGGTTGCACTTGAGTATAGTTTGCACTGGAGTATAGGTTGCACTGGAGTATAGGCTGCACTGGATTATAGGTTGCACTGGAGTATAGGTTACAGTGGAGTATAGGCTGCACTGGAGTATAGGTTGCACTGGAGTATAGGTTGCACTGGAGTATAAGTTGCACTGGAGTAAAGGTTGCACTGGAGTATAGTAGGTTGCACTGGAGTATAGGCTGCACTGGAGTACTGGAGTGTAGGTTGCACAGGAGTATAGGTGGCACTGGAGTATTGGTTGCACTGGAGTATAGGTTGCACTGGAGTATACTGGAGTGTAGGTTGCACTGGAGTATAGGTTGCACTGGAATATAGGTTGCACTGGATTATAGGTTGCACTGGAGTATATGCTGCACTGAAGTATATATTGCACTGGAGTATAGGCTGCACTGGAGTATAGGTTGCACTGGAGTATAGGCTGCACTTGAGTATAGGCTGCACTGGAGTATAGGTTGCACTGGAGTATAGGTTGCACTGGAGTATAGGTTGCACTGGAGTATTGGTTGCACTGGAGTATAGGTTGCACTGGAGTATACTGGAGTGTAGGTTGCACTGGAGTATAGGTTGCACTGGAGTATAGGTTGCACTGGATTATAGGTTGCACTGGAGTATAGGCTGCACTGAAGTATATATTGCACTGGAGTATAGGCTGCACTGGAGTATAGGTTGCACTGGAGTATAGGTTGCACTGGAGTATAGGTTGCACTGGAGTATAGGTTGCACTGGAGTATAGATTGCACTGGAGTATAGGTTGCACTGGAGTATAGGCTGCACTGCAGGATAGGCTGCACTGGAGTATAGTTTGCAGTGGAGTATAGGCTGCACTGGAGTATAGTTTGCACTGGAGTATAGGCTGCACTGGAGTATAGGTTGCACTGGAGTATAGGTTCCACTGGAGTATAGGTTGCACTGGAGTATAGGTTGCACTGGAGTATAGGCTCCACTGGAGTATAGTTTGCACTGGAGTATAGGTTGCAATGGAGTATAGGTTGCACTGGAGTATAGGCTGCACTGGAATATAGGCTGCACTGGAGTACAGATTGCACTGGAGTATAGTTTGCACTGGAGTATAGGCCGCACTGGAGTATAGGTTACACTGGAATATAGGCTACACTTGAGTATAGGCTGCACTGGACTATAGGTTGCACTGGAGTATAGGCTGCACTGGAGTATAGGTTGCACTGGAGTATAGGCTGTACTTGAGTATAGGCTGCACTGGAGTATAGGTTGCACTGGAGTATAGGTTGCACTGGAGTATAGGCTGCACTGGAGTATACTGGAGTGTAAGTTGCACAGGAGTATAGGTGGCACTGGAGTATTGGTTGCACTGGAGTATAGGTTGCACTGAATATACTGGAGTGTAGGTTGCACTGGAGTATAGGTTGCACTGGAGTATAGGTTGCACTGGATTATAGGTTGCACTGGAGTATAGGCTGCACTGAAGTATATATTGCACTGGAGTATAGGCTGCACTGGAGTATAGGTTGCACTGGAGTATAGGCTGCACTTGAGTATAGGCTGCACTGGAGTATAGGTTGCACTGGAGTATAGGTTGCACTGGAGTATAGGCTGCACTGGAGTATACTGGAGTGTAGGTTGCACTGGAGTATAGGTGGCACTGGAGTATTGTTTGCACAGGAGTATAGGTGGCACTGGAGTATTGGTTGCACTGGAGTATAGGTTGCACTGGAGTATACTGGAGTGTAGGTTGCACTGGAGTATAGGCTCCACTGGAGTATAGGTTGCACTGGAGTATAGATTGCACTGGAGTATAGGCTGCACTGGAGTATAGGCTGCACTGGAGTATAGGTTGCACTGGAGTATAGGCTGCACTGGAGTATAGGCTGCACTGGAGTATAGGTTGCACTGGAGTATAGGTTGCACTGGAGTATAGGCTGCACTGGAGTATAGGTTGCACTGGAGTATAGTTTGCACTGGAGTATAGGTTGAACTGGAGTATAGGCTGCACTGGAGTATAAGCTGCACTGGAGTATAGGTTGCACTTGAGTATAGTTTGCACTGGAGTATAGGTTGCACTGGAGTATAGGCTGCACTGGAGTATAGGTTGCACTGGAGTATAGGTTGCACTTGAGTATAGTTTGCACTGGAGTATAGGTTGCACTGGAGTATAGGCTGCACTGGATTATAGGTTGCACTGGAGTATAGGTTACAGTGGAGTATAGGCTGCACTGGAGTATAGGTTGCACTGGAGTATAGGTTGCACTGGAGTATAAGTTGCACTGGAGTAAAGGTTGCACTGGAGTATAGTAGGTTGCACTGGAGTATAGGCTGCACTGGAGTACTGGAGTGTAGGTTGCACAGGAGTATAGGTGGCACTGGAGTATTGGTTGCACTGGAGTATAGGTTGCACTGGAGTATACTGGAGTGTAGGTTGCACTGGAGTATAGGTTGCACTGGAATATAGGTTGCACTGGATTATAGGTTGCACTGGAGTATATGCTGCACTGAAGTATATATTGCACTGGAGTATAGGCTGCACTGGAGTATAGGTTGCACTGGAGTATAGGCTGCACTTGAGTATAGGCTGCACTGGAGTATAGGTTGCACTGGAGTATCACTGGAGTATAGGCAGCACTTGAGTATACTGGAGTGTAGGTTGCACTGGAGTATAGGTGGCACTGGAGTATTGGTTGCACAGGAGTATAGGTGCCACTGGAGTATTGGTTGCACTGGAGTATAGGTTGCACTGGAGTATACTGGAGTGTAGGTTGCACTGGAGTATAGGCTGCACTGGAGTATAGGTTGCACTGGAGTATAGATTGCATTGGAGTATAGGCTGCACTGGAGTATAGGCTGCACTGGAGAATAGGTTGCACTTGAGTATAGGCTGCACTGGAGTATAGGTTGCACTGGAGTATAGGCTGCACTGGAGTATAGGTTGCACTGGAGTATAGGCTGCACTGGAGTATAGGCTGCACTGGAGAATAGGTTGCACTTGAGTATAGGTTGCACTGGAGTATAGGTTGCACTGGAGTATAGGTTGCACTGGAGTATAGGTTGCACTGGAGTATAGGTTGCACTGGAGTATAGGTTGCACTGGAGTATTGGTTGCACTGGAGTATAGGTTGCACTGGAGTATACTGGAGTGTAGGTTGCACTGGAGTATAGGTTGCACTGGAGTATAGGTTGCACTGGATTATAGGTTGCACTGGAGTATAGGCTGCACTGAAGTATATATTGCACTGGAGTATAGGCTGCACTGGAGTATAGGTTGCACTGGAGTATAGGTTGCACTGGAGTATAGGTTGCACTGGAGTATAGATTGCACTGGAGTATAGATTGCACTGGAGTATAGGTTGCACTGGAGTATAGGCTGCACTGCAGGATAGGCTGCACTGGAGTATAGGTTGCACTGGAGTATAGGCTGCACTGGAGTATAGTTTGCACTGGAGTATAGGCTGCACTGGAGTATAGGTTGCACTGGAGTATAGGTTCCACTGGAGTATAGGTTGCACTGGAGTATAGGTTGCACTGGAGTATAGGCTCCACTGGAGTATAGTTTGCACTGGAGTATAGGTTGCAATCGAGTATAGGTTGCACTGGAGTATAGGCTGCACTGGAGTATAGGCTGCACTGGAGTACAGATTGCACTGGAGTATAGTTTGCACTGGAGTATAGGCCGCACTGGAGTATAGGTTACACTGGAATATAGGCTACACTTGAGTATAGGCTGCACTGGAGTATAGGTTGCACTGGAGTATAGGCTGCACTGGAGTATAGGTTGCAATGGAGTATAGGCTGCACTTGAGTATAGGCTGCACTGGAGTATAGGTTGCACTGGAGTATAGGTTGCACTGGAGTATAGGCTGCACTGGAGTATACTGGAGTGTAGGCTGCACTGGAGTATAGGCTGCACTGGAGTATAGGTTGCACTGGAGTATAGGTTGCACTGGAGTATAGGCTGCACTGGAGTATAGGTTGCACTGGAGTATAGGTTGCACTGGAGTATAGTTTGCACTGGAGTATAGGTTGAACTGGAGTATAGGCTGCACTGGAGTATAGGCTGCACTGGAGTATAGGTTGCACTTGAGTATAGTTTGCACTGGAGTATAGGTTGCACTGGAGTATAGGCTGCACTGGAGTATAGGTTGCACTGGAGTATAGGTTGCACTTGAGTATAGTTTGCACTGGAGTATAGGTTGCACTGGAGTATAGGTTGCACTGGAGTATAGGTTGCACGGGAGTAAAGGTTGCACTGGAGTATAGTAGGTTGCACTGGAGTATAGGCTGCACTGGAGTACTGGAGTGTAGGTTGCACAGGAGTATAGGTGGCACTGGAGTATTGGTTGCACTGGAGTATAGGTTGCACTGGAGTATACTGGAGTGTAGGTTGCACTGGAGTATAGGTTGCACTGGAATATAGGTTGCACTGGATTATAGGTTGCACTGGAGTATATGCTGCACTGAAGTATATATTGCACTGGAGTATAGGCTGCACTGGAGTATAGGTTGCACTGGAGTATAGGCTGCACTTGAGTATAGGCTGCACTGGAGTATAGGTTGCACTGGAGTATTGGTTGCACTGGAGTATAGGCAGCACTTGAGTATACTGGAGTGTAGGTTGCACTGGAGTATAGGTGGCACTGGAGTATTAGTTGCACAGGAGTATAGGTGCCACTGGAGTATTGGTTGCACTGGAGTATAGGTTGCACTGGAGTATACTGGAGTGTAGGTTGCACTGGAGTATAGGCTGCACTGGAGTATAGGTTGCACTGGAGTATAGATTGCATTGGAGTATAGGCTGCACTGGAGTATAGGCTGCACTGGAGAATAGGTTGCACTTGAGTATAGGCTGCACTGGAGTATAGGTTGCACTGGAGTATAGGCTGCACTGGAGTATAGGTTGCACTGGAGTATAGGCTGCACTGGAGTATAGGCTGCACTGGAGTATTGGTTGCACTGGAGTATAGGTTGCACTGGAGTATAGGTTGCACTGGAGTATAGTTTGCACTGGAGTATAGGCCGCACTGGAGTATAGGTTACACTGGAATATAGGCTGCACTTGAGTATAGGCTGCACTGGAGTATAGGTTGCACTGGAGTATAGGCTGCACTGGAGTATAGGTTGCACTGGAGTATAGGCTGCACTTGAGTATAGGCTGCACTGGAGTATAGGTTGCACTGGAGTATAGGTTGCACTGGAGTATAGGCTGCACTGGAGTATACTGGAGTGTAAGTTGCACAGGAGTATAGGTGGCACTGGAGTATTGGTTGCACTGGAGTATAGGTTGCACTGGAGTATAGTGGAGTGTAGGTTGCACTGGAGTATAGGTTGCACTGGAGTATAGGTTGCACTGGATTATAGGTTGCACTGGAGTATAGGCTGCACTGAAGTATATATTGCACTGGAGTATAGGCTGCACTGGAGTATAGGTTGCACTGGAGTATAGGCTGCACTTGAGTATAGGCTGCACTGGAGTATAGGTTGCACTGGAGTATAGGTTGCACTGGAGTATAGGCTGCACTGGAGTATACTGGAGTGTAGGTTGCACTGGAGTATAGGTGGCACTGGAGTATTGGTTGCACAGGAGTATAGGTGGCACTGGAGTATTGGTTGCACTGGAGTATAGGTGGCACTGGAGTATTGGTTGCACAGGTGTATAGGTGGCACTGGAGTATTGGTTGCACTGGAGTATAGGCTGCACTGGAGTATAGGTTGCACTGGAGTATAGATTGCACTGGAGTATAGGCTGCACTGGAGTATAGGCTGCACTGGAGAATAGGTTGCACTTGAGTATTGGCTGCACTGGAGTATAGACTGCACTGGAGTATAGGTTGCACTGGAGTATAGGTTGCACTGGAGTATAGGCTGCACTGGAGTATAGACTGCACTGGAGTATAGGTTGCACTGGAGTATAGGCTTCCATGGAGTATAGGCTGCACTGGAGAATAGGTTGCACTTGAGTATAGGCTGCACTGGAGTATAGACTGCACTGGAGTATAGGCTGCACTGGAGTATAGGTTGCACTGGAGTATAGGCTGCACTGGAGTATAGATTACACTGGAGTATATGTTGCACTGGAGTATAGGCTGCACTGGAGTATAGGCTGCACTGGAGTATAGGCTGAACTGCAGTATAGGTGGCACTGGAGTATAGGTTGCACTGGAGTATAGGTTGCACTGGAGTATAGGCTGCACTGGAGTATAGGTTGCACTGGAGTATAGGTTGCACTGGAGTATAGGCTGCACTGGAGTATAGGTTGCACTGGAGTATAGGCTGCACTGGAGTATAGGCTGCACTGGAGTATAGGCTGCACTGGAGTATAGGCTGCACCGGAGTATAGGTTGCACTGGAGTATAGGCTGCACTGCAGTATAGGTTGCATTGGAGTATAGATTGCACTGGAGTATAGGTTGCACTGGAGTATAGGTTGCACTGCAGTATAGGCTGCACTGGAGTATAGGCTGCACTGGAGTATAGGTTGCACTGGAGTATAGGATGCATTGGAGTATAGGTTGCACTGGAGTATAGGCTGCACTGCAGTATAGGTTGCACTGGAGTATAGGTTGCACTGGAGTATAGGCTGCACTGGAGTATAGGTTGCACTAGAGTATAGGTTGCACTGGAGTATAGGCTGCACTGGAGTATAGGTTGCACTGGAGTATAGGCTGCACTGGAGTATAGGCTGCACTGGAGTATAGGTTGCACTGGAGTATAGGTTGCACTGGAGTATAGGCTGCACTGGAGTATAGGTTGCACTGGAGTATAGGTTGCACTGGAGTATAGTTTGCACTGGAGTATAGGTTGAACTGGAGTATAGGCTGCACTGGAGTATAGGCTGCACTGGAGTATAGGTTGCACTTGAGTATAGTTTGCACTGGAGTATAGGTTGCACTGGAGTATAGGCTGTACTGGAGTATAGGTTGCACTGGAGTATAGGTTGCACTTGAGTATAGTTTGCACTGGAGTATAGGTTGCACTGGAGTATAGGCTGCACTGGATTATAGGTTGCACTGGAGTATAGGTTACAGTGGAGTATAGGCTGCACTGGAGTATAGGTTGCACTGGAGTATAGGTTGCACTGGAGTATAGGTTGCACTGGAGTAAAGGTTGCACTGGAGTATAGTAGGTTGCACTGGAGTATAGGCTGCACTGGAGTACTGGAGTGTAGGTTGCACAGGAGTATAGGTGGCACTGGAGTATTGGTTGCACTGGAGTATAGGTTGCACTGGAGTATACTGGAGTGTAGGTTGCACTGGAGTATAGGTTGCACTGGAGTATAGGTTGCACTGGATTATAGGTTGCACTGGAATATATGCTGCACTGAAGTATATATTGCACTGGAGTATAGGCTGCACTGGAGTATAGGTTGCACTGGAGTATAGGCTGCACTTGAGTATAGGCTGCACTGGAGTATAGGTTGCACTGGAGTATTGGTTGCACTGGAGTATAGGCAGCACTTGAGTATACTGGAGTGTAGGTTGCACTGGAGTATAGGTGGCACTGGAGTATTGGTTGCACAGGAGTATAGGTGCCACTGGAGTATTGGTTGCACTGGAGTATAGGTTGCACTGGAGTATACTGGAGTGTAGGTTGCACTGGAGTATAGGCTGCACTGGAGTATAGGTTGCACTGGAGTATAGATTGCATTGGAGTATAGGCTGCACTGGAGTATAGGCTGCACTGGAGAATAGGTTGCACTTGAGTATAGGCTGCACTGGAGTATAGGTTGCACTGGAGTATAGGCTGCACTGGAGTATAGGTTGCACTGGAGTATAGGTTGCACTGGAGTATAGGTTGCACTGGAGTATAGGTTGCACTGGAGTATAGGTTGCACTGGAGTATAGGTTGCACTGGAGTATAGGTTGCACTGGAGTATAGGTTGCACTGGAGTATAGGTTGCACGGGAGTATTGGTTGCACTGGAGTATAGGTTGCACTGGAGTATACTGGAGTGTAGGTTGCACTGGAGTATAGGTTGCACTGGAGTATAGGTTGCACTGGATTATAGGTTGCACTGGAGTATAGGCTGCACTGAAGTATATATTGCACTGGAGTATAGGTTGCACTGGAGTATAGGCTGCACTGGAGTATAGGCTGCACTGGAGTACAGATTGCACTGGAGTATAGTTTGCACTGGAGTATAGGCCGCACTGGAGTATAGGTTACACTGGAATATAGGCTACACTTGAGTATAGGCTGCACTGGAGTATAGGTTGCACTGGAGTATAGGCTGCACTGGAGTATAGGTTGCACTGGAGTATAGGCTGCACTTGAGTATAGGCTGCACTGGAGTATAGGTTGCACTGGAGTATAGGTTGCACTGGAGTATAGGCTGCACTGGAGTATACTGGAGTGTAAGTTGCACAGAAGTATAGGTGGCACTGGAGTATTGGTTGCACTGGAGTATAGGTTGTACTGAATATACTGGAGTGTAGGTTGCACTGGAGTATAGGTTGCACTGGAGTATAGGTTGCACTGGATTATAGGTTGCACTGGAGTATAGGCTGCACTGAAGTATATATTGCACTGGAGTATAGGCTGCACTGGAGTATAGGTTGCACTGGAGTATAGGCTGCACTTGAGTATAGGCTGCACTGGAGTATAGGTTGCACTGGAGTATAGGTTGCACTGGAGTATAGGCTGCACTGGAGTATACTGGAGTGTAGGTTGCACTGGAGTATAGGGGGCACTGGAGTATTGGTTGCACAGGAGTATAGGTGGCACTTGAGTATTGGTTGCACTGGAGTATAGGTTGCACTGGAGTATACTGGAGTGTAGGTTGCACTGGAGTATAGGCTCCACTGGAGTATAGGTTGCACTGGAGTATAGATTGCACTGGAGTATAGGCTGCACTGGAGTATACGCTGCACTGGAGTATAGGTTGCACTGGAGTATAGGCTGCACTGGAGTATAGGCTGCACTGGAGTATAGGTTGCACTGGAGTATAGGTTGCACTGGAGTATAGGCTGCACTGGAGTATAGGTTGCACTGGAGTATAGGTTGCACTGGAGTATAGTTTGCACTGGAGTATAGGTTGAACTGGAGTATAGGCTGCGCTGGAGTATAGGCTGCACTGGAGTATAGGTTGCACTTGAGTATAGTTTGCACTGGAGTATAGGTTGCACTGGAGTATAGGCTGCACTGGAGTATAGGTTGCACTGGAGTATAGGTTGCACTTGAGTATAGTTTGCACTGGAGTATAGGTTGTACTGGAGTATAGGCTGCACTGGATTATAGGTTGCACTGGAGTATAGGTTACAGTGGAGTATAGGCTGCACTGGAGTATAGGTTGCACTGGAGTATAGGTTGCACTGGAGTATAGGTTGCACTGGAGTAAAGGTTGCACTGGAGTATAGTAGGTTGCACTGGAGTATAGGCTGCACTGGAGTACTGGAGTGTAGGTTGCACAGGAGTATAGGTGGCACTGGAGTATTGGTTGCACTGGAGTATAGGTTGCACTGGAGTATACTGGAGTGTAGGTTGCACTGGAGTATAGGTTGCACTGGAATATAGGTTGCACTGGATTATAGGTTGCACTGGAGTATATGCTGCACTTAAGTATATATTGCACTGGAGTATAGGCTGCACTGGAGTATAGGTTGCACTGGAGTATAGGCTGCACTTGAGTATAGGCTGCACTGGAGTATAGGTTGCACTGGAGTATTGGTTGCACTGGAGTATAGGCAGCACTTGAGTATACTGGAGTGTAGGTTGCACTGGAGTATAGGTGGCACTGGAGTATTGGTTGCACAGGAGTATAGGTGCCACTGGAGTATTGGTTGCACTGGAGTATAGGTTGCACTGGAGTATACTGGAGTGTAGGTTGCACTGGAGTATAGGCTGCACTGGAGTATAGGTTGCACTGGAGTATAGATTGCATTGGAGTATAGGCTGCACTGGAGTATAGGCTGCACTGGAGAATAGGTTGCACTTGAGTATAGGCTGCACTGGAGTATAGGTTGCACTGGAGTATAGGCTGCACTGGAGTATAGGTTGCACTGGAGTATAGGCTGCACTGGAGTATAGGCTGCACTGGAGTATTGGTTGCACTGGAGTATAGGTTGCACTGGAGTATAGGTTGCACTGGAGTATAGGTTGCACTGGAGTATAGGTTGCACTGGAGTATAGGTTGCACTGGAGTATAGGTTGCACTGGAGTATTGGTTGCACTGGAGTATAGGTTGCACTGGAGTATACTGGAGTGTAGGTTGCACTGGAGTATAGGTTGCACTGGAGTATAGGTTGCACTGGATTATAGGTTGCACTGGAGTATAGGCTGCACTGAAGTATATATTGCACTGGAGTATAGGCTGCACTGGAGTATAGGTTGCACTGGAGTATAGGTTGCACTGGAGTATAGGTTGCACTGGAGTATAGGTTGCACTGGAGTATAGATTGCACTGGAGTATAGGTTGCACTGGAGTATAGGCTGCACTGCAGGATAGGCTGCACTGGAGTATAGGTTGCACTGGAGTATAGGCTGCACTGGAGTATAGTTTGCACTGGAGTATAGGCTGCACTGGAGTATAGGTTGCACTGGAGTATAGGTTCCACTGGAGTATAGGTTGCACTGGAGTATAGGTTGCACTGGAGTATAGGCTCCACTGGAGTATAGGCTGCACTGGAGTATAGGTTGCACTAGAGTATAGGTTGCACTGGAGTATAGGCTGCACTGGAGTATAGGTTGCACTGGAGTATAGGCTGCACTGGAGTATAGGCTGCACTGGAGTATAGGTTGCACTGGAGTATAGGTTGCACTGGAGTATAGGCTGCACTGGAGTATAGGTTGCACTGGAGTATAGGTTGCACTGGAGTATAGGTTGCACTGGAATATAGGTTGCACTGAATATACTGGAGTGTAGGTTGCACTGGAGTATAGGTTACACTGGAGTATAGGTTGCACTGGATTATAGGTTGCACTGGAGTATAGGCTGCACTGAAGTATATATTGCACTGGAGTATAGGCTGCACTGGAGTATAGGTTGCACTGGAGTATAGGCTGCACTTGAGTATAGGCTGAACTGGAGTATAGGTTGCACTGGAGTATAGGTTGCACTGGAGTATAGGCTGCACTGGAGTATACTGGAGTGTAGGTTGCACTGGAGTATAGGTGGCACTGGAGTATTGGTTGCACAGGAGTATAGGTGGCACTGGAGTATTGGTTGCACTGGAGTATAGGTTGCACTGGAGTATACTGGAGTGTAGGTTGCACTGGAGTATAGGCTCCACTGGAGTATAGGCTGCACTGGAGTATAGACTGCACTGGAGTATAGGTTGCACTGGAGTATAGGTTGCACTGGAGTATAGGCTGCACTGGAGTATAGACTGCACTGGAGTATAGGTTGCACTGGAGTATAGGCTGCACTGGAGTATAGGCTGCACTGGAGTATAGGCTGCACTGGAATATAGATTACACTGGAGTATAGGTTACACCGGAGTATAGGCTGCACTGGAGTATAGGCTGCACTGGAGTATAGGTTGCACTGGAGTATAGGTTGCACTGGATTATAGGTAGCACTGGAGTATAGGCTGCACTGCAGTATAGGTGGCACTGGAGTATAGGTTGCACTGGAGTATAGGTTGCACTGGAGTATAGGCTGCACTGGAGTATAGGTTGCACTGGAGTATAGGTTGCACTGGAGTATAGGCTGCACTGGAGTATAGGTTGCACTGGAGTATAGGCTGCACTGGAGTATAGGCTGCACTGGAGTATAGGCTGCACTGGAGTATAGGCTGCACTGGAGTATAGGCTGCACTGGAGTATAGGTTGCACTGGAGTATAGGCTGCACTGCAGTATAGGTTGCACTGGAGTATAGATTGCACTGGAGTATAGGTTGCACTGGAGTATAGGTTGCACTGCAGTATAGGCTGCACTGGAGTATAGGCTGCACTGGAGTATAGGTTGCACTGGAGTATAGGCTGCACTGGAATATAGGTTGCACTGGAGTATAGGCTGCACTGCAGTATAGGTTGCACTGGAGTATAAGTTACACTGGAGTATAGGCTGCACTGGAGTATAGGTTGCACTAGAGTATAGGTTGCACTGGAGTATAGGCTGCACTGGAGTATAGGTTGCACTGGAGTATAGGCTGCACTGGAGTATAGGCTGCACTGGAGTATAGGTTGCACTGGAGTATAGGTTGCACTGGAGTATAGGCTGCACTGGAGTATAGGTTGCACTGGAGTATAGGTTGCACTGGAGTATAGGTTGCACTGGAATATAGGTTGCACTGGATTATAGGTTGCACTGGAGTATATGCTGCACTGAAGTATATATTGCACTGGAGTATAGGCTGCACTGGAGTATAGGTTGCACTGGAGTATAGGCTGCACTTGAGTATAGGCTGCACTGGAGTATAGGTTGCACTGGAGTATTGGTTGCACTGGAGTATAGGCAGCACTTGAGTATACTGGAGTGTAGGTTGCACTGGAGTATAGGTGGCACTGGAGTATTGGTTGCACAGGAGTATAGGTGCCACTGGAGTATTGGTTGCACTGGAGTATAGGTTGCACTGGAGTATACTGGAGTGTAGGTTGCACTGGAGTATAGGCTGCACTGAAGTATAGGTTGCACTGGAGTATAGATTGCATTGGAGTATAGGCTGCACTGGAGTATAGGCTGCACTGGAGAATAGGTTGCACTTGAGTATAGGCTGCACTGGAGTATAGGTTGCACTGGAGTATAGGCTGCACTGGAGTATAGGTTGCACTGGAGTATAGGCTGCACTGGAGTATAGGCTGCACTGGAGTATTGGTTGCACTGGAGTATAGGTTGCACTGGAGTATAGGTTGCACTGGAGTATAGGTTGCACTGGAGTATAGGTTGCACTGGAGTATAGGTTGCACTGGAGTATAGGTTGCACTGGAGTATTGGTTGCACTGGAGTATAGGTTGCACTGGAGTATACTGGAGTGTAGGTTGCACTGGAGTATAGGTTGCACTGGAGTATAGGTTGCACTGGATTATAGGTTGCACTGGAGTATAGGCTGCACTGAAGTATATATTGCACTGGAGTATAGGCTGCACTGGAGTATAGGTTGCACTGGAGTATAGGTTGCACTGGAGTATAGGTTGCACTGGAGTATAGGTTGCACTGGAGTATAGATTGCACTGGAGTATAGGTTGCACTGGAGTATAGGCTGCACTGCAGGATAGGCTGCACTGGAGTATAGGTTGCACTGGAGTATAGGCTGCACTGGAGTATAGTTTGCACTGGAGTATAGGCTGCACTGGAGTATAGGTTGCATTGGAGTATAGGTTCCACTGGAGTATAGGTTGCACTGGAGTATAGGTTGCACTGGAGTATAGGCTCCACTGGAGTATAGTTTGCACTGGAGTATAGGTTGCAATGGAGTATAGGTTGCACTGGAGTATAGGCTGCACTGGAGTAGAGGCTGCACTGGAGTACAGATTGCACTGGAGTATAGTTTGCACTGGAGTATAGGCCGCACTGGAGTATAGGTTACACTGGAATATAGGCTGCACTTGAGTATAGGCTGCACTGGAGTATAGGTTGCACTGGAGTATAGGCTGCACTGGAGTATAGGTTGCACTGGAGTATAGGCTGCACTTGAGTATAGGCTGCACTGGAGTATAGGTTGCACTGGAGTATAGGTTGCACTGGAGTATAGGCTGCACTGGAGTATACTGGAGTGTAAGTTGCACAGGAGTATAGGTGGCACTGGAGTATTGGTTGCACTGGAGTATAGGTTGCACTGAATATACTGGAGTGTAGGTTGCACTGGAGTATAGGTTGCACTGGAGTATAGGTTGCACTGAATTATAGGTTGCACTGGAGTATAGGCTGCATTGAAGTATATATTGCACTGGAGTATAGGCTGCACTGGAGTATAGGTTGCACTGGAGTATAGGCTGCACTTGAGTATAGGCTGCACTGGAGTATAGGTTGCACTGGAGTATAGGTTGCACTGGAGTATAGGCTGCACTGGAGTATACTGGAGTGTAGGTTGCACTGGAGTATAGGTGGTACTGGAGTATTGGTTGCACAGGAGTATAGGTGGCACTGGAGTATTGGTTGCACTGGAGTATAGGTTGCACTGGAGTATACTTGAGTGTAGGTTGCACTGGAGTATAGGCTCCACTGGAGTATAGGTTGCACTGGAGTATAGATTGCACTGGAGTATAGGCTGCACTGGAGTATAGGCTGCACTGGAGAATAGGTTGCACTTGAGTATAGGCTGCACTGGAGTATAGACTGCACTGGAGTATAGGTTGCACTGGAGTATAGGTTGCACTGGAGTATAGGCTGCACTGGAGTATAGACTGCACTGGAGTATAGGTTGCACTGGAGTATAGGCTGCACTGGAGTATAGGCTGCACTGGAGTATAGGCTGCACTGGAGAATAGGTTGCACTTGAGTATAGGCTGCACTGGAGTATAGACTGCACTGGAGTATAGGCTGCACTGGAGTATAGGCTGCACTGGAATATAGATTACACTGGAGTATAGGTTACACCGGAGTATAGGCTGCACTGGAGTATAGGCTGCACTGGAGTATAGGTTGCACTGGAGTATAGGTTGCACTGGAGTATAGGTTGTACTGGAGTATAGGCTGCACTGGAGTATAGGTTGCACTGGAGTATAGGTTGCACTGGAGTATAGGCTGCACTGGAGTATAGGTTGCACTAGAGTATAGGTTGCACTGGAGTATAGGTTGCACTGGAGTATAGGTTGCACTGGAGTATAGGCTGCACTGGAGTATAGATTACACTGGAGTATAGGTTGCACTGGAGTATAGGCTGCACTGGAGTATAGGTTGCACTGGAGTGTATAGGCTGCACTGGAGTATAGGCTGCACTGGAGTATAGGTTGCACTGGAGTATAGGTTGCACTGGAGTAAAGGTTGCACTGGAGTATAGGTTGCACTGGAGTATAGGCTGCACTGGAGTATAGGCTGCACTAGAGTATAGGTTGCACTGGAGTATAGGTTGCACTGGAGTAAAGGTTGCACTGGAGTATAGGCTGCACTGGAGTATAGGTTGCACTGGAGTATAGGCTGCACTGGAGTATAGGCTGCACTGGAGTATAGGTTGCACTGGAGTATAGGTTGCACTGGAGTATAGGTTGCACTGGAGTATAGGTTGCACTGGAGTATAGGTTGCACTGAAGTATAGATTGCACTGGAGTATAGGTTGCACTGCAATGACTGCATGTATAGGCTGCACTGGAGTATAGGCTGCACTGGAGTATAGGTTGCACTGGAGTATAGGTTGCACTGGAGTATAGGCTGCACTGGAGTATAGGTTGCACTGGAGTATAGGCTGCACTGGAGTATAGGCTGCACTGGAGTATAGGCTGCACTGGAGTATAGGTTGCACTGGAGTATAGGCTGCACTGGAGTATAGGTTACACTGGAGTATAGGTTGCACTGGAGTATAGGCTGCACTGGAGTATAGGTTGCACTGGAGTATAGGTTGCACTGGAGTATAGGCTGCACTGGAGTATAGGCTGCACTGGAGTATAGGCTGCACTGGAGTATAGGCTGCACTGGAGTATAGGCTGCACTGGAGTATAGGTTGCACTGGAGTATAGGCTGCACTGGAGTATAGGTTGCAATGGAGTATAGGTTGCACTGGAGTATAGTTTGCACTGGAGTATAGGTTGCACTGGAGTATAGGCTGCACTGGATTATAGGCTGCACTGGAGTATAGGTTGCACTTGAGTATAGTTTGCACTCGAGTATAGGTTGCACTGGAGTATAGGCTGCACTGGAGTATAGGTTGCACTGGAGTATAGGTTGCACTTGAGTATAGTTTGCACTGGAATATAGGTTGCACTGGAGTATAGGCTGCACTGGATTATAGGTTGCACTGGAGTATAGGTTACAGTGGAGTATAGTCTGCACTGGAGTATAGGTTGCACTGGAGTATAGGTTGCACTGGAGTATAGGTTGCACTGGAGTAAAGGTTGCACTGGAATATAGGTTGCACTGGAGTATAGGCTGCACTGGAGTATAGGTTACAGTGGAGTATAGGCTGCACTGGAGTATAGGCTGCACTGGAGTATAGGTTGCACTGGAGTATAGGTTGCACTTGAGTATAGTTTGCACTGGAGTATAGGTTGCACTGGAGTATAGGTTGCACTGGAGTATAGGTTGCACTGGAGTATAGGCTGCACTGGAGTATAGGTTGCACTGGAGTATAGGCTGCACTGGAGTATAGGCTGCACTGGAGTATAGGCTGCACTGGAGTATAGGCTGCACTGGAGTATAGGCTGCACTGGAGTATAGGTTGCACTGGAGTATAGGCTGCACTGCAGTATAGGTTGCACTGGAGTATAGATTGCACTGGAGTATAGGTTGCACTGGAGTATAGGTTGCACTGGAGTATAGGCTGCACTGGAGTATAGGTTGCACTAGAGTATAGGTTGCACTGGAGTATAGGTTGCACTGGAGTATAGGTTGCACTGGAGTATAGGCTGCACTGGAGTATAGATTACACTGGAGTATAGGTTGCACTGGAGTAAAGGTTGCACTGGAGTGTAGGTTGCACTGGAGTATAGGCTGCACTGGAGTATAGGCTGCACTGGAGTATAGGTTGCACTGGAGTATAGGCTGCACTGCTGTATAGGCTGCACTGGAGTATAGGTTGCACTGGAGTATATGTTGCACTGGAGTAAAGGTTGCACTGGAGTATAGGTTGCACTGGAGTATAGGTTGCACTGGAGTATAGGTTGCACTGGAGTATAGGTTGCACTGGAGTATAGGTTGCACTGGAGTAAAGGTTGCACTGGAGTATAGGCTGCACTGCAGTATAGGTTGCACTGGAGTATAGGTTGCACTGGAGTATAGGTTGCACTGGAGTATTGGTTGCACAGGAGTATAGGGGCCACTGGAGTATTGGTTGCACTGGAATATAGGTTGCACTGGAGTATACTGGAGTGTAGGTTGCACTGGAGTATAGGCTGCACTGGAGTATAGGTTGCACTGGAGTATAGATTGCACTAGAGTATAGGCTGCACTGGAGTATAGGCAGCACTGGAGAATAGGTTGCACTTGAGTATAGGCTGCACTGGAGTATAGACTGCACTGGAGTATAGGTTGCACTGAAGTATAGGTTGCACTGGAGTATAGGCTGCACTGGAGTATAGACTGCACTGGAGTATAGGTTGCACTGGAGTATAGGTTGCACTGGAGTATAGGTTGCACTGGAGTATAGATTGCACTCGAGTATAGGTTGCACTGGAGTATAGGCTGCACTGGAGTATAGGCTGCACTGGAGAATAGGTTGCACTTGTGTATAGGCTGCACTGGAGTATAGACTGCACTGGAGTATAGGCTGCACTGGAGTATAGGCTGCACTGGAGTATAGATTACACTGGAGTATAGGTTGCACTGGAGTATAGGCTGCACTGGAGTATAGGCTGCACTGGAGTATAGGTTGCACTGGAGTATAGGTTGCACTGGAGTATAGGTGCACTGGAGTATAGGTGGCACTGGAGTATAGGTTGCACTGCATGTATAGGCTGCACTGGAGTATAGGCTGCACTGGAGTATAGGTTGCACTGGAGTATAGGTTGCACTGGAGTATAGGCTGCACTGGAGTATAGGTTGCACTGGAGTATAGGCTGCACTGGAGTATAGGCTGCACTGGAGTATAGGCTGCACTGGAGTATAGGTTGCACTTGAGTATAGGCTGCACTGGAGTATAGGCTGCACTGGAGAATAGGTTGCACTTGAGTATAGGCTGCACTGGAGTATAGACTGCACTGGAGTATAGGCTGCACTGGAGTATAGGCTGCACTGGAGTATAGATTACACTGGACTATAGGTTGCACTGGAGTATAGGCTGCACTGGAGTATAGGCTGCACTGGAGTATAGGTTGTACTGGAGTATAGGTTGCACTGGAGTATAGGTTGTACTGGAATATAGGCTGCACTGCAGTACAGGTGGCACTGTAGTATAGGTTGCACTGGAGTATAGGTTGCACTGCATGTATAGGCTGCACTGGAGTATAGACTGCACTGGAGTATAGGTTGTTGCACTGGAGTATAGGTTGCACTGGAGTATAGGTTGCACTGGAGTATAGGCTGCACTGGAGTATAGGTTGCACTGGAGTATAGGCTGCACTGGAGTATAGGCTGTACTGGAGTATAGGCTGCACTGGAGTATAGGTTGCACTTGAGTATAGTTTGCACTGGAGTATAGGTTGCACTGGAGTATAGGCTGCACTGGAGTATAGGTTGCACTGGAGTATAGGTTACAGTGGAGTATAGGCTGCACTGGAGTATAGGTTGCACTGGAGTATAGGTTGCACTGGAGTATAGGTTGCACTGGAGTAAAGGTTGCACTGGAGTATAGGTTGCACTGGAGTATAGGTTGCACTGGAGTATAGGCTGCACTGGAGTATAGGTTGCACTGGAGTATAGGTTGCACTGGAGTATAGGCTGCACTGGAGTATAGGTTGCACTGGAGTATAGGCTGCACTGGAGTATAGGCTGCACTGGAGTATAGGCTGCACTGGAGTATAGGTTGCACTGGAGTATAGGCTGCACTGGAGTATAGGCTGCACTGGAGAATAGGTTGCACTTGAGTATAGGCTGCACTGGAGTATAGACTGCACTGGAGTATAGACTGCACTGGAGTATAGGCTGCACTGGAGTATAGATTACACTGGAATATAGGTTGCACTGGAGTATAGGCTGCACTGGAGTATAGGCTGCACTGGAGTATAGGTTGCACTGGAGTATAGGTTGCACTGGAGTATAGGTTGCACTGGAATATAGGCTGCACTGCAGTACAGGTGGCACTGTAGTATAGGTTGCACTGGAGTATAGGTTGCACTGCATGTATAGGCTGCACTGGAGTATAGGCTGCACTGGAGTATAGGTTGTTGCACTGGAGTATAGGTTGCACTGGAGTATAGGTTGCACTGGAGTATAGGCTGCACTGGAGTATAGGTTGCACTGGAGTATAGGCTGCACAGGAGTATAGGCTCTACTGGAGTATAGGCTGCACTGGAGTATAGGTTGCACTGGAGTATAGGTTGCACTGGAGTATAGGTTGCACTGGAGTATAGGCTGCACTGGAGTATAGGCTGCACTGGAGTATAGGTTGCACTGGAGTATAGGCTGCACTGGAGTATAGGTTGCACTGGAGTATAGGTTGCACTGGAGTATAGGCTGCACTGGAGTATAGGTTGCACTTGAGTATAGGTTGCACTGGAGTATAGGCTGCACTGGAGTATAGGCTGCACTGGAGTATAGGCTGCACTGGAGTATAGGCTACACTGGAGTATAGGTTGCACTGGAGTATAGGTTGTACTGGAGTATAGGCTGCACTGGAGTATAGGTTGCACTGGAGTATAGGTTGCACTGGAGTATAGTTTGCACTGGAGTATAGGTTGCACTGGAGTATAGGCTGCACTGGATTATAGGCTGCACTGGAGTATAGGTTGCACTTGAGTATAGTTTGCACTGGAGTATAGGTTGCACTGGAGTATAGGCTGCACTGGAGTATAGGTTGCACTGGACTATAGGTTGCACTTGAGTATAGTTTGCACTGGAATATAGGTTGCACTGGAGTATAGGCTGCACTGGATTATAGGTTGCACTGGAGTATAGGTTACAGTGGAGTATAGTCTGCACTGGAGTATAGGTTGCACTGGAGTATAGGTTGCACTGGAGTATAGGTTGCACTGGAGTAAAGGCTGCACTGGAATATAGGTTGCACTGGAGTATAGGCTGCACTGGAGTATAGGTTACAGTGGAGTATAGGCTGCACTGGAGTATAGGCTGCACTGGAGTATAGGTTGCACTGGAGTATAGGTTGCACTTGAGTATAGTTTGCACTGGAGTATAGGTTGCACTGGAGTATAGGCTGCACTGGAGTATAGGTTGCACTGGAGTATAGGTTACAGTGGAGTATAGGCTGCACTGGAGTATAGGTTGCACTGGAGTATAGGTTGCACTGGAGTATAGGTTGCACTGGAGTAAAGGTTGCACTGGAGTATAGGTTGCACTGGAGTATAGGCTGCACTGGAGTATAGGTTGCACTAGAGTATAGGTTGCACTGGAGTATAGGTTGCACTGGAGTATAGGTTGCACTGGAGTATAGGCTGCACTGGAGTATAGATTACACTGGAGTATAGGTTGCACTGGAGTATAGGTTGCACTGGAGTATAGGTTGCACTGGAGTGTATAGGCTGCACTGGAGTATAGGCTGCACTGGAGTATAGGTTGCACTGGAGTATAGGTTGCACTGGAGTAAAGGTTGCACTGGAGTATAAGTTGCACTGGAGTATAGGCTGCACTGGAGTATAGGCTGCACTAGAGTATAGGTTGCACTGGAGAATAGGCCGCACTGCTGTATAGGCTGCACTGGAGTATAGGTTGCACTGGAGTATAGGTTGCACTGGAGTAAAGGTTGCACTGGAGTATAGGCTGCACTGGAGTATAGGTTGCACTGGAGTATAGGCTGCACTGGAGTATAGGCTGCACTGGAGTATAGGTTGCACTGGAGTATAGGTTGCACTGGAGTATAGGTTGCACTGGAGTATAGGTTGCACTGGAGTATAGGTTGCACTGGAGTATAGGTTGCACTGGAGTATAGGTTGCACTGGAGTATAGGTTGCACTGGAGTATAGGTTGCACTGGAGTATAGGCTGCACTGGAGTATAGGCTGCACTGGAGTATAGGCTGCACTGGAGTATGGGATGCACTGGAGTATAGGTTGCACTGGAGTATAGGCTGCACTGGAGTATAGGCTGCACTGGAGTATAGGCTGCACTGGAGTATAGGCTGCACTGGAGTATAGGCTGCACTGGAGTATGGGTTGCACTGGAGTATAGGTTGCACTGGAGTATAGGCTGCACTGGAGTATAGGCTGCACTGGAGTATAGGCTGCACTGGAGTATAGGTTGCACTGGAGTATAGGCTGCACTGGAGTATAGGCTGCACTGGAGTATAGGTTGCACTGGAGTATAGGTTGCACTGCAGTATAGGTTGCACCTTAATATAAGTCGTCGCCCCAAAGTTAACATAAAAATTCTGCAATTGATGGAAGGTAAGAAATAAAGCACCCTCCACTAGCTCGAGCTAGAATAAGCTATGTCCTCAGCTTAATGTTCTCCTTGTCCTGAATGGTATTGCCAATTCAATCTCCCATCTTTCAGTTACCTTTTACTTACTCTGTATTCCCTTTCAGCTGTTCCCTGATTTCGAGCATAAAAGCTGCAGTATAGCTCATATGTTAATTCCAGACATATACAAAGCAAATTGGGAGCACTGCAGCTATGTAGTTGTAATGAATTTATCTGCTCCACTTGTGACTTTGCCCAGAAATTTCAGTTTAGCCAATGCAATTTATATTCCAGAAAAATTGACACATCTTGAATGCCCTTTGAGGACAAGGAAACTCAGCAGACAGAAAGGGCTGAGAGAAATGCTACAGTATCAGCACGGTATTGGCCTAGTTTGGTCTATATGACGCTTTGGGGGGCATGATGGACAGAATGCATGGCCAAAAGGCCCAAAATTCTCACATGTCCTTCGCCTAGCTTTCTTCCTAGTAATCACAACCCCTCCCCCACACACCCTAGTTCTAACCACCCTGGGGGTCCTTTGTATGAGCAGCCTTGGAATACACACAGAAAGGTCCAAGATAATTATTTGCACTCTGAGACCATAATCACACTCAATCTACCTTTGTTATGAATATGAAAAAAAGTTACACTTTTGTATTTGGAACTCCATATTGGCAGACATTTGACATGTTTGCAAAATTGCAAAGTTCTCATATGTAGCAGCCCCATGCAAACAATTTCTTCCAATATTATTTTCTTCAGTGTATATTTTTCATTGGTCATCCATAGCATTGTTTAAATATTAGCTTAGTACTTCACAGAGCAAAGTGGAAAGTAGTTAAAGATACAAAATGTTCCTCTACAAACATGATTGAAGTTAGCTACATAGAGTTAGTAATTTACACATAAACGTGAAAGTTAAAAAAAGCATTAAAGTGTACAATATTAAATATTAAGTCTTTATCATATCCTAAAGAAGCTTAACCGTATGTCATAATAAGATCTTCCATGCTTGTTTTCGTCCACTTGTCTTTTTATTTTTTCCCCGGTGCCCTTCCGATTTGCATGGGATCAGAATACAAACTTGTCTCAGAGAAATCGAGCTGTGTATTTGGTGTGTCATCTCTGTACTGGGTATTGATGTAGGTTAAATTCTCTCCTCCTCCACTCAGTTCTTGAGGTTTCCTTGCAGACTGCGCAGTGACATTTGTTCCATACGTATATAACACCGTGTTACTTTTTCGTGTTTTAAAGTAGTAGCAACTACAAAAAATGAAATACATTGCTTGAGCAGTAAACATTACGGTCAGGCATATCAGGTGCATACACTGTCATTGTTGTAAGGATTTATACATACAACCATTAGTGTGGCTAAGTGTGTATCGAACCTTTTTTCAAGTATTATTACACTATATATATACTGTGTGCAGGTGCATGTGTGGATGTATAGTTTTAAGATGATTATAGCCCTTGACCTAACCCAAATGCATTCCCTATATGGGTTTGAATCATGTTTTTATAAAATGGCAGAGATGTAAAGTAATAATAGTCACATACTTTATAAAATTCTTTAGCCTAATAACAGTTCTAAAATCCTAGCACCCTAAATAGTTGTTTAGGCCATGCTAGCTGTGTAAAACCTCAAATTCTTTGCTAATGTTATAACTACTAGACTTAAAACTGGCAAATGGGACATAAACTTTGCGTTTCATTTTCCCTGTGTTTTCCGCTCAGACAACAAAACAAACAAGACTCCAAATTTTGCAAGCACATCCACGACTAATCATCAAAACTATTGGTATAGAGTAATTCACAGATGGACCAATAAACCTAGACATGTTAAAAGGGCTGCTCAGTTCCACTGTCTGGGGTTTGTGGAGCTCTCACTACTGAGGTTACCAAGGTCCATAAAGAAAAACGTAGATTACCCACTACAAAACACAAAAGCAACTCTTGTTTGGTTTTGATGTTCTTCTGTGCAACAGTTACCAAGTCCAAGAAACAGGCTATAGCTGACACTACATGACTTCATCAACAACAACAACAGATATTGCATGTGCTGGTTTGTGTAATGTATATCGTAGTTCACGGGGTTACAGTCCACAATAGCAATAAGATATGGCATGTGTTGATTGTTGTTCTGGACTGGCCATCGGGCATACAGGGCAATGCCCAGTGGGCTGGTGCTTAAAATTGGTGTGTACCATGACCATGCCACAAAAGATAACTTTGATATATTAAACCACCAGAGCTCATTCAACTCATTTGATGCAGGCCCACTTATGCGGTCGATGCTTAGACATGAAATGCAAAAATCCTAATATTGCCCAAACCATCCAAGAATAAAGACGCTTTTTTTTTGGTTGAAAATATTTGAAAAGAAGCCTGTCCTCAAGAAAGAAGCCCATGCTCCCACCACTAAGCATGAATGGAATTTCTATGAATATCCACATGTCTCATATCACATTATATACAAATATAACATGTCAAAATAGTGCTTGAGTCAGTGATGGCACAAGGGGGGGGGGGGGGTGCACGGGCCACTCTGGGAGGCCTGGACACCCTGTTGGGAATCGTTCATTGGATGGGCCAATTATATGATGATGATGAAGCTCGTGAGAGTTCAATTTTTGGAGCAGTACCGATATTCCAACCACTAACTTGCTCCACAATGGTATCTAATATGGCTCAGAAAGCTGCAATCACCGCCGAAGCAGCCCACCCTCCGAGACTCCCCCCCCTTTCAGTGCTTTGGACACCTCATTGGTGGCATGCCCCTAACCCCCTTGTTGTCTGGTCTGAGTTGACATTGAATGTGCTAAAATTGCTGGAGCAGCTGACCCTTGGAGGACCTCAACAATTGGGAGGGACACCACTGCCCCTCTCAAGCCCACTTCCCACTTGGGCCCACGACAAAACCAACATAACATAAATGGTTTGTGGTTTTTTTCTCGGCCAGTGTTTTTTTCCATTCCTCAGTCTGGCCCTCGCTGATTGTGTAGGATACAAGGCTAGAAAGAGTGTTTAAAAGTAGACTTAATGCTGGAGTCCCAGAAATTTGGAGTTATACTTTGCAGAACTTGAACTTGAACAAATAACAACAACAACAACAACAGCAACACAAACACAAAAACACTCTTGTAACAAGAACTAAAAAAAATTGAAGATCTAAAAAGAGCATACTATTCGATTGTCAAAAAAGTAAATAAGACTGTAGCCATGTCGACAATCAGTGAGACGACCCTTTACAATTTAGAATCATGTACACCAAATATTTGAATTTAAATAGAGTCATGTATTGTTCTTTCCTTTATTTTTGACAAGTCAATCTGTGCAGCTTTTTTTTTTTAAATGGGAGGAAATTATGTTCTTGTTGACTTACCAGACAAAACTAACTACAATGAACAGCATAACAGCAACAACCGCTGCTGCTATGATGATCACCAGTAATTCTGTCAAATTCAGGACCCCTGTAGTATCTGGTGGAGGTGCTGTGGTCATAGCAACCAAAACTTTGAATGTTGCCTGAAATCCTGCATCTTGCAGAGCATCGCTAGCAGCCTAATTTGGGGTTGGGGGAATAGAAGAGAGTGGGAGGGAGGGAAAGGTAGAGATGAAATTAGTTATGACAACAAGGAATAGATATCAAATAAAAACAAATTGGATATTTCCTACAGAGCTACGCATGCTCAAGATATAAGTATGTGGTATAAAATGTAATAGCAAATATAACAAAGAACAACTTCTAAGAGCAAAAATATTATATTTTAATTTTAAATAATAATAATATGACTGTGGCCATGTAGACCAAAACTAACCCTTTACCATTTATAATCGGTGATGATTTAAAAAACTGGTATATATATATATACGTGGATTTAAATGGTCAAGGGTTATTATTATTTCTGCTCCTATCCTGATATCCTTGTTATATTTACAGGATGACATTTAAGGAGCAGCAAGAAGGTTACACTGGATATAGAGTGTGATTGTGCTCTTGTGGACCTTCATAAAAAAACAAGGAGAAGTCAGAAGTTAGCTGTAAAGTTTTTGACAGAAAAGCCTCCATTTATTTCTCCCTCTCTTCTCCCTGGGATCTGCACTCATATATCTTTGCTACTTGATCTAACTAATGGCCTGTACAAATCAGTATGCTGCCATATCTTCACTCTGCAAGGTGATATTGGATTCTCAGATGCCATGTTAATAGGACAAAGTTATACTAAACTCAATTTTCATTCACTTTGTAAAACTAAACAAAAATATATTGCTAGTAGATAAAAAATGACAATTATAATAACAATAACTTATTGTTAATAACAATAACAATAATAATAATAGCAATAGCAATAATAATAAATGGCCTATAATGACTTATAGAGTCTTTGTTAATTTGGTTTCTTTTTTTACCAACATTTCCAAAGCTGATGGCAACAAAAACAAGCGCTAATTAAAATATAAATCTTCGATGCATATTTTACGAAGTCAGCTAGAAGTTACCAATCAAGTTTCAAAACGATATTTATTCTCAATTTCTTAATTATGTCCACTGACACATTGAGGTTCTTGAATGCCATAAGAGAAGATATATAGCACTGATATAATATCTCAAAAAGTTTGTGGACTTCCTCCAGCTTCCTCTTCGAGTACTTCAGGAGAATGCTACTACTTTTAGGTCAATTGCGAGTGAAAATAGAATATGAGGCATCGTATATTCTCCACGGCTACTATTTACTTCAGTCCAATCTATCTGCAATTACCTGAAAGTACGGTTACAATTAGAAGGATGGTTACTATTGATTGCAGTTGTGAAGGAGTTCAAGTGTCTGTTTGGAGGACTTCTAATAATTTGGATGTCCATGGCTCAAACATTTGAGTAGCGGCACCTTATCTTATTGCTATTTGCCACCAGGTTAAAATTGGAAGGGCAGTTACTATTACCAGCTACACATTTACAATTGGAGGGGCAGTCCTAATAGAGGAAATACGTTAAGTATAATGTTGAAAAGGAAGCTAATGTGCCCATTTTGACAAGAATGAGCGATTTCAGACAGTTTTTCCTCAAAACACTCAAAAACGTCCCAATTGGAGCAAAATAGAGCTTGTTTTGGTTAAAAAGGGGAGATTTCTCACCAAAAGCCATTTTCTGTCATTTAAAGAGTAGAAACAGTTCCAGAATGTTGAAAAGGAAGCTAATGTGCCCATTTTGAGAAGAATGAGCGATTTCAGACAGTTTTCCTCAAAACGCTAAAAAACGTCCCAATTGGAGTAATTGGAGCAAAATAGGGCTTCTTTCGAGGGAAGATTTCTCACCAAAAGCCGTTTTCTGTCGTTTAAAGAGTAGAAACAGTTCCATAAATTATACTACCAACCATTCAATAAAACACACACACACAGAGAGAAGCATGGTCTCCTCACTTGCAACTAGCTAACATCATCACTAGAAATGCGTTTGTAAAAATCATTTCATCCAGTAGAAAGGTGTTAACTGTTATGATAAAGGTCAGCATAGTGCCACAGGTGCAGCTCAGGATGACAATAAAATGTAAGGAGTAGAGGACAATGAGGATAAGGTTGACTCCAGGAAGGTGAGAAAGGGGTTAGAACATAGCTTTCCATTTGCTGTGATCCATTGCCACCAGCCTACCTCTTTTATTTAATAAATTGTTGAAGGAATGATAACATTGTCTGCAAGCATAATACATTGTTTATTGAAGGGATTGTATTCAAAGCAGTTTCAACACTTTTACTGCTAACTTCTTGAGCAATTCAAATAAGCTGCCCACAATTTATAACCAGCTTAAAATCAGAAATGCTTTCTCGCCCCTTGTATTTCGGTTGTCTCAGCACAATTGATAGAAGATATATTTTGACTTCAGACTGCCAACAAAACCAAAGAGCAAGTCATTGCTAGCCGTGTCACGATATAGACTTCAACATTAATCCTCCACATTTAGTCTCAGTTGTGCTGCTATTTAATAAGAGACAAAAGGATTACAAGATCGGGTTACTGTTTGCACGACACATACCAATAATTTACTAAACACACTTTGATTTCAAGCCACATAAAATGTTAGTCTTACTGTTAGTGCAGCCAGCAGTTGTTGTTGTGGTAGCACTGCATTGCCACCCATGACAAGAACATAGACATAGAACTCAATTCCACTACCAGATGGAGCAGCAACGATATTAGTGATGATAATATCGTCAGCAGTCACTGTCAGTGTTTGTCTCCTGCAACAATAACACACATGCACACAAACACACACATAATATATATTTTATATATATAAAACGGTTATTTGAACTCAAGGCATTGTATCCCTTTGGGATACACCTTTTGTAGCTCTTACATATCAGAGCAATATTATCATAGCTTGCATTGCTCTTCCCAATGAGTGATGTCAGAAGGAAACTCTCCAGCATCCTTTCCCTGGAGATATTTAACCATACAGCCCATTATCACTGCAGTGCAGCCAATTCTCTTTCCAAAATCTGCCCCATGATGTTTTCTCTTCACTATGATAATCACTGCCAGTTTACATTTTTAATTATAGCAGGTAACCCATTCATCAGATGAACATGGTGAATATATAAATAGATACTCTGTGCAAGGCAATATAAACTATTCCATCCAACTATCCAGTCAGGCCCTCACCAATGAAGAAAACAACAACTCACTAATCAGGCACAACATGCAGTATCAATCGCCATGCACCAAAGTTGTGTGGTCATATCTTATACTCCATTCTTAAGCATACTTACTTGCGTGGTGGAACAGAGTCACATGCACCATTGTCACTGCAGGAGTTAAATGATTCAGCGAGCACTTTTTTAAATTCATTTTGTTTATCCACGGTGAACTGCAATATCAAATTCATAGCAGATTGACAATACTGTTAGTGTAAGGAGAAAAACAATCAGAGATTACACTAGTGCACACACAGAGATGACACTACTGCAGCACACAGAGATGACACTAGTACACACACAGAGATGACACTAGTGCACACACAGAGATGACACTACTGCAGCACACAGAGATGACACTACTGCAGCACACAGAGATGACACTAGTGCACACACAGAGATGACACTAGTGCACACACAGAGATGACACTAGTGCACACACAGAGATGACACTAGTGCACACACAGAGATGACACTAGTACAGCACACAGAGATGACACTAGTGCACACACAGAGATGACACTAGTGCACACACAGAGATGACACTAGTGCACACACAGAGATGACACTAGTGCACACACAGAGATGACACTACTGCAGCACACAGAGATGACACTAGTGCACACACAGAGATGACACTAGTGCACACAGAGATGACACTAGTGCACACACAGAGATGACACTAGTGCACACACAGAGATGACACTAGTGCACACACAGAGATGACACTAGTGCACACACAGAGATGACACTAGTACAGCACACAGAGATGACACTAGTGCAGCACACAGAGATGACACTAGTGCACACACAGAGATGACACTAGTGCACACACAGAGATGACACTACTGCAGCACACAGAGATGACACTAGTGCACACACAGAGATGACACTAGTGCACACACAGAGATGACACTAGTGCACACACAGAGATGACACTAGTGCACACACAGAGATGACACTAGTGCACACACAGAGATGACACTAGTGCACACACAGAGATGACACTACTGCAGCACACAGAGATGACACTAGTGCACACACAGAGATGACACTAGTGCACACACAGAGATGACACTAGTGCACACACAGAGATGACACTAGTGCACACACAGAGATGACACTAGTGCAAACACAGAGATGACACTAGTACAGCACACAGAGATGACACTAGTGCACACACAGAGATGACACTACTGCAGCACACAGAGATGACACTAGTGCACACACAGAGATGACACTAGTGCAGCACACAGAGATGACACTAGTATAGCACACAGAGATGACACTAGTGCACACACAGAGATGACACTAGTGCACACACAGAGATGACACTACTGCAGCACACAGAGATGACACTAGTGCACACACAGAGATGACACTAGTGCACACAGAGATGACACTAGTGCACACACAGAGATGACACTAGTGCACACACAGAGATGACACTAGTACAGCACACAGAGATGACACTAGTGCACACACAGAGATGACACTAGTGCACACACAGAGATGACACTAGTGCACACACAGAGATGACACTAGTGCACACACAGAGATGACACTAGTGCACACACAGAGATGACACTACTGCAGCACACAGAGATGACACTACAGCAGCACACAGAGATGACACTAGTACAGCACACAGAGATGACACTAGTGCACACATAGAGATGACACTAGTGCAGCACACAGAAAAAACAATCGTTATTTTGCAGGCATTATAGCAAGATTTATGCAATAATGACCACTCAAAGAAACAATATAATCATGTACAAAATTAAAATAAAATAAAAGGCTAAGATATGGGGCAGAAATTAGACATGCTTGTTTAAAAGCCTCATGCTCCTTGATTTATTAACAAAGCCGGTATCCTTACAAATAATTGGAGAAATGTACAAAAATGGTAAGGCAAAGAAGAGCTAAGATGGTTCAGAATATGCCTCATGCACTAGCGATGTGACGAGATGCAACAAGTATCCTCCTTTGACACAGTGAAAATTGAATATATTGCATCATATTATGTTTCATCTCTTCAATAAATTCATCTCTTCAATAAAATCCAATACGACATATTGTGAAACAGCCATTAAATTACTACAATATGGCTATAAGCACTCAGGAATCATTGGCTCACAGCTATTCCCTAGGCATTTTCATAAAACTAGAATATCATCAAAGGCAGGTCATTGTGGTTAAATATATCTCACACCTCAAGAGAGAGACAGAAATGACATATCTGTGTCAGTGATCCTGAATTTGTTATGTCAACTGAGAGTTTGTTGAGGTGATAACTTTTATGATAAAAATATAATATTAAATAAAATAAAAAAAGTTATGCATCTATAATTATTATAGCTATTGTAGTTTCTAGCTGGCCTGACACTATAATATAAAGGAAAAGAAACGTTATTTATACTCGGTTACCGTTTCAGGTGTCTCGTTTATCAGTCCTACTACAATAGTATTTTCTTGAACAGTCTCCGACAGGGTTGTTGTGGTCATATCACTCCCAGTAGTACTAGTAGTCCCAGCTAAATATATAAGACATAAAATTATTATTTGTAGTTGAAATTTTAGTTGAAATAACAAATAACAAAATAATGTGTAGAGATGCCAAGATAATGCCAAGATAATTTAATTAGCAGTGATTCTGTAATTTACTTATATCTGGTCTAAAATGCAACGCCATTGCATTTGGGAATTTTATTTTATTAAGAGTATGTATTATGTATGTTTGTGCGGCTTCTTATTGAATTATTGGAGCACAGGAATTTTATAAAGAATTTGTGTTACATATGACTGTGTGGCATTTGCTATTGTTTTATTAGAGCACAGGAATTTTATAAAGAATATGACTTTATTATGTTGTGTATGCTTCTATAAAGGGGAGGAACAACCATTAACTTCCATTAGAATGTCTTACAAGTTGTGTATGTACAGGCCTTCATAAAGAGTATTCTTGTGTGGAGATGAGAGATGGTGAATTTATTAATCAATTAATGAACATCAGAAAATACTGCAGAACAGTGGTGCAGTTTTGGTATTTATTTCTTCATATTCTGAGGTCCATATTAGCTAACCAGAGGGTGTTATGCTGACAAGCCAAATTTTACAGACCTGGTAAGAAAGTGGAGGGGTGGAATCTTTCCCTTAACCCCCAAGATACATGAAACATGATTATGTCATATTTAGTTGAATAGTCCTTACGCATATTCATTGTGTTACCACGTGAGCATTCTGCTGACAGTGCGACATCCATTTTCTCCTCATTTTAGTTGTGTGTATTGTATGAATCTTATTCGATCGCTCTCTTCCTACTTGTGTGACAAACTTGGTATGTTGTAGCTTGATTAGTTATCTTGTGATGATGTATATTATTCTGCTTGTGTGCTTATTGTGTAGAGTGAAATAATAAAACAATTGTTCTTGAAATCATAAGTTGCCACAAATTTCACTCAAGTTTTGTGCTATGTCTGGCGAAGAAGACGAACGGAGTTCGCCGGTTTCTATTCGCTCTTCAGGTTCTGCTTCTTCACAAGTTCGTATTCCTCCTCCTCGCTTCGACTCCACTTCGGCATGTTCCTTCTCCGACTTTGCTCGAACTTGGCAAGCTTACATTCGGGTAGTGGAACCTCCCTTGGAGAAAAGACTAGACATACTTCTCCTGTGCATTGACGACCAAGCTAGGCAATACTACTACGAAACTGAGAACGCGTCGACCTCTATGGAAGATGCTCTGGAATTCCTTCGCGCTCGTTTTGAAGGAGATCGTAATGCCCTAGCTGAATGTGTCTCACTAGCTAGGACTGCGCAGCAGCCTGGTCAGCTACTGCTGGATTATGCTTCCAGCGTTCGACTGAATGCTCGCTACTGAGCTTATCCTGACAGCTACTACAATCAGGCCTTGAGAGATGTTTTTACTGCTGGTGTGCTCAACGAGACCATTAGACAAGCAATCTGCCGAGCTTATGGTTCAGCCACCAAGGCTGGCAAGTTATTCACATTGGAATCGGCCATTGAGGCGGCTACTATGGAGCAACAAGCACTGTATACTGCTGCTTCTCTATCTTGCACATCTGAGGTGGCATCCACAGTTACTGCTTCTGTGAATCATGCAGAACAGGGCCACATCACTGCTACATCTCGTGCCCGCTCTTGTAACTGGTGTGGACAAGGAAATCATCGTCCTTCTCAATGTCCTGCCCGTGGTCAACAATGCAATAATTGTGGCAAATATGGTCATTTCTCTAAGGTATGTCGATCAAAGGCCTTGAAGACATCATCCACAGATGCATCGTTTTCAATATCTGCAGTGAAGCACAAGCATATCTCTCAGAGAAGGTTTATTCGCGGTTAACTGAACGGACACTGCTTGGAATTTTTGCTCGATTCAGGCAGCGATATCTCACTCATTCATGTTAACATTGCCAGGCAGTTGAACATCTCATACAAGCCTGTTCGGAGGCGAGCTATGTCTGCCAATGGAGCAAACATAAACATTATAGGAATGGCTCAAGAAGTAGTGGAATTGGATGGTCAAATTATTCCTATCACTTGTATATAGCTGCACAGCTAAGTGACCGTGCCATTCTTGGAGCCAACGAACTGGCTCAATTCTCAGCATTACTGGTGCATTACGGAGGCTCCAAGCCAACCCTACACGTGGCTACCACCCAGCTCGAAGTTGAAAAACCTGATTCACTGATGAACATTCCTCCGCAATCTGCGATTACACTGAGCACTCCGGATGTTAAGCCTGTCCGAGTTCCTTCACGCAAGCGGTCTCGTATGGATGAACAATTTATCAAGCGAGAGATTGATTCACTTCTAAAAAAGAGGTTGATTCAACCTTCTAATTCTCCCTGGCGTGCACAATTACATGTGGTGCATGATGAAGTACGGAGAAAGGACCGCCTGGTTGTTGATTACTCAGGTACAGTAAACCCTCACACAATACCTGATGCATATCCATTACCACTCATTGAACCTCTGATTGATCGTGTCAGCCAGCACCAGTATTTCAGTTCATTGGATTTGCAGTCTGCCTTTCATCAAATCCCTTTGGCCCCATCACAGCGGCAGTTGACAGCATTTGAAGGAGCAGGTCGCCTTTACGAATGGCTCGTATTACCATTTGGACTGACAAACAGTGGAGCTGTTTTCTCGAGAGTATTGGGCGACCTAGTTGAAGACTCTCCTGGTTGTTTCCACTATTTGGATGATATTGTAATTGCCGGAGTTACAAAGGATGAACACGATCCAAATCTCTCCAGTTTCCTTCAGTTGGCTCGCTCTGCTGGCATTACCTTCAATACTTCCAAGAGCTCCTTTGGAAAAACCACACTCACATTCTTAGGTCATGAAATATCACAGAGAACAGTCAAACCTTCCCCCTCTCGGCTGCTTCCTATACTAAACTATGCCATGCCACAGAATGTTAAACAGCTTGAACGATTTCTTGGACTAGCCGTTTACCACTCCAAATGGGTGTCAAACTTTGCTACCTTGGCTGCTCCTCTATTTGATGCTATGGCCGCCAAAGGTCCCTTTCCCTTACATGACGGTTGCAAGGAGGCTATAGATAAACTCAAACGAGAGATTGCAGCTGCAATATTAGATGTTCCTGATCCTGACAAACTACTCCGATTGGAAACAGATGCCTCAGGTAATTCCATTGCAGCTACATTGTCACAGGAGGGACGACCAACAGCATTATTTAGTCATGTACTCACTCCACGTGAGAAAGCCTGGTCAGCTGTAGAATTGGAAGCCTACGCAGTAGTTGCTGCCTGTGACAAACTTCGCCATTTCTTGCTCGGGCGAGAGTTTGAGATTGTTGTCGACCAACAGGGAGTTAGCTTCCTTTTCAATGGTAAACCTAAGTCCGCCATTAAGAATGCCAAATTGGCTCGTTGGCACCTACACATGCTTGATTATCGTTTCACAATCATCTATCGACCCGGGAAGCTTAATTGTGTTGCTGATGCTCTCACCCGCTGTTCTACGGTATCTACTCCAGCTTCTAACCATGAGACGATTAAGAAGCTGCATGAGTCTATGGGTCACCCCGGAGCTAGCCGGTTGCAGTCCTATCTGTTACCATATTTAGAAGTTTCCAAGAAGGAAGTATTGGAAGTGACTCATAGCTGTGGACTCTGTGCTGAGGTGAAACCCAGGTTTTTCTGCCCTCCTCCTGGAAGATTAATCAGGGCTACATCAGCTTGGCAACGTATATCCATTGATTTTGTTGGACCAAAGGTTAGCAACACGACTAATCGATACCTGTTTACTGTCATTGATGAATACTCCAGATATCCATTCGCATTTCCTGTACCTGATCAATCCCTGCAAACAGTGATAAGATGTTTAACATCGTTATTCTACCTTTTTGGTCCTCCTCAGAATGTACACAGCGACAGGGGAGGACAGTTTGAATCTCCTCTCTTCCTCAGATTCCTCGACTCCTTTGGTGTAAAATGACATAAAATGAACATTTCATCCATTTCCAAAAGCAAGAACTACCTGTAAAGGTAAGCGCTACCTTCTACCTGGTGTTTCATGTACTCAGAAAAAAGTGAGGGAAGTCTAACTTATCGAATGCTGAATAATGGTCCAAATATGAGCTACACCATCCATAATGGAAACTCGTAGATAGTTGTCCTAAAGGGCTACTTTGGGTGGTCATTAAACATCACACAAAGTTTTGCATAGATCACCCTATTATAACATTTCTATATACCCGGTGCTGCCAGGACAAAAAAGTCAATAACGTAACAGATCATGCAATGTTGTTATAAACTAATCTTTCTGATGTCACACCCATTTGAAAACATAACAGGTTTACCCTGTGTTTCCTGAGGGAGGGAAGGAAAAAGGAGAAGTGATGAAAGTATTGATATTGATCATAGTTGCATTCAAAAATCCAAAATTAAAACTTAAAGGTATCTGCTGTACAGAGTGGATAAGAGTGGATAAAATTCCCACAAAACTGTAAAAAAAGTCTAAAATGAGCAATTTTCTTTGTAACAGAAAAATTGTCTCCACATGAAGCAGGGCCTATATAGCCACTGAATAGCAGCGATTCCCATGAAGAAGGGAAAAGGAATCCAGTAGCTGAAGTTCCAACTAGGCATCCAGTAGCTGGACTCCCCATGAAGCAGACCTAGGCACACAGTAACTACGCTTTTCTTGAAGAAGGGCCTAGGAATCCAGTAGCTAATTTTCCAACTAGGCAACCAACAGCTGGGCTCCACATGATGCAGGACCTAGGCACACAGCAGCTGGGCTCCCCATGAAGCAGGGCCTAAGCATCCAGTAACTCTGCTTGCCATGAAGAAGGCCTAGGTACCTAGTAAATGTGCTTACCATTAGGCATGCAGTATCTGTGCTACAAAGATGCACACTAATCTGTGTGTAGCTTCCCCTGATTGGAACTTTAGGTTGCTGCTCTAGTATTTCATAGCATTACCTTACTTGTAGAGGATCTCATGAAGGTTTTCCTTTCCTTTTCTTTCTGCAAGCAGCTTCTCCAGAATGTCACCATCGTTTGCAATCCTTACTATCGCATAACTAGTCATAGAAGAACTTTAAAAAAAGTTTTGGTCCGTTGGTGATTCCAGGGATATGGGAAATCATTCACTTAATTTTAATTTTTTCCCAAAGATTATGTTTTTTGTTGTTGTTTTGTTTGCAGTGGTGATTTCAAGATATAAAATTTTGACTTCTTTTTTGCGGGTAGTTGTTGACAATGCAGCTAGGTGTATATTGTTTGGAGTGTGAAAAATGCAGTGAGGATTTAGTTCAGATCGTAAATCGAATGAAAAGAGCTGTTTCTTCATTTCAAAAGACATTATTTTATTGTTTTTAAACCTTCCCTCAAAAGGCTATATAAAGTTTGGTCGGCATAGGTTTGGGAGTTCCTGAGCAATAAGCAGTCATACAAAATACATATTAACTCTTAGACCGCTTTAGCTGTTATTGTTAATAATTATACCGTGTCTGTTTCCAACCCAATAACCGCCGTTTTTTAAATTAACCAAAAAACACCGATTTTTAATCAACGTCTTTTTTGGTCATTTATCACCAGATCTAGGCAGGATGCAAGTCGATCATTACCATTTACAGAACGCGGAAGGTAAACAGCCCTAAAGAGTAAAGCTTCTCCAAAGTAAGTTGAGTACTTTGATATTAGTTATTGGGTCAGTTTAGCTTGTGTATAGGCTTCTGCCAACTAGCTAGCTGGCTATGGAGAATTAGCGCTATCTCTGGGATGAACTAAAGGTTCCTGTTACAGATACTGTGTAGTGTAGATGGCTATGCTAAGCTAGACATGCTCTTCTGCCGACTAGCTAGATAGCTATGGAGTATTAGCGCTATCTCTGGGATGAACTAAAGGTTCCTAGTTACAGATGCTGTGTAGTGTAGATAGCTAAGCTAGACACAAAAAGCGCTGGCTATATGTTAGCTCCTTCTAGTATTTAGAACTGTTGTACAGAGATAGAAACACTAGCTTGTCTATAGGCTTCTGGCATCTAGCTAGCTAGCTATGGAATATCTCTGAGATAAACAAAGGGTTACTAGCTACAGCTGCTGTGTAGTGTAGATAGCTACGCTACGCTAAGCTAGATACACTAAGGGCTGGCTGTATGTTAGTTCCTCTGGTCTGTTTTACGTAGAGAGAAACACTAAGCGCTGGCATTTTCTTATCTCCTACTGATATTTAGTGCTCTAGCACCGCTAAATACTAGCAGGAGCTAGGAAACTGCCAGATCATAGTTTAGTAACCTATCATTATTACTTCATTTTATACTTTGTGGATATCATTATAGTGATGAAGATATAGTCTGATTAGACTGCTGGAACTGGAAGAGGTCTGGCTGACAGTTAGACTGCTGGAGCTGGAAGAGGTCTGGCTGACAGTTTCACTGCTGGAACTGGAAGAGATACTGCTAGCGGCACTACAAACCCTAACACAACCAACACAACCTCCACCAACACCACCACTATCAACACCACCATCCACAGCACCAATAGCATCATCATCACTACCACTATAACCTTCTTCAACATATCCATCAAAATCTTCATCACTGTCTTCAGCATCTAATAATCTTATAACATCATCTGTGTTATATCTCTCCATCATTTGTAACTCACTTCAGTGTACTTGCCTACTTCAAAGAATATCTAAAAACAAAACACAACAGCCAGCTAGCTGTCTGTATCCTATGTCAAAAGAAGAATAACAGATCTCTCAGATCAACTACGAAGTGCAGCTGTAAGAATAAGCAGCTGCGCAATAAACCTAATGTAAATCAATTATAATGCACTTCAATGTACTTGCCTACTTAAAAAAATATCTTTAAAAAAAAACACAACAGCCAGCTAGCTATCGGTATACTTTCTCAAAAGAACAAGAACAGATCTCTCAGATAAAATACAAAGTGCAGCTGTAAGAATAAGCAGCTAAGCAACAAACGCTAATAAAAATTTACATATTTAGGAGTGTGTATATACGCCACTGGCGCGTGAGAGTAAATTTCAATTGGCGTGTATAGACGCCACCGGCATTCTAAGAGTTAAAGATAAGTTGAATACTGCGATGATGTCATCAATTGTGTATAGGGTTCCTTGTAGCTGTGTGAGAGTATACATTGGTGACCATGAGGATGTTGGAGACTCGAATCAAGGAATATAAAGATGCTTGTAGAAGGGGAGAACTTGAGAAAAATGAAGAGACCTTTGTGATCGATAGCCAGAAAATGGATAGAGTTGCTCATGAAAGAGGTGCTGCACACCAATCTCACACCAAGGGATCAACACTTCAATGGAGATGTAGAGCTGCAGCTGCCTGGTAGCTGGGTCTATACTCTCAAGACTATGCATGTGAAGTCATGCCCACCTTCATCTGTCTGATAGCTGTGCTGTTATTCAGGCAATTCATGAATTCACGAGCATTTGTTGTGTGAAATGCGTTGTCAGCAAGCGTGGATGCATTGCATTGTTTTTATATTTTAATAATTTACCCTGATCAACACCGAAGTATTTCAGTTTGAAACATTGGCTTCAGAGCCAAAAAGTTGATTTAAAGAAAAATCTTAAAGAATGTGCTATTATTATGTTACATATGATTGTGTTCTTGTTATTGAATTACGAGAGAACACAATGTTTGTTTTTGCTGTTGTTTTTTCAATGCAGATTTAAGTTTCTTCTCTCTTTGTGCAGACCTAATTCTTTTCCTTTTCAAGCTATTCAGAACCTTCATTAGAGCTATCAGTGGACTAACTATTGACAGATTGAGTTTCTAGTCATAGCCAAGAGCTAGTGAAATGATGCAATAACATAAGGACTTGCCACTGCTAGTAGGGAGCTTATGTTTACGTCTTGACCAAGAAATCTTTAACAGCTTTTTATACTTTCAATGACCTTCTTATAAACAACTTGAATTTTACTCTCTCAACTTTTCGACTGGATGCTCTTGCCTTCATCAGAAATATTCCTGATGGAGTCTAGAGCATCTAGTCCAAACGTCGAGAGAGTAAAATTCAAGTTCATTATGAAGTTCCGTTATTTCAACTGAGAATTTGTTGACAGCTTTTTATAGCTCATCTCTTCAAGACATCTGACACTCATACTTCTCTCTAGATTCCATTTATTGTCAATTTGACAGGTTACATTTGCTGCAGTGTGTAAGCAACAATGCTATGATTTTATACTCTCAATGATTTAATTAGCCCGAGTTTATGAAAACCTGGCTACTTTAGCCGGACCGGCTTATTTCCCCCCTCCAACTATTCATTCTCCTGCCCACACCCACTGGAAAAGATCCATGAAAAAATAAAATTGTTTCACAACTACTCAGGCCCTCACCTGGAGTTGGAGTTGGAGTCATTGAGGCTGGAGTAGATTCTATCACATCTATATAGAAGGGGAAAATATAGGAGCAAAGACTAACACTTCTAGAGAGGATTAAACAAAGTATTGTGTAATGGGTACTCAACAATAATTAACAATGCCTGACCTTCAGTCGAAGAAGGCACAGCAGTTGTGGTTTCAACAGGTTGAACAACTGAAATGACAAAATATATTTTTCAAGAAATAACTAACACTAAAGAAATTATTTGCACTGGCATGTTCTAAACACAATTATAATTGATAGAGAACTAGGATTTTCCTCACTCTTAATGAGTAAGATTTCTAGATATAGTTTTAAAATTAGTCTAGACATAATAAATATTTAAAAATGCCTCACCTTCAGTTGGAGAAGCTTCGATAGTTGTGGGTTGAACAGGTGCAGCAACTAAATAAAAAATAAAAAACCTATATTTATTATTGAAGTAACAAAAATAAGATTATTAATTCTGCATTCTTTTAAACGACAGAACTAGGACTTTTCATATCACTTCCTAGCCTACTTAAATACTACACACTAAAAGATAACACTTCTAGAGAGGATTAAACAAAGTATTGTCTAAGGCACTCAACAATAATTAACAATGCCTGACCTTCAGTCGAAGAAGACACAGCAGTTGAGGTTTCAACAGGTTGAACAACTGAAATGACAAAATACATTATGCAATAAATGACGAGAAATTAATTCCACTGGCATGTTCTAAACACAATTATAAATGATAGAGAAATAGACTTTTCCTCACCTTTAATGAGTAAGATTAGTTTAATATTAGTCTAGACATAATAAATATTTAAAAATGCCTCACCTTCAGTTGGAGAAGCTTCGATAGTCGTGGGTTGAACAGGTGCAGCAACTAAATAAAAAATAAAAAACCTATATCTATTATTGAAATAACAAAAATAAGATTATTAATTCTGCATTCTTTTAAATGACAGAACTAGGACTTTTCATATGACTTCCTAGCCTATTTAAACACTACACAGTAAAAGACTAACACTTCTAGAGAGGATTAAACAAAGTATTGTCTAATGGCACTCAACAATAATTAACAATGCCTGACCTTCAGTCGAAGAAGACACAGCAGTTGTGGTTTCAACAGGTTGAACAACTGAAATGACAAAATACATTATGCAAAGAAATTATGCAAGAAATGACTGAAAATAGAGAAATTATTTCCACTGGCATGTTCTAAACATGTTCTAAACACAATTATAAATGATAGAGAAATATGCTTTTCCTCACCTTTAATGAGTAAGATTAGTTTAATATTAGTGTAGACATAATCAATATTTAAAAATGCCTAACCTTCAGTTGGAGAAGCTTCGATAGTCGTGGATTGAACAGGTGCAGCAACTAAATTTAAAAACAACAACATATATTGAGATAAGATTATTAATTCCACTAATGACAGAACTAGGACTTCTCATATCACTTCCTAGCCTATTTAAATACTACACACTAAAAGATTAACACTTCTAGAGAGGATTAAACAAAGTATTGTCTAATGGCACTCAACACTAATTAACAATGCCTGACCTTCAGTCGAAGAAGACACAGCAGTTGTGGTTTCAACAGGTTGAACAACTGAAATGACAAAATACATTATGCAAGAAATTATGCAAGAAATGACTAAAAATAGAGAAATTATTTCCACTGGCATGTTCTAAACATGTTCTAAACACAATTATAAATGATAGAGAAATAAGCTTTTCCTCACCTTTAATGAGTAAGATTAGTTTAATATTAGTGTAGACATAATCAATATTAAAAAATGCCTAACCTTCAGTTGGAGAAGCTTCGATAGTCGTGGATTGAACAGGTGCAGCAACTAAATTTAAAAACAACAACATATATTGAGATAAGATTATTAATTCCACTAATGACAGAACTAGGACTTCTCATATCACTTCCTAGCCTATTTAAATACTACACACTAAAAGATTAACACTTCTAGAGAGGATTAAACAAAGTATTGTCTAATCGCACTCAACAATAATTAACAATGCCTGACCTTCAGTCGAAGAAGACACAGCAGTTGTGGTTTCAACAGGTTGAACAACTGAAATGACAAAATATATTATGCAAGAAATAACTCGCACCAAAAGCAACAGTTAATTATTATTTCCACTGGCATGTTCTAAACACAATTATTATAAATGATAGAGAACTAGGATTTTCCTTATTGCTTCCAAACATATTTACTTCGCCAAGTGCCCTAGGCATAAACTTGTACAGCATTATATATATATACATATAAATGTTGTGATGTGCTAAACCTGGATTTTTCATGCACATGCCCAGTAGACTGCTCTACCAAAATAAAACAGTGTTAAATCTCAACTTCCAGCTTGAATGGAAGAACTATTAAAATGACTGCAATCACAAATGCTATCATAACGGTCCTTCCTGGCCATTAAAGCTGTTTCGGGACACCCTTCTTCAGAGAGGAAAGTTATGCAACATCTATTCTTACCAAGAATGATTTGTTCTTGGATGAATTTCATCGGTGTACATTTTCTTGTAGACATAGAGTGACAGCACTGCTGTGTTGCTTTTGTTGGTTAATTCTTAAAACAATTGTTATTATTTGCTTTGTATTGATCTGAAAAGTTTGTAAATATTATTCTTCACCAATACTTATAGCTATAAAATATAACTGTTATAAATGTAGTCATGGTCAGTCAGTTAACAGTAACTCACATTCAGTTGATGGAGAAGCCGTGGATTGAACAGGTTGAACGACTAAAATAAATGTGAAAAAATTAATTTTAAGTACATAAGAAATATTAAACAAAAATAATAGCAATGATTAATTCCAATAGCAAATTAGTCAAATATAATAGCTGTGATATTTGTCATAGAGTGTCATGGGATGCAAGGCAAACAGACAGCCCTGCCACAACCAATAGTGTGGATGATGTACTCTGGAGCATGGAGGGCCTACCAGATCTCAGCGATGATCTGTTTCAGATTATCCCAACAAGACACAGTGTGGGAAAGAGCCACTGCCCTCTGAAATGGTTGCATTGTACCTTCCACCATTCCATCTGTCTTGGGGTGGAATTCAGAGGTTCAGATTGACTTGATGCCAAAAAGTTTGAGGAACTCCTACATCAGTTCACTGCAAAAATTTGACCCTCTGTTGGTGAGAATTTCATCTGTTAGTCCTAGAGTTCAGCACCTCTGGCTATGTCCTTGCTGGTGGTTGTTCTGAGGAGGAATGCTTCTGGGTATCTCGTCCTGTAGTCGCATATGGTCAGTATGAAGCGATGTCCTTTCTCAGTGGGTGGTAATGGTCTAATGACATTTATGGCAATGTAACGGAAAGGGTGAGCGACAACTGATAACAGTACCAGTGGTGCCTTGCGAGGTCTGTGATGGGTCATCTTCTGTTGGTAGCATTGGCAGAGGTCAGCGTCATCACTTCTGATAGCTGGCCAGAAGATCTGGTGCAGTGCATGGTTGGTCATGCATTTCCTACCAAAGTGGCCTACCCATGGCACTAGATGGGTCATTCTTAGGGTGGTCTCTCTATCGGGGTGGGATGAGCTGTTCATCTTCAGGGAGCTACCACACAAGACAACAGGCTTCACACCATTCGAGATGGTGTAGGGATGCAACCCCCGAGGTCCATTGGACATCCTCCAAGAGCAGTGGCAACAACCCACAGAGAGCCAAGACAACATTGAGTCATACTTGAGAGAAAAGGAAACTGGAGACAGCCCGAGATCTGACAAAACCCAATTAAGTTCTGGTATAACCACCATGCAAGAGAGAGAACCTTCCAAGTAGACGACCTAGTGTTGGTACTCCTACCATCTGTCTTCAATTAGCTGAGAGCAAGATGGCAGGGACCTTTCCCCATAATGGAGAAGCTCTAAGATGACCTACAGGTTAAGACCAGTCAGGGAGGGAAATCTAACAAGACATTCCATGTGAATATGCTTGCACGCTGGGAGTACCATCAGCAGTGTGTCTCTTCAGCTCAACCAGAGAACAACTGGACAGAGATGAGACAGGCATCCTGACCCATACTGAGATGTCATCAGCACCACACCATATCAACCCAAACCTGGAACCAGCCCTACACGACCAACTGTTGCAGCTGCTGCATGAGAACTGACGCATCTTTGCCGACCAACCTGGCCTGACGATGATGGCAACTATTGAGATAGACATCAGGCTCGCAAGAGTGAAGGAAGAGGTAGCCCAGATGCTATGAGAAGGGCTGATTCAGTTCAGCAAGAGTCTGTGGGCAGCATCCATTTTGCTGATCCATAAGAAACACGGGTCTCACCGAGTCTCTGCACTGATTATAGGAAACTGAATGCAGTGACCCGCACTGATCTATTCGCAATGCTATGCATCAAGGACCTCATTGATGGACTAGCTGGAGCTCCTTATATCACTACCCTGGGCCTGACAAAGGCATATTGACAGGTGCCGGTGGCCGAGGGATCATGGGGAGAAGATGGCTTTAATGAACCCATTTGGAAAGTACCACTTCTCTGTGGTGCCCTTCAGCCTGCCACTTTCCAATGTTCTATTAGCTTACTAGAATCGGCAGTAATGGCAAAGAACAAGTGGAATTTGATCATATTTGAGCTAGTAGGAGGCAAAGAAAGAGAAAGAGAAAGATGCTGGAGATCTAAAGCTAGCAACTAACTCTAGCTAGCAACTAGCTCTAGCTAACATCTAGTTGTGTAGGAGTGTAGTTATAGCTAGGACTAGATAAGCAACCTGCTTCCAAGCATTTTCCTCTTACATCCTATATTTTTTAAGAGGCATGCCACAAACATGAGAAGCTTCTCACCAATTCCTCTTCATCAATGACCACCTCTTAGTTCAACGTAATCTTGAAGGGCAGAATGGAATGCAATACTCTGCACGGCCACCATCATATTGGGAATTGGCCTTAATGCACATTATTGACATTTGACGTGCATTGACAAAGTAGTGTGGACAGGCTTTTAATTGACATGAATATGATACATGACATAGAGTTTCTTATTGCCTCCAAGATATTATTACTAAGCCCTAGAAAAGTAATGCTCTGCATGCAGGTGATAAGGAATAATTAACATGCCTCACCTTCAGTTGAAGAAGCTGTAGCAGTTGTGGTCGCAATAGCTATAATGAAAAAAGATAAATGTACTCTCAATGAACTCTCAGTTGACATAATAACATTAAAATCACCTTCTCAATAATCAACTTCAAATTTTATTCACCCGACGTTTCGACTAGATGTTCTAGTCTTCATCAGGAATAATGAGGCGCTGATGAAGACTAGATGTTCTAGTCTTCATCAGGAATATATTTATTATTATGTAAGCAATAACAAACAAAACAACAGGAACAATGAAAAGATTACTATTACAACTAGCTTTGTTTTAATACATTTAAAAAAGATTACACTATAAAAGAGCAACATCTTAAGATAGTGTTTAAATTTTGTCAGGTACAATGCCAATGCCAAGAGCATATAACACGTAAAGAAGTGGAATAGTACAGAGGTCACTTGATTTTTAGCGACTACTTTTCAAATTTCAATTAAGTATGTGGACAATGTCTAATAGCCTGCAATATCACCTATAAGCTGTGACATTCGAGGAGAGAAGTTATTTCATGAGAGAGAAGATCTTATAAATTTTAAGCTGATTTATTATGAAGTGGCAATTGCAAGATCTACTTGCGATTAAACTCAGAGAAAGTACAGCAGCAGAATTGTATCTATAGTACAGCCATGTCTGTTAGAGCATAATAATGTATAGCCAAATGCTAATTTGAAGACTTTTGCTGTGAATTCATGTTTAAAACTTGGACTGGTCTTCACCGCAAATGTTTAGACTTATCCTCAGTTGTTGATGTAAAAGTTGGAATAATAAATAGCTATTTGGCTAGCATATATAGCAATTGACACATCTAGAGTTGAATGGGAAATGTGAATGGAAAAATATAATATTTGAACATTCCAGTTTGGAAGAAAAACGATGTTAAGTATCATCACCATCTTATATGTGATCCTAAATGGTAAAGGGTCTAACAATTTCTTCCTTTTGCTGTTCTTTTATAGCCTCCTTCAACAGAATAGTCCAGCATTAGTAGCTCCTTTCAAACACTCGCCAAACACCCTTCCCACAGCATGTGTGGTAATGGTTTGCACTGGTGTATACATGTGTGTGTTTCTGTCTGTGTGTGTGTGTGTGTGTGTGTTAGGCTTAATGGTCTTTATTAAACTTGGTAGGCAATTAAGTATGCACTAAGGAACAACTGTGAAGGTTATGGTAGAAGGACAAAGGTCAAGATAAAATGGGTAATACATGAAGATGGCTTAATGATTACCAAAGTTAATAGACACATTTCCCCAAAAATGACTCATTAATTATGGACGGTCAATGGGTGGGATCTGCATCAAATGATGCTTGTTTTTATTTCTTTTTATTGCACATTAATTGCACATTACAAAAGTCATCATCTTTAGTTGTTGTTTTGTTTTATTGTTGTTGTTGTTTTGTTGTTAGAGTCGGTCCCTCAGTGGTAACCAGCTTCAACTCTGTCTTGCAGAACAGCAGAAATCAACAAATCTGGTATTAGGTATTATAATAAGTTAACTAGCTAGATTGAGTCAAGCAATGATAAACTTGAGTTTTGATTTTGAGGAACCGAATGATGGTTGGAATGCAAGAAGGTAAAGCTCTGTGCGTTGTATCTAATCATCTTTCTGGATTCATCTGGCATTGTGCAGCTGATAGCATCCATTTGGCATCTTGGAGCTAATCTATCAGTCAAAGAAGCCTTTATGGTTTTGTATCATTATCCAAACATCACAAGCCAATACTTGATAAACACAGAGGTACAAAGTATAAAGACAAATCAGAGGCAGAGAGAAGTAGTTACATTCAACAAACTGTGAGCATTGTTTTTCTGCTATACAGCTGAATAATAACCTACTAAAGGTCCACTGTGCTTCTGCAGGAATGATTTAATGAAGTGATCATACATGTGCAAAAGAAAGGTAGAGTTGTATATTATAAAGTTATGAGTTTCATTCTTAATGTGAAATCAAAGGAGAAAAATTGGTCTACTTCTACTTCTAATATAGTTTTCTCCAGATCTTCAATTAAGTTTGCTCTTGCCTCACCCACCTATTTTTACAGCTACCTCCCTGAAATTACGTCATAAATTACACACAAGGCAGAGGATAGTGATGAAGATGATTCATCCACTGACTTGGATGAAGCTTAAGTTGGTGGAAGGTTTAATGAACCTGAGGACCAAGAAAAACTGGAAAGAAACCTGCTGAAAAACAACAACAGAATATCCTAACGTAAAACTAGTTCTACCTTGCTCTCTTGCTCTAACTTGCTAGCTTTATTGAAATCATGCAAATAATCATTTGAGCATAAAATAATGTGGGGGGAGGAGCGGTGTCATTTAGAATCTCCACGCCAGCATCATAATCCAGGTACTAAAGCAGATGTAGCAAGTATTCACTTCTGATTTTACGAGGAGTGTAGTTAACTGCTGAGGATGCTAATTTACAAAAAATATATACCAGATCATATACTAAAGTAGTTAAGCATATTTTTATTTTTTGTCTGTAAAGGGAGAGACACTAACTCATTAGAATGTTTTACAAGTGTGTGTATGCATGTCTTCATAAATAGTATTTTGGTGTGGAGATGAGAGATGGTGAATTCAATTAATGAACATCACAAAATACTGCACAACAGTGGTGGTATTTTTGGCTGTGGTATTTATTTCTTCATATTCTAAGGCCTATATTAGTTAACCAGAGGGTGATTTGCTGACAATGCCAGATTTTAAAGACCTGGTAACAAAGTGGATGGGTGGACTCCTACCCTTAACCCCCAAGATACATGAAACATGATTATGTCATATATTTACGTTGTTCGCAGGTTGAGCCAGAAAAGCCAGAAAGACATGAACATTGTCCAAGACTATTGCAAATCTATAACACACAAATATACATTATCATTAATACATTTTCATGGTAATGAATTTTTTGTATTGTTACTTTAGAGTACACTTTCCTGTCAGCTAGTCTATAATGCAGTAATCGCCAAGTGTAGCACCATGCAAATGCTGTACTACTATTAGCATATATTATATTCTTACTCCGCTACTGTTGCCAGAGCATGTCATTCCATTACTTCCCACAGGACAGGTTGGAAGGTTGAGAGTGGACAAAGGCACACACTGCTGTGATGAACACACCATATCATCGCCACATTTTGTGCCTGGTGCAACTAGTCCAGGATTTGGTTCATCAGATGTGAAGGGAATGCCGAAGGATCTGGAAAGTCAAAATGTTCTGTGGTTATTATGTACTCATGAATATCGAGATGAATTAGGTGGATATTTGGTAATGGCCTTGTCATGTCAATTAACACTTGTTTGTACCTATTAAAGTGGGACAGTTGCATTTTTAATTTTTTTAATTTTTACTTGTGGTTAAAACTTTTGAGCTCCATAGATTCTGCAAACTTCATGGTATGGACTTGATATATAGTTCAAAAGATAGGTCTCTCTGTGTGCTCTCATTTGATACTAAAATATGTTTCATAGGTATAACTATAGGCAAGTTACTAGACCCTAAAGTGGAGGGACCTCAAAAACCTGCATCCCAAAAACCTCACTCCAGATTGCTAAGTGCAAAAAAAATTGAAATTGGTACGAGTGGCTAGGGGAAGCCCTAGAGCATTCAATGACTTTTTTCATTAGGCGTTAAAATTTTAGTACATGGTCAAGCGCATGGGTGGAAAATTGATTACCATACCAGAAGTTTGCAGAATCTACGGAGCTCTAAAGTTGTAACCACGAGTAAAAAAAAAGTAAAAAAAAAAATGCAACTGTCTCCTCTGTGGTTATTGTGTAACTCATGAACATCGAGATGAATTAGGTGGATATTTGGTAATGGCCTTGTCATGTCTTGTTCGTACCTATTAAGGGGGAATAGTGACCACTCTCCCTCACGCTACTGCCACACCAGTTAAACTTTGACCTAAGTGGAGTTATGCCCTTGCTATAGCAAATACTCCCTGAGCCAGCTTGTTCCATTGGCTTGGCATTTAAAGGTGTTTCTCCATTCATAACACAGCTATTATTGATTAGTGGGTACGTAATATTCTGTTCTTTTTTAGCTCTGGCACATTTTGCCCTTACTCTATATACCACTGCAAGGTGAGTGGGCAGGAATTAGATACTAGCAATGATTACTTTACTTATAACCAGTGTTTGGGCTTGCTATGTGTGGACTGCACAGAAATATGACTGTGCTTGCATGTGCAATTGCTTCTGCACCCACCTGCCCCAGGTATGCACCCAAGTGCCCTTCCCATGTTTGTACCCCACCAGGTGTGCATCCCACCCGCCTTTCCTGGTATGCATCCACCTATCCTTCCCTGGTGTTCGACTGTCTGCCCACCCTTAAGTGTGCACCCACTTGTCCTTCCCAGGTGTGCACCCACTTGCCCTTCATATATGTGCACCCACTGCCCTTCCCAGGGTGTGCACCTACCTGCTTTCCCAGGTCGGACCTCACTCTGGTAACTATGTTTAGAATTTTATATTTTACTTTCATTCCCTCAGACTTCTGCCACCAGAAACAAGATGCATTTGGCAACTCCTCAGATTTATGTCCCTCAAATTATGACTGACTCTAGTGGAATTACATTAGACTGAGCGCTGATCGAATTTCTAGTAAAGCTCAAATATGACCAAAAGTTTTTATTTTAAAACACAAGCAAGTTCATTATTACCAAAGCTCCATTTTTCCTACGAATGACACTTCATGTAAGGAACACATTTCTATATCAATTATAGACCCCGCTTATGATTCATGTTTCACAGTAGAATTACCTGCATATGTCAACACTACTACCACTAAATGTGGTAGTTAATTGGAATCCGCTTATGCTATAAATGTTCTGAAATGAGCCATTCGAACACTGTAACTGACCACAACGGACATCGCTGCATAACCAAGCCAGAGGAGATAATCATTAAATCAGTGGTTGGTATAAAGTTAAGTGAACACATACCTTGACTGGCATGACACAAAAGCTGAAGAATTATGTCCACAGTTTCCACCTTGATCTCCGTTTGTGTTTAGCCCAAAACAGATCGTGCTGCCTTCCGTAGTACCTGTACTCCCAAGTCATAACAACATTCACATAGTACTCATAGACCTCCCCCCACTGTTGTTGTAGGTACAAGCCTCACAAAGTCACCAATATGTCACTCAATCTTGTAGTCCTTGCTTAACTTTCTCTCTCTCCCCCCTCAACCTACATAATATATAAACCTTTCTTGGCTTTTGTATCTCCCACCTTTTCTCCACACCTTTTCTAATGTTCTCAGTTACCTTCGCACTTATGAGGTCTGATTGAAAATACAGGGGGAAATGTGTATCCTTATTGCAGCTCCATGGCCTCCGCATGCATCTAGTTAAACATTCATATCTCGGTGTTTTCTTTGGCACCAATATTGTAGGTGCAGGTATAACCATACCAAAGTTGCATCATACATATTATTACCAGCTGCCAAAATTCCATGGATTTTACCTGAATTCAGCACCTTGTCCTGGAGTCCTGTACTACTTAATCCCCTACAATTTGAGCTAGCTATCTGCCTTAGCACTTTTTCAACCACCCCATGTACACAGCTATAAGTTTCTAATTTAATGTCAAGAGGTTTGGAAGTGGAAGCAAGCAAGAAGGAGGTGTCATTTATTGTTCAAGGAAACATCTCTTGCAATGTTTTCTCTGTTGCCTGTGGTTGTGGTATGTGTAAAGCTAAATAGCACATATTCAATAAGAAGCACTATGAGTTGGCAAAATGGATTCCGGTCGATGCTAAAACACTGTTAAAGCCATGATACAAATTCATGTAATCGACAGATGTTATGCATTCTACGGTCAATGTGACCTGCTAATACTATATAGTAGTAAGGTTGAGCAGAATTGATACACTAATGAAGTTTTGATTGAATATCAAATTGCAATCAGCCCATTATTGGCAGGATTTTATCATGCCTGTTGCACCACAAATATTACAACTTACAATAACCTTCTCAAAAATCAGTTTTACTCTATTGATGAATGCTCTAGCCTTCATCGGGAATAATCTGTTTATGATATACATATGATGAGTCACAATGTATGCCAAATGGTGATCTCAGTGAAATTGAGGTTCATGACTCTTTGGTAGCTATGCTTACATGCACAAAGGCACACTCATAGAGCTACGTAGCTGCACATCCAATGCCAATGTCACCCCCAAACTGAGACCTATCACTTTGTCAGCAACTAGCTCAGACATCACTATACCTACAATTACAATTTTAGACTGCAAGCAAGGCTCACTGTTGAAGCTATTTTTATATCAATTGCAAATGAAATGTATTTGAGCTTCAAAACAGACTTTTATCTTTAGAATTCTGATTTTTATATATTGCCCTAGACCCTCACATACTAATCTTTGAGATTTTGTCCAAATAAGTCCATGACTTTGTAATCATGCAACTATGTTATGGTTATATCTGCACCTTCAATTTTAATGGCAATAGTGACCTAATTTTAAAATTGTTGCAATCCGGAGACAAGATTAAAGTGTAAGTTATGTAATTCCATATCAGACTCACTCTATATTGTATATTTCCAATTTTGACCTAAACATCTTTCATTATTTGAAACTTACTCCATGCAGCCATGCACTGTGCTCTGTGTGTAGGACATTTCCCTTCCTTGCAATGTCCAGTGTCGGATGCACACACGGTACCATCCACTACATATATGTTGCCTGGACACTCGCCAAAAGCTCCTGTGCAATCTTCTGCAATGTCACATTCTCCAGACTTAGCTCGGCACTGGGTCATACTTGGCTTGAAATGACACTCACTGTCACAGCATTGGCCAATGGAACACTGAGATCCACTTGTAAACTGACAGTTTGTAGCATTGCAGCACATATTAGTGCACTCGTCTACATCTCCACAGTCACATGACTCAGTACCTTCCCGGATTCCATTGCCGCAGCGCTCACCTTCCACAGTGGTGTTGGGAGTATTGAATAAACACGAGTCTTTATTCATAGAGATGAGTGCATTCCAAGTTGCTATGCTACAGTTACTGAAACTGACAGGTGGAGGTGTAGATGCGGAAGCTGCCATGATACACCCCTGAGCATCTGAACATGCACAAGTTGCTATTGAGAAAATATTAATATCATCAATAAATATTTCAGCCAACCCTCCTTCATACTGTTCACATAATTTTGATTAGAATTTCTCAACAGCTACAGTTTTTTTTATATCCCAAGGCTACATATATGGCTATCTATTTCTGTGACAACAAAATATATAAGGAATTTATCGGGTAAAAATGTAAATAGGTTGAACTCTGTGTATATGGGGTTACCATGGATACCATATGGGAGACGGCTTTTGGTAATTTCTCTGACCTATGACAGAGGAGAAACACAGCTGTGGTAAAACTGATTGCTTTTAGAGGCCATGATTATTCATAGATATTTGGAATGTCATCTGAAGGCTTGAAAATAATGACACAAGAAAGATGTCACCACTCGCTGAATGAGCCAAGAGTAACTCTAACTGCTCATCATGAACACATAGATAACTTTAATACTAACTCATGATGGATATGCTGTAATGTTAATAATAGTGACCATTCTTCCTTAAAAATTACATGCAATTATGTTACAGTGAGTGCTGCATTCATCCATCTCAAGGCTAAATTATTACCATCTTGATCATAATGTGCCATGTTGAGGATGTGTCCCAACTCATGAGCAGCTGTCGCAACAATATTAGGCAAGGATACTCCACGATCATGAGACAGTCCTACAGAAGATTCCAATGAACATATGGTCCCTACATTTGCCAGACCCAAAACGTTATCATCCAAATCAATGCCTCTAAAATAAATAAAATAAACACATATGATAATAACTGCATTACAGTTTCTGGTTCAATATGAAATGTAAATATTTAGATAACTCTGAATATTGAGGTCAGCTAAGAGGCAGGTTGTCCTAATAGTCAATAGTCCTCAAAGGAATGACCCAAGCTCAAGAGACCCCTTAGTTACTTCCATCACCCTTATCTAATGCTGGAGTAAAAATGTAGATCTATCTACATATAGTCGGGTAGACATGAATATGATTAGTTGTATGGAAAAGAGTTGAGATAGGATGGAACAACAAATTTACCATTTTGAAAAATTATATTAAAATTTATTCAAACTTTTTGTGTATGCTTATAATGTATTCTGCTGTACAATTACTGTTTGTGATCATACCACTCTATAATTATACACTTCTTGTAAAAAGCGTTAGCCCTTAGCTATTAAAAATTAGTTGTATTGCATATGAAAAACACTCGCAAACAAAATTTGAAATTGGTAAATACACATTAATATTGTTCAATATTGTTCAGATAGATAAAATTCAAAAATGATGAAATTTTCAGCTGGCGACAAAATTTCTCTTTTATTAGCTTAAATTGTTTTTTTAAACCAAAGTACTCTGGTCTTCTTCAGTACTTTCGTTGAAACTTTGGTGGGAGCTAATAAAGAGAAATGTACTGTTTCCTTTACTCAATTGCTGCAACTCAAACAATCTAAACACTCATATTTGCCTCTGACCTAACAGCATCCATCTAAGTTACCAAAAAATATTTTTGTAAAATCATATGACACCAAATTTCATGCAAAGCTGGCATGGAAAATTTACGGGGGGCTTAAATTTTACACTCTATTTTGATCTTGCCTTCCCCCCTCTCCAATTATCGGCAATATTAACAAGTACAGTACCTCACATGGGATTTTCATAGATAAATGTGACCTTTTTGAACAGAATCTTGATAGGATAGACTTTTTTTTTAAATTGTGTTGTAAGGCAATACCTGCTCATCATACCTCTGTGTATATATATGTGTGCACAATATATATATATATATAAAGTAGTAGCGTCTGTTATATTTTATGGTTTTGATTGGACTGTTTATTTGTCAGCAACCCACAAACCTATCCAGAGCAAACTTTGTGTAGACTTTAATAACCACCCTAGGAAGGTGAAATGAAGAAAGTAGCTCTTTTCTACGATCCTAAGCGGCCATTTTCTTATTAAGGGAAATAACTGCGCATGCATTTTTCAGATTCCCAACAGTACACACAATGCAACACAGCGGAATTATCAACAACTGCCCTAGAATATGCCCAAAATATTATCCTGAGAACAGAACACTACTAAACCAAAACAAAAAGTCCCCCAAATCCAAGGAATGCTATCTATTTATCTGAATTAAGTAAACAAATTTCTAATTTTATGTGTATTACTGAGAACAAAACCCAAAGAAATATTTTATATCTCCATCATCCTCAGTGATGACTAGCTATGGAGTAGTAAAGATGGCAACATAAGGAGGTGCTTAGGAGTAGCTGCGTGCTGCAAAGAAACGAAGAATCCCTTTCGACATGAGAACCTCGACTGTATTGCTATTGCTATGTAATACTATAGAGAAGCAACATAAGGCAGTGATCAGGAGAAGTTGCACACAGCCAGAGCAGAAGAGAAGAATTATTATTCCTATGCATCATTGTAGTATTGCTTGCTATTGTGTGCCAACTGGTTTCATGGAGAGCCCGATTACTGGGTAACAAGAGAAAACAGCTCATTTTAGGCTTTTTGACAGTTCTGTGGGATCACCACAGATAGCTCCCTTTAAGGTTAGATTTTGAATTTTAGAATGAAACAGTGTTCAATACTTGCATCACTTCTGTTAACTCCCCTGAAAAACACTGGGAACCCCTGATATTATGTTTTCAAGCTGGTATGGTATTCAGAAATATTAGCTGTAGTGAATGATTAGTTATCACTACTTGCATTGTTCTCTATTATGTTTGGATAGCACACAATATATACAAACATCATGGGCTGATCTAGAAAAAAACATTGCGTGGTGATCCATTTAAAACCACCCCCAAAAGGGCTTTAAGCCATGACTTTCATTCTTGTGATGAAGGAAATAGCTCATTTTTGGTCTTTTTGTAGCAGTTTGTCCACCCTGTCTGATAGATCCCCCTTATTTTTTACCTGAGCTAACCAGATAGCAAGCAGAACATAATTATTAGGTATCTTTACTGGTGTTTTTTACCTGAATCATTTTTTACCTGAATCAATTGCTCATTTTATGTATATGTTGGCAATCATATCACCAGGTGTCATATACCTTAATGACTGGATTGTGACTATGAAATATACTGTGACATTGATCAAGTCACTTTTCTCTTTCCTCCCCCCCCCCCCCCCCCACCCCCCCACCAATTGTGACAATGTCAGGTATACCTGCTAGTACATAACTAAATGTGGAACAAAAATCAAAGTCCATACATGTACTGCTAAATATCATTTTGGGAGCAACTCTGTAGCATTTATAGTGTCTTTAGTTTTCAGTTAATCAGCTCCGAAAATACACCCACCGCAATCTTCTTTAAAATAGCTAAGCAGCAGATTTACACATTTCTATCTATTATCTTCCTTATCTATATCTGTCAATCTGTCTGTCTGTCTGAATATTAATATTTATCTATCTATCTTCCATCCATTCATCTTATCCACTATCTATCTATCTATCTACTGTCTATCTATAAACTATCTATATATGTATAGGATAGCCTATACAAAAGAGTCGGTTATGCGCTTATGTAACCTCCGAGTTTGCGGTTACCCTGAGGCAAAGCCGAGGAATGTAACAGCAAACGAGTAGGTTACACTGGCGCATAACCGACTCTTTTGTATAGGCTATCTTACTTATACTACATTGCGCATGCGCTAAACTACATAGCAACTAGAAATGGAAGAATTTTTTACTCAAGGCGCCCCAGCTATTGACAAAGTACTGCTAGATAAACACGCAGCTGAGTTGGAACAACTTCCTTCAACTGATAATCAAAAACTCCTTCAACTTCATGGATTTATGAGCCCAGATATTTTGCAGTGTTACGCGCAAACGAGTAGGTTACACTGCAGCACTGAACATCTATATAAATTATATCAAGTGAATATTATCATGCTTCATGAACAGTGAACATTAATAGCTAAAGCGCAAACGAGTAGGTTACACTGGCGTGAGTGGAGTATAGGCTTATTATACTACATTGCTCACGCGCTAAACTACATCCGGTTAAAAGTGTAGGTTACGCGCCTATGTAACCTACAGTTATTAACCAATCAGATTAGCCACAGATGACGTGATGTAGTATAAATATATTTTTCCATATTATCTATTTATCCATTCATCTATCTATTTCTTTCTCTTATATAAAGTAAAGAAACAAAACATTTCCCCCACTTTACCATGAGCACCATGCAGATCACAAACATTTAGAGGAGCCATTACCTTTTAAAACCGTGTACATTGATTGTATTTAATATGCGAATCATTTAAAAGTTCTTCTAAATATTTGTGGTTTATTTGGATACATTCAAGCCAAACTACATAAAAACATACCAAAAAACTTATCAATGAACTTATCAATGTAATATTGGGAAGTGTGATGGGACTCACTGATTGGTTTGACCCTTATTTTAAAAATAGTGCACATAAGTTCATAAGTTCATAATCCTCAGACGAGGAAAATTGTAGGAAAATGCAGAGTCAGGGATCAGTGAGCCATCTGTCAGAATTCGCCAGCACAAGCACAGCCTCTGATATGTCCTCCCAAGGTCCTTGAGCCTCACCATCCATGGACCATTTGCCTGTGGCCAGCCTTGCTGTAACTTCTGAACCCTCCCCAGCTTCAAGGTTTATGTTCCTGATGAAGGTCCCACACAACTACTGCAATAACTAATACAGCCTTCACCAGGGATCAGAACAGGTATGACAAAACTTCCTATTTGCCAGCTTGAAGTTGCAGTGCAGGTAATCCAGTAACTGTCTTGCCTTGCAGCAAACCTGGGAAATGTCCGTACTCCATAACAGGTCGACTAACTACTAGATACCTGAAGGAAAACACCTGACAGATCTGCTCCCATACACTACTAGTCAAGTCTTTGGTGGGTGCTGCCTCCTGGAGATCACGAGACATTGATCTTCCATCTGGCTGTCCCTAAAGTAGAGTCATCATTCTCCAGTTGATGGCTGAATTCGTCTTTATTATCGTCCCCAAGTCCCTCCTCTGTGCAATCAGGCTGTCATCTTCCATTCAGCCATCATCTTCCATATCAGACTCCTCCAGATCCAATCTCATGAGGGGTAGTAGTACCACACTCTGCACCTACCTGCAGCTTACTTTCTTCCCATTGTCTCTGTTTTTCTGCTTGTGTTTGGGTATGCACCATGTTGGAAATCTCTACAGACGGTGGTCCCATCCAAAATCCCAGAGGTTCAGAAGATTCATACCCAGTAGCATGTCATAATTGTACTCCTTCTTGACACAGTCAACATCTCTAGCATGTTGTCCGCTTCCACTGTAGCTAGTGGTTGCTTCTCAGTCATCATGCCATTGTAGGCTTCCATTCCATATGCTCTCCCTAATACTTGCTGGCACCAGGTCAGCCCTTACAATTGTTCTCTTGACTCCTATATCCACGAGTATTCTCTCCACATCCTTGTCCCCAATTCGGCCTGGATAATTCTCCTTACCATCTCACTTTTCACAGGCTCTAGTAATGAAAGGGAAGATGCCATATAGATGTCTTCCATCTTCGGGTTCTTGCTATTGTCCTTTTTCCTCATTTTCTGGCAGTCTGATAGAAAGTGCCCATAGTTGTTGCACTCAAAAAAACCTTGATTTTGACAGAGTCAAACTGGTTTCTGTCTCCATTACTGCATGGTGGGATTGTCTTGTTTCTGTTCATGCTCTGTTACAGAGAGTCTTGACTCTAACCTGCTTCTTTGCTGAGGATGGTGGTGTAGTCTCCATTTCCAAGTTACGTCTGTAATGATCTTCTCTTTGGTGGGGTTTCCTTTGCTACCGGTGCAGCTCCTTGCCAGCCTTCTGTTCTTCCAGGTCATTCCCATCCTCTGATGCTCATAAAGTTAGCAGCTATCTTCAAAACTTGTTTCAAGGTACCTTGTGCCTGGTCCTTCATATGGTTAGCCAGTGGTTTAGGCATCAGTTCAGTCTCACTCCTTCCATGGCAGTAGTTCTGCTTCATTGGTCATTGTCTTGCAGTCGGCCACCCACTTCAGTGCATGCTAAGTTGAAATATCTCTTCACACACACTGTCCAAGTTACTCCAGACTTCCTCCTGAGTTGGTCCATCCTCTTTTTATATGTGTGCGTCACCTCGTAGTGCTCATAGAGGGCTTGTTTCAGACTGTTTTAGTCACATCAGCTGTGACTATCCAGAACAACATACACTTGGTTCACATCTGGATTGCGAATGGGCATCAAATTCCTGCACTACCATTTTTTGTACTTCATAACTGCCCAAGTGAGCTCCAAAAGATTCAAAATGCACTTCTATATCTTTGCCCTGTTCTAACATCTCAATTTCAGTATGTTGCTTTGAGTCTTGCTGCTGACTGTCAACGCTGTTCATCCTTCCTCCGCCTTTGTCGTTCTTCATCCTGATGCTGCTCCTTGCTCCTGTGTCATCATCTTGCATCCCTCAGATAATGCATGTGGACATGTACATACTCTTCCCTGTTGCTGGAGGAGAATGAACTGCCAGGGATGCTGTTGACTCGGAAGTTATGTCCATGATTGGGCTGGAGGAATTTTCGGACTGGTTATTTATTCTGTAATTTCTCTGTCTCATTTCCATAGCATTCTGGTAAAGGTTATCACCATTCTTCGATGATATCCCAATGCTGCCACCACTTGACACACGAGGTCAACCAACGATTTAGCAAAACTGCACTTGGCACTGTGAGAAATTTGAATTGTGGTTGTTCTGCTGGGTAGTGCTGCCACCAGTCTGGGTCCCAAGGGTTGGTTTACTCTCAGATACTGAACTCAGTTATATTTTATAATAGTACATCTGACTCACCACTTCCAAATGCCTGTCCATTCTGCACCTCAACTGATTATTAATGTTTGGGTCCTAGGAAAAAAATCTTCTAGCACCGAAGTAAACTGTATGAAGCAAAAATAAAAAGCCTACCAAAGTCAGTAAAAATCATATATTGTAGCTGTAGTTGAGATGGAGTTTGTTTTTGCATCTTTCTTGCTGATCAGCTACCTATACACGCGCAGAAAACAATTTTCTGCAGAGAAGAAAGAGCTGAAGATAAGGCAGAGCTACAAAGGTTGTGACTGAACAAACTCCAGAAGTCCAGATGCAGGGCGTATAAACATAGCAACAGGTCTCTAGATATGTTGTTGATCTAGCTAGTTTGACCACAGATAGTATACAGCTATGTAGCTCCAAGTTTACAACTGCAGCATCACAAACACAAGAGTAAATGAAATTCTTTTCAATGCACACTCAAATAGTTATATGAACGCTTAATTTGTTGCTCTGATTCGACTCAAACTACCTATTGTGGTCGACCAGAAAAAAGCACATTATAATAATTTGAATTCAGCATGGACACAAACCAATGCACATCAATGCACATTGATTTGTGTGTGGACAGGTCTTAAGATAGCTACCTTATAAGGCAGGCCTCTGCCCTTATAATACAGTGGGTTTCTAATTAACAGCTCTAGCTATAGTTTTGAGTCTTGTCACCCTGTGACAAGCATCCTGCCAGAGAGATAGTCCACAAATCTCTCATAGAGTGGTCCTCTGACACCAGCTCTAAATAGTAAATTCAGGACAAAATGATGTGGGCACCGAATTAAATACCTTGGACAGATCCAAGAATATCAGACCACACTATGCTCCAGGATATTATGCCAGTCTCTGTTGGTGGAAAGAATGGCCTCTTGGGTTGAACTACCCAACTAAACCTGAGCTGTTTTGTTAAGAGGAGGTGGTTGTCCGCGACATATTCCATCAGTGCAATATACACAACTCTTTCCAAGAGCTTTGAAGGAGAGGAGAGTAAGGCCTGTAATTTGCAGCAACATACTCATCACCCTTCTTGAAAATCGGGGTGACATATGCAAGTTTCCAGTCATCTGTTTGTTACCTTGCCTGAGAAAGTGAATGATTGATATGGAGTGAGCACAACTTCGCAGCACCATGGTGGAAATCTCATCAGGACCTGATGCAACATTCACCCACATTTTCTGTCAAGCATGAACACATTATATAGTTCACACTGAAGTGAGGAGAGAATTGAAGCCACCCCATAGTAGGTGGAGTGAAGGCTACAGATTTAGGAGAGAAAATGGATGCAAACTGAGTGTCAAGAAGAGAAGGCTGATTTTAGCAATAGAGGGAAATTATGTGGAACATGATAGTATTCTCACGAAACATAGCAAAAGGAAGACCAAGACTCCTGTCTTGATCTGAACAATAGAAGGAGAGCCTAGTATTCCTCAGATGAGAGGCAGCCTTGTTCCTAAGCATCCTCTAGACTGCTCAGTTCTCCGGTATGTTAACCTTCTTGGCTGCCCTATGGGCCTTATCACATTGGATGTTTCACCATAGCCGTCAAAGGCAGGCTCCTTCTGCAGCTCACAAGTTTGGAGGGAATGAACTTTAACATGGTGCTCTTCATGCTTGGTTTGAAAATATCTCAGATGGTGGTCAAGTTAGCCTCATCATCCTCCATTGGATCTGATAACTTGTCCACAAAAAAATAATTCACTCTCTCAAAATCTGTTCTTTTATAGAGCGAAATCATATGCCTAGGTCATCTTTGTTGAGGTTTTACGAGCAAAAGAAAAAGAGTGATGCAGTTGTGGTCTGATTAACCAAGTGGAGATGTGAGTTACCTTTCATCATGCATTGTAACATGATAACGGGGGACTCACTCACATACGGTAGAAGTCCTCCCCATAGCGGGAATGGTCTTGATGAAGCAATCTGTAAAATGGAATAGTAACCTCAGCTTGGAGAATCTCAGTGTCAAGCCAGGATTCAGTTAGGGCAATAACATCAGGCCTGTGATTGTTTGCCATAAACCTTAAGTTGTCATCTTTGGCAACATAATTCTACAGTTTGTGTAGGACCCAAGTCCAGTAGCCTCATCATGTAGGGTGGCTAGAGTGTAGGATTGAAGAGTATAAAGAGGCTGGAGTTATAGTAGACTATATTTGCATTTGTGGTAGTGCCAGTTCACATTTGGCTGCTGTAAACTAACATATTCTTCAACACCCATGCCTACGTAATTGCAGTGTTACCATACATTATATGTGTCAGACTGGACTCCTTCCTGATTGTCCTTGACTGTTGCACTCAACTACCACAAGGGAATTCCGTGGTCATTCTAAATACATCCTGGCAGCAGTGGAGAACTGTATTCCACAAGAACTCTGCCATAGATAACTAAGTAATAATACTACCTAGGTGGCTAAAAAGTGGCTAGATCAGAGGGATACTATTAGTGAGCTGTTAACATGATGCATATCTACTTTTTCTTCCACTTCAAGCATGCCTTGAATCCTTCGTGAAAGCAACCCAAACATACATTCGGTCTTCTAAGGATCTTTTCTCCATTTACTTTCCCCCACTCATATTTTCGTACTACTAGAAGACTCAATGCCGTTCAGCAAACAATCCATTTCTAGATTCAGTCAAGCACCAAAATGTGTAAAAAATTGTCAATACAATAAATATGCCTATGAATATGCAATATCAAGTCCAGCTGAGCTGAGTCAGCAAACAGCCGCATGTTTTCATACCAAGAAGTGATCTTTCAAAGTTTGCTCTTGTAACAATAGTTAACAGCACAGGACTTCAACAAGCTACATATAATTCATGTGTTCAGGCATGTATGAATACTTTAGTAACAACTGTGTAAATAATCAAATCTGTCATTGGTTTGAATAACTTATTGAGGATAGTTTCTGCAGGCTATATATACATATAATATATATATATAGGTGTATATACCTACCTATATATATACCTATATACAAGTAGAAACAAGACTAAACTTTAAAATTTTTTTTAACAAGTGTAGACCACAAACCTCACTTTTGATATCAATTAATCATCTAGTGACTATTGTATGCCAGTTACAAGCATGAGAGAGAAATAAAGTAGTAGAAACATAGATAGATCCTTGAAGATGATTCCAAGGTTTTTATTATCTTTTTGTCTGTTATTTTCTACCTTAACAATGGATTCAAGACACTCAAAAGAGTCCTCGGAGCTAATAGGAGCTGGCAGTTAACAAACTGCCATTGTGTGTTTTAATTGAGATATGGGATTGTTTTGTTTGAGATAGTGCCATTGCCCTTTTTTTAATTAAGTGAGTCATTATATGGATACTAGCATTACTCCCTGATTTTCGTCTACCATCCTGGATTCGACATGGAATTATGAGTATCAAATAAACCTGTTTAGGTTGTACAAAAATGGCAACAATAAAAACACTGACATACGTGAGGAGCATTGCGCTATCACGGGGTTCACTGGACAGATTATTCCTAAGATAGTCCTGAAAATTATTAAGTAGAACGCTGGAATCCGAAGACACAATAAACTTGTTGCCATCAGTGAAGGTGATACTCCTGGTAAGAACAATACGAAGGCTAGGTGTGAGGCGTTGAAAGAGCTGTACTCAAAAATAAGTAGGGAAGGAAGAAGGAGTGAGGAAATAGAAGTAGAGGGTATTAGGAGTGGAGGAATGGAAGGAAAAGCAGGGAGGTTTGAAAAAATAATTTATATGTCCAGTGAGTAAAATTGATTAGTGAGAAAGTAATTGTGAAGCATGTAAAAAAAAAATGTTAAGTTTAGTATTTGAGTCTTACAGGGTCCATTGCGTTGGCTATAGAAATCGCTCTCTGCACTGTTGTTGTAAGGTTACGATTAAAGGCTGTGTACTGCATAGGAGGAAGAAAAAAGAATAAAATCACGTTTGAAATGTTCAGGAAAAACATGTGCAGACACCATTAACAATGTTGGAACCACACTAATGGTGGATATGAAAACAACAGTTCTAAATAATGCACACCCGTTAATTCTCCACCCCCAAAAAAATCGTTGCATAATTTTTTAAGAGGGAAACAGAGAAGGAGCTGTTTTTTTGTGAGCCAGATAGAAAAAAAGAACAATTTACAGGTTCAAGATACTGAGACACATCGAGTCAAAGAATTATACAATTTTTTCTAACTATAAATGTGTTGCAGCTTATGTGTGGTGGGAAATTTGTAGCAATCACTAAGTAGCTTTGGAGTTAGCGATTGAGCTAGAAACTTCGTTGTCAAATTTTGTCAAACAGAGATTATTCTACTTTTTAAGAAGACTAAGAGAGGATAGCAAGAAAGATTTTTGTTCAAAGGGTGTGCCATCGGCCAGTTGCAAAAACTTGTAGGAGCTCAACCATATCACATCTCCATCACTGGCAAATATAGTTGCTTACTCGTTTGATTTTCATGACATTTGCTCTATCTACATCACCCACAAATAAGTTGATAAGAACCAGCAGACAGGACTAGCCAAGATGTGATGCCGAACATCAAAATTCATTTATTTGGCCTAACACGTGAACCAATTCCCAACATTTCATTTCAAGCAAACACACTATTTAGTGGCCGAATCTCATGAAAACACGTTTTGCCTCAGGTGTACGTACGTACATAACTACATGTGTTCATTACATGGAGCAATAAATGGGCACAATATACATGTGTGTGTGTGTGTGGACTGCAATATCGTAAGGAATGGTTCAGCGTAAAGGTGGAACCATGTACAACAAGGAAAGGAAAAGAATGAAAAATTGGAGCAATGAATGAGCAAGAAAGAGCAAAGCAAGCTGTGGAAACTGAGGATCTAAGGAGAGTTAGGCTAAGAAAACCTTTATTTCAGGCATGCAAACATAGTACATCATGTGGAGTAATGCATTGCAAACTGCTTTGCTCAACACCATGCCTAGTTAGTCTTCAGTCCTGCATGTATTGAACCATTTTCTCATTAATATTTATATCCAACAGTAGCCTGTCACTTGATGAATATCATAAACTTCATATATATTGCACTCCCCCTAGCAAAACAACAGCAACAACAAAAACAACAAAACAGATGTTCACAAAAAATAGGTACTTACTAAACAAAAACACAAAATAATTTAAACCCATTATCGTTATCAATGGAAAGGAGAAGGGACTAGTTTTGTGAGCCAGATAAAGAAAGAGCTTGAAACTTGAGACAGACTAAGAAGGAGCTGGTAATTGCCTCTTAAAGAATATGTTGTAAACTGACTTCACTTTCCCAACACTAAGTTTCTCCATAAAACATAATTGAATAGATGAGAGTAAAGGTTGCAATGTTGGCATCCTGCATGAGCTAGATATTAAATCCCTGCATGTGGATTAAATTATAGAAGTTTTTTGGAATTTCAAAGTGCATGGAAGAGGAGATAACTGTGAAGAAACAGATCTAGAGTAGAAAAGTGACCAGAAGTACTTTGCAATAACAATTTCATTGAGGAATAAGCATATCAAGAAACTGGGAACAATTCTAGCTAAAGGAGAAATATCTACGGAATATTTCTGACCTATGAATACCAAAGAAAGACCGTTTAGCTGCTGTAATGGTAACGACAGGAATATGGCCATGTCAAGAAAGACCATTTAGAGCACATTAAGGGGGGAAGAGGGCTGAAAACACATATTTTTTCAAAAATTTTTTTTTGCCCAAAAGGGTTCATAGTATGTCTGGAGTTTGAGTTTCAAGTTTCAGAGCAAGTGAATACTTGCATCAGAAGATATAGCCATTTTTATACAGTGCATTATTATTCCATTAATTTTCATTTCATTTCACTTCACATTGGAAGAGGTTCTCTCCCAGTCTTACCTGGCTACAATCGGGGGGTCGGTGATGATCGCCTATCCAAAATACAGTTTTTATATATCAAAATGTTGCCAATTTCATGGAGACCCTTACCAGTCGTTTGCGCAATGAATTGGCCAGGCGGGAGGGGGGGGGGGGGGGGTAGTGCGCAACCTCTAAGACAAGCAGATTTTTTTTAGGTCACGTGTTTTTTAGTCGGTTCGCTTGGAACTTTCACACTGTTGAGTTATGGGGAAGAGAACAGAGAAGCATTTTAAACAGAAAGGCCAAGGATTCAAGAAGAGTGACGACAAGAAGAAGAAAGCCCTACAGGCGGCTGTTGTTGAGCCTGTCACAGTAGCCGCGCCAGCAAGTTTTAATGTTTATCTCTGTACTAAAAAGTTACTAGCTGTTTCCTTCCTTTGTTAGTGAGTCTCTTGGATCCTGTAGGTGGGGTAGCGCCTTCTGTGAACCTTCACTTTCCTTGCAATCAATTGCAAATGTCTGAAGAGAGGCCAGTTCCATTTGTGACTATGACCAGTGACTATGACCAGGAAGAAGTAGGCTCTCATGGATCGTTCAGCTGCTTCTGTAGCTGTTGCTACTGGATCTACTGGCTCTACCTCTTTGGACTCGGGTGGTGTTGGAGAACTAGGTAAGGGTAATCGTATAATAAACTTAGATAAGCTGAGAGAGGTCATAGAAAGGTGTAATAAGTGTATTCAATGTGGTAACTGAGCTCCCTTGCAACTGAAGCCCGTAGGGCAGGCATGGTGTCTCATTTTTACTTTTTTACAAATTGTAGTAACACTCAAGACATCTCAAACCCTGTATCTGTAGAAGCATTCTTTGAACATCCAGTCAGTACTGGGTGCTCGCATTGCTGGAATTAGTCATTCTGGTCTGGAAGATATCACTGCAGTCATGGATATGTTGCCCCCTCTTGGTTCCACTTGTTTTTTTAAATATACTAGGTCAATAGGGAGTGACGCAAATGCAGTAACAGAGTATTATGTTGGATGCCGCTCATAGGTTACATGGAGTGACGCAAATGCAGTAACAGAGTATTATGTTGGATGCCGCTCATAGGTTACATGATTTTTGTAGGGTTAGGCATGAAGACATCATTGATGTTAGTATTACTGTTGACGGCACATGGCTTAGACAGGGCCACAAATCAAATTATGGCTTGGTTGCGGTGATGTCTTGGGACACTGGAGAAGTTTTAGATTATTATCTTATGTCTAAGTTCTGTCAAGCTTGTGCGCGAAGACCTGAAGATGAAACAGAAGCAAGTTACACAGAATGGTTTGAGGGTCACAAGGTAAAAATTGTGAAGCCAATTTTGAAGGCTCTTCGGGTTCTATGGAAGTTGTAGGAACACAAACTTTTTTAGCGTTCAGTGGAGAGACTGAAGCTTAGGTACACACACATAAATTAGTGATGGGTATACAAATGCACATAAACGGTTGTTGGAAGTCGAGCCTTACGGTCCGAGCCTTACGGTCCTAGTGTCTTTGGGTGGTGCTAGGGGGGTTAGTCGTGTGTCTATAGTTAAAATGCAAACCTACTATAGGGGAGCAATTAGAAAGGACAACCTAGAGGGGATGATTTGCGATGTGAAAGCGATTTTTTATCACTCTTAGTCAACTATGGAACATCCCAACACGAGTATTGTCCTACAGGAGTTTTGAGTTGGTGTAAGTTTAATCCAGCTTGTGCTAAAGGTGAGGTACCACCAGTACCGATAGGCTTATGATTCCTCTGGACAAGGCTAGGAGGTTTTTGATAAATTAATGTCCGAGGATCTTTTGTGCAAATGTTTAGGTGGTTATACACAACCAAAATGAGTTTAATTCTGTTGTGTGGAGTAGAGCGGGTAAGACAGCACATACGAGTGCAACAAGTGTCAGGCTTGCTGTCGAGAGGCAGCAGAGTTCAATGGAGGGCGGAGCATTGTATGGTCCTGGCATGGGGACCTGTAACATTTTATTTTGTTATGTGTCTTTTGCTTTCTATTGTCAAACAGAGATTACTGGAAGATACTTTTGTTTATATGTCTTTTTGTCAAGCTTAGGAATTAGTGGAGGATGACTTTTGTTTGTGTTCTATTGTTTTTCAGGGGTTACTGGAGGGTGTCGGAAGACATGTGTGGAGGGTGACGATGGATGGACCTGGGCATGGGAACCCTGCAAATGATGACGTGTTTATGTTTGCTAATTCAATATTAGCAAAGCAACATACATGTAACAAGTCTGATGCGTCTTTAATTTATGTGTATGTATATATATATATACCACTTGCCTGCCCCACCTCATATATGCCCACATGCCACCTCAGTTGCTCATTGTCCCTGATGATTGCATTAGCATGAAACTGCAGTAGGACTAGCCATCCCAGTACTTTTCTATATATATATATATATATATTGTTGGTTTTCAGGTTGTAGTTAGGATGTAGGATACTGCTGTTGTTGAAAAAATAAAGGACTGTGAAAAGTCAAACATTTTGTTTGTACACACACAATTCTAGTGATGAGGGATGTATTCTGGTGAACAGGGGGTGTTTCTGGCAGCTGGGATGTGATTACAAACTGCTTGGACTTCAAGGCTCAATAAATCTGAAGTGATTTTTGAAAAACCGTTCAAATGATAACTTGAATATTTTTTATCCTTTCATTAAAAAAATATATATCATTTGAAAGCAATTTTTATATTCTACAACTTGCGCGAGAGTTTTTGTTTGATAGCATTACTAAAAAAGACCTATAGATGAAAATGTAACGTGATGTCATAAAGCTATGTTCAGAAAATGAGACAAAAAAAAAAAAATTCAAAATTTCAAGACGCGCAGTTTGTAGTGCTCATTATGATTGACTAATAGACCGATAAGAGCCCCGCAAAGGTCGTTACTGCAACGTGGTTTACTTAACGGCTTACGGTCCGCACTGGAAGAGCCTATAATGAGCTAGGAAAAAATGATGGCGAAACAAAATAACAAAAGAGACTTACCATTAGAAAGTACAGACTGCAAGCTATAATTTGATATATAAATCGGGAAACTAGAGTGAATGCGAGCAAAGATATGGTACTTTATATGAGACTATGCGATACACAGCCTTCTTTCCCCCTTAACCAACAAAGAAGATGCCTTTATTAATTTATAAGTAAGCAAAAAAAATATGCAATATTATATGTGATGTACATAAACTTTTGTGCTGGTTTATAAATTGGTAAAGGGTTTGATTTGTCAGTGGTCTAAATTGGTATATTTTTCCCCCTTTATTACTTGACAAGTGGATCTTGACAAGTGGATCTGACATAATGTATTTCTATATAGAATTTTGTTTACATTGATTTAACTATCATTTTATTCTCTCTATTACTTCATATAGGGTTGAGGACATTTTTTGCCAAATATTCCGAAGGCAAGCATAAATTGACACACAAATCAATCTCTCTCCCTTGGTGGCTGACTTAGACTAGGCCTGATTTTGCTGATTTAGCTCACGTCAACATGCTGACCTCTTCCTCCCTATCAATGTTTAGCTCATGATCAATAAATGCAGCACACAATAAAATTGTGGTTAAAATATCCAAACAAAATTTACCTAGTAGGCTTCACACACTGGTTTTTGTTGTCAACAATATTAGTGAGTGGTTTGTATTTCCCAACTTTTGAGTAATGGTAATTAATAGAAGACCCTTTACCATACTTAGAAGTGCACATGCAAAAATTGGTGTGACTTGCCAACTCAGTATTAGCATGTAGTGCTGGATCAATTGTCAATACTCTCAGTACTCAAGATTATTTTGGAGATGCCAAGTTTGAAATATTCAGCCAGAAAGCCATATTTTCCTACTGCAAAACATGGTCTAGTGTGATGATCCTTACCTGATCTAGTGCAAAGGCTCTGCTGCTACCTCTCTTATCACATAATCACACCTTGGTCATTTGCATATCAATGTGATAATCTTTACTAGCTACGTCTGTCAAAGAGGTAATATTTTCACCCTGATTTGTTTGTTAGTCTGTCTCTTAGTAGGGCTACTCAAAAACTTACAGATCAATTTTCATGAAATTCTATAGACAGGTTAGGGCATGGGTCAAGGACCAGCCTATTAAATTTAGGTAGTGATAGATGCTGCTAGACCAACCATCACCAAAAATGGCGAGGCACTTGGCATTGTCGACCATTTTGTTTAGGAATATACTTGCACGTATATCTTTTGCATTGGCTCATAGATTATCAACATGGTAATGAACTACTCTAGCTACATAAGAATAGAGATCGTGTAATGCAAAGGGGTTTTGTTAGAGTATTAGCTATAGGGCATTTTTAATATTTCCATCAATAACTCAGTCAAAATTTGTTGGGGGTGGCAGAGGTTTGCAATCTATCGTTTTTTAATGTAGTATTGTATACAAAATTCAGATTCTTGATGAGGTTTACTCTTTGATCTGCACATTTTCCCCTTCAATACTAAGAGCAAAGTCATCCATAGTAGATTTGGAGCCTTTTGACATGAGAGTTCCTATGGTATAATGATTACTGTTGATCATACATATTGTAGGTTATGATGAAAGAAGTTGATTCCTCATGTCACAATGTGGCTTTGATCGTCATGATGACATCATCGATATCCTACACATTTGGAATGGATCAAGCCTTCAACTAAGATTTACAGGACAACAACTAGGGGCAGAGCCAGGGCAGTGCCTGGGGCTAAATCTAGTACTAGGGCAATGGCTCCAGCAATGCAAGTTAACAATACTCATGATGTCATTATTATGATCTAATGTTAGGATTCTTGTTACATTTCTACTTTGAGAACCAGCAGAAGAACACCATCTGGAATTTGCAGTCTTCTTGTACTACACTAATATAAACTGACCTATACCATGAACATTACACATGGGGAGAAAGAAAAAGATACATATTTTTGCAATGTTTTACATTCTTGATGTTAAAAAAATCCTTTTATTTCTTTTTATTTTATCTCATGTGTGCTACCTTACTACTTAATGAAGGATTCAAATACACTCACTGCACGAGTTCTGGAGCACAAAATTTAGTAGTTGTCTAACTTGAGTTGTAGCCACGATATTGGCATTTTATATCTACTACTTTGAAATGCAGGTCAACCATATAGACAGTGTTAATATTTTCTGATACACGTTTGAGCACTACTCAATGGCAGATACATACCTGAGCATCATCATTCACAACCATCCACTCCACATAGCGAATACTTGTCTGTCTGCGGACCTGCACAAGTTGAAACAGCGTCACTAACATATATACATCATAATCCAACCAGCACAACTGTTACAACAAGAATAGAATTGCCAGCAACATCAAAACAACAACAGCAATAGCAACAAAACAAGAACAAATAATATATAGCAACAAACAAAACCAATAACCAATAGCAATAACAATAGCAGAAGCAACAGCAACAAACACACAACATAAGCAACAAAAATGACAACAATCAGCAGCACTATAATCTTGTACTGGACCAACCTATTTCAACAACACCACTACCAACAACAGCAACCACAACAATCAGTAGCACTATATATCTTGTACTGGACCAACCTATTTCAACACCACCACTACCAACAACAGCAACAACAACAATCAGCAGCACTATATATCTTGTACTGGACCAACTATTTTAACACCACCACTACCAACAACAGCAACAACAACAATCAGCAGCACTATATATCTTGTACTGGACCAACCTATTTCAACACCACCACTACCAACAACAGCAACAGCAACAATCAGCAGCACTATATATCTTGTACTGGACCAACCTATTTCAACACCACCACTACCAACAACAGCAACAGCAACAATCAGCAGCACTATATATCTTGTACTGGACCAACCTATTTCAACACCACCACTACCAACAACAGCAACAACAACAATCAGCAGCACTATATATCTTTTACTGGGCCAACCTATTTCAACAACACCACTACCAACAACAGCAACCACAACAATCAGCAGCCCTATATATCTTGTACTGGACCAACCTATTTCAACACCACCATTACCAACAACAGCAACAACAACAAAACACCATAAGAATGTGTTCATGGAATGCATGCACCACATGCTATGAGAGATTAACTTAAAATACCGTCTGACTCTACATGGCTCAGTGGTAATTAGAGTTTGAAAATCTGTCATCACAAAGAAGTAACTGATGTGGATTGACCGTATCTGTTTGTGCAGTCAGCATGACCACAAACCTTATATGTACACCTCAGTTTAGGAGTCATCATAATAATGTACAATTAGAGTGAATTACTCTGTAGATTATTACTCTTTCAAGTGTTTTATTGCCAACATTTCAAATGAAATACTTCTAGTTTCAAAAATCTACCCTGCCTCAGTTGAGGGTTTGAAATAAAAAAGTACAATTTTTGTTTAAATATACACATACACTGATGGAAAATCCAACTTCTTATACTTTCTTGCACATGTGAACTGTGTTAACAACAACAATGTGTTAACAACAACAACAACAACAAAAGCAGCAACTTGAACAACAACAAATAACAACTGGACCAAAAATTGTAGACTAACTCAGCACTATCACACCAACGTGGAATCAGTTACCTAACAACAGCAACTTGTACCTACCCGTGCATGGAGTCTGTCCGGAATATCTTCAGTCTCAGGAATAAGAGCATAGTCATCCATGACGTGGATGTCTGTGGATCCTAATGTATTAAGATGTCAGTCGTAACTTCAGAAAAACAAGTAATTTATGACTTAAAATTAAATAGTGGTACAATTGCTATTGCAGAGACACATGTTAGTCATCAGTCAAGCTTTAGTTTGCATGCTCTGGCCCAAACAGAGATTCACACTACTGAGCCCTGAATATCCTCAAAGAGAGCTCCCAAGAAAGCAGTATCATTTTCACTGCACAAATAACGTAATTTCTGTAGTTCTGAGTCATTTGAGTAGCTATAGAATCATTTCAGTATTTCTATACTTATTTCAGTAGTTCTGATTAGTTCTCAAGACATTTCAGTACTTCTAGAGTTATTTCAGTAGTTCTAGAGTCATTTCAGTTTTTCTGTGAGTGCTATGGTAAATCAAGTGCCCACAGTATTTTCTCATTGGGTAGAAAAATGCTTTAAAAGCAGAAATGCACTTGGGAAAATTTAAACACTCACCACATCTTCCCACTCACCACATCTTCCACGCTGTATCTTGTACTCAGAATCCTTGTAGAAAGCGTGCAACTGATTCATCTGTTCACAATGCCAAATACAGACATATGTAAAGGTGGATCAGTAATACAAAATCTTGTGAAAGGTCCTAATCTATATCCCATGAGCCAAGTATAATCACTCCTACAGCCCTCTATACTTCACTCATACAAAAACAAATGGACATATTTATTTGTATTACCTTTAAAGGATTGCTAAAATTATGCAACAGTGCAACAAAAGATGACTATTAATTTTATGTAGCTATTTATCCTGAAATCTTAATTACAATTTTATCAAGTTTAATACATTTTATTTTAGCAAAATAGGGCAGGGACGTCTAGGGCTACGGATAGGGTAGGACATTGGAGAATAGCATAATAGAGAAGAAAACATTATTGGCATGTCCGTAGCCATTATCCCACCTCTAATGACAATTATCATTGCTGCTTTTCTCTAGCTATTCCGTCTATCCAGCACACCAAAAGTCTTGTGACCATTATCCCAGTACTATCATGCACACCTACATTTATATATGCAACCCAAATCCATATATTTAGTACTGATGGTATCTCATTAAAGCTTGGTGACTTCTGTTTTGTTCTTTTGCAAAGTTCAACATTGCACTTTCAACTTTTCCTATGTGCATATATTCACTTAGCCAGAGTAAATTACAGTGCTTACCAACAGGTTATCCTTGTCCAGAGGTTCCAAGTGGTAATAGTTCTCTTTGTTGCCCCACTCTCCAAATTCTCCTCTAAAGTAGAAGATAAGGAAAATATATACTTGATTTTCATCAATCAATAAACATAATAATTTTTTTTTTGTATAATAAATAAATGATTAAGAAAAACTATAAAATATTTACTTGTTATTATATGAAAATATTCTCCCTACTCCTACTAAGGTTATATTGATAATATAATTAACAAGAACGTGTTTAGAACTCATAACCCCAGGCACCTATGCCCTTATATACCTTAGTAATTGCAGTTCACTAGTGAAGTTACTCCAATGGTTATGGCAGAGTCAACATGACCACAAACTGTATAACTGTGATAGGTGGAGCCTATAATCAAGGTGACTTCTTTTTAAAGAGCTAGCGTAAAATTGCTAAATGGTAATGTGAGAGTTGCTATATTCCATAAGGACTTTCCAGGTATCTTTAGCAAGGAGTAAAATGGAATCCTTAATAACTTGTGAAATTTGATTGTTCTTTTGGATAGAGTGGAATGCTTCGAAAACCTTTTTCTGAGTCTTCCACCCTTTTCAACTCTAGCATTGGATGTAGTGCTCCAGAATAATCTGTTTTCATTCATTGGGGAACTTGGTGAAATTTACATTGAATCTTAAATGCTCTTGTGACCAGGAGGGAGAGTATGTGTATATACCAATGGACAACTTAATTAACTTCACTCATACATGGTGCAGGATAATTACACACCACCTGGTCACAAGAACATTTAAGATTCACTGTAAATTGCACCAAGTCCCAATGACTGAAACCAGATTATTCTGGAGCACATATATAATGTTAGAGGGGGAAATGGGAAAAGTGCCATAGAAATTATTTTCAAAGGCATTCCACTCTGGCCTGGACACAGCCCAATATCTTTGGATAACTTTGGCGGCAATGTGTTTGTACTCTCAATGAACTCTCAGTTGACATACTAAAATTACAATAACCTTCAACTTGAAATTGTATTCTCTCGATGCTAAGGCATTCCACTCTGGCCTGGACACAGCCCAATATCTTTTGATAACTTTGGCGGCAATGTGTTTGTACTCTCAATGAACTCTCAGTTGACATACTAAAATTACAATAACCTTCAACTTGAAATTGTATTCTCTCGATGCTTCGACTAGATGCTCTAGCCTTCATCCTGAATTTGATGTAACTCAAAAAAATCTCCAGAATGATGACTATAAGCAGATGACATAGCTAATGAAGACTAAATTTCTGTTCTTGACATATCTTTTCTACTTCAACATAATTTCACTATCACCATAGTTGGCTCTAATATCTGTTCAGTAATAGTTTCAGTGATCTTTATCATTTTAGACACTAGTATAATTATATACTTTATGGACCCCTTAGCCCCACCCCCAACCCTAGCCCAGTGTAACAATCTCCAGGTAAAGATGTTTCAAAGTTATAGTTTAATTATGTTTATCTTACTGTAGTCCTTGGCAAGTTGTCATGGTAGCTATCCAATCCGGGTAGCCCTTCACTGTGCCATGGTAGTAACAATTTGGATAGGGACTCTGGTCAATGGAGAAAATGGATGATCAAGTGTGAAATTTATTTGCAAATGCATATCACCATATAGCTGGAAATATAAAACTTGACCATTGGCGGTCAGAACCCATAACTGATAAGCAAAATGGCCACAATATCAAACACATCTACCAACCATATGCCTGATGATCACCACCGCCAAATTTATGTCCAAATAAACATGAAATAGCATTCAATGTTTGAATCATCAAATATTTTGAGCATCAGCTCTATGGCAAATGGTAAACATTATGTGATAGTTACAACTTGCACTGTGAGTTTGATGCACCTCATCTTTGACCATCCTGCCTTCCTGGTCGAAGTACATCGATGTGAAGTCACCAGACATAACATTTCTATACAGTATCAAAGAAAAATGTCAGACATGTGAAGGTGTCTTCTGGTAAACCTGCACTAATAGTTCTAAAGTGGTACAATGGTAGTCATTTAAAATATTACTGCTTTATAAGTAACCATTACTGCATTATTGATAGTAATTTAAACCAATACTGATTTATAGGATCCTTAAAGAATTAAATTAATCATGCCACGAGCACGAACATTTTGGCAGTTGAAAAGTAAGAAACAGCTTTTCCAACCTGTTGGCTTGCCACATATTATCTGGGTTGTAACATATTGTGTTAGTGACTATGCAAACATACTATTGACATTTAGCTATCAGTAAGATACAGTTTGTAAATGCTATTCATAGATTCTGGGACTAATGTTGGTATAAGACTGCATGAGTAAGGTTCACATTATTACTTGAATGATGTGTTGGCTACTTGGCAATGGTTATGGCTATGAATATAAATAGTCAACTAATTTTACTAGAAAAGACACACTCCGGGCCAAGTAGTGAATTGAGAATGTAAACAAAAACATTTAGAGGATCCTTTACTAAAAAGAAGATTTATAATTATAATATTAAAAAATAAAAACTGTTGTCTATTTGGTGTTCAATATTTTAAAAGATGTTTGGGTCAGCTAGTAAATTCTTATATGGTTTGTTTTTTGATGAGTCAATCATATAACATAAAGTGCCTGCCAAGTGCCCCTTGTGTAGCACGAGCCCACCGGATGCTTTTCTCGAACTCTGATGATTCAAGGATATATGTAGCAAGCACCCACCCACTAAAACTCATAGATTATGTGAAGGTCTTGACTTTTGAATTTTCTATGTATGACTGCAATAAACCCGTGCAGCATGGTAGCCATGCTTGCAATTAAACAGCTGACTTGCACTCTTGATGGTAGCCATGCTTGCAATTAAACAGCTCTTGTTAATGAGTTTATCTAGCCAGAATCAACAGACAATATTGTAACAGCATAAGAATGCCACAGCTATTCTACTAAATTTCAACGTGGAGGTTGTGGAGTTGCTAACATGTAGAACATTTTATAAACAGCAAAGTAGTGCAGTGTTGACCGGAAAAGGGTGAGGGAGTGGGATGAAAAATATGACCAGCTCTTGGATTGCAACATTGGGAAGGGTAAGAAAGAGAGGAAGCTTCATACTGGTAGTCAATTATGTCACCAACAATAAAACAATGATGTCTATCTTTTCCTGGAGGAGGAGTAAGGCAGGGTCAGGAGAAATATAGACATCAAAGAGACAGCCTTAGAGGTAGTGAGGACTCTCTGTCTTCAACAATTCATTGCTTCGAGCAGGTGAGTCTCTGCATGGAAGCAGTGCTGGAATATTTCCTATAGAAGAGGCACTAATACAGCCCAGAAGATTCCCACAGACTTTAACTGGCAACTCATTCACTTTTATAGGTCAATTGTGATGTACATGGATCTCCATGGGTACCATCTCTGTGACATGGATCAAACTATCTGCTGGTAAGTTTTCTATATTCTTAAACTTGTATAACTATGTAGCTCATCTTTAAAATATCACCAGGTTTGGTTCAGCACCAAACAATGCCATGAAGAAAGGACCATATGGATAGCCACTATAAGAGCAGAGAAAAAAAGGCTTCACTGTGGCATTGTGTGCAACAGCTGATTGAACAAAGTTTCCAGCATTGATTTTCTTCAAGGAAATAAATGGTGAGATTGGTCCAAGAGTGAGGGCTTCCATACGAGTTCCTGACAATTGCTACCCTAAACAGCTGGTTAACTCAATAGAAGGTTTTTAGCTGGTCGATTTGTTAGCTGGTTTTAGTGTGGCCCAACAAGGCTGAAGGAGGCTCTTGACCCTGGATAACTACCTCCACATAAAGCTGTGACCACCAAGTATGTGGCTGAGGAGCTAGAGACAGATTTGGTATTCATTCCAGCAGATTACACTTCCATAAGTACGGTCTATGGATATGCCTGTCAAGTGGCCATTCAAAGCAAAGATGACTGGTCTCTGAGTATAATGGAGAAAGGAAACCAATGTCAGGACTCCACGAGGTAATCTCAAGCAGCCCACCAGAAAAGAAACTATCAACTGGGTCAGTTCTGCCTGGCTGAGATGTTGTTGGCTAGCTCAGTCCCTACTTGTGGTAATTCCAACAATCTTGAAGGTATTAAAAATGTGTTCATCAGAGATAGCATACCAAGAGAGCTTTATGATGAGGCAGGTGACAGTGGCTTTGAAGATCCCTCCATGATTTGGATGATGAGAATGCTGAGTGCGCATTATCCCAATCAGTGACCATGGGGATTAGAAATTAATCTTTACAAATACTAGCAAGCCAGCTAGCAGCATAAAAAGTGTGCATTAATATGATGACGTAATGTTTAGTTGCGCATTATATACATTTCCAGGGTGGTGCTGCATTCACCAGGTAGGCACCCACACCCTCTCTTCAGAAGAGTGAATATCATAGTGCCAATTAGAGTTAAGCCAATCAATTTTTCAGTATATATATATACATATATATATATACAGAGATATTGACCTTCTTCATTTCTGTCTTGTATATAATTATGTGGTAATAACATTTTTGATTGGTAAGTTATGGAGTTGTATATCCTGAGCAAATTCCTGAAAGAAGCTGCTTGGTAATTAACCCATTCACCGTGGCAGCATTTTTTAAAAATTGAACTCGGGTGCAAATAAAAATCATTATTAAATCAGTAATGCACTAAAGTCCCTAGCAACCATGGTTGATAGGATAGCATTGGTGTCGACAAACATTGTGGTCAACTTTAGGTTGCTAAGCAACGACCATAAACGATGAATATCATTATGTAATTACAGCTTAATGAAAGCTCTTATTTCAATATGCTAGACAATGCAACATGCGATTATATATATATATTATATATTATATATATATATGCAAACACTCATTGTATTCACAAAACTTGCATAACATATATTTTTCATTTTTTAATATTTATTTTCTGATGAAGATATTGTTATCATGTTGGTGTTGTATGAACAATTATTTATTACATCTTCCGATAATAGGACAACAATAGCAACAAAAAAACATGCATATACAAAACAACAGCCATCTAGCACACACATAGAACAGAGAGAAAAATGGAAATACCATAGAAAGTAAAATTTATAAAAGTGACTAGGAAACTACGAAGTCTACCATGGTGTGGTACTTGAAAAAACAGTCCCTATTTGTGACACACAGTGGTACTTTGTAGTGACAGCAAATAAGTGGTCTCATGGTCGTTTGAGATTCCAGACATGTTTCCAACTGCTACACAGACAATACACCACTGCTGTTTTTCAGTTAGTGCTGACCAATGCCCAAGCGTGGTGTTCAGCCGGTCTAGACGCTCGTTATGAACTGAGCGAGGACGGCCAGCATGCTGACGTGAGCAGAAGCATACCACTAGTTCCTTAGCTAGCTCCAACCGGAAGGTCAAAAAATCTCTCTTCCTGTAACCCCTGGCAAGGTGATCTGCTCTGCGGACATGAGAGTCTAGAACATAGCTGTTCAGAATGCATGCCTCAACCATATACGCAAACACCCTCTTCTGGAGAATTAGATGAGGGACTATCAAAGGTACTAGCTGAGGACACAGTAGAAGAAGCAAGAGACGGAGCTAAAGAAATGCTGGTAGAACTTCCAGAAAGAAAAAGAGGACTAGCTAAAGGCAGAGCAGAACTTAAAGCACTAGAAGCTATTTCACTACCACTACTCTGACAAACTCGAGCATGACGAACACTCCTAGTGCTATAACTAAGCTGAACAACTGGTCGTGAAGGAGTACATACTTCACTAGAAGAGGACACAGAGTGCGAGGGTAAAAATAAAGGAGGGCATGATGATGGAACAGACAATGATGAGGATGGAAATAGTATAGGAGTGACTACAGATGTCACATAAGTCATAGAACCTGATGCAGAGGTTACACGACCTACAGTTGCAGATACTGGTAGGACAATGGAGAAGGTAATGAAGCAGCCATCACAGCAATAGGAGGGCTAGTAATAGATTGTGTCAGAGTTGATGAAGCTCTGTCAGCTGCCCAATCCATCGCTTCATGCATCAAACCTGAAAGGGATAAGAAATTGGCATCAAATAATTTTACCGCGGACTACCGCAACAAGGAAACTAAAAGAGCATTGTAGTTCCATGCTCTGCTTTGCTAACAACAAAACTAGCTATAGCTAAACTGTAGCTAAAATGACTGTAAATACCTTCTTCATCGCTGGTATTCACATCTCCATCTAGATCGTCACCTCGAGTGAAAGCGCTGCTACGCTTCCTTGAATGTAGAGGTCATCAGCAACTATTCTGCCAAGCGATAGGGTGCTTCAGGGTTAACACGGCTCTGGCCAACGTAGGATGAGATGCCAGCGCCTTCTTGATCACTGCTTTCATCCTCAGAAAGTCCAAAATCGTCGCCCTAAACCTGAGAAATTACTTTATCCAAGGACAGTCGAACGGCCATCTTCAACACGATTTGAAATTCTGAGTGGGTCCGACTTTTCAATATTACTACCCTAGTTACCAAAGCTTTTATATTCGGTACGATCATAGGGTAAGAATGTAGCTAACTTTTGACCTCTATTATGTGTCTGTTAACGGTACGATTGATATTTTATGGGTTTTTTAATCTGATAAACAACTTTTTGTGTATATATACGCTTGTGACAGCGAGTGGGTTAAATATATATATATATTTTAAAAATCCACTTGCATTTACTTGTCAAAAATGGACTGAAACATTTTTTGTTTTCAAACCACAAATATTTATAGAACCTTTACCTATTAAAATTTACCTATTAAAATAATGAAGACCAATATACTTTTTTTCACCTAATTATATTTGGGTTCCATTATTTTTTAGTATATATAAATGTTTGTGTCCATATTGGTAAATTATTGTACCATTTCTGAAAAACTCTAAGCAAAGGACAAAGCATTAATTATGATTTTTCTAATAGTTACAACTTACTCATTCATGTGAAGTACCAGAGAATAGTTGTCATACTGAGTTGGTACAGTGACTTCTAGGATTTTGGTATAGGACTGCAGCAAATAGAACATGCACTGAATATGCTTCAGGCTATACACAGCAGGCACATCATTGTGGGGTGGATAAAAATACATATTTTTAATATTGTATACGATAGAGTATACTAGAATTTCATTTGGTTTGACCAATTTTTTAAATGGAGAATGACTAATCACTTCTGCCCCATCCCCATCCCCAAAAACCTATATATTAGTTACATCTCATGTTGGCAGCTTCTTAGTCATCTAAAATGTTTGTTTTTTCCAGAATTAGTTCCAACGAGGCTTCAAGTATGTCTGTGCAACGAGGAACTCGGTGAGTCTCTGGGATGATTTTAAGGTAAAATATCCACTTTTCAATATTTTAGCTTGAAAGAAGTCACTGACCCAATTTGTTGGTGAGGAAAATAGAGAGTAAGAGATGAGAACCGGAGAAAAGGTTATATTGTGGCAGGCTAGATACAGAAAAAGCTATGCAAGCTCTGTTAGAGCTCACATAATGCTAACAGTTTGTAACAATGCCACCTTAAGCCCACTCACACTGCAATTGCTAAAGTATCGCTATGGTTTCAACCAAAACAAAATGCAAAGTAAGTAAATTATCATTAACTTTTACCTTTAGCAACACATACACATAATCTTAGCTAAGATGAGGCAAGGGCACTCTATCATGGATTTTCTTTTTTGTGGAGCAAGTAAGCATAGGCTTTGGCAAGATCTAACGTTCAATGTACCAACATCAAGCTATCCTGATGTCAGAGAAATTCATGGCCACTCAAATCATTTCCATGCCAGAGTCCATTACCAATTCGATACACTATGAATTTGGTAAAGTGTTTGTCTTGCAAGACTTTTCCCCCTAATGGTGAAGGAGCTGCAGCCGCTTAAAATGCAAAAGAGATAGTCACTGGGAAACAGAAAGGAGCTTATCTTCTCTCTATGCAAGTCCTGTCAGGATGGTAGCCTTGAGCAACTGTTACTTTATGGATTTTAAGTAAAACTAGTTAAATGAAAAGAAGCAAAAAAAATAACACTTGGAAATGCGAGAGAATGAGACTGCTTCATCTACTGTGCTGGCTACTGGCCTGACCATAATAACCTCTCATTTTGATAGTGGTTCAATATACTATCTTTTGCTTGTGTACACAAGAACAAACTAAAAACAACCAATTATATTCAGGACTGGATTTAGAAGTTTCGTATTGTGGGGACTGTTAGTACTGATGATAAAAACAACCAATTATATTCGGGACTGGATCTAGAAGTTTTGTATTGTGGAGACTGTTAGCACTGATAATAAAAAACAACAAATTATATTCGGGACTGGATCTAGATGTTTCGTATGGTGGGGACTGTTAGTACTGAAGATAAAAACAATAAATTATATTAAGGACTGGATCTAGAAATTTCATAGGGTGGGGACTGTTAGTACTGAGGATTGCTTATATGGATGTGGCCTAGCAGTTGTCCCCAAATGTTATTTAAATATATATATATATACATCTTTTTATAATGATAATCTAAGTGCTATTTACATCAAGGTGAAAATTAATGATATCAGCTCCTTATAGGCAAGAATTATATCAAATTTCAATTGTTCTATATACCTAGTCTGGTTTAATCAAGTGGACCACTAACATGCTTTGATGACTGATTTTCTAATAAGCTTATTTCACAATTAATCACATCATACACATTGAAAGTTCTTTTGTAATTCCTCACTCCCTCCAGGCTTTAATCTCCTTATAAGTTGCTCATCTATACCAGCTTAGTAGAGTCTGGTTGCTATGTCACTCTGTGAGTATTAATTTTATTGCTGTAGTTCTTCTCGCCAGTACCAGCTAGCATATTATTGTCCATCTGGCATTACGACTTATCATTTGGGTTTTTAAGTGGCTGCAAATAAAATGTGTTGTTAGCATAGTAGGACACTTTTGCTGATGGAGCATAAATAGGTTGACAACACTTCCCTCAACACTTGGGATTTCATGATGCATGAGAACTTGGCTTTTTTTCCTTTCCCCCGACCCTTTAAACTAGCTAGTTGGTTGCTTTTACTTTTAATCGGCAAGCAAAGTGACCCCTCACTGAACATTTGTATGGTAAAGTTTTTTCCATTTTTTTCTGCATGTCAGCATATGTAAAGGGTTTGCCTTATTACTGCTGACAAACCCTTCACCTATACTGTCTGATTCTAGATAAGATATAGATCACTTCACTTTCAGAGATAACGGTAAGAGAGCTGGTTTCTCAGGAGTGTGTCAACAGTTACTATATAGTTGTCAGGGAAAAGATGCTAGAGTTCCACTATGACATAGACACTAAATTCAATGGTGATGCCATGCATGTGTTCATGCTCATGCATTCTGGGTTGATCTTGTAATCAAGTTCATGCCAACTCAAGGATTCATGGATATAGGTAAAGCATTAAATTTATTAGCATTGTGTGTGTTTGTGTTCTACTGCTAGGGGGCACCAGTATGCTGCAGGTACAGCTTCATATGAAAATAAGAAAGGCCAGGATCCCAACAAGTAGAATTGACAAATCAAATTCAGAATGGTTAAATCAACCAGCTATAATGAATATATATATGCATATTATGACTGCCATAATTATGGGATTGAATGTCACATGACCTAGTTGAGTATCAATCAATAATTAACCCTTTCACTGGCATAAGCGACTTAAGTCGCGAAAACTGATTAGTTGCGACGAAAAAATTCGTAAAAAATTAACCGTTCGCGGTATATACTTCAAAAATTGCCCTAAAGCATGCCTCTAATATACCCCTGAATATCAGGAAAATACGGAATGAGGAAAGGGAAGTAAACGTGCCAGCAAACATCACTTCCGGTTCATTCCCGGTCTCGAAGAACGACCCGCTTTAGTAGAGACGAAGCGTTAAGACTTCCTATTTGAGGATGACTTCGGCCTGTTCGAGATTGACGTTAGTGAAGAAGAGGAAGAAGGTGCCTGTGCTTACCTGGGAAGTGGCGTAGTTGACGGTGATGCTATGGCAGCTATAACAGAAGCTGTTGGCACTGACCACGAAGCAAGTTTTCAAAGTATAGGTCGCCCTACTCTGCCAAGCGAAGCTTCAGACGATAGTGATGATCATGAAGACCTCCCCCAAGGTAAGAATAGATAAGAGTTGTATAGTAAAGCCTAGTAACTAGCATAATAATAAGAACTATTTCTCCTTGGAAGGTAGTTTCACTCATGGACCTGGAGGAGGAGAGGAAGCAGCAGAGGAGAAGACAGGGTTGGAGGAGAGGTTATTATTTATATATATATATATATTTTATAATGTAGCATTATGTGTTTGTCTGAGTTATGCTGAACATGCAGACCTTCACAGTGCCAAGCATTGCCCTTTTATTTTTTATCTATATTTATTTATAATTATGTAATGCACACTTTGCACATACTTTTATTTATTTTTCAGTACTATGGACCACTTCCTCTTTGTTATGCTATTCACATCTTTGTGGTTTGATATAAAAATGTTGTTGACAAATAGTTGTTGTTGACCAAACGTTGACTAGCTAACATTGCTGATTTCATGTGTATGAAACCGAGCTGAAATAGCCTTTTTCAACTTATAATGATATTCACATCTTTGTGGTTTGTTATAATCAACCAAAAAATTGTTGTTGACAAATAGTAGTTGTTGTTGACCAAAAGTTGACCGGCTAACATTGCTGGTTTCATGTGTAATATGAAATTGAGATGATATAAACCCGATATAAACCCTTTTATTTTACTTCCTGTCTCTTATAACAATATTCACATTTCTGTGGTTTGTTGCTAAGCAACTAAAATTTACCATAACATCCCTTCATGCATCAGCTATCACCTGATATATAGTTGTTGGGTACTTGTCTTCATGTGGTCCTCTATTTAAAAAAATGTGAAATTGTGTCAATTTTTGTAAAAAGTCCTCCGTAAATCTGCCAGTGAAAGGATTAAGAATACCTACAAATATGATGTTGTCAGTTCGGTCCTCTTCGTATTTAGTATCAGTGATTCTAGCTTGAAGAAAACCATTCTTGCTAATATCAGGATGACTTAACCCTCTAACTGGCATAAGCGACTTAAGTCGCGAAAACGGATTAACCGTGACGAAAAAATTCGTAAAAAATTAACCGTTCGCGGTATTAACTTAAACAATTGCACGAATATGCCTAAAGCATGCCTCTAATACACCCCAAAATATCTGGAAAATACGGAATGAGGAAAGGGAAGTAAACGTGCCAGCAAACATCACTTCCGGTTAATTCCCGGTCTCGAAGAAGAAATGCCGACCCGCTTTAGTAGAGACGAAGCGTTAGACTTCCATGACTTCGGCCTGTCCGAGATTGACGTTAGTGAAGAAGAGGAAGAAGGTGCCTGTGCTTACCTGGGAAGTGGCGTAGTTGACGGTAATGCTATGGCAGCTATAACAGAAGCTGTTGGCACCGACCACGAAGCAAGTTTTCAAAGTATAGATCGCCCTACTCTGCCAAGCAGACGATAGCGATGGTCATGAAGACTTCCCCCAAGGTAAGAATAGATAAGAGTTGTATACATAATAATAAGAACTATTTCTCCTGGGAAGGTAGTTTCACTCATGGAGCTGGAGGAGGATGAGGAAGCAGCAGAGGAGAAGACAGGGTTGGAGGAGAGGTTATTATTTATATATATACACATATATTTTATAATGTAGCACTATGTGTTTGTCTGAGTTATGCTGAACATGCAGACCTTCACAGTGCCAAGGGCATTGCCCTTTTATTTTTTATCTATATTTATTTATAATTATGTTATGCACACTTTGCACACACATACTTTTATTTATTTTTCAGTACTATGGACCCTAGCCCTTACTTCCTCTTTGTTATGATTTTCACATCTTTATGGTTAGTTATAATTGACCAAAACATGTTGTTGACAAATAGTAACGTTGACTAGCTAACATTGCAGCGAGCTGAAATAGCCTTTTTCAACCTATAATGATATTCACATCTTTGTGGTTCGTTATAATCAACCAAAAATTGTTGTTGACAAACATTTGTTGTTGTTGACCAAAAGTTGACCGGCTAACATTGCTGGTTTCATGTGTAATATGAAATTGAGATGATATAAACCCTATATAAACCCTTTTATTTTACTTCCTGTCTCTTATAACAATATTCACATTTCTGTGGTTTGTTGCTAAGCAACTAAAATTTAACATAACGTCCCTTCATGCATCAGCTATCACCTGATATATAGTTGTTGGGTAACTTGTCTTCATGTGGTCCTCTATTATTAAAAAAATGTGAAATTGTGTCAATTTTTGTAAAAAGTCCTCCGTAAATCTGCCAGTGAAAGGGTTAAATGGTTCTTATTACCTCGAGGGCTGCTGTAGCCTTCTTTTTCTGGCCTCCAGTGGATTCATCTAGCACTGTGTCCAAGCATTTGTTAGCTTCTTCAGGCTGCCTCTCCTCCAACCTACTGATGGTAGGGTGGATTTCTTCTTGATTCTTCCACTAAATAGATTAAAAAAGCTATTTTTTCTGCATGTCACATGCAGCTAATCTATGCACATGTGCAATCATGGTTATTGCATTTGCGCTGTTTGCAACCGAGTTACGAGATTTAGTACAATTGAAATGTTACCAAAACTATCATGATTTAGAGTATATCCTGCTTGACAAGGTATGCAACAAGTACTGCCACACTTGAATGCTGCTCAGCAAATCAAAAGAGAGCAGGCCACATGGATGGTCATTAGGAGGAAAGATAACTGAGTAGAGGAGAGATTTGCTACAATGACAATAAACATATTGAGCACTAATAAGTGCAAATATCTAATAACAAAATCTTCAAAGTTATTGTCACCTATTGCCAGGTCTTCCATTCAGTAATCAAACTACAGTATTTCATCAGCTGGCAAGTATTACCAGATGACATCAATCTTAGTGTGCTCCCCATTTTTAGGGAAGCTGCTTCTTCCAAGTAAACCCTCCTCCCTCAGCCATATTTTTCTGTTTCACAACCAGCCTATTGCAGGTATCCACTTGTGCAACCGTGCATAAGATGGGCATCTGTAAAGAGTGTACTTATCATATACACATAAAAAGCAGGAAGCAGAGGCAGGCACACTGCTACAATTCACCATATAATGCCTTGGATTCATCTCTAGTTACACATAAAAGTCCAATTGAAAAAGCTGTGCATGGCTATGCAGCATATCTTAACCTGTGAAAGTCTTAAAATAAAAAGTGTTTAAATTAACAAGGAATTAGACGTTTTAGTGAGACAAATTGGCTGGTAGATGGTGAATATAGTTAGTAGCGGCTAGGGATATGGTACTGGAGTTTTATTATAGCACAGCCTCTCAATTCCTCAAAGTACGTATGGAAGTGTATATACCATTCGCCATCAGGGTGTGGATCTCAGAGGACATATGATCTTTGTAAAAAATAGTACAAGCTTAAGGTAAAATCAGAGATCCTTGCATGTGCTGCCACTCATGGTTGATGCCTCAGACAGCGAGCACAAATGAGAACATGCTAAGACCTAGAGGAAATGTAGCTAACCACATAATAGTGAAGATTTATTAATAATGGGAATATCTGACACAAACCGATTAAGAGTGGAAGACATGAAATTTTAAGTATTCTGATATGCCAGAAGTACTACATGCTGATCTCATTCATGAATAGTGACATATCCAGGGGGGTTCCATAGGTTCCACAGGACATCCCTTTCAGATAGTCTATGTGGTGGATCATCTTTGATCTAAATTTGTAATAAGAACTATTGCCTCTTTCTTGATGGTCTAGATGGATGATCTGCATAATATCATTGTCAATCATTTTGGATTTTAACTGTCTCTCTGTCTTGGAATAAAACAAAATGCAGTCCAAATTCTGGCCAAATTTTTGTGCAATTTGTATCCTGTAGCAGCCTCATCATAATAACTTGGAAATAATCTGGCTCGTACTTTTTCATTTGCAACTACTGTTCAAAATCCTTTATCTGCCACTGATGAAATTCTTGTCAGCTTATCACTAGGAAAACTCTATCACCTTGCAGCAGGCAGTCTTCACGGGAAGCTACTTTCAAATAATCCAAATGAAACCCTCCTCTCTCAGCCATATTTCATTCTGTTTGACAACCAGCTAGCCTATTGTGTTACAGGGAATCTGGTTGTGCAACACGCAGATGTTGGGAATCTATAAGAACATAATTGCATGTTTACATACACAAATAAAATGGCAAGAAGCAGGGGATTTGGATAGGGCTTCAGCTCACCACACAATTCCTTGTATTTGGATATAGGAATGTCTGTCTTCTTGCAATTAATCACCTTTGAGGTGGGTTGAGGCAAAGTCCTTCTGTCCACTCCTCAGAGTGAACTAAACACCACAATGAATGAAAAGTTTATTAAGAGGAATGGTGACCAAGTTGGTACATCATCCACAAACCCTGTTGTTCATCCTCCATAAGCAGTCTAGTTTCTTGGGTCATAGTCATTGTGACTGAAATTCTTCATTTCTGACTCAAAAGAGACTCTGGTAATGTCAAAATCTGGCTTCCCAGACCCCAAATTCCCTAAAAGTAGTCCTGGTCCCTGAGCAGATATGAATTGCTGGACATACCCACACCCATTTACTTAGAGTCACAGTAGCATGACACATGAGTTCTTGAGTGACATCATTTATGACTTTATGGGATGGAGAATCACTACGAAAGCTGAACGTAGCTGGATATCATGCACTTTTTGGTGAAGCCATTGAAAGTGGTGCAGATGCGTAATAACCTTTGTGATATGTAACCACTTCAATAGTTATTCCTATTTTCCCGTCACTTGCAGCAGCATGTGCTTGTTTTATTTCTGTGTCTTCATGTCTGGCATTTGTTCTGTTGTAGTTTTGTTTTCTTCAGCTTAACTCTCATCCCTAATTTTCACACAAATGCCTATGTCCTTCTGAGAAATAATACTGGCTTTCCTAACTGCAGTGAGTTCATCAGCTGCCTTACACTTAGAGAACTGTGGTTTTAGTGGGCTAACTACTGAATGAGTTGCAGTTGCTATGACAATACCTTAACAATGAGGACCGCAGAGTTTATAAACCCTGGGGCTCTTTGAAGTGCCCTCACTACACTCAAGGCACTACAGCCTCGGATTATAGGATTCTAATAAAATCTAGATCCCTCAGTCTAAATATCTAATTCTTATTTAGAAACTGGCATCAATGGACAAATACTCAGGAGTGGTGGAGGCACTATTTGACTTATGGAAATGTGGCAATGATTTTGTGCTTTTTATTTACAAATTCACCTAGTCCTTGCCCTAATCCTAGCTCCTAGCCCTAACCCTATAACTTTCTTGCTTGTCAGTTGTTTTGTGCATATCTATGAATCACTATCTGGCCTCTCTTGTGATTGCAAGCAGAGCTGGACCAAGCAGTTTTATGTGGTAGGCAGATGCAATAACAAGAATATGACCATTAACTTCACATGCCAAAATCACTGACACAGGTGCAGCAAGGCACTCTCTATTAATCAAACCAATCCAAGAGTGCTTCAGCACTCTCCCTTCCCAAATAATGATAATAATAATGATTGTTTTATGAGAAATATGCAAACAACCTTGCCTCTTTCTCCTCTTACAAATAAGAGTTTGGCAGGTTTGCAATATGTCAAGATACTGTGCTTGTCTCCACTGGCACTTACTAATTCATTAACTACTGAAAATAAATATAGCTTGCAGTTGTAAAGCCATCAAGCATCTCCTGAGGCAATAGAACATCAGTAGGAATCATGTCACCTCACTCAGAGCTAAAGCACTGCTTTCAATACCACTGTGGAGGTAAGGACTCGTATTATCTGCTGTTTATATAGCAAGGAAATACTGCTTCTATTCGAACAAGTGACTCTAAATTGCAATAATTTCGCTGGCATTTATGTTATTTTTTCCTTTGTTCACTTTTGTTCAATTTTGTTCAAATAATAATAATAATAATAATAATAATAATAATAATAATAGTAGTAGTAGTAGTAGTAGTAGTAGTAGTAGTAGTAGTAGTAGTAGTAATAATAATAATAATAATAATAATAATAATAATAATAATAATAATAATAATAATAATAATAATAATAATAATAATAATAATAATAATAATAATAATAATAATAATAATAATAATAATAATAACATAATAGTTATTATTATTATTATTATTATTATTATTATTATTATTATTATTATTATTATTATTATTATTATTATTATTATTATTATTACTACTACTACTACTACTACTACTACTACTACTACTACTACTTACACATTTAATTTGTAGTTTATTTTAAGAATTTTTACAAGAATATATTTTTTACGTATCTTTAGAATGCAAATTCTATTAGCTGCAGTTCGGCAAATGTTCAGCTCCATTAATTAAGATAAGATACCAAAAAAGGTTTGCAGTGCCATATATGTCATGCTAAGCTAACAAAAATATTCAGCAAAGAAATCCATCTGGTAGCACCTCCTTTCAGAGGGGTGGTGTGTTCCTTGTGAGCTTGGGTGGATGTGTACCTTGATCAGAAGAGCTTCCAGAAACACCAGCAAGCCTGGAAAATGCTCACAGCAATTATAACTGTCAGCCTTTATTTTTAGGCCAGGCCACCTATTTCTGATTATAATGATTCAGGAGTTGACTGGGGGGGGGGGGGGGGGGTGAAGAGGTCATCATTATATGTACAGGAGTGAATCAAGTTTATTGCATGGTCCGTTGAACAGGATTGGGATTAGACTTACCACATTAAGCTGAATATTACTGTTAGCCAACTACATGCTCAGAGCCATTTTCATGTGCTAAAGAGTCAATTATAAAGAATGTGTCTGTGTTGCCAGGAACTGAATCACATGGATTAAATATGTCTAGACTATGCTGAGCCTTCATGAGGAACTGTACATTCTCAAACTGCGGGATGGTAAGATACTAGATACTATAGCCTTGCCGATAAAGTTGAGACATTCAATGAAGCCATCACATTCCTTTGGTAAACATTGATAAGTTTGGTACTACTCCACCCATTCGACTGGCACCAGCAACTGCTACACATACACCACTAACACCAGGCAGAGGTGGCTCAGGCAATTTTAAGATAGTCAGCTCAGGAAGTGGGCATGGTCTGGGTGTGGCTTTACATTCACACAGTAGTATGTACACACAATTGCTGACATATAAATTTTAGTACATGTACTACAGAGAGGAGTTGCAAGAGTCATCAAAATCTACCAAATACTTGTGGTCTGCATTCATCTCTACCTACAAAGCCATTGGCAAATATAAAAAAATTACGATGTTCAGAATGCGCACATTCTATTCATTTCATGAGCTAAATAGCTGCATGGCCCAATCGATGGTGCATTCTATTTCTTTTGAAATAATAAATGATGCGTGCAGTCTAATCGATTCTAGGATATGTTCATATCTAGGAAATACGGTTAGTTCTGCGGCATGAGATCTTTGTGAATATGTAATATCGGCAAGTTCTTCAGTGTTTCTTATGACATACAATTTCACTCGATACACTAAATAATAGTTCAATGGTGCTGTTCTTATGCTGGCATATTATATAGCACAAAAATGTGCATGTACTCCTCACTGACCACACCCATAAATTACTGGAAGTGGTCCGGACAAAGCCGGACTGGCTGTACTGTCGAAGCCTTTGCCAGGTACTGAGCGAAACTACACAGCATGAGGTATAGAATGAAGCTGCCAAAGCTGACCTTACAATCTTCAATGCCACAACACAATATGAACAACCTTTTTGGATTCTTGCAATCAGCAATCCATAACAATGATGGCTTGTCAGGCATCAATTACTTGAAATCTCTCTTGCAACAAAGTGGTTGTGAGGCAGTGTCGGATCTTAAAGTCCGTAAATTACAAAAAGCTATTTCCATTCCCCAGAAGCAATTTGGCAAGAAAATTAAAATCATTCATATGATACACTCCTCTTTGTGCACATGCATGCATAAGCTGGACCTCAAACTTGAACTACTGCACTCACAACACTCTTCCCATACTGTTCTACATTGCTGCAAGCAAAATAGTGTTGGTAAAGACTGCATGCGCCATTGTACATATTCCCTGTTTGCTACAATCCCCTCTGGATCATACCGGATTGTGGCAGTCAGGAGTCATGCACAGAAGTCATGCATCACAGCTTGAGTAAAAAGCACTCTCCCCTTAGATAGAGTGTGACCAATTATTTGCCTATCATCAAATTTGGTTCGAACCAGAGGGAGATGACATGAAATTGTCAGTGGGCATGCGAATGAATTAAAATGAAGACTAGAAGCTGATGCTGTTTGCACTAATATGTGAGCCCTGATCTGGGCATCAATTTATCCTGCATGGGAAATATTGCAGCTGGATTTGGCAGATACCTCACACTGAAGCCAAGATGAAAGATGATATATTGATTGCCTCAGGTTACCGATGAGAAATTACCACTGGCTAACAAAATGACAACAGTGGCCTAGTTGTTATTCAAACGAAACTGAGATGAGTATTGTCAGCGACCAGTCCACTGACCATCTTCTATCAGCAGTGAGTTTACTTTTATACTACTCACACATTGTGAGTGGATTCTTTAATACCAAGTTACAAAAGCAACAGTTGTTAAGCTTTAATCATTTTGAGAATTGGCATCTTTAGGAATTTGTAATGCTGGAAAGTGAGTATGAAGGGGTTTAAAAAAAATGCCTAATTTGAGAAAGGCAGGTATAAGTCCCTCTACTGATGGATCCACATGCTATCTTGTTGGATAATTAACAGTTCAGCTCCAAAGAGCATCAGGATCGGCCATACCACCTCTGACAAACTTCAAGAGCCTTCAAGAATGTGATTCCATCATCAAGGATTAGATCTGATTTGATGTCCATTCCAATCCTTTCCTGCTGAACACTACAATCAAAGAATTCTTCTCCTCATCAAGAGTTACGATGCCTCACATAGTCTACATATTATGTGGATGATACAGGGAGTAGAGAGTGAAGACTACAGATGCAAGTTGTTTGCGGAATCCAAATATAAATATATATATATATATAGGGATGGAAGCTTCTACCACAGATGTATTGTTACCAATTTATAGGCTTTGAAAGAGATAGATCGACCAAGGACAAGAAGGTGTTCAGCAAAGGTCCAAAAGGCTTGAAAGACATTGAAGACTATGTCCATGCTTGGACGAGCACAGAAAATACAATCTGGGGATAGGAAATTGCTTGGATTACAGTGGGTTGTCCTGTCTGACCCGTTTGTGTTTGATTGTTATTGCCCCTTTAGCTCAGCAGTTGGAATACCAAGAGAAATGTTGTTAGTGTAGGCAAATTCTATAACTCATTTGGTTTCATATTTATGATCATGAGATACTGTTTCAATTTGAAGTCACATGGGAAGGAGACCCGACAGTCAGAGGGACATTGCTGACAAAGTGAAACTCACTGATTTGCGAGTGTAAGAAAGCCAACCAATCTCAATTCACGAAGCTATTTCAAAGGCATTTTCTAGGAAATTTACTTATAGAGCTTCTGTTTGCTTTCTGACACTCCCACTGAACCTACACTGAAGCTGTTGATGAAGATACATACCAAACACTTTACAAAGTTTCTTGCATCAAAGACCAGGTATTTCCTACAAGTAATTGAACCACAGCAGTCTTTACTCTGCCAATGAGGCTGATTGTGAATGTTTACCTTAGCCTGGAGTAAGAATTATGTCTGACCAAACCTCATTCTATACAGATTCCAAGGCAGAGCTCTTCTGAATGTCCAAAATTTTGTGAAGGAAATCAGGAGACTAATTCCTATCAACTGTTAAGCTCATTGTTCGAGAAAGGACATCCCATTGACATATTATCCGGACTTCTGGCTGATTAATGTAGGAAGAGAAGCATTTAGCAATATTTAATCATCACAAGAGCAGTTGTAAAAATGAAGACCAAGCAGCAGTTGACTTACAGCTTGTTGGCTTCTGATGAGTCTGGTCTGAATCCGGTCTAAATCAGGTCTTGGGTTACAAAGATGAGAACGCACTTTCTTGATAGTTTAGAGTGACATACGCATGTTAAGTTTTGTGAAGACACTAAAATGCAATACCATCTCCATTTGTCAAGCTGATTACATATTATTGTGCCCTGGAGGCTTGAAGGAATGCCTTGCTATGGTCCACCATCACCACAACTACCCACATTCTGAGTAAAAGAAGAACCTCCATTTACATACACTGGAGTGGACTTTTTCAAACTCTACGTCAAGACTACTGACATCACCAAAAGCAAGAAGGTCTGGCTCCATCTCTATATACACTGTGTTAAAAGCCTGCTCTTGTATCAGACATGACCATTGAGACCTTTCTTCGAAGTTTCAAGTGTTTCACCATAGGGAGACAGCTTCTGCAGAAACATGTAAGACAATGTGAAGACCTTTAAAAGGACAACCAAGATGAGCAAGTCTGTAATGACTCACGAAGATGCACAGTAAATTGTCAGGAATTGGTATTGAATTATTCAATATTGAGATAATACCCTCTGATCCAACAAGTGGTACGTGAGGATGATGATTAGTCGGGTAAAATTCTTTGAGCGACTGTTGACTACATTCACTGAGATTGAAAAAATAGTCTACTCGGGAACACTCTCATATACATCTGCTGATGATTTCAAATAACCCTTCCTGTACCTATTGGAAGATTTGTCTTGCATTTGCCAGACAACCTCGGTTACACTCAACAAAATCTCAGTTGACACAATAAAATTACAATGACCTTTTCCTGTTAGTTTGTGCGCTGCTTAGCGAGGCAGGTTACAGAAAACATGGGGACACACTGGATAAAAGCATCATTTTTTGTGCTGCTTTTACAAGCCCAATTTAAAAAGATTCTGCTAAGACCCAAAGTAGAGAAGGTATTAAATCCTTGTAGCACAAATTTTTATTCAATTATCGAGAAGTATTAAAAAAAATTGTAACTTTGATACATTTACAGTTACACAGTTCAGTGCATGACCAGTTAGCTTTCTTGTAACTGCATCTGGCACTGCAACCTTTATCACTTTTGCAGCTGCACTTCATCAGTTCCTGACAGGCTATTGGCTGTGTCATCCAAACAGGCACACATTTCTTGTTGCATTCATCCCAAGTCCAGCCCCAGGATTCTGGTGTAGGCCTTCTTTGTTGTGTTTTTTCACTTGTAGCCCAGACACTAGCCTGGAGCTGCTCGCCTTGCATGCTACAACAGGGAATCAGCTGTTGGTGGGATGTTCTCCATGATTTTGTTGTCTCGGCAAAATAGTTCCATTCTTGCTTCATCAAGAAGCTCAACATTGCTACTCTTGCTGTATAGAAGTACAGTGAATCTTTGCAGAAGGCTGAAAATTGGAGATGAAATGTCCAGATGTGTGAATGGATTCAATGCAACTGTAACGAAGGCTGTGGAGACGTCTGGGAAGCAGTTCCATGCTGCCCAAGCCGACTTTTTCCCTCTTGTATCGCAGCCAGTGAAACTGTGAAAAACCAGATTGTGGCATATGGCCAATAAGAAAAACATTTCCTCATACCAAAACCTACCCAAGTATCTGTAGTTGAATTCAATGAAATGAACCGAAAGAATTTTCCAACAAGAATAACAACAACGTCTGTGTCTACAGTGCTAAGTTACCTCTGTTGATAGTGTCATCAGCAAAATCCACTTTATCATCCTTATTACCCATGAAAGGCAAGCCTTGCTTTGACAAGTATTCCACACAAAGCACAATTTGGTGAAGGACTTCTCTACTTGTTGAGCTTTTTGGTTCATCAGTTTAGTATCAACTTGTATCAGGATTTCTGAAATTGTGCTGAAAAAGATCAGCCTTTTCTGATGCATGCTTATGCGTTGCACTCTTCTCATGCCGAACAAGAATGCCATCCTTTCCAAGTGCCTTCGAGTAAGGCCTTTGGGCAAGTACTAAAACACCTTGTTGTTGCCACCCCTATCTGGTCTCAGGGAAAAGCTACAAATACCACCTTTTAGCTCTTTGCTATAAGAAAGCCATGGAAACTTGTCTAGCCATTGATGCTGAAAATGCACATTCCAAGTTTTATGTAAGTACGTGGTCAAGCACGTGGGTGGAAAATGAATTTTAATGAAATTCATATTCCACCCACGCGCTTGACCACGTACTTACGTTTTAGCGCCTAATGAAAATAGTTGAATAGAGGAGAGCTTCCTCTAGTGCTAATTTCAAATCTTTAGCACTTTGCAATCTGAAGATATTTAGGTAGAGGTTTCAGGCATTCAGGTTTTGAGGTCCCTCCACTTTAGGTCTAGTAACTTGCATATAGTTATACCTATGAAAGTATCAAAAGAGAGCACACAGAGAGACCTATCTTTTGAGCTATATATCAAGTTGATACCATGAAGTTGCAGAATCTACGCAACTCTAAAGTGGTAACCATAAGTTTTAAAAAACAAAATTAAAAAAATGCCATTTAATGTAGCCACATTCTCAAGGTGTTGACTGATGTCATTTAGCAGCACCCTGCTGTCACCCACTTCATAGCCACACCTTCAAGGTGTTGACTGATGTCATTTAGCAGCACCCTGCCGGTCACCCACTTCATAGCCACACCTTCAAGGTGTTGACTGATGTCATTTAGCAGCACCCTGCCGGTCACCCACTTCATAGCCACACCTTCAAAGTGTTGACTGATGTCATTTAGCAGCACCCTGCTGTCACCCACTTCATAGCCACACCTTCAAGGTTTTGATTGATGTCATTTAGCAGCACCCTGCCGGTCACCCACTTCATAGTCACACCTTCAAGGTGTTGACTGATGTCATTTAGCAGCATCCTGCTGTCACACACTTCATAGTCACACCTTCAAGGTGTTGACTGATGTCATTTAGCAGCATCCTGCTGTCACCCACTTCATAGCCACACCTTCAAGGTGTTGACTGATGTCATTTAGCAGGTCACCCACTTCATAGCCACACCTTCAAGGTGTTGACTGATGTCATTTAGCAGCACCCTGCCGGTCACCCACTTCATAGCCACACCTTCAAGGTGTTGACTGATGTCATTTAGCAGCATCCTGCTGTCAACCACTTCATAGCCACACCTTCAAGGTGTTGCCTGATGTCATTTAGCAGCACCCTGCCGGTCACCCACTTCATAGCCACACATTCAAGGTGTTGACTGATGTCATTTAGCAGCACCCTGCTGGTCACCTACTTCATAGCCACACCTTCAAGGTGTTGACTGATGTCATTTAGCAGCACCCTGCCGGTCACCCACTTCATAGCCACACCTTCAAGGTGTTGACTGATGTCATTTAGCAGCACCCTGCCCGTCACCCACTTCATAGCCACACCTTCAAGGTTTTGGCTGATTTTGGGGCTACAGCATCTAGTCGAAATGTCGAGGGAATAAAACTCAAGTTGATTATCATAAAGGTCATTGTAACCTCTGATGATCAAGCCCACATGCACGAGCTAAACTCACATCTTATATTGTGGACATGCGAGGTATGTATTTGTGTGTATTTACACCTAGTTACTTTTTTTGACAAGTATACTGGTCAATGGGAGTATAAAGAATGTTGTAGACAAGATCCAAATCATCATCATTTATGTCATTTACACGACATTTTGATCATGTTATTTCCATTGCATACAACTTTATAAGTCTATGGGGAAGATTGAACAGATGACTCGGGCAGTGTTAAAGAAATCATTTATACGACATTTTGATCATGTTATTTCCATTGCTTGATCATGTTATTTCCATTGCTTTATAAGTCTATGGGAAGACTGAACAGATGACTCGGGGCAGTATGAAAGAAATCATTTACACGACATTTTGATGTTATTTCCATTGCTCTATGGTTAAGTTTATGGGAAGACTGAACAGATGACTCGGGCAGTGTTAAAGAAATCATTGACACAACATTTTGATCATGTTATTTCCATTGCTTTATAAGTCTATGGGAAGACTGAACAAATGACTCAGGGCAGCATTAAAGAAATCTGATATATGTATCAAGTTTATTGCAAGGGAGTTAACTGCTACCTATCTCAAGTTGCCAGGCATAACAGGCACTCATTTAATATATTTTACCTACCATAATAAATTAGCATTACTAAGCAGAAGTTTGGTATCTGTCCATGTGATGTTAGTACCGAGTATCCGCAGTTAGTGTAACAATAGAGATTTAAACTAACTAGAAAGCCATATTCATTACGAGTCAGATATCCACTTGACCATATTTGAAATTCACACTTATGGCTTGCATTCCTACTGTGCTAATTAGTACTAGGTAGCTTAGACACTCTGCTTCAAAATGAAACTGCAGTATTGCAGAATAAGAAGTATAAAATACCAACAGGCATCCTAAGTATGTCTCCCAAAATTTTTGTAAGCCAAATTATAAGGGCATCTACTATTTCATGTCTCTTACTCAAACAATCTCACTGATTAAAAAATGAATGAGAAATTGCTATACAGGATTATAGAAACGCTGGCATTCATAATTCTTGTTGTTAGTGAATCCACTTGAAACACTAGACTACTTAAAAAAAGGATGCTTATATAATTATACACTCAATAGATATTGACACAGCTACTATTTTAAAGCACTATAGGTTCTTGAAATAAAGGTATGCCAAGATTACTAAAAACCCACCAGATACTTATTAGAAGCTAAGGGGCATGTACTAACAAACACTTCTCTGTCAAAATCCTGGCTTATAGCTGCCCTGAATCACTAGCTACTAACATACAAACATCACCACAAGAATCTTGTTCTACATAGCAAATAAAGCCAACTTACGGATGGCAAGGTGCTTACCAAATGACTGTCCTTCGTGGTAATAATTGGCATGACCGCTTCATAGTTCTCAATAATCTCTGCAACCAAACATCGTAAGCAAGTGATCAAAGTTGCTGATCTTAGTCTTACCTCTTGTAGCTTTGATGCTATAGAAGGGCTTCCCGTACTCTACAGCGCCTGAAAGAGCTACAGCAACTGCAACCGCAATTACGAAAGGCAGATAGCTTATCATACTAGGGACTAGCTCTTCTGGACTGGACGTACGACTCGATTACTTTAATTATTTGGAACTTCGCGTGGGAGGTCTGAGGCACGACTTATCAGGTGAAAACCGTTACCATGTAAAGTACCATACTTTTGCACACATTCCTATGGTCCTGATTTATAAACCCAATGCAGTATACTTTCTGATGGTAGTTTTTGTGTATGGCAACACGTTTATCTTTTGGAACTGCAAGTTGGAATGTGAAGTAAGGTCAGGCACCCTAAAGTAAATAACTTACCACCATCAAGTCTTGAACACAACCATGACTGATGTCGAGATATTTTTTTAAAGTGGACTTATGGGTTCTAAAAAACACTAAAAAATACCTTGTGTTACGACTTTGGAGCTCCATCGATTCTGCGCACTTTACGCTCTCTTTAAATAAAAAAGTTGCATTATACATGCAGCCACCAAAGTGTAAGTCCTCAAAATCTGTGTACCTGAGCTGTTTGTATTTGTGGTACCTGATGGAAAAGTAAAAAATTATAATAATAATAATTTATTTATTAATTTTATTATTTTTTATTTTTGCTTCACAATAATTATTATTATCATGGAATTAGATGAATTGTAGAGACAAATTGACAAAATGGTGATAATAAAGTTGCTACTGGAAGGCCGGTGTTGCAGTATCCGCTTTAAAATGACCACTAGTCACTTCTCAGTGTCACCAAGTACTATATAGTTCTGTGACCCCCAGTCACCAAGTAGTAGTATACAGTGACCCACCGTGGGATAGAGTGGCCCCCCTTCTCGTCGATGATTGGCTGAGGAGGCAGTTTATTTTAGCATAGATTCAGTGAGGGGAATAAAGCATCTGTTATTGGAATAGTTAGCCAAGATAATAGTTCTGTCCTATCTGAGGATGGAGTGCAGTTATGTAAGGAAACAGTGACCTCTGTACTTGACTGTAACCACCTCTCTATCCATGATCTTCTGAGGATGCAGTTAATTTTAGATACTATGATTTCAGTGAGGCAGACAGCTGAAGATTGCATTTTAAAATAGCTAGGGGAAAATATTTGTCTTGCTTAGACCTATCTTTGCGCATTTGAATGAGAGAACAGTGACAGTGACTCCTACCTCTGAATGGAGTATCCTACCCCGAGTTTGTTGTGACTGTCTAAGCAGGTGTTACAGTCATTTCAGGTGCAGTGCATGACAGGTGTTGCCAGTATCTGGTGAACCCCTCTTAAATCCTGAGAGTCACTGTATCCTAGTTCTCAGTGACCCCCCATTCACTGTAGAGTGACCTATGTCAGGATGGAGTGATACCCCTCTCGATCTTCAATGGTGGTCTGGAAGGCAGTTGATTTGAGCATAAATAGACTAGAACTATTATTGGAGTTGTTAATTGTGTTCTATCTGAGGATGGAGTGCAGATTCTAAGGAAACAGTCACCTCTGGCTTGACTGTGACTGCCTTGCTTTCCATGATCTTCCGAGGAATGTTTGCAATTTAGCTAAAATATTTGGGCGAAAATATTTGTTTTACTTAATTGTGACCTATCTGAGAATGGAGTGGATTTGAGTGAGAGAAAACAGTGACCCCTCCTTCCTGTGGATGGAGACCCTCCCCCAGTTTGTTGTGACCTGTCAGGTGTTACAGTGCATTTCAGGTAAGACGCATGAAAGATGTTGCAGTACATGGTAACCCCTTTCCCCTTAAAATGACCATGAGGGTCAGTGTATCAGTGAGCCCCGGTCACTGTATAGTGACCTACTATGGGATGGAATGACCCCCTGTCTTGCTATTCTGAGGTAGCAATTCATTTTAGTGTAAATAGACTAGATTACATTTGAATGAGAAAGCAATAACCCCATGTGCAGTTACCTACCGCTGGATGGAGTGACCTCACCCCAGTTTGTTGTGACCTATCCAAGAAGGTATTATACTGACCGGAAATTCACTCTTTGAAAGACTCAAAATAAATGGATCAGGAGTGGAGGTTATGGAACACTTTAAAGATTACCGATTATGTCTACATAATATAAATATAAGCTATCTATGTTGTGTTCACCTGTCCATCTCATGGGATAGTAGTCCCTCATCTGAGGGTTGAGTGGATTCCATTTCTAGTGGCTAGGCCAGGGGGAAGTCTTACTAAATTGTGATCTACCTGAGGATGAGTGTATTTGAGTGAGGAAACATCTGATGATTTCAACTTAGAGTGAATGGCTTGGCTGGGATATTTACCTCACCGAGTTGTTATATAGGATGGAGTACATTTGAGTGAGGAAACTGTGACGACATGCATTTGTGTGCACAATGGAGTTGCAGTCTCTGTATGCATGGAAAATGTAGTTTTCTGGCCCTTCTCTAAAATGCAGGATCTAGTGACCCCCAGTATCTTGTGACACTTTTTACCACCCCCTCCCCCCTTTCATTGTATACTACAATAAGCCACAGTGACAAATGACACTAAGTATTATTACAGTAGATATTTCAATAAAAGCCAACATATTTGGGAATTTAATAAATAAGTATTACAATCTGCAAAACCAATGCTTGGTGTTGGTTAGCGAGGTCTCAAGTCCTACACACTGTAAGTGGTACCACTCCTCACAATTGTCACACTGAATCATGTTCCCAAATGTCTCTTGCATCTTACATGAGCAATAGACGTATGTGGTCAACGATTTTTTCCGTTGAAAATGCTTTTCAGGGAATGGAAGTAACTTCCAATGGCTAAAAAAATCGAATAAATGACTTCGCATTATTTCTTTGTTGAATTCAATATCTTCAATGGTGTCACCCCTGGCAATGTGGTACGCATATGCGATAGCAAAGACACCACACCCTTTTGCTGCTGGGAAATGAACAACTAACTGTGTCCCCACTGTACTTTCCAGGTCTTTGATGAACAAATGGTAGATCATTGCTAGCTGATGAGTCAATGATGGGCTCCTGCCACTCTTCACTCACTTGCAGTCAAGACTGTCACTTGTATATCCTTAACTACCGGACGTAACCCAGTGGTTGCCACTGATGTTATGGATTTGGATAGTTTCCTCTGAATGACTTTGTGCACGTAAGAAACCATCATTTTGAATCAAAAGTGAGGACTGCAACCCAGAAATATTTGGGCATTCATTTTGAATAAGTTCCTGTGCCAAAGTGATGTGCTCATCAGTTAGCCATTTTCCAGTTTCCAGCTCCTTCTTCATTCTTTGTGTAAACTTCCTCTGCAATAAGAATCAATAATTCTAAGAGATCCAAGTGCATGGCATTGTGGATTTCTGCATGACATGTACACTTTTATAAGCAACATTCACCAAATAACCAATAAACATCATCATTTACTCACTCTTCCTTTATTATTGTGCAGACTTGTGGCTTTTTTCTGGTGATGGATTGCTTGCAGATGATTCTCTGTACACTTTCAGTCTGTCAGCATTGCCCAGACTGACAAGAATAATGTTAGACTTGAGGTTACTCAACCGGAAAAGCTTTTGATCCTTTTGTTCGACAATTTCATATTAGCAACTCCACATTTTGTCTCCTTTCCTGCTGTCCCACTTAGAATTCCTCATGAGAACATGAGAACCAACTTCAAATTCGTATATACACAAAAAATTATACGTGCATGTATATATGTTAATTACAGTGCAACCTAGCTAATCTGAACTTGGCTAATCCAACCCTCCCAATCTGAATAGAGATTAGCAATTATATACATAGGCTTGTCAGTTTCAAGTGGTTCTACAAAATAGTACTCGACACAACCCACAGTTGTTTGTGGTGTGTACAAGTAAATTATATATTTCTATGGACTTAAATTTACAATACACTGTTCACTGTTTAAAATCCAGCCAACATTTACTTTAAGCTGGCCACCATGAAGCTAACTGAATATTTCCCTGTGCAGTTTATTGTAATACACTGTGGTTACATATGCACATGTGATGCTGTATAAGTTAATATAACTACAGTATAAATTATATAATCCACCAATCCCCAAACCCCTAGGTACAGGTCCATTGGGATTAGCAAGGCTGCACTGTATTACCTCCTTTAACTTCCTCTTTGCATCATAATCCTTTTTGTATCTTGCTTGTGACAAAACAATATTCTTCTATGTATTCTGAAAAAACAACTTTATCATTGCTTGAACTTTAAGTCCAAATCCTTCGAAACCACACTCTTCCACTTCACCTTCTATTTCATCTTCCTTTTTTTGTGCCATCTCTATCTCTATGGGTAGAGTTGCCTTTCTATAATGAAATGCTCCATAAATTAAATTGTCCATAAAAGCATAACAAACCTTTGGTAAATCATTTCAAATGGTGTATAACCGGTAGACTTCTGCTTAGAAGTTCTGATAGCAAATAGAATAGGATCCAGGAATTTATCCCAATCATTTTGGTGGTCATTGACCTTCAGAATACAACTTTGGATGGTGTGGTTAAATTTTTCTACTAGTCCATTTGTTTGTGGATGATAAGAAGACGTCATTCTCTGTTGGGTTCCAAGAAGTGTTTGTAATTGTGAATTAATCCCATTTACAAATTCTCGACCTTTGATCTGAAATTAGTCTTGTAGCACAGTCAAACCTACACAATTATTATTAATGAGGTCTGATTTCATTGACTACTAACGAATTGCAAAATATTATTTATCAACATAAGGTTGAATATTTGTTTATAAATATTCAGTAAACATTTATTGTGGTTATAAGTGTATGTTGCTCTGGTTATTTCACACACTATTTATATGATTGTATGCAGCCAACCTACACACATTTACTACAGATGCTTGTGTCTACAACATAACAAGCAACTGCATTAGTGGTTGCTAAATATTGGACAGGGAATTTTCAGAGCAGCTGGAGAGAGAGCTGCTAGATTAGATGAGAGTGTACTTCCAAAATAAATAACTCTCCTTATCACATGAGAAGATAGAGTAACACTTACTACAGCACTCCACCCTTGAATTGTAATGGCAGGTAAATCACAGGGAAGTAGGGTGGCTAACAGAAATGTGTTGAAATTGTAGCCAATTCTTTATGCATCAATAAAAATTGATATTGTAAATTCCCAAAACTCTTGCCAGATCAGATTGCAGTGTCAAGATTCTGACAGCAGCTCACAACACCTATCTACAGTGGCCAAGGCATTATTTTCTTCAATGCCTGGCCCATATGAGATTAATCCTAACCCAAGCATATAGCATGTGACTATAAAAACCTTGTAATAAGTAATAGTGTGTGTGTGAAACTATGTGTGTATATATATATATATATAATAGCACCTTAAGATGATTTTATCATGACAGTACCTTTCATACCTGCAAGTTGTTTTATATATAAATAATGAAACTCCTTCAGCACATTTACTTGGCAGCACTTGAGCTTCTGGCAATCAATTAATGCTTATTTCCAGCCTCTGTTTGTGGCAGAAGTCCAATAAGATCAATGCCAACCTATAATAAAACATTTTGTTAATGTGTGTATATATATATCTGCTATATATAGATACCTGTTTCCAAACTTCGGGTCCACAGGTATTGGATGGAGCTGTGCAGAGGATTTGCTAAACTTGTCATCGACTCTCTGACATTTGTCACAAGTCTCTATATATTGTTTAACATCTGGTCATGTCAGGTTTCCAATAAAACCTTGAACAAACTTGTGCAATGTTTTGTCTCGACCCAAATGACCACCTAGAATAAGATGTTAGGTAATATTTATCAGTAGTAACTAACAATAATATTATACCTGTATGTGAGGTGTGACATGCATGCATCACTCGCTCTTTTTCTTCAACAGATTTAACACAAATTCTCCATGGTGAACCTTTGCTTGCTTTTCTCGTAAAGGTCTTGAAATACAAGGTCCATCTTTGCATTTGTAGTTATTTAATGCCTATAAGTAAGCACAATTAAAGGCTCGAGATGAGCACTACAGTGCATAATAATATTCTCTAATGTAAAAGGAAGCCCTTTTTTCATCTTAATATAATTGCTGTTAACAAATCTCTATGTCTATGCTGGCTGAGGCTCTTGACTCACTGTTCTGCATAATTTTTCTAGGGGGCAGATCAATTATTGGTTGTCTCAAGTAAGCATGGATATCATTATCTTTAGTGATAAATTTAGTCCAAGGGTTTATAGTGTAGTGAGCTTACTAGGGGAGGGTGAGGGGAGGGAGGGGGAGGGTGTGTGGTGGGGAGTGAAACATTAGCTACCTACCTACCAAAGCCAGCTCCATGGAAGAGTAGCAGAGTTCCCAGCGTAATGGCTAGACTATTACTCTCGTAAGAATTTTTTTAACTTTCCTGTGCAAGTTTCTTTTTTGATCTTCACTTGGGTAGACAACCTGAGTCAAATATTTATATACAAGATCAAAATCAGCTTCCATAGTGTTCAGCCCACAACAGAGCCAGGACTTGTGGAATAACTACCATGTACCTTGTGACCTAATAAGTAAACTAACACACTCCGAGCTGGGATCAGACTTAGCTAGCATTCTATATATAGGTTTCTATTGTTAGCTCAAGGGACTGATTATAGTGGGCTGATGTAATGACCATTTTATTATTTCTGGTTGGGTTGAATGAGAGAATCACAAAATGTTACAGGACTCCTAGTGCTCCTACTCTGTGCTCCTCCTGATAAACAGCTGGCTGGTCTATCTTGGGATTGGGGGGGGGTTAAATTAAAGATTTTTGTTCTCTTTTTTTCCTACTTGCACTTTAGTCCAGTTCTGTACTGAGCACTTAATTGGTGTAATTTCATGTAGAAATTTAGAATAATGGCAGTAGTCCCAGTATAGTAGTTCTTACTTGAAATGCTTGAGTAGCTAATCAAAAGTCACCAACTACAGCGGCTAAGGTTTATAAAAATGAAGCTGTAAAGCCAGCTACTCTCACTCTTGAAGGAGCTTTCTGGCATTTTCATTCATCTAGCCTAAAAGTCAAGTGAAAAAATTCAAGTTGATTATTAAGAAAGTCCATCATGTCAACTGAGAGCTTGTAGAGAAGAATACTCTTATTTTCAATCTCAGTCAATAATCCAATAAGATCAAAACCAACCTAGCTAGCAATACTAAGCATTTTCATAATAAAGTGTGCTACTTGTTGGAACTTGCTATTTTCTCTTTCACCTTTATTATTATTATAAACTTATGACACTGTGGAATAGTGTTGTGTTCATATAGAAAATTATGTAAGTTGAAGGACAGACACCAAGAGCTAGTGGAGTTATCACAAATCTCGAGAGAGATTTGTTACCAGTCTCTGGAGGGTCTATAATCTATGGTTTGTCCTCTGTATAAAGTCAGTGATGGCCAAGCTAAACTCTGGAAGAAGTAGCAAGTGGACACTGCTAGTGGAGCCCATAGTTGCTGACTGTAGAAGGATCCCTTCTAGCTACTCAAGACGAGGATAAGAGGTTCGCATGTGAGGGGGATTACAGGGTCCTAGAGGATTCACTGTATCCTAGGAGTCAGTGACCAGGGGTTACCAAATACTGGGGGTTACCAGATCCTCCACACCGGCTAAACGAGATATTCATTAGGCGCTAAACCACCACGACCAAATACGGTGGGTGCTGGGGAAAAATTAAGTTTTCTTTGTGCACCCCTCGCTTGCCTAATTCGTTAAGTTTTAGCGCCTCAAGTTGTAGAGTAGGGCTCCTCTAGCCACAGCTGGCTATATGGCACTTTCCAACCAGGAACCAGTCAATTCAGTAACTCAGGTTTTAAGGTACACTTTGGCTGCATGTAACTTTAGCATAGTTAGCACAAAAAAATTAACATATACCAAAAGCACAGAGACATTTGAGCTATATTATATCAAGTTCATACAGTGAAATGTGCAGTTCTATGAAGCCAAAAATCCTAACCACAAATCACACTTTCCAGACATGCTCAGACTTGTTCTTCCCAAATCACTCTGTGTGCTCTCTTTTGGTATTAAAAAGGTTGCATAGATATAAAGTTATATGCAGGGGGCACCCAGATTTTAAGGACTCTCTTATTTGGCTGTATGTAACTTTAGCATCGTTATACCTATGCAACTTTTTTTAATATCAAAAGAGAGCACATAGAGAGATCTATTATTTGAGTTATATATCAAGTTCATAGAGAAAAGTGTGCAGAATCTATGGAGCTCCAAAGTCATAACTGGAAGGGTATTTTTGTGTGACACTCTTCAGATGAACATCACTTCAAAGAATATATAAAATATATCTCAACATCAAGACTTAGTAGTAGTGTTTGTACAGCCCTATCACTCGCAGTCATTAAAGACTTGATGCAGGTAAGCTATTTACTTAACAGATTTTGGTACACTGACCTTACTTCACATTCCAACATGAAGTTCCAAAAGATAAACATCTATGGCAAAACAAAAACTACTATCGGAAAGCATACTGCATTGGCTACATTTTCGTATAATTATAAATCTGGACCATAGCATAGATGTGTGCAAAGATAGTACTTTAAATGGTAAACCATGGTTTTCAGTATTCAAGCGTTCCTGGGGTTAATCTTGCAATCCAAGAAGTGTCATGCCAGATATTTTTGTTAGCCAAGGGGGCTATATTTTTGCCAAAGTTTGTTTGTCTTTCAGCGGGATTACACAAAAACTTACAGGTGGATTTTCATGATTTTTTAATAGTAGGACCCACCATCCATCTGAAACGGTACGGTACTAGGTGTTGTTGGTTATTTTGGATATATACTTGCGCTTGAAACTTTACCAATTGGCGACTCAGTAACAATTTACGCTGGCTATGTTAGAGCTTGCATAAAAGCCATTTGTTAGGCAATTTGGGAGGAGTAGCAGTTTTTTGCAGCCTCCGAATGCTCTTATCATCTTATAATTACTATGTTATTTATATTAGTAGTAGTAGTTGTTGTTGTAGTAGTAGTAGTATTGTTGTTGTTGTTTTGATTTAATCTTGATATTGCTGAGCCTGTTAAGGCCATCACATATATATATATTACAGCACAGTGTGGGACTATTTAGTAACTAACCTAATAATAATCTATATTAAAAAATTAATAAAATTATCCACAATATTAAGTTACGAGTGTCCCGCTGCTCAAGGAGGGGGGGACGGGAGGGGACCAAAGATCATTCCTCAGCTCACCATACAACAGTTCCTTTCTCCTCTGCCACCACTTCCCTACCCAATACATAACACGCTCGCCCACCTCCTCCATCACTGCATCACTTACTCCCTCCACATTTTCCCCCAAAAGCAATGCCACCTTTCCATCCTTACTCACTCTTCTAAATTCATCCAGCCACTGTCCTGCCCCTACAATTCTGCGCACATCATTCATCAGTACCAGCCGATCCCTCTCAAATTCCCCACATATCACCAAGAAATGTTCCACATCTCCCATGCTCCACTATCACACATTACTTATCCCTAACTATCCCACATCTCTTCTTATCCTCTAACAACCCAGCTGATGCAGTCCTCAGTCAAAATTGCAACCGCACACCTTCCTGACCATGCATGGACCTAATATACCTCTCCACCCCTGCACCATTCTTTGCAGATTTATAAAAATTCAGCGTACTCTTTCCGTTTACTTCCTCCTCCCAGTCCTTCTCATTTCTCACCTTCACTTTCCCATTCCACTTGCGCACTGACCCAACCTCGTTGTTTATCTCGTAGTTTCTCCTCAAGATCTCATATTCTCCCCACCATCCAAATCCACCATCCTCTCTTAGACAACAACTTTTACCAATCTGCTCTGTTCGAACACCTCTAATCTCTTGCCAAACATCTCTTCCCTCCTCTCATCTAGCTTCCTCCACCCCATATCTCCCCATATTGCCACTCCTGCTACTGTGTTATTTGCCCCCAACAGTCTCCTACCCACTCTCATCTGTGCTGACTCCAACTTCTTGCAAGCATTCTGTCCTCCTGTCCACCGCACTTCAGCTGCATGCTCCATATTAGGTCTCACTAGAAGCTCCCACACCATTCTTCCTCTGTCTACTTCCGCCTGCCCATTCACTCTACTCATCCATATCACCTTTCCAACCCACTCTTCTGCCTTCTTTGCCATCTTCTCTAAACTTTACCCCTTAGCTTCCTATCAAACCATATTCCTAAGTACTTGACCTCTTCCAATATCTCCTCACCAATCCTCCAATGCACTTCAGCTTCCTTCATCCCTACTACCATGACCTTGCTCTTCTTGCTAATTAATAATAATAATAACTATTGTTGTTGTTATTGTTGTTATTTTATTATGGTTGTTGTTGTTACTGTTTTTGTTGTTGTTGTTGTTATATATCATTTACTATTACGTATTATTATAATTAACAACAAAACATATATATATGACAGTTACAAACAAAACAAGTCCATCCATCCATGGCCTCCCACTGATTACTGCATTACCCTCTGAATAGCTTCTGAGAGATGCAGTAGGTTGTATATATGCATGGGCCTTCACCTCCCTGGTCCTTTGCTGTACCCTTCGGCCCAACTCTTTCAGGCAAGCTGGAGACTTGTATTGCCCCGAGAGTCTCAATAACAATTGAGGTGAAGGAATAAGTAGTGCCTAGCAAAGAATATTTGTCCGTTCGAATACTCTCAGCTGACATCATATGCTTTAAAATTTATCTTTAAATCAGCTTTTGCTCTTTGTTGATTTAACAACCTATTAAATGCTGTTATTTCTTACTAATTGCAGCTGCAGAAACTCCAGATTATATGAATCTTTATATTTTGTTTAAATTTGACTTGTGCTGGCATTCAGGCTGAAGAAGAACTGAATAGGGACCATGACTATCTCCGCCAAGTATTTTCTAACAATGGCAATTCATCCACTCAGCTTCAATAAAGTCACTGAAGGAAGGAAGAAAAAAGGACAAGGAAACGGAAAAAGTGAATCCCACCCCCCATCCCTTAATTATTATCCTGCCCTTAGTGATGATATCAGATTTGTGTGTGGAAAATTTTATGTCAGATTAGTTTTTAAATCTAGCTTGACATTAAGATCTCCGCTTACAAAGATCGAAGATTAATTGGATGCTACCATGATGTAATCAGTTGTGTATAGGGTTCCTTTCAGCTGTGGAAAAGTGTATATTGGTGAAACAATGAGGAGGTTGGAGCCCCGAATCAAGGAGCATATAGATGCTTGCAGAAGGGGAGAACTTGAGAAGTCTTCTAATGCAGAGCATGCTTGGAACCAACACCAACCTACCCTGTGGGTAGATACCTCTGTGATCAGAACCAGCAGATGGAGAGAGTTGCTCCCTGCACATCCATCTCACACCGAGGGGTCATAACTTCAATCGAGATGTAGGGCTGAAGCTATCCAGTTGACGGATCTCAACATTCAAGTTTATGCATGTGACATTGTGCTCTTCTTCATCAGCGGATTTCTTGCTGTGCTGCTATTTGGACGAATCATGAATCATGTGCATTTGTTGTGTGAGATGCACTGCCAGTGAGTGTGGAATTGTGGATGCATTGCATTGTTAATTGCCCTGGGGAACACCACTACGGTTGAAATGTTGGCTTCTGAAACAAAAGTAGCTGTTTTAAAGATAAATCTTAGTTGACTTCTTCTTAGCCAAAGTTATTACTGCTCCCACATTTCTGGAGGCATAGCAATGGTATAACAGAGTGAGAGAGTCAGGAGAAGTTGTGTTCCAGATGAGGGGTTTGCCATATTTCAACATGATAATTATTACTGCATCTGACACTGCATCTGACACTTTGCCATCTTACTGGTCCAGGCCAGAGGTTCCAGCCTAGAAAAGACGCATTACAATGTCAGAGCCCAGTACAAAATATCATTGGTGGCTTCATGATGATAATAGCGTCCCTTGGCTTTCTAATTTATTGCAAAATGATCCACATCAGCCCCACTTTGTTGGCAGGAGTAAAGGCAATACAGAGTGAATCCCAAACAAAGGCCTACAGCCACTCTGATTATTTGAGCATCCATTCACAATCCCAGACAGGAAGTGTGAAGGGCATGCTGACTACTTGGCTAAAATGGCTAAGTGACGAGCTTAAGACAAGTCACCTGGGGATTTATCCCATGACAGAAGCCACGATGGTGTGGCTACTGTTGAGGTATCCCAGGTCTTCTGTGTGCAGATCGCATTGCCATAGGACATGGCCATGAGCATAGCCAGAAAGCCTCATCTAGATGAGATAATGGTAGAAACTGCAGGGAGGCAGAGTATGCTGACCAGATTCGTTTATGCAGCAGCTGAAGTCAGAAAAGCAGAAGCAGCAAGCTGCACAGCACTCTGGATACCAAGACCATCAGATCTAACAGACAGAGTTGCTTGTGACCAGGCTGCAACAAAATCTCCAGAGTGAATGTTTATGAAGTACTCAAGATTGATTTTATCAAGGTACTGTAGGTGATAAGATCAGAAGAAATGAAATGGAGAAATGCTCGAGGTGTAGAGGAACTTCAGAAAGGAAAGGTAGTTTTGGAGAAGAACAATGCGATCGTGAGCAAAGAATGCTTTGAATCTGCTACCCATCATTTCAAGAGAGGTGTTCTTGACCATAAAAGTAGACGATATGCAATCTATATATTGCCTAGGAAAGAGCCAGTTGACTTGCATCTAGGGTGTCAACCATCCTTGGCATATTCTCGTAATAATGTTCACTCTCGCAACTTGATAATCACAAATAATTTCAAACTTTTGATCACTCGAAGCCAGACAAAGAATCTCCTTTGTACAGCCACCCAGGATGATATTGTCCAGATACATCATGCATGCACAACTTGGCTAACAAAAGTGAGAAATGTTGGTGGATGGTAAGGCCAAAAAAAATTCAATCAGAGGGTCCCCTTGCTGCACACATTACAACAAGGTGGTGGTCTTGTCACCTCAGAGAAGAGAGGATGGTTAGGATACACTGAGTGGACGAACTGGTAGTTATCTGAAACCAGGGCTACAACAGCCACCAACATCTTGTCCTACAAGGCATTCATAAAAATAAAGTTTGACTGGGACATGGTTAGGCACCAGCTGCCTGAGATATGGTCCACTCCTTTAGCACATCTAACGATCTTGTGAGATACCAGGGTCACAATATCATTGCTGCATGGCAATCTTAGCCACCAGCTTTAGTAAGGTTTTACCTTGTAAAAGCTGACCACACAACTCTTATTTTCTAACACACCAGATGGGATGTGGAGCTTTTCCCCCTAAACTAGGGAAGAAGCAGTAAAACTTGAGGAGTGAAGGAAATGGGCAACCACTGCTGTTTGAATTAGGTCTCTACTACAAGTCCTCTAAGCACTGTCTCTCTAACCACTGTCAAAAACCAACAACAACCTATGACTTTACAGTACAGTGATAAAGTTGGAATCCCCTCCATTAGGCATGAAGGTATTGTCTTTAACATGTTGTCATCTAGTCGTCCTGCAGAGCCACTTGGGCCACACTACACACTATAGACATCCATCTCATTTACTGATATTGAATTGGTGGATACCTCTGGAGCTGGTGGAGGAGTTGTGGTTAGGTAGGATTGCTTCTTTTTCAGAGCTTAGAAAGTGGCAACAGATATCTCTCCACCAAAAAAGTCTTCAGAGCACACCAGATGGATCGCCCCCTTGAAATCTCCCTCCTCCAATTTCTCTAATAGCCTTTGGCCTAAGGACTCTCCAAAGGTCCTGAAGATTACCCTTGATCTAATTAGCTGTTACCCTGACCCCTTTTAGTGAGATGCCTACTGGGAGGAGGTCCTCCTCTTCTCTCAACTTCCTATTGACCATGTAGCCAAGGACCAACTTAGCCCACAATATTTGGGCACCCTGAAGCAATGTGCACTGAAAAGAAAAAGTCCCTCCCAAGAGCTAACATCATTACTTCTAACCACATTGCAGCTAGCATTGAACACGTTTGATCATGCTCTTTGGATTCTCTTCATGATCCTCACCCAAGGCACTGTCCTTAGAGGACGAAGTGCCCGATCTTGGTGAATCAGTTAGATAGGTGACTGTGAATGTCCAGAGTTAGAAATGAACACCATGTGACCATGAATGGTCTGGATCATGACCTCCCAAGCACCTAACTCATCAAAGTTTGTGAGAGCCAGGGCAGAGATGCCCATAAGACTAATTTTTATGAACCAGGCCCACACCTGTCAAAGAGAAATCCCTAGGTCCAAACTGTGTGGTAGTCCTCAACTCATCGGCCATTAAAAACTAAACCATCTTTAAGGTTTCACCATAGCACCACCATTGATGTTGTGGTAAAAAGGTCAGCAATTGCACTTCTCTTGTTCACCATTTTGCAGAACATCCTTTAGAATGGGCATGTGCTATATATAACTATGTGCTTTTGTTCTGATAGCTCTATGTCAGATAATGTAAGTGACCTCAAAATTCTAGGCGTTTTAATTATAGTCCCATGTCTAATTCACTTGAACTATCTATTCTTCCAATACACAGCTACAGCCAAATATGTGTCTCAAATGATCCTCTAAAGCTACAGTTGCAAAAATAGATATCGGGCAAGGAAGCAAAATTACCTTACAGAATGAAGTTTAATCAACATGTAAAATCAATTCTGAATAAAATATATGAGAGAGGTAATAATTAGTGGTAACCAAATTATATATTTGCAAGTTTGTTTTCATCAGTACATTTGGACCCTTCGTTCACGGACAGATACAACATTGGGAATATCATGTCGACTCATATAGATAATTACATGATCTTGATTTCGGTAGAGATTCAGTTGTTTCAGGTACATATAGATCATTGGGTGGAGGAATATCCGATAATGACAGGGCATCATTGGTGACTGAACCAGCAACTGGAGGGTCATCAAAGAGGAGCTCGCTATCCTTGGTATCTGAACCAACAATTGGAGAAGCAGCAGATTGGAGCTGGGTATCCTTATTGCATGAACCAGCAACTGGAGGAGCAGCAGGGATTTCTTGGAGAACCCTAGTGACCAGACCAGCAAATGGAGGAGCAGCAGGTAGTTCATTTTTATCAGCTAAACCAGCAACTGGAGAATCAATATCTAGTGATGGTTTATTATTAATACCTGCAATACCAGCAGTTGAGTGGTAACTGGATGAAGATGGTAGTCTTTTTATTGTCTTCTGGTAGTAAAAATAGACGATTATGATGCTTACTCCAACCAGAGCACCAAACAGTGTCCCCACCACGAAAAACACCAAGCCATAAATGACTGAGACAAAAAAGATCGTGTACATAAGATATCATAGTAAAAATAATGTAACCCCCTAAGTTATTTACCAGACAAAATGCAATCTTTTTACACATACCTGAGGAATCACCTTGTACAACTTCACGGCCTTGTAAGTTGACATTGCAGTTGAGTAGCTCTGGGTTGGGTTTCCACATTCCTCCACCCCAATCACTCTTAGAACATGTAGCATTCATGACCTGGCCGAGGCACCAGAAGCGAAGTGTATCTCCCTCCTCATAAATATGACTATCATTCTCCTTCACAGATCCATATAGAGTAGTTTGGGGTAGAGCACATGTAACTAAATAGAATTTATAATGGTATTATTATTATCATTATGAATAGTGATAGGTTAACCTGTTGAGCATCTATGAGCTGCCGGGTTGGGAAGCCAGGACAGACTGCGTTGAGTTCTGGTACATATAGATTCAATTTGAGGCCCACATGCAAAAGCTAGAGTAGCTCCTTCAGTAGTGTCTTGGAAAGGTAGCAATACCACACCAGCAGCCAGGGATGGAACAGAACAGTTTCCTATTATATATCATGAAGTAGAATTATTGTCACAATCAAGCATAATTACCATTATCATGTTATTATCATAAATTCTTTAAAGCCTGGCATATATACAATAGCTATTGCACAAATTTATGGGGGTCAATTGAAAGGGAATTGTTCAAAGGTTTATAACATTTTTCATATCCCCCAATATATATATAGGTAATTAAAGATAGATCTCTCTTCATGCGTTAAAATGTTGGGCTCTATATACTGATATATTCAATAACAAACATTGAGAAAGAAAACAAGACTAATATAGATCACAACAACTTGACTACCCTTTACCATTCAAAATTATGTAGCAATAACGAAATTGTTCTTACATTGACCTTCTAAATAATCAACTTGAAATTTACTCTCTCAACATTTCGACTAGATGCACAAGCTTTCATCAGGAATAGTGCTTATTGGCAAGCGAAGTGAGTCCTCACTGAGGAGTTGAATGGTAAATTTGGTATTGCTATGCATGGAATATCTATCTATTTATCTTTGTGTCTATTAGGGAGCTATGTTGTTTTGACCACATTTTAAAATGGTTGACAAAAAAACTAAGTTTATATCTTGTCAGGGATCTCATGAACCTGGAGCCCCCCAACAACATCCCAGCAGCAGATAGCTAAAGACAGAACAGACCTGAAGTGTGGAAGAGATGCACCCATCCAATCAGAGTTGGCCATACATGTATGTGTGTTTTCTGAGTTCATGCCTGGCAACCTACTTAAAGATGTGGAAAGTGATGGTATCATAATAATCTTAAGTTATAGCCATAAGTATTCCTTACTATATATATAGCTATAGTGGGATCCTTAACATATCTCCACTAAAGCATTAACTATTATAGTATTGTGAATGGTGGCTTCATCTGGTTTTGATCCCACACTTAAAGCATGCCTCAGATCCTTCGCAAAGGAAGTAAACCAGCATCTCCTAAAAACTGTGAAGTTCGTATTCAAGATCTTATCTATGCATTTATCTATCATGTATATACGTATCTATCTACTTCCCTCCCCCCTCCACATACACACACACATAACTTGGGTACAACAAGTCCATTCATTATAATATTACTGTATACCAGAAGACTTCAAAATCTGCAATGCATTACAATGTTTCTCTATTCAGCACTGATCAATTTCTGTTCAGCAAAATACATTAAACTTGACAACATTATAAATAGACTAACTTCAACAAGATCAGGTAACTACTTATGATGCATGTGTCAGGTGGCTTAATACTCCTCTTCTAATCCGCGCTCAACTGCAATATTGTTAAATAATGCAAACACACAGAAGCCGACTGAGAGGCCTTCATCTTGCGAGCTAATCAAAGGAAGGGCTAATTTATCGAACCAGACCATCTCTCATGGAAGGTTACGAAGAAGCAAGTCTCTTGAGGCAAACTAAGAACGACCTATATAGTGATTGTCATTCAAGCATTTGACTTTTTCCCTTGGAAACAGGTTCACTACAGAGCTATTTGGACATTCCACATGGCGACTAAAGACGACAACAATTCTTGTGAGAGGTTTGTTATTGGCATCCTTCACAAGCCAAAAGTACAATCGCTGAATATGTTGGAAAGTGGTTTGGGGGAGAATTTCCATCTGAAAGTTGGGAGGGGGAGCAAAAGCAGTGGTAGTTTCCTATACTGGGGGTTGGGGTACTCTCCTAGTAATTAAAAAAAATAGTGTCACAATTGTACTGACTTTGAAACTGAAAATATAGCCAATACCATTATGTGACATGCCCAGATAAGACTATCACAAAGACCTAAATAGTTAGAGAGAGAGAGTCAGAGAGACCTAGAGTAAAGAGGCATTCGTCCACATCTATTACTGCTATGTGGAGGTGGTGAAGATGGATGAGTGCCTCTTTACTCTATCCAGAAAGTCATTGGTGACTTTCTTGAGGCTTAGTCCTCTACCAACTCCTATGCACTATGCATATCATAAGACATTGAGATGGTTGTTCGACATGGTTGTACGAGGTAAGACTTCAACTTTCCCAGTTAAAACTGAAGGGACATTCAGAGTATATAGCATTTGTTGCTGGCATAATCAGAACAATCTTGAACAAGGGCATGACCTCTGGTATGAGGGACCAGATATTTTAGAAAATCTATGACATTATGGTATGTATTTCCCCATTCACCTTGACTGAAACTGGGATATGACTCTGCCTTTATAGATAGGGTATTATGGTTAAACTTGGTGGTGTAGAATCAACATTTTGTGAGACAAACTCCTCCAATGCTCCTTTCTCAAGAACCTTCTCAAATATTGCATACATATTAATCCTTTTGATTGGAACACTCTACAGTGCAGCTAGCTACACTGTCCTCATCCAAAGTTGATCCAGTGCTAAAAGTCCTCTGCATTGGAATGATGCTCAGGTTGAGCATTACCCTCAAAATACCTTGATGGCATCTTACAGTGATGTGGAAGTGAGTGACCATAGTCCAATGGAGGCTTGCATCCCTGTCTGATCATACCTTGAAGAGTAGCTTGGCATTCTTTTGATCATACTGCAAATAGCTCTGAAATCACTTAATAAATAAAGAAGAGTCTTAAAATTTGAATCCTGCTCTTGCTTGAAGGGCAATGCCTTGGCGGGCAAGATAGGATGATTTTCAGGAGGCAGTTCTTATTTTCCTCCCTGTGACTCTTGAGCCACTCCTGCTCATCATGTGACCTGTTTGAGTTTACATAGTAACTGCATGTTTGTGACATAGCGAGCTCTTGTGTTTATAGAAATCTTTGGTTTTGCACAGAGCATTTCCCAATTTCAGACAAGAATAAGCTTTCAGATCTTGTATGAAACAAATTGGCTGTGGCACAAGTGTGGCGTATTACAGAATCTGAAATTGGAAGGTATTGCAGCCATGAAAATTGCGAGTACCAGGCTGGTTGGAAAGCATGTTTTGGTTTTAAGGTAGTTGATGTTAACTGGGACCTTGAGGAATGGTATTCAGAGTTAAGGATATATTACTGGCTCCAAGTTTTTGCTCCTGAGAAACACAAAGAGTTTATAAATATCTGCTTTTTTTGCATAATACTACTTCAGCTTGAGTGAAAGTCAAATAAACAACAGCTGACAATATATGACTCACTATTTCAGGGGCCGAGAGATCACCATGCTCAATGTTGATATCATATGTGATGGATCATGGGCGTGGCATGTTCAGGTTTTTCAGATTCATGTTCAGATTCTTCTGGGCCATCTTTAACCTGTGCATCAGTTAGGTGCTCAGAGTCATCTGATTCTTGGTCTTGCTATGCATAATCAGCCCTCTCGTCAGACTCCCTTTGTCTCTTGTGTGTAGTTTGCAAAAATTATACAAAGAGGCTTGTCTTTTAGCCATGATTAACTCTGCACTAGTTAGTATTCAAATACATGTGGCCTGGGATATTCTAGAACAATTTGCACTTTACACTTATGAGAGTATTATACTGGCTTTCAATTTTCACACTAATTAACTTTGAATGTGTTAAAACATTTATTATGCTCTTTTTGTTTTTCAACATCACTTCTGATGGTACCTTCAGTGGTGTGTGAAAACCTCTAGGAAAAGAGATTTTTTTTGCCAAAAGCTCATCCAGTCCCACTTCCCCCCCCCCCCCCCCCCCCATACACACACAGGAATATACCACACACTCCACCCCCACCCCTGCATCCCTGCATTGGGGTATTATGAACAACTGTAGACAACTGATAGACATGCTCATACTAGTAATCGTTGCTTAGATGGTACAGCAAAAACACAAGTACAAAATCGGTACTTTTTTCAACGACAATAGCTAACACAAGACCGATAATATTTTTATGTCCACTAAACATCGAGAGGCCTAACAACCAGAGTTTATGGTATATGAATGAATATGTTGTCTATAGTTCTGCTATTATTCTGATAACTTCTTGTAGGACTATAAAAACAAACAAATAGAAACAAGACTTATAGTTAAACCATGCAATACCTTTTAGTATCAAAATAGAGCACTGTGGCAGAGCCAGAGAGACAAGTGCATTAGTCCAATACTAGCCAGCTGTATGTGGCATGTAGTAAAACATTAGTTAGCTAGGGGCATGCTATAACATGTATAATACCGTGTTGTCTATAGTTCTGCTATTATTCTGATAACCTGTAGTCTTAGTGATGTATGATTATTCAAATTGTACCATGTCAGAACAGTAGTCATAAGAGTAGTCAGAAGTAACTTGTTTTAGAACAGTTGAGTTGTTTTGTCTTTTGCCGTCTTCTATATTTTCCCCTTAATGTATTTAAACCTATCTGAACTCTTAACAGTCTAGCTAGTTGTCTAGAATTGTACTAAGTTGAACATTATTTTATTGAAGTTGAATAGCTAGCTATAGAAGTAAGTTGAATAGCAGTAGCTACTTCTTGAATAAACTGAACTTGGTCAGTTACTAGCACGTAGAGCCATCTGTCTTTTCAGCTATACATCAAGTGAAGTGTTTTGGAATCTATGAAGTTCCAGTCGTATTCACATGTTTTGGCAAAAACAACTGGAAACGTGTTGTTACTGGAAGCATGTAGGAGCAGCACTTGTCCTTATAAAGTGGTCCCATGAAGAATTTTTCGGTCTCAACCCTTACATTTTAAATGGCAACACCTGACCGCATAATCACTTTTTAGCACCCAAGATACCAATGTAGCATTTTCCTATCAGTAGTCAAAACTGCAGAAAGTTCAGGCACTCAGGTACCTACACTTTAGCTGCAGGTAACTTTTGGTAAAGTTGTACTTATTATTAAAAAAAGAGCACAGAGAGATCTATCTTTTGAGTGAAGTGTGCCGAATCTATGGAGCTTCAAATTCGTAATTACAGATTTTTGTAAGAGCTTGTATTTTACGGCGTCATCCACCCTATTTTAACCTATTTTTACCTGTCAAAAAGAAAGGTTACTTACCTCTCAGTCTGTAGACTACAAAGAATTAGAGGCCGCTTAAATAATGTAAACCAAATATAATATAGATTAAAATAACACGATATAATAAGGTGCATTTGAATATTATTTATATAATTATGTATGGTAAATTCACATTACTTTTTTATTCTTTTTTATTCCTATATAAGTCAATCCTTATTAAAAATAAAAAAAAATCTTTTATTTTTTCCTTGCTTTAGATAAAAACAAGGAAAAAACAGAAATAGAGATCCATGTATATAGATATATATTGAGGTCAACATTTTTAGCAATGGATTCGAAACATGCTGGAATTTTTTTTGATGTAGTCGAGGACAAAACCATTGTTTATGCTGCTAAGGAGCTGAATTTTAATTTAGATAAGAATTTTATTTGTTGGCTCATTTTAGTCACCCACCATTTTTTTTAATGGGTAAAAAAATATACGCCTTGGTCGAGATTTGGGGCACCAATTTAACAAGAGGTGTGAACAAAATCAACTGCTTGTGTTAGAATGATATACCTCTTGTAAAACTGGTGCCCCTCACTGCAAAAATCAAACTTTTTTTCTGTTTATTTTTTCCCTTAACCCTAATGCATTTTAAGGACGAGCAAGAGATCTTTCTTTTTGACAGGTACAAGGAGAACTAAATAGGGAGGCAGCTATGGGGCCTTGAACATGGCCCATTGAGTCCCCATTATGCAATTCCCTTGCAATATTCCCTTGCATTGCATTATTATTCCCTTAGTGATACACATGCCAATTTATAAAATAATTTGTCACATTGTTGCTACACTTGTCTTCCATTTTTCATAGTATTACTCCACTTAATTCATACCTCGCAACAAATTCAGCTGCTTACTACTTTCTCCAGCACAATTAACTGCTCTGATAATAAGAGTATAGTTGATGTTGTACAGCAAAGTGACGTTGACTGAGGAGATATTGGATTTGGACAGGTTTGGAATTTGCACTGTCACTGGAAAAGGCAGGACCTGAATGGTGGAAATTTCCCTCCCATTAATGATCTGCCACTCTATAGTAAGTGTGGTGAAGGTGTTTTCAATTGAGACATCAACTATGTCAACATTAGACACAATTGGAGGAGTTGCTGCATAACATGAACATGTCAGTGAAAGATCCTCAAGCTTGAATATAGCCAGTAAATTCTTACCATCAGTAATAACTTGAAAAACAACACTATCAATGTCTTCATCCCCAGTACATGATATAACCATTTTATTCATAGCCAGATTACCAACGAAACTCAAAGTTGACACCACTTCATCGACAGTTCCCCTATCTTCACGGGTAACTATAAACTCAATCCCGGACAGAGTTGTTGTTACCATGGCACCATCAGATTGCCATATATAGACCTGCCCAACTTGAGAACCAGAGTACGTCCACAGTGTTGAGTTACTAATCTTACTGCAGTGGAATGTGACTCTCTCTCCAGAACAAACCTCACCAGGAGATAACAGAATGCCAGCTGTATACACAAGTATAGATAAATGCTATATTACCTACAGTTTCCCCCTCAACTTCATTGTTACTTCCAGATCCCTTCCCCCTTCTAATAATCCTGATGTCTGAAGGGGCAACCAAAACTAAAATATAATAACAATGGTTTAGACAATGCTATATATAGAGCAGTGCAATTATTAAAGTGACAAGAAAAAAATCCCAGGTTCCAAGACTCTGGGAAGCAGAATAAATTGGCTATCTCTGCTGGTACAGATTCGAAATGGGGAAAATCCTCATCACCATCATCATCAAATGCCTCATCCTTATCCCTTACCAATTAGATCAGATGTTGCCATAATCTTTACCACCATCTTCACAATCATTAGTATGTTTCATTAACTTGATAGCAAGGGTAAAGTTATAGCCAGGGTATAGTTACCTTTATTGTCGGCTAATTACCTGTGAAATGTGAAATGAGAAGGAAAACAGGTACAGCATTTAACCAGAACATTAAGCACAGATCCCAGAATACTCCCAGCAAATGTAACCAGGTTATAACACCACGATCCGGTCCGATGTGATACCTTTCCCGAAACTTCAACCAATTCCCCACTCTGAACGTGTAGCGTTACTTTGCAGGAGTTCTTAATCAAGTCAACGCTACTCTCGTTGGCTTATAAAAGGTGGGTGGCGGAAGAGGTCTTTTAAGCACGTCTCACTAGTCAGACTCTCATAAGCGGGAGCACGCAAGGTAAAAAAAAGAGTCTTGGTCAGAAGACACTTTTTTTTTGGCTGTGTGAGCTGTGTATGTCTGTGTGTGTGTGTTTTGCGGCATTTTGTGAGATCACGTGTCTGTAAACATTTATGGCGTTCTCTCAACGTCCGAAAATGCATTGATTTGGCGTGCTCAAGCATGTTGGAAAATGCTGACAGGACAACTTTCAGCTATGTTGTTGTTATTTGGATTTTTGAAAGGTCGTTCGTTCTAGACTCAGCAACTACTTTAAATACTATTGCTCACTAAATGAAAAATCTCAAGTCGATGTTATTTATCTTGATTTCTGTAAAGCCTCCTGATAAGGTTCCTCATAATGAGCTTCTCTGTAAGTTATGGTCCTTTGACATCACTGGTAATTTATGGCACAGGTTTAAGGCCTACCTTTCTTCCAGGTCTCAACAAGTGTTCCTAGATGGCCAATTCTCTCTGCCCCTACCTGTAATCTCTGCTGTCCAAGGAAGTATTCTTGGTCCCCTTCTGTTCTTGATCTACATTAATGATATCTTTTCTTGTTTCAACCTCATCTACGCTTCTCTACGCTAACGATACGAAGTGTTTTAAGTCAATAAAATCTCCATCCGATACAGCTTCTTACAAGTTGATTTAACTTCTCTCTCTAAGTGGTCGAAAGATTGGCACCTCCCCTTCAATAATCAGAAGTGACATCTTACGAGATTCTGTACCAATTCACCATTGTACAACATTGATTACCTTATTGAAGAAGTGGTCGTTAAGAGAAAAAGCTTCACCAAAGATTTAGGAGTTCCTATCATGGAGTCTCCATATATCATTTATAATTAGCAAATCCTACAAGTCCCTGGGGCTTCTTAGATGTACTTTCCACCACTGCAATACTGTGAGTGCAAAGAAACAACTTTACCTCACTCTAGTGAAGTCTCTACTCACGTATATATGCCTCTCCAATCTGGCGCCCTCATCTGAAGAAAGACTTTGTCTCATTGGAAAAGATCTAAAGAAGAGCAACTAAGTTTATCCTCGGAGATTTTTCATCAGACTACAAATATTGCCTTATTTGTTTCCCTAATGATGACTCTGGAACTAAATGATATATTGTTGTAAAATCTCTAAAAAAACCCGCATCTCAACATTTCAATATTCTTAATTACATTTCTATGTCCACCATAACGACTAATCATCTAAAAATCAAACATGTTCATTCTCGTAATGTAAAGAATCTCCACTCATTTTTCACTCGCATTCCTCGACTTTCTTATTCACTTCCTATATAGTATAATTATATAGATTCAAGTCTTTCATTACCTATTATAAAATATCAACTAAACTTGTTATTTCTTAATCACTTCATTTCTAACAATAATTATTAGAAGCTAAACCTAGAAATATAATAATAATAGTAGTAGTAGTAGTAGTAGTAGTAGAGTAGTAGTAGTAGTAGTAGTAGTAGCTGTAGTAGTAGTAGTAGTAGTAGTAGTAGTAATAGTAATAGTAATAGTAATAATAATAATAATAATAATAATAATAATACTACTACTACTAATAATAATAAGAAGAAGAAGAAGAAGAAGGAGGAGGAGGAGGAGGAGGAGGAGGAGGAGGAGGAGGAAGAAGAAGAAGAAGAAGAAGAAGAAGAAGAAGAAGAAGAAGAAGAAGAAGAAGAAGAAGAAGAAGAAGAAGAAGAAGAAGAAGAAGAAGAAGAAGAAGAAGAAGAAGAAGAAGAAGAAGAAGAAGAAGAAGAATAACAACAACAACAACAATAATAATTATAATAACAACAATAATAATAATAACGATAATAATAATTTGTGCATATGGAAGATTATTTCACCATTTAAACTGCTCTGTACCCACTGTTGTACTTCAACAAAGTGGTAAAATCGAAAGTGGGCCAAAAAATTAATCTGCCCTTTACTGACCCCTTAATTTTTGAGCCCACCTTGTTAATTTTTGGGGATAGCTACATCCTGCCTGGCTATCAAGCTTGTTGTTGAAGCTATTTGCGGTTACCCTTGGGACTGTTCATATTTGCGGTTACCCTTGGGACTGTTCACTATCCTAGCAGACCCTAATTGGATGGACAGGCTATTGATGTCAAACACTAATAATTGTGACCCTTCCTTCAACTTCACAGTTATTAGGCTGGACTACAGCTAAGAAAAAATAATACTAATGAAAGTTAAATGGGTCATGAATTTGTTGCTATACAAGGGTTGAGGTTATGACTTCTCAAAATATAAAGTTTACAAGTGTGTAAATCACAAACACTTTGTGCAGCAATACTACACATCTTTTTATATTTTAAAAGGTAAAGGTGAAGGGTAACTAAATTTTCGGAATGATTACATTCTGTTTATAATATTGTAGGCATTCTAATAATTATTGTTAAAATGGTTATTTTTTCATTTTTTCTGCTGTTTTAATGTTGTTATAACCTTCTAAGTGACAGCCATACTATTGAGTGTGAGCGATTGCTGTCATCACTGAGTGTAACCTTCTAAGTGACAGCCATACTATTGAGTGTGAGCGATTGCTGTCATCACTGAGTGTAACCTTCTAAGTGACAGCCATACTATTGAGTGTGAGCGATTGCTGTCATCGCTGAGTGATGGCTATACTTTTTAGTGCCTGCCACACTTTTGTGTAACAGACACACCTATTAGTGACTGCATAATGTCACAACAATCTCATTCAAAATTGCTCTTAGATACGATCTTCTGCTGCTGTATTTCAAACGACTAGAGAGTGCAAGCAGCTACAAAATTCCTAGACTTTATTTTAGTCCCTAGTATGTTTGATTGATTTAAATTGATTTAAAAATACCTGAAGTAGAAAAAAAAGAACATAAAGTTTTGACTTGCAAACTTGTCCAAATACGTATAAGCTATATTATAGTTACTATACAATCAGTTCATTTCACACACACATATTAGACATTAGCTCTCCCTTATAGTAACGGAAGGTGCTGGTTGGTTATTCCTTGTGCCGGCAATTCGAGGCTGACCAACGGCTTGGTGTGTTTTCTTGAGGATTGAACGAATAATTGGAGGTTCTCTATTAGCTCGTGTAAGTATTGGACGAATCATTCGAGGAGCATTATCATGTGATGGATGGGTATCCGACGTCAATGAGAGATCTTTGGAGGATGGAGGATGTGTTTTCCGAACATTTCCTTTTTTAACATAGTAGAAATAAGCCAACACAATCCCTGCTCCAATTGCACAACCAAACAGAGTCCCTGCTAAGAATGAGGCCCCACCAGAAATGGCTGAGGTAACATATATACATCAATACACTAGTAACAATTATTTGATTTCCCCCCAAATTGTTCACACTTAACCTGAATCGTCTTGTCCACCACATTTAATTTTATCTAGATTGTAGCACTTCAGTACTGGGCTTGGTTGCCATGCCCCAACATTGTCAATATACTTCGAACAAGTTGCAGTCATAACCTCATCAGAACTCCTGCCAGACCGACACTGGAAACTAACAGTGTCCCCTTCCACATATCTATGACTAGCATTGACTTCCACAGATCCACCCGGAGGGGATAATGGGGGACCACATGCAACTGAAGAGATTATATGTTTGTTTTGAAAAATATTATTTTTTTAAACTAATAATGTCCAGCTAACCTTTACTACATTGATGAGTTGCTGGATTAGGTAGCCATGACACACTCTGTTCTGTCCTGGTACATATCATTTTACTTTGAGGCCCACATGCAAAAACTAGAGTAGCTCCTTCAGTAGTGTCTTGGAAAGGTAACAATATCACATCAGTGGCCAGGGCTGGAATAGAACAGTTCCCTAAAATGTACAATTCAAAATAAAATGTGTAGGGACAAGTATAATAATAACTTTGTCATACCTCGCATCAAGGTCAGCTGTGATTTGCTTCGACCAGCACAGTTGTTTGCTTCAACAGTAAGAGTATAGTTGATGTCGTAGAGGACATTGACGTTAATAACGAATGAAATAAAGAATAAGGATGCAGGGGGAAGACGTAAAGATACTGGGAAAGGCATGACGTGAATAGAGAAATCTCCCATCATATTAATGGTTCTCCACTCAACAGTGAAGGTAGCAATGGTGTTTTTATTAATGACATCAACAATGCCAATTTTAGACAAAATTGGAGGATAACCTGGATAGAATGTGCATGCAAGTGAAATATCTTCAAGCTTGAATAAAGTAATTCTTACCATCTGTACGAACACGAACTATAGCATCGTTGTCGAAGCCTCCATCTCCAACGCATGATATAGACAGTCCATTCATAGATGAATCGGCAATAAAAGTCACACTTGAACTTAATTGATTTTCAATAGTACTAAATTCACGGGTAACTGTGAAAATGGTTCCTGTCAGAACTACATTTGATTCAGTATCAACAGGTAGCCATTTATAGATAACTCCCACTTCAAAACCAGAATACTCCCACATTGTTACGTTACTTATCATTTTGCAGTAGAACGTAACTCTCTCCCCAGAACATACTTCACCAGGAGAGAACAGAGTGGCAACTAAGGAAAGTACATTAAGAAGTCAGATGTAACATACATACATACACACATTCATATATGCATACATACATACATATATTTATGTCTTAAACATATATACATGAAAAGAAGATGTGATTGCCTGCTATAGCATTACAGAGGAAGCCTTAGTTGAGGACTCAAAGGAGCTCATTGGGGACAATTTTTCACAAGGACAGTCATGGGACGCCTGCTGGGGTGCAAATGAATGACACAGCACTTGGCATTGTTGCCAATTAGCTATTTTTAGGGAAATACCTATGCCGCTTTTGATGTTCCTGACATTACAACACAAATAATTCAACATGGTATCATTACCAACAAATTATGTTAGCTATCTTAGATCTTAGAGCTGTCAATAAACTCTCAATTAATAATCAATGTAAGGCAGGAATAAAGGTCGGAAAAAAACAAAAATTTAACCTCGAAATACAACTCATCATAACTTCTTTGTTTCTATTCTTATGAACATAAGTTTAGTACCAAAAAAGAGCTCTATCCATGAGCCATATGTGCCTAAAAATCCTTTCAGGTACCAGCAAAAGTATGCTGGAAGAGATGTACCCTTCTGTCACTCAGAATTTTTATCGGCTTATAATTATAGGTGTGGTTACTATTATAAAATAAGTGATTGGAATCTTTTTTTAATTTTCTCACTAGTCAAAATGTAAAATATGGTCATTTATAACATCACAGAGATGGTAGAGCTCCAGAATGATATAAAAAGTCGATTGGATTAAAATTGTGCAGAGGCCAATCAAGTATTGGTTTTCACAAACAAAGTTAGAGCCATGTAAATATAGCAGTTTGTGTTCTCCTTCAATGAGAGCTCCTTTTTTCACTATTCAGGCCGACATCACTCGTTTCTTTCCAAGTTCTTCATCTAGACTTGTTCCAGGCACCATTCTTATGCATATGTTTGTGGAGTATGTCTGAGAGAGAAACAAGTCAACTAATATGTACAGTTCTGCATATGGATATGATCTTCCCTTGTTCTCCTGGTATCACTTCCAAGTGATTGTGTGCATGTGTGAGGGAGAGTGAACCAAATGCATACAGCATCTTCACCTTCAGAATGCCCTTTGGTAGAGTGAAGAGCCATCATTATGCCAAGTCCTTTTCAAGTCCTCTATAATAGTAAGAGGGGAGGCATAGTATTGCTCTAAGCTTTCTTCTTTGTCATGCCAGCAAGGTACACCACAAGAAATCAGCCAGCTACACAGATCACATGGCTTTGGAGGATTCAGGGCTAACATGCTGAGAAAGAAGCAACACAAAGCTCATGAAACTCAGCACGTTACGAGGCTCCAGCAGGCTCCAGCAGGTGATGGAGTCGAGAGCATGTACTTCATGCCACTCACCAGTATTATTATACTTAAGTTAAAGGTAATAGGGATCTTCTCTTGACTTGAGCAAAAAGTCAACGCCACTTTTTAGGACCGAGAAGAATGTGTCTCACAAAATAATCGTTCATGGTAGCCATAAGTCTACGGTGCTGAAAGGGGGGAAAAGGGAAAAAGTCCGCGCTTATACCGACCCCAGGTCATCCTCTGCTCATGCAGGAAATCTTGCGCAGTTACCATGACTACTTCGCACAGAATGTTCGTCATCGTTTGTCTAATGAGGTCTTGGCTACGGCTGGTTGACGATAGCTAGCAATCTCCTAGGCTACTTGAAAACGTATGGTGTGTGTGTAAAACATAATATGATTTTAATCTTGATACTGCTGAGCCTGTTAAGGCCTACATATACTACAACACAGTTTGAGACTATGTATATATATAACAGTAACTAACACTATTAGCAGTACTTAATTATGAGTGTTCCCACTGCTCAAGGAGTGGGAAGGGGAGAGGACCAAAGATCATTATCAGCTTCCATACAACAGTTCCTTTCTCCTCTGCCACCACTTCCCTACCCAATACATATATAACACACTTACCCACCTCCTCCAGCACTTCTACACCTTTCCCCAACAGCAATGTCACCTTTCCATCCTTATCCACTCTTCTATATTCATCCAGCCACTGTCCAGCCCCTATAATTCTGCACACTTCATCCACCAGTACCAGCCAACTCCTCTTGAATTCCTCACACATTTCCAAGAAATGTCCCCACATCTTCCCCTGCTCCACTATCACACATGATATATACCTCTCATCTATAAATTGCAACCACACACCTTCCTGACCATGCATGGACCTCACACACCTCTTTATCCCTGCACCATTCTTTGCCAATTTATAAAACTTCAGCATTCTATTATAAGTATTGAATGGGGCAACTGAATCTTCTGGGATCCACTTAGCCTGAGTGTAAACTATTATTTGTGCAAAAAAAGAAAGTAAAAAAAAAAAATTGACCTTTAGACCCCCTTAAACGTACTCGCTTGACATTTCTGGTTAAATGCTCTAACCTCCATCTGAAATAGGCTAGAGCATCTAGCTGAAACATTGAGTAGGTAAATTTATGAGAAATTCATTGTATCTACTTGAGAGCCGACACAATGCAAGCAGTTCTCTATTGCCTACCCCTAGTCCTACTTACTATGACTTGCTGAAATGGCAAATTTACAGAAGGTAGCATCATATCGCAATGGATTCTACCAAGATATGATAGATAGATTGTTGCGCTAGAGAATACCAGGAGAAGCCTAAAGACTCAAAAATGACTCATTGGAGGTAACTTTTCACGAAGAATGGTGGTACGGACACCTCAGATTTGGAATAGTCACAAGAAAGGTCATGGCCATATCAAATTTGGGATAGATGTGCCACCTGAGATGTAAATAGCACCATAATGGCACAGCACTTGACAGTGTCAGCTAGTTGGCCAGTTTGTTTAGGTTCAAAGGTTCAAAGGTTTAATTGCCTCTTCAAGATAGCATAAAAATATAATTAGGATAATGGAGTGAATAGAAAGTGATATTATTATAGATCTGAGTCGAAAAACTACTTTTAAAATGTTGTAGACTCCTAGTGGTATACTCAGAGGTTGACGAGCAATGGAGGCCTATGCTGTGAATACTGTCCTACCTGTCTGAGCTTGGATTTCAAATTCTATTCCATTTCCTGCAGCTCTAAACATTTCAACAGATTTTCCTCCATGAGTGCCACCTCACATTGCTTGTCAATATCTAGGGTGACGGGTGGTGCGTAATCAACTTTGAAGTCCTGATATCTTTAGGACTGGCGAGAAGTTGACCATGAAGTTCTAGTCTGTGCATCATTAAAAGTGATTGCCTTCTTGGAGTTAAAGATGAAGACTGTAACCATGATCCTAGTTGTCTGAAAACCTTACCAAGAAGGTTGATCTTTTATTTTTTTAAAATAATGTATGGCTACACCAAGGAGTAAGCAAGCATAAAACATTTTGCTTCTATTGCTGATACATTCTCAAAGCCCAAGTGGTCTGACAATCCTAGGAACTTCTCCTAGCTCTCTGGATAGTCAGTCTATCTGGTCCACACATTTCTATTCTTTCTCCCTCTTGCAATAGGATCATGGCTGTTCCATATTCAGTGGCCATCTTCTTATGTGTAGTGATTTTGTAGGTGAAGCCCACAGAGGATTTACTCCTCTTTTTCATTTCGGCCTGCTTCTTGGCAACTACCTGTTCAAACACATTGTTGGTCGGGAAATTTTAATGCATATATTCATCTGTAATTGGCATCTTTACTTGCTCACCTATTATGCTGTTATGCTGGAAAGTTCACATACCAGCTGTGGATCGCATGGTACAAGTCCTATATATATCAGCAAAAAGAGTATCATCAGTATTTCCTCGACCTCATTGCAGAACTCCTGCTGTGGTTTCCAGAAGAAATGCTTACAAAGCACAGAGTCAAGTATTCAGCAAACTTATTGGGATTCTGGTTGAAGCATATGACAGTCCCTTCCTTTGGGTTGCATGGTAGCTGATGTCTCCAGTGTTTCCTCCTGCTAAGGCACAATTTTTGCTCCATATGGTTGATTATTCGATCCAAACCTCAGACGCATAGAGGTGTCCATATTTTGCTGCTTGCCACTTCTGCCCATGCTACTGCAGATATGGCAGAGCTCCTCAAAGGTTGTTTATATTCAAGTTTTGTGATCCTGGCTAGATTCTCAGATATTTTGGAGTTCTGTAGGAGCAAGGTTACTGTGTCAAAATGTTTTTTGATATCCTGTGAGAAACCTCTTAAACAGCAGTTAGATGCTGCAAGTCATTGGTCTCTTCACATTTGTGGCATTGACCAATTCTTCTCCAACCTTTTTTGAGGCAAGCCAGGACTCCAGGGATAAGCAGGTACACAACTTACTTACCATAACAGCCTAAATGGGACATTTACAACCTAATTAATTACCTTCCCACGTGTTAAAAATTTGGCAAATGGTAGAACTTACCTTCTGCCATAAAAAAAAAAGACTCAGAACTGTGGATTCAGTACTTCTGCAAGAATTCAACTGCAATACATTCTACTTGAGTGATGTGATGTTTGTTGGTTATGCTAACTCTATAGGGTCAGGGGTCCCATCGGTACAGGGTAGACTACATCGAGTACTCCTAGTTGGTTGTTGTAGGGGCTTTCATGATCACAAGATTGACATGACAAACAATCTCTTTTACCATGCTCTATAGGTTTTACTCTAGCAAAACATCAAGAAGATTTTATCTGGTACTGGTAGCATTCTGATTAGTCACAGCAGGATTGCCATTTTGTTCTAGGACTACACAATACAGTCCAAACAAAGCACCTGATTAACCAGTTCTAGTCAGAGGCCCAAACAATGCCTGGCATTCCTCCAAAAACACACAATTGATAATGGAAAAAACTCGGGTGCGAGTAAAAATCACACCTTTCATGATACCTGCACACAGGAATGACTTCCTGGGATAATATCCTATGCAAAGAAAGGACATCTCCCCTATCAGAATAGAGAGGACTGTGTTCTGCCAAGTTTTGATATCGGGCAAGTGCATGGCTGGAGAGGCTAGATGGGCATAGTTCTTGATACTTTAGAATAAGCATAAAGTTATCAATGTAAGACACAGCCAATTAACAGCTCTGGATCTCAGTGGAGACCTGGTGATCTGGCACCAGGGAATAATCTGTGATAGTGACAGAGGAATATCTAGTTTCACAAAGGGAATGAAATATCTGAAACTAGTATAATAACAATGTTGCAGGATCAATGCATGCTAATAGCATAGCAACTTCAAGCTAACCTTACCCCTGAGATGAGTAAAAGAAATCAGAAGGCTGCCTCAGTCTCTAATAGTGGATGCTTGGATTGCATGCAGTTATGATGCAACCATTTGTCAAGAGTGCAGCAAGGATTGGCATCTGAGAATCATACACTTTTATCAAAACAGAGTTAGGCAAGACTACGTCACATATTTGTTCTGCTGATGGTGGCTTTAATAGATTATATGCTTCTTTGCAAATATATGAGTATTACTGGGAAAGGGATTGGGCTATTGGTGGAGCACATGTGAGTTGTATGTTCCCGTGCAAAAACTGGGGCATGGGCAACTATGACAGGGCTATGAGTATGCTGCGACACGGATATCACCAATACGGTCGTGACTATAACTGTGCTATGATGGGTGATGCCCCCAGAATTGGATACATAGACAATGTACACCTATGCAAAGAGTGGAATCAATAGGATGGTGATAGATAGTGCAGAAAATGGCCATGTGGACATTGTGCACTTTGGCTACTTTTGGGTGCAACGGACTCTAATTAGGTCACTCTAAGTGGCTATATACTGAGTAGGAGGATGTGTGGATATTGCACTGTGCAAAGAATGAGGAGTGTGTGACTATGACTAGGTCATGGCCTGAGCTGCCATTGGTGGATATGAGGACATCGGGCACCTTGCAAAGAGTGAGACATGCATACCAGACCATGCCTTGGACTGCCACTTGTGGACACAAGGTCATGATCCATGTGCATCACAATTAGATTGTGGGGAAACAGGTTAAATGTGTGATAATTTGGGGAACTCTTTTAGGCATGTGGGCATGTGAACAATTTAGGGGGTCTGCTACAGATAGGATAGCGAATCTGCCAGGCGAAACACCTAACAAGAAAAAGAACACTATTATTTTCAGCGGATATTCCTAAGAGTAATCGGGGGGAAGAAAGTTTTGTCCCTCAGACATGGACTTTGTGGATGGTGTCTGCATGGGAGGGAGAGATCTGATTAGCTTCTGGATAGATTCTGGACTCTGAATGTAGACCTCTAAGTGATATTGTGTTGTGGGGTATGATATGCTATGACCTGTACTCTAGAGAGTGAGGTTCTGGATCACCTTTTCAAAGGAAAAATGGACCAGAACTCCTCCTCTCTATACCATTACTGCCATGTTATATCAGTTGGTAGATCAAAAGCCTTTTAGTAAAAATACATAGCCCTTCCCTCAAAAATCCATTCACGTGTGACTGTCGGATTCCAGCAAGGGCTAGCATTTCCATCTTTACCATAGTTTAATCATTCACCCGCCACCATCAGGCATTATAATGTAATTCATTTAGCTTTAATATAAGTAAGTAATAAAACTGCTGCCAGATTACCTGCAAAATGTGAGAAGAGAAGGAAAACGGGCACACTGCTAAACAAGAACATAGTGATTCAATCCTAGGATATTTATTGGCTCCAGTAAGATAATAACAGCACAATACACATTCACACTTTTCTTGTGCATTATTGATGTGATCGGTTGTGAGATCGTATTTTTGAAACCTCCTTGACCTAGCTTAGTTCCATAGTTAGGCGTTTGCTCGCTGGAGTTCTAAGGTCAACGCTATGGTAAACACGCAATGCAGTACGGTTTTCGGGGGACCTTATCTGCCAAAAATGATCATACGCGATCATTTGTTTCCCCGGACGGCGCGTGTACCACACCTGTACGCGTATATAGGCAAATGTGAAATGTGGAACTCGCCATAACATAAGGGCGAGAGCATATGATCTCTAAAAGCAGTTTTGTTCTGAGAAAATCTACACGGAGTGCTGCTATCCAGTTTGATGCTCCTGGGCTAATTCCATAGCACATTATTATTATTATGACTTGACAACCTGATGATGGAAGTGCGATATAAGAACATGGATGATAAATGGAGTCAATACAAGATGAGGTTGATGGACATTCACCAACTTGTGGTGGAGCTAAATTAATTAAGGTGCAGGTTTAGTTAGGTGGCAAGAAGAGCACAGACAAACACATGAATTTGATGGAGGATCGAAGTAGAACTGAAAGTGTTTCCATAGGTAGCTGTAGAGAGAATGCTAAATTAGAGCGAGATGTCGATTGGAGGCAGCGAGTTCCACAGGCGTACTACCCTGTTATAATAAAAGTTCTGAGTGGCTGTTGTCCTTTGATATATACTTATATTTCAGTTTGTATTTTTGAGCCGGATCTAGTAGCAGTGACACGAATGATATATAATCTGATATAGTTGTTGACATGATGTAGGTTTAGACTTCAATAAGCTGGCAGCAGAAGTTTGCTGCTAGTGATTGGTTTAGCTCATTTGTGATTCATTTCATTATGGGTATGAATGATATTGACCAGAAATAAAATTACGTATATATAGGTGTTTTTGAGGCTGAATACGCAGAGTTGGAAAAAGATGGATTTATGCCCCTATACCTCCTGACCAACTAGGGATTGCAAGATGACCTCTCTTAAGGTCAATTGGGGACAGCCTTTCATCAGCACAGAGAGCCATTTTGCTCTTATGATGTATTCTTGAGGTTGAAGAGTATGCCTATGTCTGGAGTAGTCCCAGCCACTTGCTCATCATGCCATGGGTGAAGCTACATGTGGGTGAGTGTTGGCAATAGTGGTTAGTCGGAGAAATTCTTGAGATAATTGTGTAACTCTCTCCTTTATTTGCAACTTGAGTGGTGCCATCTTGAGAGGAGATCTATCTTGGTTTTGATTTAGTCCTTGGAGCTGATTGCAAATTGGTAAAGGAGTGAGGAAGAAAAATTCTGGGGAACATATTTCAATGATATTACTGTTACCAACTTTAGAGGAAATAGTGTTCCTGGATTAGTAGTGGTATATACTTGGAGTTGGTTGTGAGTTTATGGTGGATTCACTACATCCTATATACCTTCTGATCCACTCTATATGAGAGGACAGGCTGAGACAATGATTGGACCAGTGCGGAATGGACAGTAGCCTGTTGGCTGGTAGTAAGTGTGTTAACAAGTTCACTAGATGAAAAGTGGGACAGCTCATGCATTGTAATCTACACAGTAACAATTCTTATACCAGACCTGAGAGATTGTACCGACAGCAGCAGGACTTTTTTTTGTTAAATGTAGTCAACTACTCTGCAACTGTCAGAAAAGCTCAATTTTGTATGCCACACAAAAAATATGATTCGGAATATGATTAGGAAGTCAGCTTGTTTTGCGCTTCTTTGCACAAGTGAAAAAAATTGGATTCTGGTCACTACAGATACCAGATGATCTGTTCTGCAATGACTGTCAGACTTAAGTTTGGATGAAGTTCTTTTGCGAGTGTTGAATGGTGGACTTCGGCCTGTCTGAGGGGGAAAGAAGTGATGAGAAGGTGGTGGACGCATCTCTTCATCCCCTGGCGACAGCACTCTCGACCCAAACATAGTCCTGTCAATAGACAGACAGGTAGCGCTGGACCTACCTTCTAGTGAACCAAATGTTGCCATTCTCCCCGATTTTATGAATGGAGTGTGAGGAAGTAAGCATGACAGTAAGTATGATCTTAGCCAGCTAAAAATTCTTAGCAGAATATAAACTATACCAGCAGTTTTAGCTATATACTTCCTCCTGGGCATTTGGCGGGGTATATAAAGCATATCTGCAGAAATTGTGATTGTTGTTTTTGTGCTAATTTTGGTTTGTCAGGCGTGAGACTGTCTAGTGTGAGGATAATGTCGTGAACTCTGAACTCTATTATTATGAGTAGTATGGTGATTATCCCGTGATTCGTACTCTGACTCGTGTTTGACTATCTGTGTGTTGTTGATAGTCTTCGTCTCTGTTCATCTCTATTGATTCTGTTTGTCTTTGGTGTAGTGTCATTGTTAGTTTTGTAAAGCCATATTATCGTCGGTCACTACAGATGTGAATATATAACTATGTATGTGTGATTGTGTTGGGACTTGTAGTATATGTATTTTGTGTGTAATCTAATAGCGCATGCTATCTGATATGAATGTTGGCTGGTAAAATGTGTAATTGCTGAATATTGACTTTGGAAACTTTGCTTTTGAGCTAGTAATTAAGATGGTACTTGGATTATGCCATGTTGTATTAGCATTATAACCAGTAGCATGCAAGCAGTATAATATGTCATCAATATTCATGAATATGATTACCAGAGTCAAGGTTGCACAATGGCATTTGGTATTCCAAACTGCACTGCAGCTAGGTTGAAAAAAGTAGAACAACATCATAATTATTATGGTACCTCACCATAATTTCTATCATTACTGTTATGGCTAGTTACAATAACACCATGGTTAGTTTCCATGACAACTAAAGTTTACCACAACATTTGTTTAACCAGTACAAGAAATGGAATATGGTTGCTATTGAGTTCGGAGATCCTACGAATTAATAATTTAAGTTCATGTGGGACAATATTTTTATAATTCTCTCCTAAACCCAGCGGTGAAAAGAATTAGTAAATAATGCAGTTGAAACCAAGAGACATATCATCATCTGAGGCAAGGGTGTTAAATCCAAACTCCATGGGAGAAACCAGCTTTACCGAGAGTAGCAAACACAAGATGACAAGGGTACATAAGAATGGGTGAGAAAGTTAAGTACGTACAACTGCCCTAAATGTGATGAAATCATAGTGGAAACTGTGAGTGAAAGGGCTGGACAATGAAAATCCAAGTCCATATTCATAGCTTCTTTTGACTTCCCTGTCTGCTCCACAATAATTATAATGTATATACCTCAGTCTGAAACCAAAAATGGCATTTTTTTGGTGTATACATGCCAAGCATTGACCAGTTAAAAATCACACTCAATATTCAACTGGCAACCTTGCTGTCAATAACTTTTGCTCTCAATGAAATCTAAACTTCAAATTATGACCATCTACCCAAAGTTATTTCCTAAAACAACATAGTTCATTGTTACCATTCCAACCCTACATTGACATCTACGTTTCCTCTCACATCTGAGGAACTTCCCCACGCCACATTCCCTGTTAAGTAGTTAAGATTGAGATTGATTCAGCTGACGTATTTAATGCCCTCCACTGCCTCGACCCTAAGTTTCAATTCAAAAACTCTTCATAGCTTCTCATCTCGTACACTGAGATATTCAGACAACTACTGTCAGTCTGATTTTGTACTTCTAAATTTCAGTAAGGCCTTTGATTCACTCCCTCATGCTGAAATTCTTTACTATAATTATATGGTTGATGGGTATCACAGTCCCCCTGTGGTGCTGGTTCAGAGATGACTTGACCAACAGAAGTTATTTGAAGGAGTCCAGTCAAAGATGCTTCCTATCAGATCAAGTGTCCTCAGGGAAGCATCCTTGATCCTCTCCTGTTCATGGTATCTGTAATATCCCCACTAACTGCTTCTCCTCTGTCTCTATGCAGGTGACATAAAGTCAATAAATTCATTGGAGGACTGTTCCCATTTACAAGACGATCTCGACTCATTGTAGTCATGGTGCCAACATTCGAAATGCACCATCAACTTGTCCAAGTGTTACATACTGCATACTACACACTCATTCTCATCTTAATCATCCGCACCATTACAAGTAAAAAAATATTGAGACAATCTCACAAAGGGACTTGAGAGTATTAGTCAACAGTAACTTTTCATGGTCAGCTCACGTTACAGCAATATGTGGGAAATGCATTATTGGCTCAACCTGCTTAGAAGATCCATCCCAATTACCTGTACAATTAATGTGATAAAACCTGATAACTACCATGTAGTAATGGTAGTAGTGATAATAATTATACTGATATATATGTATTTTTTTAGCATATTTAATTGTGCACTCACCATTGCTCTGTCACAAGCTCTGTAGTATGCAGGGTTTCATCTAGTGGGGGGGGCGGGGGGGAAGCTTCCCCCCCAAACACTCCAGCTTCCCCCCCAAACACTCCAGCTTCCCCCTCCCCAAAATAATCATGACTTTTACAATAAAAAGGAATTATTATATTAAAGTAAGATTTATAAATTGAGTTTACGTTGTTTCTGTTCTTTCCAGTGATCTATAATCACTTCCAGTTCTTCATCACTCAAACTTTCAGGACCCTCGATACACACTCGCATAGCTTGGTCTAAAGTGTCCTCACCAAGTCTGCTTCTCAGCCTCATCTTTATTAGTTTCATATCACTGAAGCTTCTTTCAACTGTAGCTGTATGATAGGCAGGACCAAGGAGATTGAAGCAAGAAGTTCAAGATTTGGAAAGCCTGCTTTTAGAGTGTCATTTGTTAAAAGGCTATATAGTAAGAACATCAGAATTAGAAGCATTACGAAAATTCACGAACAATATGTGCCGAAAGATTTTCCACTCAGCCTCAGTTTGTTGTGTGTCTACATCAGGTATTGAGAATCTTGTCTGCCCCTGAAATGTAAGTTGTTGTGGACTGCCGTAAAAGTTGGTCAGTTTTTGTAGCTTTTCTTCACCATATGAAGATAGGGAATCTTCTTTGGGGGGGAAATGGGATGGATTAAACACTGAAAATGCTGAGTAAACATCAGAGGAGCTTAACCTACTAGTAATATGGTCAATTACACTCTGAATGTAGGGACGATAAATCTTTGAGATAAAGAATTCTTTATCGGTTTGATGAACAATGATGTTTCACTCACTAAGTGCTGCCTCATATGAAAATAGGTCTTTAAACCAGGTAGTAGTTAGTCTTTAAACTCAGATAGTCTGTCAACAGTGCTTTTAACCATCACAGGAACGATAGCAAGATCAAGATTCTTAGCTTGAAGGCTTCCTTGAAGTTTGAGAAATTGTATGGAGTAGCTACACACTCCCCCACCCATTTAAAAAAAATTGGAATTGTCCATATATATAATCTGTCTTTGAAGGTTGAAGCAAGCGCTGCAGGCTGCAGCTAACAACTTTTAAGGTTGTGCATTCAACATATCATTTCATTTTGAAAGCACAAGCAACTATTTACAAATTTGTTACTTTTTTATGTTGTTTTGAGGTGTACTGATTTTTGAAGCAGAATGATTCCAAAATTTTGGGGAATTAGAGCATAGCATAAATGGTTATTTAAAAAAAAAATGCACAATAGTCTCAGCCTACCAAAGCCAAGCTCTACCGGATTTTATCAGTCCAATGAGGATCTGAGCAGTAAAAAGTGGGCATTGCCAGTAAAAGTGGGCATGGTGAGGTGACAGAAGAGTTCAAAGGTCATGATGTGGTTTCTTCCCCCCCAAATACAAAATCCTAGATGAAACCCTGGTATGTAGTGGTAGATTTTACAGAGTAGTTGTACTTGGAACTCTACATGGAGTACACTCATAAAGGCAAAATGCTCCGCTAGCGACTTCTGCGCCTCAACCACATTCAAGAAGTGGGTGTGAAACTGCACAAAAAGGGACACCAGTTGTGCGTACTTCTTTTGCGTGTCCCTCAAGCTCTCAATCCTCTGCTCCAGTTGCAATTTTAGTTTGGTTGTTCAAAAGAATCTTGATATGTGTGCACCCAAAGTAGAAATGAAAGATTATTCACACTTAAATGAAATTCCCAAAACAATTGTTCAGTTGTTTTTTTGGTCTATGTGTATATAGAATGATGGTGTAAAAATCTCATTTTTGAGGATGTGTGAATATTCTACCATTTCTACTTTGGGCGCACATATATATATTAGTATTCTCGATTAGCTAAAGCTATTCCTATTGGTTAAACTGAAGTGAACCAAGCGATTACAATGGCATGTACATTGAGGTGAATAGACGAGTTTCAGCCAGAATATGAGACAATGACTGTCTATAAATCTTCTTCATGACTAACAGCATAGAATAGGGCAAGCAAGTTGCAGTGTTCCTCAGTGTCATAGGGAAGAAGATGTAATATTTCAGAGCTGCCTAATATCCCATAATTTTCCTGGTATTCAGAGTTAACACACTACTCTTATATATCCTAACTTTAAAGCAGTGCTGCGAGTCTAAGCATCTAATCATAGCGGTGAGGCACCGCTTCTATTGGAAAATTCCAAGCAATAGTAGAGACTGTATAGAAGAACTTCAACAACTTTTATCTCTCTGTAACTTTGGCACATTCTTGATCAGGCTTTGATAAGTTTGTATGTGGGATCAGCCACGATATCATACAGAACAAGCGTTGACATTTATCAGAGCAGTTGTAATCCCTCAAGGAATGGAGGCAGCAGAAACAACTCTAAGACACTCAAGGGAATAGACACCTCAGCTATAATCACTGTTTATCAGAAGAAAGTAGCTAACCTGCTACCAGTGTGGGTACAATAATTATGACCAGAGTGAATGCAAAGTTTCGTGAAGCCGGTGTTACAAGATGGACCATCTCACATCCATTTGTCAAGAAAAAGTCATCAAAGTCCACCTCAAAGCAAGCTTTCACCCCACATAAAGCTGAATAGGTTGCAGCTAATGAGGGAGAAATGTCTGATGATGACAGAAGTGAATTTAAAGTGTTTTACATTGGAAGCAAAATGTCCAGACCATTGACAGTCAATATCACTGTTGCTATACCAAAGGAGATTCATACAGTGGTACAGTCTCCACCATTTCAAATTGAATTAAAAAGTTCTCATTGGTGAAGTTGCAGCTTGTCAAGATGATACTTCAAAGATACATAGAAGAGTGAATGAAGCTAGGGAAGATATAAGTAACTACCCAATCTGGATCACCTCACTGCTTCTTCGAATAAAAGTGAACAGATCCAGACAATATTAAGTAGCTATATATGCAGATTTCCCCCACGATAGAATTGGAACCTTCAATGCCAATCTTCACGATAAGAAAGCAACTCAAGCTCTATCCGGTTCCCTGTGCCCTCTAGAGTTCAGTAGATTGTGGATTAAAATGTTTAGAGTTATGTAGTATTCTAAAGCCAGTAAGAATTAGTGATTGGGCAGCACCCATAGTTGTAATCATGAAGGAAGATGATAAACTGAGTTTGTGGGTATTATAAGGTAACTATTCTGTGGAGCAGTACTCATTAAGCCTGAAGACCTATTGCCACTCTATATACCTATTTTAGTTGTGTGGTTCCACTATATATAGAACTCATTAATCCCCATCAACCTCTCTTCTTCTACCAAAAGAAACCTATGTACATGGGAAGTTTTGGAACTTGTCGTAAACTTCTCCCAAATATGTAACTCTTGTTCATTTTCCTATGTCCTCGTCATTGCCACTCATCTTATTTTTTCCCATTAATTTGCTTAATTTGCTTTATCTAAAGGCTATTGGTACTCAACCTGCAACCTTCCACGCTTTTTTTAAATCAATCCATCATATACACATGCTATATTGTTGTAAAGCAAGATTATCATTACTAGAAATGAATTCTAGATCGAGTGGTGAGTAAAGAAAAAGAAAAAAAGATGGAGCACATTAATGAACTAAGTCCATTATCCTTTCCAGTCAGCCATACAGCCCATTCTCACTTGCCTATGCAGCAAATTTAGTGGTTTTTTTGTATGAGGGCCTATGGGGGGTTGGTTTGGGCGCACTTGTGTGGGTTATTAGAGTCTTCTTAGTTGTTGTTCATCGCAGATTTATTCAGCCAGGCCAATTTTTCTGTTATATACATGTTCTCTCGATCGTCTTCACTGTGACGACCACTGTTGGTTTACATACGCCCGCATTATTTAAGGTGGGTGACCTGTTTACGGGTGAATGTACGGTGAATACACATAAATAAATGCATATACCATGCACGGTTTTCCATCTAATTCCCCTGCGAGGGTTTGTGAATGCCAGGCATTGAGTGGTGAGTGAAGGTGCAATGAAGAGGGTTAAAACACAATTGTTTTAGCTCGAGATCCCAGTGTTGTTAGATCCATTACTCTAGCCATTGTTCTATGCCAAGCATAGCTGCAGGCCTAACATTGTCAACACTGATCTGTAAATTATTGATGTCATATTACTTGGATTACTTGGATTGTGATATGGATTGTGATATGGTGGCTAAGAATTATATACTCTTTACAATTTTCAAACTGGTCCAGGTTGGAGCTGTTATTCTCATTTTCTGTTTCAATTTAGCAAAAATTATCCATAGAAAGAGTGTACTGATGAACAGAGTGGCTAAGTCAGAATGTAACTTTACCATCCATTCCTGCCAGCTATTAACCATTCAGACTTGAGTTTTCTCTTCTTTGCGATATTTCTCTTGACGATCATTACCTATTGATAAGCCCGCACATACGCCGACCATTCCCAGTTTACATTGCCTTATCACTGTTTGGGGAGGAGTTAATTTCTAAACCATCTCATAGCTTCTACTATCTGCTACCTGATTGTGAAAATGAATTAGTGTGCCACACTTTAGTTTCCGTTTGGAGTTGATATAGCTAATGCTTCACTTTTGTGACTGTCCTTCTCATAGAAACGTGTAGTGTAGAAGCTTTACCTGACGATGGTGGGTGATGCCAAGCGCTAGCAATGAAGGCAAGAAAAAAAGCAGGAAAGCAAGGTGAATCGTGTGTTAAAGAATGCAGAGAAGACGGAAGACGGGAGAAATAACAACTGCATTATACAAAAGAATTGGGGCCACTGGAAGTAGACCACTGATTTATGGGCTCCCTAAGATACATAAACCTGAGGTTCCCCTTAGGCCTATTGTGTCTTGTTAGGTGTACCGTCGTATAATCTTTCCAAGTTCATAGCATATTTGATATCGCCTCTAGCTGGAAATGGAAGTACATATATCAAGGATTCTGACCAGGGAAGGGTACAGAATAGCGGAGAGAGCCAGCAAAGCATTCTTATCGGAAAGAATTCTCCAGTCATACAAAAAAGCAGTGCCTTAACAGCTGAGTGTGAAGATCTGGAAGCCAAACTGGAACCAGCACTGGGAAGTGACTATCAGAGGATTCAGGCCCTTTGTAGGGGAGGAACAGAGAAGACCCACAGCAAATCCTAGGCAGAAACATCAAAAGAAGCTGGAGACACTTTTGGAGAGAAGGAGATTGAGAGAAGTGAAGTTTCAACCCCAAGACTTGAACAGATGGGTTGTAAATCTGACGGAAAAGAACCTTCCAGCTCAGGAAGAAGTGCTTGCTTTGGGTCTTAACTTTGTTCCTGCTCCAAAGAGTCTACCTCTGATGGATACCATAGCTGCAGTGGAAGAGATAGCCAGTAAGCTGGAGGATAACAAGGCCCATGAGCTTCGAGGAAGAATATGTGGAATTTTGAGAAGAGCAAGAAAACTGAAGGACAACCTGATGAAGGAACAGAGAAAGGCCCTTGGAAAACTGAGGAAGATGGAAGAGCTCATAATCTTACCAGCAGACAAAGGGAAGACAACAGTTCTGATGACAAAGGAAAGGTACATTTCAAAACTGACAGGAATGCTGGAAACCAAAACATATGGAATACTGAAGAAGGATCCCACCAAAGCACAGGAAAGCAAGATGAATCGTGTGTTAAAGAATATGGAGAAGATGGGAGAAATATCAACTGCATTATACAATAGAATTAGGGCCACTAGAAGGAGACCAGCACTGATTTATGGGATCCCTAAGATACATAAACCTGAAGTTCCCCTTAGGCCTATTGTGTCTTGTATATGTGCTCCATCGTATAATCTTTCCAAGTTCATAGCATATTTGATATCACCTCTAACTGGAAATACAAGTGCATATGTCAAGGGTTCTTGGCAATTTATCAAGTGTATTCAAGATGAATGTTTGGCACAGGATGAGTGTCTTGTCAGTTTTGATGCGTCTTCTCTTTTTACCAATGTTCCCTTAGATGAGGCTGTTGAAGAATTTTGACGAAAGATGATAGCTTGAGTTACAAGATTTCTGAACTGTTGGCTGAAATCCACCTACTTCACGTATCAAGAAAAATACTACAAGCAGAAAGAGGGTGCCGCAATGGGCTCTCCAGTATCTTTAGTGGTAGCCAACCTTTATATGGAATTCTTTGAGGAATTGGCACTCACAACTGTCCCACTAAAGCCAAGGGTTTGGAACAGATATGTATTATACCTTCTGCATTTACTATTATGGTACTGTACACAACATGCCATACCTCAAGTTAAAAAGTTAAAAAGTTCATGCGATGACTTCTGCATTGTTAAGAAGGGAAGTGAGCAGGAGTTGTTTGACCATCTGAACAACATCAGGCCATCCATAAAGTTTACCATGGAGCTTGAAGTGGCTGGATCGTTGCCCTTTCTGGACTGCCACATACACAGGAAGACCGTTTACAGAAAACCCATGCATACAAACCGGTACCTTGATTATAGATCACATCATCTATCCACATCAAAAGAGGAGTGGTGAAGAGCTTGTATGATAGAGCCAGAAGTGTAGTGACTGAGAAGGAGTACCTTTGGAAGGAAGAACATCATTTGAATAAGGTCTTCATCGAGAACGGTTATTCACAAGCCTTCATCAACCTTTCGTCTGCAGAAACATCTAAATGCAGAAAGGAAGATGAATACACCAGCACGGGCAATGAGGGGTCTATCCTATGATAGTGATTCCTTATGCAACAGGGATGAATAATGACATCAGGATGGTCTGCAGAAAGTTCAACATCAGTCGTTTTCAGATCGGGAAGAACTCTAAGGATATAACTGAGCAGAGTGAAGGATGTTTTACCAGCTAAAATGCACTCATGTGTTGTGTACCGCATCCCTTGTAGTTGTGGGAAACTACATAGGGGAGACGATCAGAAGACTGGAGACCAGAGTGAAAGAACATCAAGATGCCTGTAGAAAGATGCCTGTAGAAAGATGCCTGTAGAAAGTGTAATAAAGAGAAGTCTGCAATTGCTGAGCATGCATGACATCCAATTTTGTGGGAGGAAGCCACCATCTTGGACCAGGCCAGAAGACAGAAGGAACTGCTATATATATAGTGAAGGAGGCATTGCACATCGGCCTATATAGCACCAAAGTGTGAGCAGTTCAATCGATACTGTGGAATCAACTTGCCTGGCTGCTGGGGAGCTACTATGAAGAATCTGAACTCTGAAGAACCTGAACTTGAAGCCACGACCACCATAATTACATTTTTCATTTAGATTTTAATTTAATTTTTATTTATTTTATTTTATTTTATACCACCATAATTACATTTTTCATTTAGATTATTTTATTTTGTTATTATATTTTATTTTTTATTATTTTATTATTATCATTATCATTATTATTTTAATTTATTTTGATTTATTTATTATTATTATTTAAATTTATTATTATTATTATTATTATTAAAGTTTATTATTGTTGTTATTGTTATTATTATTATTATTATTATTATTTTTTTTTTTATATTTTTTTTATTTTTTAATTTTATTATCTAACAATTTTTATTATTATTACATAATTGAGCAAACAGCAAACACAACATACCAAGTTCATTAACACACATATACTTATATTATAATAATCAATTACAAAAATACCTAAATAATACTGAAATAATAACTAATTAACAATAAATAAATAAATAACTAAAAAGCTAACACGTTCAACTCCCGACTGACCCCAAAACAGACAAGGCATTCCCCCGCTGGACTGCCACTGAGAGACGCTGAAGGAGGTAAGCATGGGCATTCACCTCCCCAGTTCTTTGCCTTATCCTGAGGCTGAGCTCCTTCAGGAAAGCCATCGACCTGTTCCCGATGACCCCCAATGACTCGATGGCCACAGGCACAAAAAAGTGGCAAGGATCTAGGCTGGCATACTTGGCCACTTTTTCCCCCTCAGCCATAGCATCCACAGCTCCAGGACCACTCACTGCTGCACCACGATACGACTGGGAAAACGTATCTGGACAGGTTGCATCCCATACCAGTTGCTTGCCATTCTTCCATGGCACCATGGTTACCCCATCAGGTCTTTTCCCGTTGGAACGAAAGAGACCCGACGGTTCCAACCTGGAAGGGGCCCCGGCAGATGACAATGCCCGGAAGATGATGTCGTTCATGGCGGTATGACGGCCTTCACTTCTCTTGCAGCTAAGAGCAAGGCGATCCACTTCTGTTCCACAGTGCTGGCAATTATGGGGGAGACACAAAGTGGAACCCAAGCGGAGACCCACGGCAACCCTGATAGTATCATCATCCATCCTCAAACCCAGGGACGAGATAGGGAGGGCATTTAGCCATGCACCGGATTCTTTTTTGGAAACGGCCAAAAGCCGGGCTCGAGCTAAATCGTCAGGTGCATTGTGCAACAAAGATTCCACGGACTTTGACACCCTGCACATATCCCAGGATTTCTGGAAGCACGCCGCAAGACCTGATGGTGGGGGAGTGTCGTGACCCATAGACCATGCTGAAAGGGCATTATCAACAAAAGGGACAGGGAGTGAAAACAAGTGAGGTGGCAGGATGGCTTGGACCAGGTCATGAGTGGCAGCAGCTGCACTGCACTCCTGATTCCAAGACCCCCTACACCAATAGGGAGAGTGGCCTGCAACCAAGAACAGACATCTTCAGTGAAATTAATGTTAGTGATACCACTCAGAATTGACTGGAGACTCTCATCATAATCTATCAGGGCAGTTGTTGGGTTCTCCCCTAGGAGACAATGCGTGTATCTCAGCAGTTTTGGCTGACAAGGTGGAGGCTCTGAGAAGGTTGGGTGAACGACTGAAATTCCTGTCAGCTCACGATGTCTTGGTACTGTTACGCAATTGCTTTGCCCTCCCGAAGCTTTTGCATGTCCTTCGCACCGCCCCTTGCTTTCAATCAGCCACCCTGGAGACCTACGATGTCTGTCTGCGGGAAATCCTATGCAGTATTACCAACACCTTTCTGGAGCCAGGTAGCTCAGCGTGGTCACAAGCCACTCTTCCAGTGAAGTTTGGGGGCTGGGGATCCGCAGCGCTGCTGAAGTCGCTCCCTCTGCTTTTCTGGCCTCAACTTTTTCTTCGTCTGAGCTGGTCAACGCCATCCTCCCCCCATCCTTCAGGTCACTTCCTGCTCCTTTCGTGGTCGAGGCGCAATCATGCTGGTCAGTGGGACATGATCTGAATGCTGCTACAGGGTGCAGAAAATGATGAGGAGCGTGCCCGTCTTCTCTCAGTGTCCACCAAGGAGTCGGGTGCCTGGCTGAGGGCATTGCCTTTGACAGCTCTAGGCCTGCGGATGGACGGCAACACTGTGAGGGTTGCTGTGGGTCTGCGCTTGGGAACAGCAGTCTGTGGGCCCCACTCCCCTTTGTGGGACTGCTGTTGATGCCCTAGGTAGGCATGCCCTCAGCTGTAGGCGTAGTGTGGGAAGACATCAACGGCATGCGGCAGTGAACGACATCATCAAACGAGGTTTGGCGGCTGCTCATCTTCCCTCCAGGCTAGAGCCTTCGGGCCTTTTGAGATCAGATGGCAAGAGACCGGATGGTGTGACACTGGCCCCATGGAAGTCTGGCTGTTTGCTGACTTGGGATGCTACCTGCCCTGATACATTTGCTTTGTCATACAGAGCACATGCCACCCAAGAGCCAGGGAGGGTCGCTGAAGAAGCAGAGGAACGGAAAAGCGATAAATATCGGGAGCTTCCACCAGGCCACGTGTTCTCGCCCATAGCCATTGATACCTTGGGGGCAATTGGCCCGAAGTCACTGGCCTTTTTGAAGGAGCTCGGATACCGCATTAAAACAGAGTCGGGCGAGCCCAAATCGACAGAGTACCTGCTCCAGAGACTATCTGTGGTGGTCCAGCGGGGGAACTGCACGTCTGTACTGGGCAGCACAGGCATCTGACACTTTCCCATTAAAAAAAATATATATATACAAAAATATGTTCTTATTATTATTATATTATTATATAATATATTTAATCACCTTCTCAATAATCAACTTCAAATTGTCGTTTCGACTATAGATGCCCTAGCCTTCATCAGGAATAATAACACGAATATTTTTTTCCAGTGCTATATAGCTTATCTTGAGGGAAAGAGCTGGGCAAGGTATATAGTAAGGGAATTCATAAACTGTCTCTGAGACTTTGCTAGAAATAGGCAAGTTTCGTCTGCCAATTTGAGTTGATGCTGATTCCAAATTCAAATATATGTTGGCTGTGGATTTGGTTGAGTTGATAGTTCTATAGATAGCTGGAAAAGCATAATTATGGGTTGGTAATCAGTTAGATGATGGCAATTTGTTTCAGCAAGCAACTCAACAAGATTTCTCAAAATTTAGGTGCAAGCCCTCACCCCTCATGGATGTGCCTCCCTCCTCTCTAAAGAACATGTTTGTTTATATGACACACACACACACACACACACAAACACCTCCTCTACCAGTGTAGGAGGATGCAGTCGTCATTCTGTATGACAAAGCCAAACTGAGCATTCAAGGCAACTACTGGGTCGGCAGACTCAGCACAGTGTACACAGAGGCCTGCTTGTTATTTTGGGACAGATTCCCTGGAAATGAAAAATTAATGTATTCATTTTACCACAATTGTAAATACCTTCACTATATATATATATATTATAGCTACAAGTATTTCTGTTCAGATTTCGAATAACCAGGTGTTAGTACAAGTGCATATTCATACCTGTGGCTTCCAGAGTAAACCCACTGACTAATGAACCATGTTAGCTTCCTTACAAGTGTAGTTTGCTTTTCTGTATAGGCAGTACCATTCTCACTGGCCCGTGCTTCCAGTTTTCTTAAGCTATGAATATGGTATTGTTTTCTTGCATGTTCTCACCACCATGATGACTATTCCTGATTTAAATAAGTCAGAATTATTAAAGATGGGTCCCCCATTCATGTTTTGGGTGAACGCACGTGAATGATACTAGATAGATATGTCATGCGTGCCAAGTTTTCCATCCAACTCTATAATTCTTCATGGTGGTGAGAATGCTTCAATCTTCATCATAGCGAATGGGGAAAATGCAACACATTTTTTACTTGCTGGCTGGCTTTTCACACGAAAATGATAATTATTACTGCCTGAATGGCAAGAGGGCAAGCACACTAATAATGGGTGTGGTTTAACATGCATATATAGTCTTGATAGTTGAGAACCTGCAATAAAGCTCTACCTTGTTTGAAGCACTGATCCAACCTTAGATCTAAGATAGATGCATAGCTCCTTTATATGCAATTCGCTGGTTCTATTAATCACTGAAGTTTCTTCCCAAAAGATTGAGTGGTGGTGGTACATATACTCTGTGGTAGCAGGCTAGCCAACTTCTCCCTTCCTGCATAAATCCTTGTGCTCTTTCTTCTCCAACCTGCTCCTTGACACGCCAGTATACATTTTTTCACAGTTGAGGGAAATTCTATCCCCAACTGACACAAACATGCATGATGTCCTCACTTATGCCATCTGCAAAGGGGATGATCATTAAGGTAGGTTTTTTCTCTAGTTCCTTCCATTTCCTTGTCTTCTTCCCCACCATGACTTCTTTGGGCATGGCATTGTTCACTCGTAGCATCTACCTATACATACACTTTTATACATATGTATTTTCAATTGCATGTTGTGCAGCCTTGGCCTCCTGCAGAATACTCAAATTGCAAGACCCTTTACCTACATTTTGGGCAGAGGAAGGAAAGATTTGAGTCACTAGAATAGCATGACTTGTGTCACTGCCACTGGGACTATAAAGTACCAATCAAAAATGGAGGGCAAGAATTGGTTATGTGAGCAGGGTAAATGGGATGAACAGAGGTAAACTAATATGGGAGATGCTAGCTAGGCAGAACATGCATCTGAAAGAATTCAAGGGAGTGTTGGGAGGAAACTGGTTGGAGGGAGTAATACAGTTGCAGGGGTGGCAGTAACCCTGGGCTGGAGGAGGCTGGAGCAGAGAAGGGAAGAAAAGAAAGTGTTATTTGGATGGAGGTTGCAGAGAATGAGAAGATATAGGCTCGTGAAAAAAGTTGTGGCCCTGTTAAGTGATAGTCCAGGTTCAGGTTGGTGGGCAGAATTTTGTGAGCTGAAAAGGAAGTTTGGGGGAGATAGCTAGTAGGCTCAAGTGCAACATGGAGGGATTGTGTAAAGGATGTTCATAAGGAAGAGTGGCAGGAAGAAGTAGGAGGGAAATCAAGTCTCAAGTAATTTATATAGCTAAAGAAGAGTTTGGACAGGAAAGATATGTAAGAGGATTCAGTAACACAGGGGAAGACAAGTGAGGCTGAGATTTAGATTAAGGATGGCATCAACGGCACTCTTGGGTGACAAGGTGAAGTGTGGTATGTGCCGGGATGGTAGATGTGAGCTATGTGATGAAGGTGTTGTGGAAGATGTGCATTTCTTGTTGTACTGTGGGGAGTTTGCTGGTGACCGAGAAAGATGATTGGATATGGTTGAGGGCATTGAAGGGTCTAAGAGTGGGTGATAGAAGTAAGAAATGGAGATGAAGAAGGGAGAGTAGGCCTAATGTTGGGTAGATCAGTAGCAGGGGTAAAGGAAGCTGTGTTGGATAGGGTAGACAGGATTGTAATGCGAAATGTGCTCAAATGGTGGGAGAAGAGGAAATAGTCTTTGGCACCTCCCCCCCACCCCCATTGTCATCCCCAAACAAACTCTTTGTTTTGCTGTCATTCATGTTGTTGTTTTCTAGTAGTCGGTGTCATTTATTGTTTGTAATACTTAGTGATGGCCTCAAGGCTCAACAGAACAATTAAATTATTATTTACATGGATAAAGCATCACTCAGTCATGATTTTACGAAAATATAATAAAGTGGCAGATCCAGAGGAGTTCCGTGTGAAGGGTCGTATCGAAGTGACAATTTGGTAAAGGGTCTAGCTCGTCATTTCCCCCCAATGTATATGCACGCGCGTTTAAAGGACTACTATACAATGATTTCACGATTGCTTCACTCACTGGGCCTGGAGGCATTTGTTGGTAGCATTTGTTGCTGGCTGTACCGGGATGAACTTTGCGTATTGTCAGTATATAGTGTGAGTGAAGATACTCGTTTTTCATGTTAGAACCATAGAACTCTTCAGGTCGCTTAGAATGCAAAAGAAGTTCTAAATAGGAAGCACTTCAAACCCTTTTTGTTTGACATAAGGTGGGTGTCTGTGTGAAACTGATTTAAAAAAAAACCTTGTAAGCTTAGAATTAAAATTTTACCAGACACCCAATTTTCTAAACTTGTCTACACCCCTCGACCATCCACTAAATTTACAATGGGAGGTGGGTGTCTTAAGGATGCAGCACGTTTACGATTATGACGATAGGGGTGGAGTCCCTTATTATATTGTACTCAGTTTGTGGTTAGTTAATTAATTGCGCAGGAAATTGAAAAAGGTGGCTAGTGGGCGGCTGCGAATTCGATTAAAAAAAGGAGGTCGAGTGAAGAAGTTGCACAAGCGACTTGGAAAGTTTTATCGCTATACGTATCTGTATCGACTCGTTGCTAGGGAGATGTCGGAGAGTGAAGTACCTCTTAGCCCCCAAGCTCAGGATGCCAAAGAAGCAATGCACCATGAGTTTCTTAGGAACATGGCTCAGAAAATGATGGCTGGTGCTATCGAAGAAGAAAGAGAAAGGCGGATAAAGGAATTGAAAGCGCTCCAAAGCTCCAAAGCTGACTCAGCAGACGAGGATAGCGTGAAGAAGAACGCGTATGAGCAGCTTATGGTGGTGCAAGAAGATTTAGTGAGAAGCTTCAACCTAATGAAGGTAACCATAAGCTAAAATCCAACTGGCTAGTCCAGTTTTCTAGCCATTTGTACATTGCTGCCTTGCTTGCTACCTGTTGCATAGCAATTGTCAAGCTATAGAAGCAAGTAACCTTTTGGATGGTTTAGGGAAACCTTTGCATTTCAGTTTCCCGATGTAAACTGTTCACAATTGTGCAAATTTGGCTGTGTATCTTGTCTCTTACCATGACCCACGGCAGTTGTGTGTGTTTTCATCATTTAGCATTTGAGAATGAAAAATGAGGAAAGAGGGTGTGGTGTGTGATGCATCTTATGTTAGGAAAAACATGGGTTGCTTAGCATGAGCAAAATGTTGAAATGGACTACTTCATGGGGTGCATGCTGACAGAAGGAAAGTGCTTGGGGTTGAAGATGGTCTTTTTTTAAAAATACACGCATTTTTGAGTTGTAAAGGAGACCTTAGAAGGGCAATCGGCATCTTTGTTCTGGTTTTGAGGTCAATTTGTCCTAGAAATTACACTGGCTGCTGTGCCAGGCCTGTTCAGCTGTGCTAGCCCTGTTCAGCCGTGCATGCAGTGAGCAAACATCTCTTCAGGGCACAGAAATCCTTGAGGAACACCAGAAGTAACTTGGAAAGGGTTAGTGTAGTCTATGGCACATTGGGAAGGATTGATGTTGTGTGTTGCTGTGGTTCTCAGCTGATCAGTGCCATCCTCTTTTGCTTCTGTGTCTCCCTCCGTCAATATAGCTTGCTAAAAGTAGTATTTATAAACTGTAGCGCTTGCTTTCCGAGGAGCTATAAGTTTCTTGCTGTAGCCGAATTGTTTTGCGGGATAATTTTCGAGGTGATCACAAGCGCTTACTGGACTGTACCAAATAATTGGAGCGTATGTTTAGGATCAAGTCTGCGAAAACCTTGAAACTTTAGCTCCCCGAGTAAAAAAAGCACCATACTATATATATGTCTATATGTTGTTAGTAAGAACCATGGCAATCCTAGGATCTCATCATGGATATCAAAATTCTTTCCCACCTAATTCCGGCTAGGGCTAGGATTTAAGGTTAGGTGCTCAATAACTTTGAACACCCATAATCATCCCGGGGTTGTCCATAATACCGCTGACTTACTGAATTAAATAACAACAACAACAGCAAAAACATAAGGAGACATGATTTTCAGAGACCATCTTGAGGTGTCCTTGAGGGGGTTACTGAGGTGTTAATGTAGGAGGGGTCACTGAGGTGTCTGTTGTCACTATGATCAGCCACGATTAAATTCCCAACCACACACCTACAAACAACTAATCAGAGGAGTGAGTATGAGAAAATATGCACACCAATAAACCTCCCCAGGAGTTTGGAAAATCAACTAAAAGTTGTCACACAAGGTTTTGGCATGATGCTCTATAGCCATCAGCCAAGACTGATGCTTGCCAAGACTGTAATATAAATATATACGTTAAGTACAGTAGGATGCCACTTATGTGAATACGTTGGGATGGCTGGAGTGTATGGATAACTGAACTTCAGTGTAGAAGGCATCCCGCTTGTCCTTGCTCATCATAAGACCGTGAGCAGTCCAATTTCCAACAATGCATTTCCCTGCTACTCTAGCTAAAGGTCCCTTTAGGTCCTCACAACATCACAGAGATCCTGAGCTTACATCGATATTAAGGATAACTTTTGAATAGGTCTAGCCATGCTCTCTGCTTTGGCATGGGCGCGAAAAACTGAAAGAAACCACTGGGCGAGGTTCCATGTTAGGCAAACATGACCAAATGAATTTCCCCCACAAAATGGGGGGGAAAAGTATACTGAATTAGCCGGCAATTCCATGGGTGCAGTCTCTTTTAGCAATCGGTTTATTGGCATTCGCCTCCTATTGCCTCCTATTGTATTAATATTGTGTAATAGTTATTGTAATGTAATAGTTATTGTAAAATTTTTTTTATCTGGACCGTTCTGGTGTTGAGTGATTTCAGAAGCTGTGATCTGTTCTGGTGTTGAGTGATTTCAGAAGCTGTGATCGAAAGACCTATGGCAAGGTGTCTAGAATACTAATAATAAAAAAAAAAATTAAATTTAAAAAAAAAGTTATTGAGATTCACAACAATCCAATGAACTCTAGACCCAATTGGCGTCCACAATTGGCGTCCACACTCAGAATTTGTAGTTTTCCTATTATTTCAAGCTGGCCTGAATGTGTGTGTGTGGGGGGGGGGGGGGGGGGGGGGGGGGGCAGTTTCTTTTGTTGTCGAGATGAAAGCTTGTGGTGGTCCAGCAGCAGCTGCCACTCATTTTGCTGCAAAAATAGGGAGGAGCTGAGCAGGAATCCTTTTGATCACCAACATACAGGGCAAGGTCAGTCAGAGATCACTCAATTTGTAGCAAGTACTTTTCAAACTTTTGACTAATATGCGGACAGTGTGTGTCATCAACTGGCATGTGAACAAGCGAGGGTGTTGTCGTAAGACCAGCGGGAGGAGGGGAGAGGTCAGGTGGGCGTGTCATGGTGGGCATGTCATAAGAGGAGCTAAGAAGAAAAAAGTACAGAGGTCAGAATCTCCACTTCACTCTGTCCTGCTGCAATTATGGAGATGGGTGTTGATTGTTTGTTATTCACAAGACATTCCAGTCCTTGTGTTGGTTGGTTCCTGATCTGTACTCACTGAACTTGGGGTACTGAACTCAGGACGTACCCCAGAACCCTTTGGCTCCATGCGCTTTGCTGTGAACAATCCAGGATTTACTTGTGACCGCAGAGCATCGACGCATCCCAGAATGTCAGATCCTTGATCCTTGACTACATATGCAACTTAAAATCTGGATGAAAGTAACACGAACGCACATGTAGATGAAGATGAATTAAAAATATACTCCAATGACTAAGGATGATGGAACTGTTTGGCAATTAGATCATTAGCTCCATCTCGGTTTCCCGCAAAAGGGAAGTCAACGATCATCTAAACAATTGTCTGCACAGTAAGAATCCACGCCAGGGAACCCTGAAGTGGACGAGCCCCCTCGGAGGTTATCATGATGTAATTTTTATATTGGAATCCTGTGTTATGTTTGGGTATTCAAGATGCTAAAATTTGTACGTGTGCCTTTCGTATGTCTGTGTGCGACTTAAATGCTGCAGACATGTGTTGTGTTAGTTTATTGTTGGCTAATCCTTGTGGAGCCATCCATCCATCCACAGAGTGACTTATGTTATGCCTGCTACCAACACATTTTTCTATTGGGCATCGGACACCAAACAAGTTTTTTTCAATTGGGCATCGGTCACCAAACAAGTTTTTTTCAATTGGGTATCAGTCACCAAACACGTTTTTTTTTTTTCCTATTTGGTATCGGACACAACAAACAAGTTTTTTTCAATTGGGCATCGGTCACCAAACAAGTTTTTTTCAATTGGGATCAGTCACCAAACACGTTTTTTTTCCTATTTGGTATCGGACACAACAAACACGTTTTTTTTCCTATTCGGCATCGGACACCAACAGGTTTATTTCTATTGGGTATCGGCACCTTCTCAGTCACCCCCTTAGGACTCCCTCTCTCTTTCTAGTTCACCCTCCAGGAGCCACGTGGCGACAAAACTTCATCATTGTCGTATTGTTAGTCGTTGGAGACGCTCCTCCTCACTTAATCCTGGGGGGAGGGAGGGGACTTGCCGGAGCGAAATATGACCCAAGCTCTTAGCTTGGACACGAGCAGATTTCCTGGTTCTTACAGGGCAAACTTCAGATGTCTTCACCGAAGAAGAGTTTCCTCCGCAAACAGGCTGAGCGGTGCTTCTGCTAACTGTCAAGCGGTTTCCTCGTGTACCTGCTTGTTTTTTGTATTTTTTATTTCCACTTCACTGCTCCCAAGACCTCTTACAGTTGCTCGACACGATGTTCGTTTTCCTTTGTGGAGTTATGCTCACCGCTATGACCAGCACTCGCACAATGCACACTTCCCGAGTAAAGTACTTGTAATGTTGGACATGAGACTCGTCTTTGAAGATGTCTGACAGGCTTGCTGCCATTTTTGACATGTTTGGTTTTATTCTATTTGGTGCTGCCCTCCACCTCACAAGGTGTTCTTTTCTGTGTTGGAAAGAGTGTCAGCCTTAGTTGGTAAGAGGGCACTATGATATGTAGTGGTCCTAGGCATAGAGGTGGCGGGGGTGGAGGGGGGGGGGGTGGCCCTGATGATGAGGGGTCCAAATGTGTCTGTGAAGAGGAGGGGGTCTTCTCCTCACTCAGCTCCCGGAGGGCCACTCCGGTGGATTTAAGCTTTCTGAGCCATTTTAGACATGATTTTAGATAAAGTTAGGTGGTTGGGTCGTCGACAGTGCTGCAAAAACTGAACTCTCAATCTTAGTTTTAAAACACAATTTAAAAAAAAGCCCCATCCCATTGGGGTATCGCTTCCCCCCCACCTGACTGGTACCCAACGGGGGAGTGCTGTACCCCCTCCTTGGCGTTGCCACTGGTCGTAGGTTGTAACAATTGTAACAGCATGGAATAATAGGAAACCATTTTTGAAGCTCCGCTGGCCATGGCCTGCCAAGAACCACTAGGCAATCTCGTACTTCAACCTCTGTATGTTAAGGGGGGTGGGGGTTCTCGTAGACTAGCCAACTCCTAGCCATGCCTCTCCATGTGACATCTATTGTAGCAATATGGACAATCTGAAATCCAGTCAAAAATATTTTTGTACTGTTTAGAGTACAAAAGAAATCCATCTGCAATCAATGATGTTTGGTATGTGCATGTGGCTTCAAAATTCTTAAACTGCCTTGATGGAATCTCTAAGCTGTGGTGTAATTAAGTTGCATTGATTGGTTGGAGGAGTTGGATTCATCTTGGAGTGATGGGCCTAGTAGAGCAGCATTAGCTGGAGTGCTATATACCACTGGATGCAGCTAATTATATATGTACAGCAATTTAAATTTTGAAGTATTTTCGGATGGTTCCTATTATCCGATAATAAAAAACAATTGAATATTCGGGAGTGGGGGATTCTCCACGGATGGCCGTGTTGACTATCTTCCTGGAGTCCTGCCGATTCTCTTTGTACTACTTCTTTGCAAGTATAAGAAGCCAAAGGATCCCTGATCTTAAAGAACCATCACTCTACACCACCAGAAGCCATTGCTCAGAAGTTGAAGGTAGTTACAGCCACTACATATCTATCACTGAAATTGATAGGATCTCTTTTGCACATCAGTAAACCACTTGCACAGCAAGGTGTTTTATACTCGACAAAACCTCTAGCTCCTGCCATAACTCCAGGCCAGCACTGGCACTGGGCTATTATTCCAACTCTAGTTGTACTTTTGTAGTGGGTGGGTAGTAATTGTTTTGATCATTTTTGAAATAATAATAATCTCTTGGGGAAACTGCCAAATTAGGTATCTGGATTGAGCTAATAACCAAGGCCACAACTTCTGGCACTTGGGTTCAGAGGAAACCAATCACTATTTTAAGATTGGTTTGTGGCCAGTGTCACCAGTGTGTGTGGTATTGTAATTAATTAGAGTGCAGAGTAGAGCTAATGAATCAAGATGAGTGCCTGTAGTGGTTGACAGGTGGGCACAATTAGAAGTGTTTGTGCAGCTCTGGAAAGGTCATTTTTCACTAGCTGGCAGAGAGCTTACATGAGCTTACATGACCTTACATGATGTTTTGTTGTTGATTTTGAAACATGAGCGATGTAAACTGATTAGTAGTCATGGTAGACAAAGCTACAATGCTAGAATCGCAGTTTTTCTTTGTCCAGAACATACTCTATACATACCAACTACCTTCTTTGTCCCTGATGAAATTTCCACGATGTCTTTGGAGGGTATTTTTGCCAGAGTTGACCAGTGTGAGCTTATGAGAGAGAACACGTGCTATAGCTTATCAACCAGAGTTGACCAGTGTGAGCTTATGAGAGAGCTATAGCTTATCAACCAGAGTTGACCAGTGTGAGCTTATAAGAGAGCATGTGCTTATAGCTTATAAACCAGAGTTGACCAGTGTGGGCTTACATGTGCTTATAGCTTATAAACCAGAGTTGACCAGTGTGAACTTATGAGAGAGCATGTGCTCATAGTTTATCAACCAGAGTTGACCAGTGTGAGCTTATGAGAGAGAACATGTGCTATAGCTTATCAACCAGAGTTGACCAGTGTGAGATTATGAGAGAGAACATGTGCTATAGCTTATCAACCAGAGTTGACCAGTGAGAGCTTATGAGAGAGCATGTGCTCATAGCTTATCAACCAGAGTTGACCAGTGTGAGCTTATGAGAGAGAACATGTGCTATAGCTTATCAACCAGAGTTGACCAGTGTGAGATTATGAGAGAGAACATGTGCTATAGCTTATAAACCAGAGTTGACCAGTGTGAGCTTGTAAGAGAGCATGTGCTTATAGCTTATGAACCAGAGTTGACCAGTGTGAGCTTATAAGAGAGCATGTGCTCATAGCTTATGAACCAGAGTTGACCAGTGTGAGCTTATAAGGAAGAGACAAAGTGAACAAGCGTATGCTGGACAGCAATATCTAGAAAAACTGATGACAAAAAGGTACCAGGTGAGTGTCGAGACTGAATTCTTTCTGAAAGCTTGTTTACAACCCTGTGCCTTGTGTGCTGGGCAAACAATAGGCAATCAGTCCCTTACTTGGGAAGCTTGGTCCAATCAGGGCAAAATATTTAACCTCGTGTGATGTGATTAGCAGCAGGTCAGAGGTTGCCTCAGGCAGTAGTACTCTGGGAAGTAATATATATTCGGCGTCTGAGGGAAGCTGGGTTTAAACCAGGCATCACTGCACTGGCCCTAGTCCTTATCCTTAGCCCTAACCTGCTCTCGCTCTAACCTACCTAATACTAGCTCTACCTAATACTAGCTCTACCTAATACTAGCTCTACCTAATACTAGCTCTACTTGCCCTAGTTCCGGAACAGTTCCCTGGCCCTAGTTCCATCTTCCCTGGCCTAGCCCCACCTGCGCTAGCCCTAGCTACACCTGCTCTAGCCCTAGCTCCACCTGCTCTAGCCCCACCTGCGCTAGCCCTAGCCCCACCTGCTCTAGCCCTAGCTCCACCTGCTCTAGCCCTAGCTCCACCTGCGCTAGCCCTAGCTCCACCTGCTCTAGCCCTAGCTCCACCTGCTCTAGCCCTAGCTCCACCTGCTCTAGCCCTAGCTCCACCTGCTCTAGCCCTAGCTCCACCTGCGCTAGCCCTAGCCCCACCTGCTCTAGCCCTAGCCCCACCTGCTCTAGCCCTAGCTCCACCTGCTCTAGCCCTAGCCCTACCTGCCCTAGCTCCACCTGCTCTAGCCCTAGCTCCACCTGCTCTAGCCCTAGCTCCACCTGCTCTAGCCCTAGCTCCACCTGCTCTAGCCCTAGCTCCACCTGCTCTAGCCCTAGCTCCACCTGCTCTAGCCCTAGCTCCACCTGCTCTAGCCCTAGCTCCACCTGCGCTAGCCCTAGCCCCACCTGCTCTAGCCCTAGCCCCACCTGCTCTAGCCCTAGCTCCACCTGCTCTAGCCCTAGCTCCACCTGCTCTAGCCCTAGCCCTACCTGCCCTAGCTCCACCTGCTCTAGCCCTAGCTCCACCTGCTCTAGCCCTAGCTCCACCTGCTCTAGCCCTAGTTCCACCTGCTCTAGCCCTAGCTCCACCTGCTCTAGCCCTAGCTCCACCTGCTCTAGCCCTAGCTCCACCTGCTCTAGCCCTAGCTCCACCTGCTCTAGCCCTAGCTCCACCTGCTCTAGCCCTAGCTCCACCTGCTCTAGCCCTAGCTCCACCTGCTCTAGCCCTAGCTCCACCTGCTCTAGCCCTAGCTCCACCTGCTCTAGCCCTAGCTCCACCTGCTCTAGCCCTAGCTCCACCTGCTCTAGCCCTAGCCCCACCTGCTCTAGCCCTAGCTCCACCTGCTCTAGCCCTAGCCCTACCTGCCCTAGCTCCACCTGCTCTAGCCCTAGCTCCACCTGCTCTAGCCCTAGCTCCACCTGCTCTAGCCCTAGCTCCACCTGCTCTAGCCCTAGCTCCACCTGCTCTAGCCCTAGCCCCACCTGCTCTAGCCCCAGCTCCACCTGCTCTAGCCCTAGCTCCACCTGCTCTAGCCCTAGCTCCACCTGCTCTAGCCCTAGCTCCACCTGCTCTAGCCCTAGCTCCACCTGCTCTAGCCCTAGCTCCACCTGCTCTAGCCCTGCTCTGGCCCTAGCTCCACCTGCTCTGGCCCTAGCTCCACCTTCCCTGGCCCTAGCTCCACCTTCTCTAGCCCTAGCTCCACCTTCTCTAGCCCTAGCCCCAGCTCCACTTTCCCTGGCCCTAGCTCCACCTGCTCTATGCCTGCCACTAGTCCCACCTCCAGCCTACTAGCTCATTGGCCAAGTGGAGCTGTGAGTGACCACTGAATGTATCAGTGGCTAGCTGGTGGTCATAAGGTGTTGATAACCAGAGGGGGGAAGGGATAGCAGGTAGCACACAAAGTGTGGGTGAGTGTGGCTTGCTTGGAAAGCAGCCCACATGTCTTCTCTCTCTCACACACACACACACACACACACACACACACACACACACACACACACAAGACTAGCTCATGTGTTAAGCCCCTGGCCTCAACATTAAAAAAGGCCACTGTATGCTGACACTGGAACCTGCTCCAAACCAGCTCCAAACCAGCTTCAAACCAGCTTCAAACCAGCTTCACTCCTCAAGTCTGTCCTTATTTTGAGTTGAGTTTGCCCCAATACAAAAGCTGGGTGGGGGGGGGGGTGGCAGTGATGAGGTATGTATGTATCTGGTTTGCAACAGGATCCAGTACATTCCGAGCCACCTGCCTCCTATGTATACAGCTTGCCCTAGACTTACCACAACTTGTGGATTTTTGTGATAACTATTTTTAGGAGTAGTATTTTCAACTCGAAGACAGTGAGCTGTGTTTAGTATGAGAGTTGGCTCCGTACTACAGACAAAATACAGCAAAACCTACAGCAGAGAAATCCATCAGGAGCACCTCTTTTCTCAAGAGTGAAGGCATCCAGAGCAATTCCAGGTCAGTAACGGGCCCTACGCATCCTTCCTCAGCAGAAGAGCTTCCAGAACCAACCCAGCAGTGAGTGCCTGCGGGAGCTTCCAGAACCAACCCAGCAGTGAGTGCCTGCAGGAGCTTACAGAACCAACCCAGCAGTGAGTGCCTGCACGAGCTTCCAGAGCCAACCCAGCAGTGAGTGCCTGCACGAGCTTCCAGAACCAACCCAGCAGTGAGTGCCTGCAGGAGCTTCCTGAACCAACCCAGCAGTGAGTGCCTGCACGAGCTTCCAGAACCAACCCAGCAGTGAGTGACTGCAGGAGCTTACTGAACCAACCCAGCAGTGAGTGCCTGCGGGAGCTTCCAGAACCAACCCAGCAGTGAGTGCCTGCGGGAGCTTACAGAACCAACCCAGCAGTGAGTGCCTGCAGGAGATGATCCATGACAGCAGTTGGGGTCGGCGTGCAACTTTTCTTTCTCAGTGACCTCTCAGTTGATCCAGTACGGATACAATGGCCAGACTAGGGCATCCAGCCCAAAACGTCGAGTGAGTAAGTAAGTAGTTTATCGAGAACTTTTTTTTGTTGTCTCGTCAAACTGGATGTGGATGTGGAGTGTTTTGTAATGATTCAGCATCAACTGGGAATGTGCAAAAAATCTTAGGAATTTGAATTATTTTTGTGTGTGGGTGATATCTTAGTTCCCACCTACAGGTGCTTAAAGTGGATAATTGGCCAACGGGCTAGATCAACAAGGTCGACTATTACCTCTAGGTTATATTAAATGAGTACTAGTGTATGCTAATTAATGCCTGTACACACTGCACTTAAAACGATACGCATTAATGCGGGCTGGGTCAGAGGAAAATGCTGATGTGTGTTCGTCTTGTACACATTAGCACCGAAATAAATTGTACGAAGCAAAAATAATCAGCCTTCCAAAGTCAGTCAAGATCATATACTGTAGCTGTAGTTGAGATGGAGTTTGTCTTTGCATCTTTTTCTTGCTGATCAGCTACCTACAGATGCGCAGAAAACATTTTCTGCACAGAAGAAAGAGGAGAGTGCTGAGGGAAAGGCAGAACCAACGAAGGTTGCGACTGCATGACCTTCAGGAGTCAGATGCAGTGCATATAAACATAGCAACAGTTCTCTAGCTATGTAGGTGGTCTAGCTAGCCACTCTAGCTGGCTAGTTTGGCCGCAGATAGTATACAGCTAGCTCCAAAGTTCCCAACAGCAGCGTCACGAAGACACGAGTGAATTAAATTATTTTCAACGCACACTCGCATAGTTATTTGAATGCTTTAATTGGTTGCTCTGATTCGCATCAAAACACCCGTCGAGGTGGAACAGAATAATGCACATTATTTTAATTCGAATTCAGCAAACGATGCACATTGGCTTGTGCCGTGTGGATGGGCAGGCCTTTAGTTTAAATTCTCTTCATATCACTTAGGAAGCCATTATTCAGCAGTGACTTTAGGCCAGCCAGGCTGATGAAGGATTAACCACATGGGGTTAGGTCCCATGTCAACTAGTTCACACATGTCCAAATGAAGTCACATGCGGTGCACATGATCCACGACGTGTCTGAGTGCTGCCGTGTAGAAGCAACGTATAGATCATACCAATGATGATGAGCCTGTTTTCACGTGCATAGTCTTGAGAGATTTGAAACTCGGCCGCCTGGTAGCCCCACTCCTATTGAAGCGCTGGTCCTTATGGACGTGCAGTGCCTCCTTCACAAGTGTTTTCTATTCATGTGCCGGCTCCACCCACCGTTGACGTCTCCTCCCGCAAGGTTGGACATCGGTGGCTCCTTAGGGTGTTCTGCGGTGGAAGATTACCTCAGCTAATGGACTTGTAATGCTCTTGCCGTCAGACACGCCTGTCCAGCACCTCTCTACAGCGTGTGGGGAGGGGGTGGATGCAAGGCCTAATCAACTCACACAACAGAGTTGAGCATTTGCCAACACAGAACAGAAAAGATGAATCGTGACCATTTGGCACTGGAGCACCTGCAGCCATATTTATCATGGCTCGAGACACTTCCAAGACTGTTGTGTGGTTTTCAGTGCCAGCTGCTGTATTTGTCGGTCAATCCAAGTACAAAGGCCATCACTAGCGCTTGAAGGGGGCGGGGAGATTGTTGGGCGTGGGACAATGGAAACATGTTTTTGCTAAAGGAGTCTTTCAAAAGGAAGTCTTTTGTTGCAAAAGTGATAATTGCTGTCGGCATTGTCTAGGTATTAATTAGCAAGTGTCTTCTTCTAGTAGTGAAGGTACTTTACCATTTTAATGTTGCCATTGAGGTCTGATTCAGTGTGGGACTAGAACGAGTGGTCTTTATATAGTAATGGTATGGATTAGAACTAGTGTCCATTATACATTATATAGAGGGTGCCTTTATTATGAGGTTGACTACCTCACTAAAGTAATGGTATGGATTAGAACTAGTGTCCATTATACATTATATAGAGGGTGCCTTTATTATGAGGTTAAACCTCACTAAAGTAATGGTATGGATTAGAACTAGTCTCCATTATACATACATTATATAGAGGGTGCCTTTATTATGAGGTTAAACCTCACTAAAGTAATGGTATGGGACTAGAACAACTCTCTGTAAATATAAGGTACTGAGTACTAGAATGAGTGTCTGATATGCACACTATAACAGAGATCGCTACTTCAGTGTGACTAAAGCTCATGGAGTCTCACTGTTGGCGAAACACGCATGCCTATACATGGCTGTAAGACGAGGCAGCTAACTGGTGCCCGTACCACGCCAGCGATAACAAAGTTGCTGTTCTCGTTGTCTTCCTTGCACCTTTCTTTCCGTTCACTCTCCTGCCAGAGTAGGAGGAGAGTTACTTAGCGCAGGACCTGAGGAGAGAGAGGAGGAGCAGAGTTACTTAGCGCAGGACCTGAGGAGAGAGAGGAGGAGGAGAGTTACTTAGCGCAGGACCTGAGGAGAGAGGAGGAGTATTGCATGGAGCTAGCACTCAGTCTGTCTGGCTGGTTCTTGGAACAGAACCAAACCAACTCACTACAAGACCGCCAACTGTGGTGTGTGATGACAGATGGTTGTGTTCATAAGCTGTTGAAGATGAATAGTCATTTTGTCATGTTTGTTGGCACCTTTGTTGAGCCTAATAAGGCAGGGCCTCGGGCATTGGAACAAAACATAATGAGAGAGGGAGGGGGGAGCATAATTTCAACCCCCCCCCCCCCCCCCCCCCACAAGTGTATAGGCAAGGTGAGATTTCTTGATTTTTCTAATCGGCTAAACCCTCTGCCTAATAAGGAAAGACCACAGACTACATGCTGTCCTGCAGGTAGAGGTCTCTTATCACTCGTAGCATTCCAGCAGCTATGGTGGGTCGCTAGGTTACGTCCACCACCCGAAACTTCTGCTCGGATGTTGGAATGCGACGAACATCAACCACATACTTGTATCTGGTGCTAGCCTCATGTCTAACATGCAATGCCTCCTTATTAGGAAGTGTCTTCTTATTAGGAAGTGTCTCCATATTAGGAAGTTCTCCTTATTAGGAAGTGTCTCAGTGTCTCCTTATTAGGAAGTGTCTCCTTATTAGGAAGTGTCTCCTCATTAGGAAGTGTCTCCTCATTAGGAAGTGTCTCCTCATTAGGAAGGGTCTGAAGTGTCTCAGTGTCTCCTTATTAGGAAGTGTCTCCTTATTAGGAAGTCTTCAGGTATAGGTGCAAGTAAAGGGAGGGTGTCTAGGAACTGACGATACAACAAGAGTGTGTCCATAGATCTACTCCCCCCTCCCCCCTGTGCTTTGTGACAAAGTTACTGTTTAATTTTAGAAGCAACCTTCGTGCATGCACAGGACATGCTTCATACATGTTCAGTGCATGCACAGGACATGCTTCGTGCATGCGCAGGGCATACTTCATACATGTTCAGTATGCACAGGACATGCTTCGTGCATGCACAGGACGAGGTGAAGATGAGCAATGGCAGGTTTTAGAATGCTTTTCTAATTATTGTATTTTATTGATAACATGTTATTCCTATAACTGCGCGTGTGAGATTCAACTATTAGTATTGTTCAAGTATTAGTATTGGTATGCAAGTTGCAAGTAGAATGTAAGCCACAGTTCAGGGTAAGTCCCGTTCCACTACTCTAAGTCGAGTTGGTTAGTTTGTGTGAAGATCGAGGGTATCATCAAACAGGAAGATTGATCATCTCGAGCCAGCTGATGGTGTCACTGACAAGGACAGTGAAGCCTTCTTCATTGCATGCTCTGTGAAGATTCTCTAGGTGCGATAGGTAACAAATGACTTGATTGAAAAGGTCTAGCCACATCTGAAGAAGAAAACTCACTGCAAAGGAATCACCTCCAGGAGTGCCTCCCTCTCCCGAGAACAAAGACAAATGGTCTCAGTGTAGTTGGAGGTTAGCAAGGGGAGAAGTCCTCCATTGTCACGTAGTTTTCACATGAGCGCTCTAATGAAGTGCATAAGATGGTTGTTTGGGCTGGGCCAGTTGAACATGCTACTGGAGGAAGCAGCTCATTACTGGAATGTTTGGAGGTATGTGGTCACAGTCCGCTCACTAGACGACTCTTCTAGTGCAGTCATAGTCCTGGACTCCATTGATATTCCACAGCTTGTCATTGCTCCTTACAATGTCATCAGTCGACTTTCCAGCGTTGGGAGTGGCTGCTACACGATCAAGTTCTCTCCTTCACGAAAGCACAGACCTTGCGTACCCATCCGTGGTAACGGACCTTCAGGCCATGGTAAGGGCAGCTTAGAAATGGAGGAATCCTGCTATCTAATACCCATAGCTGGTGAGGAAGACAGCAATGAGAGCAAGCAGTTTATTTATTTTACTTAGGAAGAGTATCCTTGGCAACCTTGGTCTCTGCACTGAAGCCTGGGGAGAATCTAGGAACGCACGTGTGTGCTTACCATTGATTGCCTTTGATGTTCTAATTACTCATCCTTTTAAATATTTTATGATTTTATTTTTGTGGCTACGTAACTCTGCCCATGAATATTATGTACAGCAAAGTTTGTCAATCAAGATGAAGACTGAAGTATTTCAGTTGAAACGGCTTCAAAAAGCTTATTTAAAGATAAATCTTAACGAATGCTGAGAGGAGAGGTTGTTTATATTTGATTCCTTCAATACTGCAGCCTAGCTAACATAATGAATCCACCTCATGAATTATTCATTACTTGGCTCTGCCTTTCAAGTACAAGTTGACCACCTGGAGGAGAGCAATGGAAAGTTACATTCTGCCATTGCTAGTTGAGGTTTGCCTTAGTAACCACACATTCTTGAGCTGTAATCAGCTCACTTGAAGTGTCAAGATGTCTGCTGCTACTGCACTAGCAGATACTCCAGGTGGCCACTCTGGAGCTAGAGATGAGAACATCACCAGCTAGTGTGGGGGGCACCAGCTCCAGGTGGCCACTCTGGAGCTAGAGATGAGAACATCACCAGCTAGTGTGGGGGGCACCAGCTCCTGGTGGCCACTCTGGAGCTAGAGATGAGAACATCGCCAGCTAGTGTGGGGGGCATCAGCTCCTGGTGGCCACTCTGGAGCTAGAGATGAGAACATCTCCAACCAGTGTATAGTACATGAAGTTACTGTCTAGTGAGTCGACCAGCGATGAAGACAAGAGTCTTGCCAAACTTCTTGCCAAACTTCTTGCCAAACTGCCTCAGTTATTCAAGAGGATGGATAATTATATATGTGAGGGTACAAATGAAAGGATAAGGATACCAACAACCCCCCCTCCCCCCCCCAAAAAAACACACTCCCCCCTCCTTGCCTCCGGAAAACTCGCCCTACCCTCCCAAACTAGTACCAGTCATAGTTGGAGCCAACAAAGGCATTTGGTGGGCTGCCCCCACCTTATTGAATATTATTAGTGTTTGGCTTTTGCATGCGCAACTATTAGTATTTAGCTTGTGTATGTGCTACCATGGTGCACGCGCAACTATTAGTGCTCAGGGTCTTATCTGGGGGGGGGGGGGGGGGAAGGGGGGGAATCTTCCCCCCCTTCAGTCCCCCCCTTCAGATGGGCAGTAATGTAAAGAGTAATGTAATGTACTGGAGTGTCTAGTGTCTGTGAATTTTAATAAAATATAATTAAAAAATAGATAATAAACATGGTCACACAATAAGTCTCCTAGTCTTTTTCTGCTTCCATATCTTAATTATTGCCTCAATGTCATCATCTGATAGGGAGTCCGGCCCTTCAATTGCTATTCGCATGCTTGTCCAATGTACAGTCCTTCAGACGGTTTCTGAGATTTGTGTAAGCTTCTTTCAGCTGTGGCTGTCGTTAGTGGGATAATTTGATAGATTTGAAGAAGTGTTACTATATTAGGAAGCATTAAGCACTGTGACTCACTGGCAAGTACAGTAGATGTCATGTCCTAAGCATTGCTGCTTTTGGTATGATGAGCAGCCTGGTGTCGAAGGTATGTTTTGTTCTGTGTGAAAAGTGGGCTGAAATAAGGAAATCGTGTACTGCATCAAACATGGATCAAGGCTCCTTTCGTAGAAAAAGGCTACTGGAAAATTACGTGAGCATGAAAAGTCTCAAAGTCACCAAAATGCCATTATCATATATTGCCTCTAAAATTTATGCTAACACACTACCACATTCAGCTGATTTTGAGAACTATGTCGGTATTCTCCCCCTTCCAAAAAATCCTAGATAAAACCCTGATTAGTATTTAGTTGTTCATGTGCTACCATGGGTGTTTAGTTAGCTTGTGCATGTGCTACCATTGGTGTTTAGCTTGTGCACGTGCTACTATTAGTGCTTAACTTTGCATGTATTAGTGTTTAGCTTGTGCACGTGCTACTATTAGTGTTTAGCTTGTGCATGTGCTACCGTTGGTGTTTAGCTTGTATACGTACTGTTTAGCTTGTGCACGTGCTACTATTAGTATATAACTTGTGCACGTGCTACTATTACTGTTTAGCTTGTGCATGTGCCAATTAGAATGCCTGAAAAACTGATTGAGGTTCTGACTTTGGTAAGTCTCTCTAACGAGACGTGAGCTACTGTGGGCTAGACATACTGCACCCACCACACCCACAATACATCTAAATGAAGTTCTATGAACTTACAAGTAGTATGTCGGCATGGCGTATCGGGGATCACCTTCAATTTAGAATGGATATCGGACCAATATACTTAAACGCTCTGGGAGAACATGGGAGAGCACCATTAGTGTTTAGCTTGTGCATGTGGTACTATTAGTGTTTTGCTTATGCATGGTGCTTCGGAATAGAAGGGTCTGCGGTTCCTTAGGAATAGAGGGGATCTGGGGGTCCTCAGGAATAGAGGGGATTTGGGGGTCCTCAGGAATAGAGGGATCTGGGGGTCCTCAGGAATAGAGGGGATCTGGGGGTCCTCAGGAATAGAGGGGATCTGGGGGTCCTCAGGAATAGAGGGGATCTGGGGGTCCTCAGGAATAGAGGGGATCTGGGGGTCCTCAGGAATAGAAGGGATCTGGGGGCCCTCAGGAATAGAGGGTATCTGGGGGTCCTCAGGAATAGAGGGAGTCTGGGGGTCCTCAGGAATAGAGGGATCTGGGGGTCCTCAGGAATAGAGGGGATATGGGAGTCCTCAGGAATAGAGGGGATCTGGGGGTCCTCAGGAATAGAGGGATCTGGGGGTCCTCAGGAATAGAGGGATCTGGGGGTCCTCAGGAATAGAGGGATCTGGGGGGCCTCAGGAATAGAGGGATCTGGGGGTCCTCAGGAATAGAGGGGATCTGGGGGTCCTCAGGAATAGAGGGGATCTGGGGTTCCTCAGGAATAGAGGGGGGCTGGGGGTCCTCAGGAATAGAGGGATCTGGGGGTCCTCAGGAATAGAGGGGATCTGGGGGTCCTCAGGAATAGAGGGATCTTGGGGTCCTCAGGAATAGAGGGGATCTGGGGGTCCTCAGGAATAGAGGGATCTGGGTGTCCTCAGGAATAGAAGGGATCTGGGGGTTCTCAGGAATAGAGGGATCTGGGGGTCCTCAGGAATAGAAGAGATCTGGGGGTCCTCAGGAATAGAGGGGATCTGGGAATCCTCGGTATAGGATCTTGGGGTTCTTAGGAATAGAGGGTGTCTGAAACATTCTGGGGAGAACACTAATAGCGTTTAGTTTCTGCACGTGCTACTAATAATATTTAGCTTGTGTACATGTGCACACAGTATAGGGTTCTAGGGGGTCACGGAATAGAAGGGTCTGGGGTGACCTATCAAGGAAGTTTTTCTTTCTCGGGAGATTGTTTGAAGGTGAATAATCTACCACATGGCTGAGCAGAAGCACCCAGTAGTGACCACTACATAGCAATAAGTGTATGTACAAACACTGTACAGGATCATGCATGCATTAGCAATGATCTCTGTCGTGTAGAGGGACCAGGTGTGTGCACTGTACAGACAGGATCATGCATGCATTAGCAATGATCCCTGAGAAATGATCGCTGTCGTGTAGAGGGACCAGGTGTGTGCACTGTAACAGGATCATGCATGCATTAGCAATGATCCCTGTCATGTAGAGGGACCAGGTGTGTGCACTGTACAGGATCATGCATGCACTAGCAATGATCCCTGTCGTGTAGAGGGACCAGTCATTCATCATGGCAGTGCCACTCTCAAGTGAGGTGCGTACAATGTCAGTAAAACCTACATATGTCCATGTTGTCATAGCAACCAGAAGGAAAGAGTAGCAACATTTAACAGGGTGGTGATTTTGAGCTAGACATGTTTTTTCCTCCTGTTGTCTATATTTTTTTGTTTTCTTTCTTTATTTTTTTAACCCTTCCACCGCTGGATTTACACAGCACTTTTTAAAAATAGTGACGTTATTTTACATAATATTTTATATTCAACCAGGAGTGCACAAATGTCCCTAGCAACCATGGTTGATGTTATAGCATTGGTGTTGACAAACATTGTGGTCAACTGTAGGTTGCCTAGCAACTGACCACATACAATGAATATCATTATAACATTTGATTGTTTGTTTTGATTTGTATTTTTAGGCAGAATATGGACAGATAACTGTAGATTACATCATGATGTAAATATAATAAAATGACGGTGTCATATTTTACTAGGGCAGATAATTAGAAACCATAGCTAACTAACTACAAACTAGCTTTATATTATTATAGCTATATAGATGGATAGCTAGTACCCGCGAAGTACCCAGGTAAATGCTATTTTTATAAAAGTCAGAAAAAAAGCAGTAATGCTAAAGGATCTTACATGTATGGCTATTTATTTTCCTGGGACATCTTGTTCCTGTTCTTCACCATCGTCAGTCTCAAGACCTGGATCCCTATGCAAATCAGCGCTACTATCTCTGGACTGGCAAAAAACAGGTTCTGAATCTACGATGTCATTCAGAGTTGCTAGCTCTTCAGGATCTCTAGTCAGTTCTCCGTGGTAGGCAAATATCCCTTCTCCTTCCTCATCACTGCTTTCAACCTCAGACAGACCGAATTCGTCGTCATCCAGCATTGCCAAAACATCGTCCACATTTAGTCTAGAAGCCATTTTTTTATCGATCAGCTGAGTTTGACGTCACGAATACCTTGGTTACCTAGGCACTATACCTCAGCTATTTTAATTCCAGCTCTAGCTAAGCAAGGGACATGCCCAGGTATATTTAGCACATGCGTAGCTAAAACGAACGATTTTATATATTTGTTTTTGTCGCCGTCATTTACAACTCCGCCATATGGCGGATACGGCGGTGAGACGGTTAAACAAAGACGGCATCCTTTGGAATTATTAATTGTGATTTCTTTGGGTGGAAAAACTCGAACTTTGGGGAGGGAGTATTTCCCAGGAAACCCCCCCCCCCCTCTTCTGTATGAAACACTGTTAGTAACATGGTGTAATCATGTCAAAAGAGTACTAGCTATGTAGGTATGCTCGGATATTTTTGAGGATTTTAATATTCGCATTTTGACTGCCAGAATCCAATAAGCAATCAGGTATAAGGAGGAGCATGAGATTCCATTATATGCTTCTTAATCGACGAATATTCACCCTCCCCCCTACTCTGAATACCCATGAATCCTTTTATTTGGCACGTCTAGGAATATTTACCCCTCAAAAACCTCCGCCGTGCAGTGTACAAACATGTTCCACAACTGCTGTGTAAAGTATAATTTTCCCTTCCTTCCTTACCCGAAAGTAGTTCACAATACGGCGAGTGTCCACCGACATCATGTTGCTCTATCTGTTGCTAACAGGTGAAGGCAGAGGCGGAGCTCGAGCAAGCTCAGAGGGTCACAGAGGGAAAGAAGCGGGAAGTTCATGATGAGCTCATCAGAAAGTCGGCCATCAAGGAGGTGAGACTATAGGGACAAACATTGAATACCATTTCTCTCTTTAAAAAAAAAAAGTTTTATTTTGCACACGTTGTTTCTCATGAGATGATTGGCTTTTTCCTGGTCAAAGTTGACTCTGCCCCTCCCGCGGGGCTCCTGGTAAATTGTTGCTGAATCAGTTTACTCTGCCATTGTGCCTGCACTTGCCTTCCAAATCAATCAACACCTCTCTCGTAGTCAGGCCTCGTAGCCAGCTCCGTAGATAGGTCTCTTAGCCAGGCTTCTTAGCCATTGCCAGGCTTCTTAGCCAGGCCTCGTACAGGCCTCGAAGCCAGGTCTCGAAGCCAGGCCTCGTAGCCAGATCTCGTAGACAGGCCTCGTAGACAGGCCTCGTAGACAGGCCTCGTAGACAGGCCTCGTAGCCAGCTCCGTAGATAGGTCTCGTAGCCAGGTCTCTTAGCCAGGCTTCTTAGCCATTGCCAGGCTTCTTAGCCAGGCCTCGTACAGGCCTCGAAGCCATAGCCAGGTCTCGTAGCCAGGCCTCGTAGCCAGGCCTCGAAGCCAGGCCTCGTAGACAGGCCTCGTAGCCAGCTCCGTAGATAGGTCTCGTAGCCAGGTCTCTTAGCCAGGCTTCTTAGCCATTGCCAGGCTTCTTAGCCAGGCCTCGTACAGGCCTCGAAGCCATAGCCAGGTCTCGTAGACAGGCCTCGTAGCCAGGCCTCTTAGCCAGCTCCGTAGATAGGTCTCGTAGCCAGGTCTCTTAGCCAGGCTTCTTAGCCATTGCCAGGCTTCTTAGCCAGGCCTCGTACAGGCCTCGAAGCCAGGTCTCATAGCCAGGTCTCGTAGACAGGCCTCGTAGCCAGGCCTCGTAGCCAGCTCCGTAGATAGGTCTCGTAGCCAGGTCTCTTAGCCAGGCTTCTTAGCCATTGCCAGGCTTCTTAGCCAGGCCTCGTAGCCAGGTCTCGTAGCCAGGCCTCGTAGACAGGCGTCGTAGCCAGGTCTCTTAGCCAGGCTTCTTAGCCATTGCCAGGCTTCTTAGCCAGGCCTCGTAGCCAGGTCTCGTAGCCAGGCCTCGTAGCCAGGCCTCGTAGACAGGCTTCTTAGCCATTGCCAGGCTTCTTAGCCAGGCCTCGTACAGGCCTCGAAGCCAGGTCTCATAGCCAGGTCTCGTAGACAGGCCTCGTAGCCAGGCCTCGTAGCCAGCTCCGTAGATAGGTCTCGTAGCCAGGTCTCTTAGCCAGGCTTCTTAGCCATTGCCAGGCTTCTTAGCCAGGCCTCGTACAGGCCTCGAAGCCAGGTCTCGTAGCCAGGCCTCGTAGCCAGGCCTCGTAGCCAGGCCTCGTAGCCAGCTCCGTAGATAGGTCTCGTAGCCAGGTCTCTTAGCCAGGCTTCTTAGCCATTGCCAGGCTTCTTAGCCAGGCCTCGTACAGGCCTCGAAGCCAGGTCTCATAGCCAGGTCTCGTAGACAGGCCTCGTAGCCAGGCCTCGTAGCCAGCTCCGTAGATAGGTCTCGTAGCCATTGCCAGGCTTCTTAGCCAGGCCTCGTAGCCAGGCCTCGTAGCCAGGCCTCGTAGCCAGGTCTCGTAGCCAGGCCTCGTAGCCAGGCCTCGAAGTAGAGTGATTACTAACCCAGCAGCTGTGTCAAGGGTACATTGTTAATCCCTGCACAGAAATATAATTATAATGTGTTAATCCCTGCACAGAAATATAATTATAATGAGGTGCTATTAGTATCTCCACAGATGCTGAGTGTCAATACAGCCATGAATAGCATCAACACTCGATATTCATGTGTGTCAACACTAGCATGAGGTGCATCAACACTGGAATATTCGTATATGTCAACACTGGTATATTCGTAGATGTCAACACTAGCATGAAGTGCATCAACACTGGTATTCGTAACCCATTTCATTGGCGCAGTATGGATGCTGGAATATACCCCATTTCCATTCCAGCATTGTTGTGAAATAAATGCGGCCGATCGATGCTCGTCGTACTGTGAAGTGGACGAAGAAGAAATCCTGAACATGTGTGGCAGCCAGAAGTTTGTCTAGTGCCTGAAGTCAAGGATTCAATTTAACTCTAATCGTCTTTTGTCTTTTAATAGAAAAAGGATGCCCTCTGCCTCTTTTTTTGGTTGTAGTCAATTAAAAATGTCTTCAAAAAGAGCGGGAAAACAGAAATTGGTGGGAATATAACAGGAACAAGTGGTAACTCGACCCCCTCAGAGCCAATTCAGGCCTCGGACCTTAGACTTGGTCTCAGAGCTGGTTCAAAGGTTGCTGCTCTAGGCCCGAGGCCGGAATTGGCTCCGAGGGGGTCGAGTTACCCCTTGTCCCCACTTAGCCCTATAGATTGCAGCAGGCCAGAGAAAAATGGAACAAACAGACAAGATGGACGGATGCCATTATTATAGTTCTTTGTGAATATATTTTTTTATTTTTTTTGATGTAAGAAGTGTCTCTGATGCCTGCAACTAGCTGCATAGTGAGCTAGGCAGCAACATGCTACTAGCTGCATAGTGAGCTAGGCAGCAACATGCTACTAGCTGCATAGTGAGCTAGGCAGCAACATGCTACTAGTTGCATAGTGCGCTAGGCAGCAACATGCTACTAGCTGCATAGTGAGCTAGGCAGCAACATGCTACTAGCTGCATAGTGAGCTAGTGAGCTAGGCAGCAACATGCTACTAGCTGCACAGTGAGCTAGGCAGCAACATGCTACTAGCTGCATAGTGAGCTAGGAAGCAACATGCAACTAGCTGCATAGTGAGCTAGGCAGCAACATGCTACTAGCTGCATAGTGAAGGCAGCAACATGCTACTAGCTGCATAGTGAGCTAGGCAGCAACATGCTACTAGCTGCATAGTGAGCTAGGCAGCAACATGCTACTAGCTGCATAGTGAGCTAGGCAGCAACATGCAACTAGCTGCATAGTGAGCTAGGCAGCAACATGCTACTAGCTGCATAGTGAGCTAGGCAGCAACATGCTACTAGCTGCATAGTGAAGGCAGCAACATGCTACTAGCTGCATAGTGAGCTAGGCAGCAACATGCTACTAGCTGCATAGTGAGCTAGGCAGCAACATACAACTAGCTGCATAGTGAGCTAGGCAGCAACATGCTACTAGCTGCATGGTGAGCTAGGCAGCAACATGCTACTAGCTGCATAGTGAAGGCAGCAACATGCTACTAGCTGCATAGTGAGCTAGGCAGCAACATGCTACTAGCTGCATAGTGAAGGCAGCAACATGCTACTAGCTGCATAGTGAGCTAGGCAGCAACATGCAACTAGCTGCATAGTGAGCTAGGCAGCAACATGCTACTAGCTGCATAGTGAGCTAGGCAGCAACATGCAACTAGCTGCATAGTGAGCTAGGCAGCAACATGCTACTAGCTGCATAGTGAGCTAGGCAGCAACATGCTACTAGCTGCATAGTGAGCTAGGCAGCAACATGCTACTAGCTGCATAGTGAGCTAGGCAGCAACATGCTACTAGCTGCATAGTGAGCTAGGCAGCAACATGCAACTAGCTGCATAGTGTGCTAGGCAGCAACATGCTACTAGCTGCATAGTGAGCTAGGCAGCAACATGCAACTAGCTGCATAGTGAGCTAGGCAGCAACATGCTACTAGCTGCATAGTGAAGGCAGCAACATGCTACTAGCTTACAAAGGAGCTTGTAGTCGATGGCCGTTATGTTGTGGGAGGTGTCATTTTCTTCATATGTTCAAGCTGCATGATGGGAAGGCCATCACAATATCTGACAGCATAATGAAGCTTTGCAGTGACCTGTAGCTAGATATGTCGCCGCACTGTATTTGTGGTCTAGCAAGTGATGTGATGTTCGGAAAAACAGGGGGAGTGTCTAAACTCCTAAAGGATAAAGTTCCTCTCCTGGTTTCCAACCACGACATTGCTCATTAGCTTGCATTAGCTTGTGTCCAGACAACAAATGAAATCCTCTGCCTAAAAAAAGTTCAAAGATATTCTTTAACAGCTTTACTGCTTCTGTATAAGTACTTGCCAGTTCAAACTGCTGGGCTTAAAAGGAGATTGAATGATCCTTGACTTAAAATCATACTCTGGCTAAAGATGTCTCACATGATAGAGCTGTTATCACCTCCACAAATGCTTTCAGTCTGATAGTTAGTCTGGAGAGGCAAGCTCAGAAGAGAAATAATCTGTAACCTCAGGGCTTGCTTCCTTTGTCATGAAGTACAAGTTTGTAGCTGCCTTGTGCATGTTTTCTGGTCCTCTAGTAGGCTTATCTCACGCTTTCCAGAAGCAAAAGATCGACTTTAGTACAGTAACACCATTAGTAGTGGGCACAAAGGCTACAATAGATGCTCTACTCCTGATTCCTGGTGAATTCTTCCAGAGCTTCCCCAACAAATTATCAGACCTGGAAGAGTATGGCGTGCAGCAACCTAGTGATAGCATGATGTATATAAGTACTCGTGTACCCTTTCTGAGCATATTACTGCTAGGTTTCCTGACCTCAGTCTTTGTGAGGGTTTTGAAATTTTTAATCCTAGCTGTATTCCGCAGGAGCTTTCCCTTCAACCCTTCCACAGTGTGGCATGCTGGATAAGCTTGTCACCCACTATGGTTCTCATGGTGGTAGTGCATCCAGAATCCACCAGAGGTGAGCTCAAAGTCTTCAATAGTAGAGTTGCTGCTAATAGTGAGTTGAAGCAAATGAGAACTCACCAGCTCATGAGTCAGCGGATCAAAACATTGAAAGTGAGTTTAATGTTTCCCAATCTGGCAAATTTTACAGCTGTTGGCCTCCTGCTCCCTCCATACATGTAGCTCTTCTGGAGACTGAAAGAGGCTTCTCCACTCTACCTCGAGTCAAGACTGACCTTAGAAACCGGTTAGCCAACAGAACTCTCCATCAGCTCTTGATGATAGCAATTGAAGGGCCTAGTCCATCTGACTTCCCCTATGAACTCACTTGTGATCGTTGGCTGCCATGAGGAATAGAGGAATCAATGTGGAAGCTTCTTGAATGTCAGACTTTCATTTTAGTTTCAAGTTTCAATAACTAGCAAAGCACAGTATCTCTTCTTCCTTCATTATAATCAATGACAGTCAGCAATGGTACCAACCACACACACATACACACACCACACACATGCGCGCACGCACACCACACACATGCGCGCGCACACACACACTAGCTCATCACCAGTATACCATCTCATTTGATTTCTGATTCACTCAAGATTACTCAAATAAGCAACAATATTATTATCCACACATGAAGAAATGAGAATTACAATACGAGACACTTTGTAATATTAAAGAAGTGTTTTAGACAATCTACAAAAGAAAGGTCACCCGGGTATGGAGGCAGCTAGTATGAATCTTGGATCTCTTTCCCTTCCCCCATGACAGAATGCACTGCTTAACATGGCTGTGCTCAGGATTCACAAAAGCAGCAATTTCAGCTTCTGCCTCCAAGGATTGCTGTGTGAACTCAAGAACACCAATTAAATTGGGTGTGGTTAAGGTTGCCACTACAATTATGCGGGTGCCACACACACTACTGTCCCTACGGAAATTCTGGGGAGAACACTGCATCATACATGTAGTGTGTCATATTTAAGTACTACAGGTGTGAGACCATTGTTGGATTTTGCGACATGATATAATATGCTCCGATGAATGTCTGTGTCTAGGTGGACAGAGCTGCAGATGGTGAGAGAGAGCGAAGGATTGACGAGGAAAAGTCGGAGTTCAACTTGGAACGTAACAAAGTCTACAACAAACTTGTCACCGTCCAGGAAGATTTGCTGAAGACCTTCTACAGAATGAAGGTTTGCTAATTGGGGGTCATTAAAAAGTGTTAACTATAATACAACGTGATGAAGCCAAAGTTGAAACATTGGCACAAAGTGAACTGGTTAGAAGGTTAGAAGATGAGTCTTCATTTTACAATTGTTGTTGTTGTTACTGTTGTTGTTGTCGTTATTGTTACTATTACTATTACTATAATTTATAATTTATTATAATTTATTATTAATTACTGACTGTTGACTGTTGTTATTATTATTAATTATTAATTAATTAATTATTAATTATTATTATTTTTATTATTATTATTATTATTATTGTTATTATTATTATTATTATTATTATTATTATTATTATTATTATTATTATTATTATTATTATTATTATTATTATTATATTATTATTATTATTATTATTATTAAGTTATTATTATTAAGCATTGTTTTGGCATTAAAGCTCTTGCATCAAGCGGGTCCACCTGGGGATGTTTGGAAAGACATGTTTGGAGTCCTTCCTCACCCAATACCGGGCTAGATTAGGTGGGTAATGGATTTTGAATTTTGGACATGCATGGAACCCCAGGTTGTGTCTTACACCTCTGGACCACCTTGTCTTACTCCTGGCCACTGGCTGCTTCTTCCTTGCTGAAGACTGCGAGACGGAGAGTGATATTTGCAGAGGTGCCATAAAAATTTTCCTATGGTGTCTGACATTTGACTGCTTTCCTTGAGGATAATGAAAGGTGCTGTTGGGGGGGAGGAGGAGTGGGGAAGAAGGAGATGTGCTGGTCTGTAGGGTACAAGGGAGCTAGTGAACATGCTCTGATAAACTTCTGTTTCCTCAAAGACAAAGAAGTTGCCCCTCTCCAGCCAAGCATAACACTCTTTACTGCGATGGACGCCAATTGGCACCACACGCATGCAGGATTTTAACGGCATTGGACACCAATAGCACTTGTGAAGGACACCCACTTTTAGTTGGTTTTGAATGTATTTATATGACAGTACATGTATTGCATTTCTAGAAAAAAGGGCGCTGCTTATAAGAATCCATTACTAGCACGCCTAAGCTCTATCTAACTACACATTGAAAATTATTTGCGCACAAAATTATAGTTGGCTTTTTCCTACCTTCATTGCTAGCGCTTGGAGTCATCCACCTTCCACTCCTCAAGCTATGCTACATCTCTGCATATTTCTGTAGAAGAAGGAGCATTGCAAAAGTCCATCGTTAGCTAATCATTGCCTCAACATCGAAGATAGCCTTTGAGATCGATAAGCACGAACTTGAAACGGCCACTAAAGTGTGGCAGATTAAATTGTTTCCATAATCTTGTAGCCAAGACACCGCTTTGCTTTAGGGCAGATGACAGTCAAAGCTCTTCAAACTCTGGCCCAAAGCTTCAGGAGCTTTTTTCTCTCTGTCATACTGAAGTCACTTTAAAATAACTGCCTCACATGGTATAATTGGATTTTTTAATGGAGCGGTTAACTGAAGCGAGAAAGGAAGGGGGTGAGGAGGGAGTGGGGGGGAGACGTACTGATGGGCTACAAGGAAAAGGACTAGAGCTGACAGATGGAACAGAAGCTGATAAACTTCTGCACAACATCCATCGGTATCACATGATGCACACCATTACCCTTTTTAGTTGTAAGGTAGGATAGAGAATGGACCAAGTAGGAATGTAGATGCCATTTTGAAAAAAACACGTGTTCTTGTAGCCATCATGCAGAGAGTTCTTTGCCATGAACATCATTCTTTGCCATGAACATCACGGATGTTTAATGGAAATCCTCTGCACAAACCACTTTTCTGAGTTTTCCCAGTGCCAAAGTGTCTTCTACAGTCTGAAATAGTACTGTCAGTCACCTGCAAGTCAGCCATTAGACTCCCACTTCCTTGCTCTTCCCTTGCTCCTAAACTTGGAATGTGCAATAGTGGAACTCAACTATGAGTGTGTGGGGCGCTTCTTGTCAAGAACACCCACTTAGTATATCTGTGATAATTGACTCATTAGTTGAAACATTATTCATGAGCATGCTACCCATGGATTTTAATCTGTTTCCTGTTTTGTGCTTATATAAGTTCTAGTTGTTATGTCAGCTTCCAGTTGTTGCAATGGCAAGTTGCTATAGTTGTTGGCTACCACCCTGGCTGTTAATCTTACAAGAGCATGCATCTCGGGTTACCACACTTCTGGCGATGAGGATAAAGGCAACCAGCTATGACTTCCTACGGCAAAATAAAGCCTTTCAACGCAACCATGGACGAATGGAACATCTACGAGGAGAAACTCCAGCTCTACCTTGTGACAAACTGTATAGAGAATACAGCCTAGAAGCGCTTGATCCAGCCTGGTGTGTGCGGCCTCCCGACGCTCGGCTATTGCACAGCTTAGTACCAGATAACAAGCTGGAGGCTGAAGATATAATACTCTAGTATAAGATATAATAGCATGGCTTACAATCCTATTCCACCTCCACCAACAAACACACACACATCACCCACAGCTCACCGATGGCTTTACTGAAGGCCCACTATAGTTCTTAACATTCGACATCGTTCACAGATTTCATTTCAACACTCGCTCGCGGAAGCCAGCCGAGTCCATCGCTGACTACAATGCAGCACTAAGAGATCTAGCTCTCAACTGCAAGTTTGGCACCAGGGATCAGCTCGAAGAGATGCTGAGAGACCAGCTCGTCTGTGGAGTAAATCACCAGTGAATCCAGCGCAAGATCCTTACTGGGACTGGCCTCACTTGCAGCAGCACCCTCAAGATGGCACAGATAGTTGAAGCAACTGAGAGAGACGCAAAGAAGCTGGGACATGTTCCCAATCACATTCTAAAATTTCTGGTCGCCATTTCAAAAGTGCAACACTCAACTTGTTACCATTGTGGAGGATCTCACCTAGCTTCCCATTGCAAGGACAAGGATGTCATTCACAGATATTGCAAGGACAGCTATTGCAAGGGGGAAAGGCATTTTGCAAGTGTTTGCTGGTCAAAAGGGCATTAGATACCTGAGACCGAACCCCCTCACCAGCATGAACAAGCAGAAGAAAGCGACTTCACACACAGTACACGTTGAGGAAGATGAGTCCTCTTCGGAAGTGGAATACACATATAGCCTCCGTGACAAGCGCACCAAACCTTGACCTGTTGGAGGTTAACCTCAATGACGTACCCGTAAAAATGGAACTTGACCCCCCGAGACGCAATATCGGTCATCAATGCATCATCATGCATGCACATCATCCAAGAACTGTCATTCGTGTGTGTCGCTCCTTCAACCAGCTGACAGTTCACTTCCCACCTGCACGGGAGATCAGCTCCAGGTGTTGGGCATCGCCCAGATCAAGGTGAGTTACGAAAGGAAAGGGTTGTGTCTCTACTTGTGGCACATGGGAGTGCCCCTCCCTCCAAACAACACATCACCATGGTGATGGTTATACCTTCCAGATCCTTAAAGGACATCTATCCCATTGTTGTTTTAAATGAAGAGCTTGGTTGCACGGCTGGGAAAATTATTTGTGACCAACGAAGCCCAACCCAAGTTTTACAGGTCTAGACCCCTTCCATTGAGGTCAAAGGTGGAAGATGAGTTGAATTACGGGGAAAAGGGATCATTTCCCCCATCTAATTCTCTCCTCGGACTGCACCAGTAGTTCTTGTGCTAAAGAAAAATGGGACGAGGTTATGTGGGGGGCTACAAGCTTATAATTGGTCAAATCTCTCCTACCGAAACTTATCCTCTTCCCCGTGTCAATGAATTGTTCGCTAACCTCTCCGGAGAGAAGTTTTTCTCCCAGTTGAATGTCCAATGCAGTTCTACAACTGCCCCTGGATGATAATCCAAATGATATGTGACAGTCAGCACACATAAAATTGTGTACCGTTCAGTGTTGCGTCTGCTCCAGCAACCGTTCAGTGACATGTGTAGACGGTGCTACAGGGTGTTAATGACGTCAGTGTTTGCCTCCTTGGCATAATTTTGATGACATAATTGTGATGGGATCCATCACAGAGGAACATGTACACAGCCTCGAAGAAATCTTGAAACGGCTATAATCTGCCGGACTACATCTCAACCAGCTTTTTTCCCTTTGGCCCTAGCATTAAATACACTTGTCACTTATTCAACAAGGAGCCAAATGAAAGCCCTTGCCTGGCCCTACACATATGTTGGCCTGGCGTGGCTAGAGAACTGGTGAAAACCTGCCCAGTATGTCAAGAGTCTCGGCCAGCATCTGCGCCGCCCCACTCCACCCCTTTGCTCTGCTCGCCTGGACCCTCTTGGACAGACCAGTCATCAGTGCTGTGGTGCGTGGGAGGAGAGGGACACCTGCTCCAGTTGCCCCCTGAGATGGGGCCCTGGGAATGGTCTTTGCAACCGTGAAGGAGAATCCATCTCGATGTTGCAGGCCCATTTTTGGGGGGATATATACATGTTCCTAGTGTTGCTGATGCACGTTCGAAGTGGATAAATGTTTACATAATGCAACCGATCTCTTCCTTAAAAACGATTGAGAAACTCTGAATCATACATGTATTTGCCAATCATGGATTCCTTTGCAAAATTGCGACTGACAATTGTCCTTCCTTCACCACTGAGGAATTCAAGTCATTTATGTCCGAAAATGGCATCGTGCATGTTACAATAACCCCTTACCAACCTTCATGCAATAGGTTAGCTGGACGCGCAGTGCAAACCTTCAAAAGTGCGTACACTTGGAGCTACTCTTCAAGAAAGATGAGCGATGTTTATCACTATACATACCACAACAGGCAATTCCCCAGCGCAGTTGCTGATGAATTCATCTTGTCTCAGATCACGTCTGGACAGGAGAAGCAACAAGCAAAGCAAGCTCAGCAGCATGACACTTCAAAGTCACTCAGAATGTTTCAAATAAGATATACTTGCTATGTGAAGGATTCTTCACTGCATCTATCGCCCAGCCAGGCCAAGTTACAAAGGTCACTGGACCTTGCCATGTTGAACATGAGTCTGGTCACATGTCAGTCGTCGTGGATGCTGTATGTGGTGAGGAACTGTTCACACTCTTTCCACGGAATGAACTTCTTCCTCCATCTCTGTGGATGATACTATTTACCTTCCTGATATACATCCGGCACCTTCTGTTCTACCTGTGGGCTGTTCTGGACCGACAACTACTTCTAGAGAGATTTGAGATATCCAGTACCCTCTAAACACACACTTACATAATCTGTCTGTGTGTTATACAGAGAGGCTTAGTTATGCAGTGCCCTCTAAACACACACATGCATAATCTGTCTGTGTGTTATACAGAGAGGCTTAGTTATGCAGTGCCCTCTAAACACACACATACATAATCTGTCTGTGTGTTATACAGAGAGGCTTAGTTATGCAATGCCCTCTAAACACACACATACATAATCTGTCTGTGTGTTATACAGAGAGGCTTAGTTATGCAATGCCCTCTAAACACACACTTACATAATCTGTCTGTGTGTTATACAGAGAGGCTTAGTTATGCAATGCCCTCTAAACACACACATACATAATCTGTCTGTGTGTTATACAGAGAGGCTTAGTTATGCAGTGCCCTCTAAACACACACATACATAATCTGTCTGTGTGTTATACAGAGAGGCTTAGTTATGCAGTGCCCTCTAAACACACACTTACATAATCTGTCTTGTGTGTTATACAGAGAGGCTTAGTTATGCAGTGCCCTCTAAACACACACTTACATAATCTGTCTTGTGTGTTATACAGAGAGGCTTAGTTATGCAGTGCCCTCTAAACACACACATGCATAATCTGTCTGTGTATTATACAGAGAGGCTTAGTTATGCAATGCCCTCTAAACACACACTTACATAATCTGTCTTGTGTGTTATACAGAGAGGCTTAGTTATGCAATGCCCTCTAAACACACACTTACATAATCTGTCTGTGTGTTATACAGAGAGGCTTAGTTATGCAGTGCCCTCTAAACACACACATACATAATCTGTCTGTGTGTTATACAGAGAGGCTTAGTTATGCAATGCCCTCTAAACACACACATACATAATCTGTCTGTGTGTTATACAGAGAGGCTTAGTTATGCAATGCCCTCTAAACACACACTTACATAATCTGTCTGTGTGTTATACAGAGAGGCTTAGTTATGCAATGCCCTCTAAACACACACTTACATAATCTGTCTTGTGTGTTATACAGAGAGGCTTAGTTATGCAGTGCCCTCTAAACACACACATGCATAATCTGTCTGTGTGTTATACAGAGAGGCTTAGTTATGCAGTGCCCTCTAAACACACACATACATAATCTGTCTGTGTGTTATACAGAGAGGCTTAGTTATGCAATGCCCTCTAAACACACACATACATAATCTGTCTGTGTGTTATACAGAGAGGCTTAGTTATGCAGTGCCCTCTAAACACACACATACATAATCTGTCTGTGTGTTATACAGAGAGGCTTAGTTATGCAGTGCCCTCTAAACACACACTTACATAATCTGTCTTGTGTGTTATACAGAGAGGCTTAGTTATGCAGTGCCCTCTAAACACACACTTACATAATCTGTCTGTGTATTATACAGAGAGGCTTAGTTATGCAATGCCCTCTAAACACACACTTACATAATCTGTCTTGTGTGTTATACAGAGAGGCTTAGTTATGCAATGCCCTCTAAACACACACTTACATAATCTGTCTGTGTGTTATACAGAGAGGCTTAGTTATGCAGTGCCCTCTAAACACACACATGCATAATCTGTCAGTGTGATATACAGAGAGGCTTACCGTATTTGCCGGAGTATAAGTCGCAGTAGCAGCTCCAAATCTTCTTCTCCAATTGAGGGGTGCGACTTATAATCCGAACATGTCGCTTTTGCTTGAACAACTGGGCGGGGTCTCTAGTGGCACGTGTGTCGATAAAATGTCTAAAAAGCGAATGAGTTACACTGCTGGCTTTAAGCTCAAAGTAGTTGGGTATGCAGAGAAGTTTGGAAACAGAGCAGCGGAAAGAGAGTATAGAGTTAGTGAAAAATCGGTCAGGGACTGGAGAAAGAAGAAGAGTGTGTTGACAACGCTGCCGAGATGCACTAGATCTGCTAGAGTTGGAGTCTCGGCTTACTGGCCAGAACTTGAAAGTAAACTGCAGGAGTGGGTGCTGGACAAGCACTTGAATGGAATAGGCATTTCTGGGACCATGATTAGATTAAAGGCGAAGTTGATGGCCAAAGACATGTCTCCAGAAGATGTTGAAGATTTTACTGGCTCTACCTCTTGGCTATACAGATTCATGAAGAGAAAAGGACTTGTTCTTCGACAGAGAACAAAGATAGCACAGTGTCTACCTCAAGAATTTGAAGACAAAATCATAAGCTTCCAACGGAAGATGATAACAATGAGGAAGGAGAACGGTTATGAAATGCAGCAGATTGGGAACATGGATGAAACACCCATGAACTTTGATATTCCACCATCCCATACGGTTAATGCAGTTGGTGAGAAATCTATCCTGATTAAAAACTACAGAAAATGGGGGGAAATCACTTTACAGTGACGTTATCATGTCTAGCTGATGGCACTAAGCTAAAGCCCATGATTATCTTCAAACGTAAGACGTTGCCCAAAGAAATAATTCCACCTGGTGTGCTAGTTCATGTTCAGGAGAAAGGCTGGATGGAAGAAAATGGAATGAAGATGTGGATTGAGAAAGTGTGGAATCAACGTCCAGGAGGTTATTCCAAAAAGAAAGCCTGTCTTGTCCTTGATATGTTCAAAACGCACCTTATGGATTCCATCAAGAAGAAGCTACAGCAAGGAAACACAGATGTTGCCTTCATTCCTGGTGGATTAACAGGTCAGTTGCAACCACTTGATGTTTCCATCAACAAACCCTTCAAAGGGAAGGTGAGAACACTGTGGTCTGATTGGATGGCTGGTTCAACTGATCATGCGCTTACCAAAGGAGGCAGGCTAAGGAAACCATCTATAACATTGTGGTGCCTGTGGGTCCTGAAGGCATGGGAGGAAATTGATCCAGCTATTATCATCAAGACCTTCAAGAAGTGCAGCATCTCTAATGCTATGGATGGATCGGAAGACGGTGTGCTTTATGAAGATGACAGCGATGATGGTGGTGATCCTTTTGCTGATATCGATCAAGATTCAGAGGACTGTGACGATATTGCACAGAATGATATTGACACATAATCATAGAATTGACAAGATACACATTCACACTACTGTATGCACCATTTCTACATGATATACTTATTTCAGTTTCTACATGTAGCTAACTAGGAGTAGTAATAGTCTTTTTCTTGTTTGCCATCACTTTCACCAGCCTTTTGATCATGGTTGGCTTTGCTCTGAAGGTGTACACACAAGGAACCACTACACCTATGTTGAGCACATCGCAAAACTTCCTTCTTCCTGTAATTTCACAGGTAATACGACCTCCATGCTGTAGAAAATAGAAGGCTACTCTCCAGAATTCCCGTGGCAAATGTCCGACGACAATAGTACCAAGAGTAGTAGCAACCGCGTGGGTATTTTGCGCTTCAGATTGGACCAGCAGGAACTGTCCTATATGAGGTGTCCAAGTGTTCTTATAGACATGGTGTCCTCGTACTGAACTTTCCAGTTGGAAACTTTCTTCCTCTTCAACTCCTGCTCCAGCCATGCTCATTCGTCTCGTGTAGTCGAAACTTTACCTATTGTCATTGCGCTTTATTTAGCATGCGACCTATACTCCAACTATTATAGATTTTCAAAATGATGGCCAACTTTGGGGGGTGCGACTTATACTCTGGCAAATACGGTAGTTATCCAGTGGCCTCTAAACACACACATACATAATCTGTCTGTGTGTTATACAGAGAGGCTTAGTTATCCAGTGGGCTCTAAACACACACATGCATAATCTGTCTGTGTGTTATACAGAGAGGCTTAGTGGCCTCTAAACACACACATACATAATCTGTCTGTGTGTTATACAGAGAGGCTCATAAAGCGAGTGGTGCCACCCAGGTTCAAAGTGGGAACCTCGAGTACCAACGGAATGGGGAAGAGGAAGAAAGAAGAGGGCTCATTCTACGTCAAATCATCCAGATAATTTTCAAAATTACACCACCCATCTCAAATTTTTTCCAGCTTCCAACCATGTAAAGATACATACATATATAGGTCAAATCCGAAATTTTAGCTGTCCATGAGGTCGGGAACACCGTTTTTCATAAATTCCAAAAATTGGTCTTTTCACGTACTCAACGCCCACGCATTTACATCTCCGAGTGCCCATATCTCACTAAAATTGATGTAAATCAGGCAATTCTGGTCTCATTGGTCTAAAAGTTTTCAACTGGCATGTTTTTGAACTGGGGAATCCAAATATCACACTTAGAAAGCTGTACAACTGATAGAAAATCCACTTTATTGGTCACAAAGATCCATCGCGATAATATTCAGAACGTCTCCGCTAGACATCTTTGAGGCAGAAATGAACATAACCTCGGTGCCATGCAACCCAATTCAATGCTAGATTCCAAAAGTACATAGATAAAGCATGCCCTTTATCAATAAACAGTTATTTGCATACTTTATCTTCACACTTCTATCTTAGCACCAAAAAAGCCAATTTTCACAAATTTTTGTAGAAAATCTGCCTCCGGTGAATCCCCTTGTAAGCTATGCAAAAGCAATTATATGGAGAAAATGTATGAAATTCATGCACAGTTGTCTTATTATAGAATTAATGCATTAAGGTAAAACACATCTCGACATTCAACGCAGCTGGTTGCGGCCAGAAGAACCGCTTAATTAAACTCATGCTGAGTAAACCAATTGTCCAGGGTTTAGTCATTATACTGTGCAAAGACCGTGACAGTTTATTGAATTTCATCTTTTGTTAGTTTATACAGTCTTCCAGAACTCCCTTGAGAGCTAGGAGTTTCAACTTTCGCCAATATTTTGCTGAACGGAATGTATGCATCATCGTCTCTAGATGGCCAATGAAATGTTTCTGTGTGGCCATGTGGATGCATAAACTTACAAGTGAAGTCCTTCTCATCTGGATTGACATCCATAACTAGAGCTAACCACCAGTAGTCCCCATATTGGCAAGTGACGTAGTTGTTCGGCTTGATTGAGGCTATCAATTGTTCGTGGGCTTCCTCTGGCGGAAGACGGAATGAATGGTGGATCGAAAATCGATTCTCAGCACTTAGATGTTTGGCGCGTATAGCTGAGCAAGACTGAGGCTCAAAATGATGAGACGACCTCGTACCCTCAACTGTGTTGCCCAGTTGGTACTGTTCCTTTTGCCTTTCACGAACTGACGCCATGTCATCTTTGCTGATCTCAAAGAAGGTTATGCCTTTGATGCTGGTGGTACAGAAAGTCATGACCTTATCAAACGACAGAATTTGGTCATTCACAGGCCTCTGAAGGCTTGCTCGTAAAAGTAGCCTCTTGACAGTTCCCCGGAGTCCATCGCATGGTGACTTCCCATGACTGGTAGCGAAGAAGCTCCAGATTGCACGAAGGCCAAAATCACTACTGTGATAGCAGAGATTGAGAAAATTCTTGAAATTCTTGTACTGACCAGCACATCTATCACTAAAGTATTCCAAAAGAGTCACATTTGGTAAGGCCTTTTTTATGTACTCGTAGGTCTGTCGTTGCAGTTCAAAGACAAAACTAGTGTCATGTTCCAAATCATTAGACAGGAAACACAAGGAAGTGCACTGCACTTCGTTGTTGTCGTCCTTGTAGTATAGGACGACAGGATGCAATGTGCACTGCTCCTTGTTCCAGTGGTAGCCCTGGACCTTGTCTTGTACCACGTAATGGTAGTTTTCTGCAAAGTCAAGCAGAATGAGGCATGACGTGTCATCCATCTCAGCCTTTCTGGTCTTCAGATAGCGCGCTTGGCTTTTTGCAATAAAGGAATGCGTGGTGAGTTGGTCGATCTTGTACACTAGCTGCTCAAGGAAGTCTTCGGCAGGAGCAGGGTATGTTCTCAGAGCTGTATGATCAGTACTGTCCCACTGACTGAATGTAATATCGTCGTCTACATCATACTCTTCAAACTTCTTCTGCAAATATGTGTGCAAAGCGTCGGAGCTGGGGCAGTTCTCACATCTATGCACCATACACTCCATGTTTTCAATATCACACACAATAATCTTCATTAAGTCCCTGTAGGTAACTTCGAACTTCTCAACTTCTCCAACTTCCTCACCATCGGCATCTCCAGCAGCAGCCCTGTTTATCCTTCTGATGCATCCGTTGATGTTGCCAGAAAATGCATCCACCAACAACTTAGTGTTCTGATGAATAGTACACACACAGACTGAGTGTGTTCCCGACGAAGATACGGTGACGCACCATTTAGGTCGAAGACTACAAAATTTGGACAGTCCGATTTTATGGGCGGGGTGTTTTTGTTTGTATGCTGCATGGAGCTCATTTAGGTTACATAGCAATAGACGTTTTTGACGGTAGTCCTTCTTCCCAAGGCCGACGCAATCCCTTTTGCCTGGCATTAGTCTGGTGTATTCGTCATCCTCATAGAATGCAAGAACGGACTGAGTAACCTCCTCTGAGAGAGTCTTCCCCTTCTTCGCTGCCGGAAGTTCCAGAATGCCCTTCTCTTTAGTCAACCTGCGAGCTGCTCGGATCATGTAATCAGACATGTTGAAAAATGAGACTACTTTCTTGATTGACCAGCTTTCTGGGACCATGGTGAGAATCTGAATCTTTTGACTCTTCTTCAGCTCTATGTCAGTAAGTTTCTCCTTCATGAGATACAGTAGTCTGTCTAGATCCTTTGCTTTTCTCATTATATCAGGGTCGATTGGCGCTTCTTCACGGAAAGACAACTCCTCCTTTGAAATATCCAAAGCACCAGCAGCGATATCTTTTTGGGCCTCAATACTTCTTTCTAATTTCAATCGAGCGATCTTAATCTTGGTGCTCTTAGCAACGCTGTGTGTTTTTATAGGCGATATTCCGAGAGAACCAAGAGTCTCGTTCAACTTCTCTTTGTTGTTGGTCTTGTTTATCTCATCCTGAATGATTGAAACGTTAGCATCAGCATCCAAGTCCGAAATATCACTGTCAGCGACAACATCTTCATTTGTCTTCTTTGTCTCCTCATAACACGATCGACATAGCTGCCATCCAGGAATGACCTCAATATTTTTATTCCTCAACTCTGTGGCTATGTCAACTGTGACGACATGGCCACCCTTATCTTTCTTGGTATGCTTCCCGAACGCATTACAGCATTTTGTAAACTTCCTCTTGAACTGCTCTGCAAAATACCACTTGTGAGAACGACAGATTGTTTCGATGAATGATTCACATTCAGATAAGCCTGCTCTCCACTTCAACACTATTTGCTCCTCCACTGTTAGGCTCTGGAAAACACTTTATTTCAGGCTTAACATTCCTGTGACACTCCTCTTCCAGAAGCTCACCAAATCGACATTTCTTGGTCTGCGAAGTGTCATCATCACCTGCTTTTCGTTTTCTTGAGGTTTCCATGATGAAATAAGCTTGAAACGTCTTGGGTAAGGTAAAACACACAAGACAAGTTAGTAAACATAAATGTCCGTACGACAAACGTTTATGGACACAAACACTGGCTTGGTGGCTGTTACGAAAAGTTTTTTACTACAGGGGGGGCAATATCCCCCCAAAAACTCAGATCCTCCCCTCCCATTTTAACTAACATCTCACCTGAAACTGATTCTGTCAAATACTTTTTGAGTTTAGCTTCTTTCTTTAATAACAGGCCTGCAGGCTGTCACTCAGAAACATGTGCTTTTCAACAGGTACAGGAGCATGCTCTTTAAGAGATGTACTGTACTTTGTGGTCAGTCTGATAGACCAGAGGGCCTTTTACAGCTTTCATCAATGCTTTGTTGTGCTTTTACCTTTTTTAATGTGAATTTTAAAGTAGAATAATTCCCCCCCCCCCCCTCCAAAGCTCACTTCCCCCCAAAGCTCACTTCCCCCCAACCCTAACCAAAATCCTGTATGAAACCATGCTTTAAACTAGATAGTGGATATATGAATTTGATATACCAGTTGAAATACAACTGAATCAGCCATATAATTGCTTCTGCATAGCTTACAAGGGGATTCACCGGAGGCAGATTTTCTACAAAAATTTGTGAAAATTGGCTTTTTTGGTGCTAAGATAGAAGTGTGAAGATAAAGTATGCAAATAACTATTTATTGATAAAGGGCATGCTTTATCTATGTACTTTTGGAATCTAGCATTGAATTGGGTTGCATGGCACCGAGGTTATGTTCATTTCTGCCTCAAAGATGTCTAGCGGAGACGTTCTGAATATTATCGCGATGGATCTTTGTGACCAATAAAGTGGATTTTCTATCAGTTGTACAGCTTTCTAAGTGTGATATTTGGATTCCCCAGTTCAAAAACATGCCAGTTGAAAACTTTTAGACCAATGAGACCAGAATTGCCTGATTTACATCAATTTTAGTGAGATATGGGCACTCGGAGATGTAAATGCGTGGGCGTTGAGTACGTGAAAAGGCCAATTTTTGGAATTTATGAAAAACGGTGTTCCTGACCTCATGGAGAGCAAAAATTTCGGATTTGACCTATATATGTATGTATCTTGACATGGTTGGAAGCTGGAAAAAATTTGAGATGGGTGGTGTAATGGCCTAGATGATTTGACATGGAATGACCCGGAGGAGAGGTTGGAAAGTGTAGACCGATTTCACTGGCGATTGAATCGGTGGACCTTGAGTGCATGTCCCTTCCAAAGCAAGCAAACCATAATGCAACCACAGAGCTCCCCCTGCATATGTTAAGATGTCCTTTGAGGGAGTGCCTTCAAGCTAGTGTCCTCTAAACACACACACATCAGCATGTACAGAAAGACATAGCCATCCATTATGGCTACTGATGTTTGCCTCTTCTTTTTCTTTCTTCTTTTCTTATTTGTGTGTGTGTGTGTGTCCCACAGAATTGAGTGAGCAAATCTAAGTTGATTATGGAGAAAGTCATTGCATCTTTACTAGGCCAACTGAGAGTTTGTTGCGGAATTGTCTGATGTTGGCAGGGGGATTTTTGTTGTTGGTGTTGTTAATGTTTCCTTCCACATTGAACTGGGAACCTGGTAATTGGAAGGGGGAGGGGATACCACTCAGTATATTGACCTTGAGCCTTGCGTAGCACCAAGAAAAGCAGGAAAAGAAGAAAAGGGAGGGGGAGGGGGATAGGTGAAGAATGGTTCCACCCGAGACATGCCCTAGAGTACAAAGCCCACAGATATAGGAAGGGGGAGAAAAACGAGGGAGGAGAAAGGAAATGTCCCGCCTTGAATCTAACCTGCGACCTTGCATTTCAAAGCGAACGGTCAAAGAAACCTACAGAATTTATCACACTGTATTAGTCGATGTTGTTTGTACCAGACCTTGTGTGTCAAACAAGCCCTACAGAATTATATTATTAGTGAGATTTTTGTACCCAGGTTGATGGAGAGGTCAAGTTGGAGCAAGAGCATCGTGTCTTGGAAGGGAAGAAGAACCTGTTTCAGGAAGAGCTGGTGCACTCTGTAAGTACGATTGCATTACTTATAGCACATGCACTGTGTGATTATCATGTGACATTTGAGTATCATGTGACTGTCACATGATTATTTTGTGAACATGATGCATCCATGGATGTCACAAGAAAGTTAACTGCCGAATTACACTCACCTTTTTACTTGATTGCCGAGCAAAAGCTAAAGACTCGCTCAATGTGGTTTGGAAGGGAATCGGGATGGAGGGACATGGGCGTGGCATGAGGAGCAGTACATTGTGTCCCCATGCCATTACCTACATGCAGCTTTTATAAAACAATTTACATGTACAGAACTCTCCCAAATAGCAATTCGTATCGCAGTAAATTGCACTTTAGAAGGAGGAGGGGGTAGGAAATGAACTTCCTTAGTATTCTTCTTTGTGTCTACGCGCAGTTCCATGTTTCTGTGGGCGAACAGACCAAGAGGAATGAAGACGAGAATGTCAGAGAAGTGGTGCATTTGGTGGAGTGGGAGCAGGTATCTGAGCGGACAACACTGCGCATGGCTAATGAATCACTCGGTTTCCTCAGCCCCAGGCATCAAAACATCGTCCTGTTGTTTATTTTTATAAAGGGGTGTGTCTTTACCTTATATGGTCATTAACCCTATATGCGTAAACAGTACAACTTCTGAATGTGCTGCTAAAGAAATTGCTTGAATCTGGATTTTCCTGTTTTTGAAAGGTTGGAGAGAAAGTGGCCAATGTCATGATGGAAAGCGAGAGAGCGAGGAGGACTGAGGAAATCTCCGTGGAAGAGATGGATAGAAGAATTGCTATTGCTAACATGATGATCAATGTGCAGAAAGAACTCATAGCCACACACAAGCCGATCAAGGTATGTTGCATGTACATGGGGGGGGGGGGGGGGGGGGGGGGGGGGCTATGGTTAGTGCTAGGCCAGAGCTAGGGTTGGTTGGTTTTAGGAACTGGGCTATGTTATTTCAGGGTCTAGTGCTAAGATCAAGGTTATGGTTGGAGTTAGGTTAGGACCCAGGACAAGTGCTAGGAGCTGGACAAGGTTTGGTGGTAGGACTAGGAGCTGGACAAGGTTTGATGGTAGGACTAGGAGCTGGACAAGGTTTGGTGGTAGGACTAGGAGCTGGACAAGGTACTAGGAGCTGGACAAGGTTTGATGGTAGGACTAGGAGCTGGACAAGGTTTGGTGGTAGGACTAGGAGCTGGACAAGGTTTGATGGTAGGACTAGGAGCTGGACAATGTTTGATGGTATACTAGGAGCTGGACAAGGTTTGATGGTATACTAGGAGCTGGACAAGGTTAGATGGTAGGACTAGGAGCTGGACAAGGTTTGGTGGTAGGACTAGGAGCTGGACAAGGTTTGGTGGTAGGACTAGGAGCTGGACAAGGTTTGATGGTAGGACTAGGAGCTGGACAAGGTTTGGTGGTAGGGCTAGGAGCTGGACAAGGTTTGATTTGATTTAGGTATAGCTGTTAGATAAATAACTACAGCTTTATGGAAACATTTATCTGTGCTTGTGTTGATCTAGTATAATATTGTGTTACTAAGTTTAGGTGTAGCTAATCTTGCAAGTCTATTCAGACTTCTCTTCTTGTAGCCCTTGTGGATCTAGGGAACAAATAATTCAAGCTATTACTGCAGAGTTTTGTGGGTGCCTTTAGACTTGCAAATGTATTTTATAACTTGATTTCTGATTATCGAGGAAGAAAAAGCGAGAATTTACCTTGCAGGAAAATCTGCAGTCAAAAGAATTTTAAGGTGTAACTCCAAATTAAAATAGTACCAAAGTAAAACATCCACCACCTAATTAGGAGATCTGAAGCAAGCACTCATCATGCAGTGTGGTGGTGTAGGATTAGGCTGGAGCACCTATCCATGCAGCAGTGTGGTGGTGTAGGATTAGGCTGGAGCACCTATCCATGCAGCAGTGTGGTGGTGTAGGATTAATTAAGGTTGGGGGGGGGGGGGGGGGGGGATGATACCATTTTTTACTAAGTGTTATCAAAAGTTGTGGTTACGATTTTGGAGTTCCATAGATTCTGCACGCTCCACTCTACGAACTTGATATATAGCTCGAAAGATAGCGTGCTCTCTTTTGGTACTAAAAATTGTTGCACAGGGATAACCTTGTCCATGTATAGCCAGTCAAAGTTGCAGACCTCAAAACCTACATGCCCGAATTTTCTGCAGTTCTAACTCTTAATTGGAAAGTGCTATACAGTTGAAATTGATATTAGTAGCTAGAGGAAGGCTCTACTCGTAATATGAGAATGTTTTCATGTTAAAATGTGTTTTCATGTTAAAATGTGAGTAATGTGGTCATGGGGTTGGTTAAAAATCAATTCCCTAAAATTATACTTGACCACATAATAATGTTTTAGCACCTAATGAAAAACTCATTTTGTAGAGTAGGGCTTCCTCTACTAATTTCACTTGTCTAGCACTTTCCAATAGGAGCTAGAACCACAGAAAATTCAGGCATGCTGTTTTGAGGTCCCCAACTTTGACTGCTTGTATCTTTGGCAAGGTTATCCCTATGCAACATTTTTAACCCTCTCACCGCTGTAAGCGCCATATGGCGTAATGGACTTTAAAAATCGCTAATAAATCGATCGCTTGGCCTATAGTCATAATTTGCATACCACCGGAAAGAGAAACTATTACTCTATATGACGTCCAAAAATCACATCCGGAAACACCCGATTAGTTAGCAAAAAATACGTGCAACTACCGACGGTTCGCGGTTTTGACGACCTAAAAATGAGTGAATTTATAACGCTTAAAGAAGTACTTTCCCTGGTTTCTAGCGAGGATTTTGCTCTCACTGAGGATGACTCAGAGGAAGAAGAAGGTGAAGAAATATGTGGCTACCTTGGAAATGCAAGTTCTGATCGTGCAGCAGTGCATTCTTTAGCCGCTGTAGTTGACCCTATTTTAGACCCTCAGGATTCTTCCTTTTGCTATGACCAGCTCTCTAGTTATAATGAAATTGATCAGGAAGCCTTCTCAGGTTAGCTAAAGTATCTACATATTTGTATTTGCATGTTCTTTCTCAAATAGTTGAATTTCAATAACATAATAAACCATTGTATTACTGGGCTATAGAATCATATGATCAAATTTTGTCAAAAACTCACCGCTATATACTGCTATATGCCTAAATTATTATGATTAATGTGACTAATGTTTACTAAATGCCAACTAAATGAGTAAATATAATTATATATATTTTTGTTGATTAAATGTTAGATATTGATAGAGAAATTTAGCATAATGATATTCATATTTTGTGGTTGATAATGCGGTTAACTAATGAGATCACATTGTTTATAAACAATGGTGCTATCACATGACAAAATTACAACTGATATGAATGGATTGCTGATTTTATAATGATTTTTTTTGGTAGCTTGTATACTTTAGGAAAAATGTCCAGGAAAGTCAGCGGTCAAAGGGTTAAGTATCAAAAGAGAGCACACAGAGAGAGTTATCTTTTGAGCTATATATCAAGTTGTGCAGAATCTATGGAGCTCTAAGTCGGAACCACAAGTTTTTATAACACTTGGTATTGTCCTCTCTGCTGGAACACTCATCCATGCAGCAGTGTAGCGATATAGGATTAGCCTGGAGCACTCATCCATGCAGCAGTGTAGGGATATAGGATTAGCCTGGAGCACTCATCCATGCAGCAGTGTAGTGATATCGGATTATGTGAGCACGTGGTCGAGCGGGCGGGTTGAATATATATTTTAGGAAATTGATTTTCAACCCATCAGAACTGCTGAGAATTCAGGCATGCAGGTTTTGAGGTCCCCAACTTTGACTGCATGTAACTTTGGTATGGCCGTACCTATGCAACAGTCAAAAGAGAGCACACAGAGAGAATTATCTTTTGAACTACATATCAAGTTCATGGAGTGAAGTGTGCATAATTTATGAACCAAAGTCATAACCATAGTTGTTAAAATAAAAGTATCATTCCCTGTAAGTCGACAATACTTTAGTGAACTTGTGGGTTGAGGCAGTAGCTAAAGTAAAGCCATCAGCTAGCAAATCCTCACTTTAACTTCCAAACTCCACTGTAAATGGTGGCACGTACATGAAGAATATGGGTGGCCGTCATTTAGAACCTAGAGTGCCAGTTTCATGACAAAAGAGCCCACTATATGTAACGAGTGCCCAGCCATCAGATTATCAAGGTGAAAGATTAGCCACCCATGGCTTAATTTATGGTACTACTACTACTTATATTACTACTACTATTACTACTACTACTGTTACTGTTACTCTTTCAACTCCAGTTGCTATAATAGAAAAGTAGTAATTGTACAATAATAATTATAATATCTAAATATAGAAACTAAATATAGAAACAGACTAAATATAGAAACAGATACAGATTAAAAAAATATTACTACTACCACTACTATTGCTACTATTGCTAGTATTATTAATGACAAGGATTCCATGGCCAAGTCTTAATGCAGTCATTATGTGATGTCCTTGCAGCCTATTGAAGGCACAGTCTCACAGGAAGTACTGGAACAGGCAAAGGCTTTCTACCAGGAGCAGCTTCTCAGAAAGTGTGCCCAGAAGGAAGCGGTGGCTGCTATGGACGAAGAACAGAAAAGGTAACAACGTGTTCGGTCTTTTCTGCCTGGTAGATCTATAAAGCACCTTATGTTTGTCTGTGTGTGTGCGTGCATATGTTAGCTCATAGCTCAAGACCCATGAGCCAAAAGACAAAAGTTTTGCGTGGCCTAAGGCCTCTCCCCTCCCCAAAATGATTTCGCTTTTAGTAATAGAAGAAGTGAAGAAGTAGCTCGTTTTTGGCTAATTGTTTTGCCTTTTGGCCACTTTGTAAGTTATATATGCCTCATCCTTGTACCAGACCACCCCTGTAATAACTTACCACCACCTCACACTTGTACCAGACCACCCCTGTAATAACTTAGCACCTCACACTTGTACCAGACCACCCCTGTAATAACTTACCACCACCTCATCCTTGTACCAGACCACCCCTGTAATAATACAGACCACCCCTGTAATAACTTACCACCACCTCACACTTGTACCAGACCACCCCTGTAATAACTTACCACCTCATCCTTGTACCAGACCACCCCTGTAATAATACAGACCACCCCTGTAATAACTTACCACCACCTCACACTTGTACCAGACCACCCCTGTAATAACTTAGCACCTCACACTTGTACCAGACCACCCCTGTAACAACTTACCACCTCATCCTTGTACCAGACCACCCCTGTAATAATACAGACCACCCCTGTAATAACTTACCACCTCATCCTTGTACCAGACCACCCCTGTAATAATACAGACCACCCCTGTAATAACTTACCACCACCTCACACTTGTACCAGACCACCCCTGTAATAACTTAGCACTTCACACTTGTACCAGACCACCCCTGTAATAACTTACCACCTCATACTTGTACCAGACCACCCCTGTAATAACTTAGCACTTCACACTTGTACCAGACCCTGTAATAGATTGCAAACAAAATATTATACTTCAAGTAATGCTGTAGGTGCTGAGAAATCAGGCACTCAAGTTTGAGGTACCCCCACTTTAGCTCCTATAACTTGGGTATAGTTGTAGCTATGAAATATGTTTTAGTATCAAAAGAGAGCACACAGAGACCTATCTTTTTTTAATTTTATAGCAAGTCCATACCATGAAGATTGCAGAATCTATGGAGCTATAAAGTGGTAACCACAACTTTTTTAACACTTACTAGTTTATAATTACAGTCTCCCTTGAATTAATACTCTATAAGGTATTGATTAGATTTACTTGGTGTTCATTATTACACAAAAACAACAAAAAAATTGGTTAACACCAGATACATTTAGAGGGTTTATTTAACACACCAACAACAATGATAATAATGTCAGATGCACTAGAAAAGATGCACTAGAAAAGCCATGGAAAACATGACTGACTCATGTAGATTACACTTAGGAGACCTTTATCATTGTAAGCCAACAGTTTCCCATCTTTAATGTAGAAAGCCAAAGAAAGCCACATCACTATCTTGTGTGTGTGTGTGTGTGTGTGTCACTCCATATTGGGCAACAGACGTGTAAAAGAGGGTGAGGGCAGCACCATGAGTGACTCCCAAGTGACCATTCTAGAGCAGATCAACCGTCGTTCTAGCATCCAGAAGGCCAAGGATCTAGTGGACAACACGCAGAAAGACTACATCCAAGCTGATGCTAAGGCACGTGCTCAAGAGGAGACTGTGAGGAAAGTGCACCAGAAACAGGCGGACATAGCAATGGATGTAAGTATCCAGAAGAGGAAGGGACGAAAATGTTTTCACATTGTGTGCTGGTGATGCAACACATGAGTAACCACACTGCATCATGCACTTGTCACATGACACACATTACATCACACCATACACTCTACACAAGACACATATATCAAACCATACCATGGACTCATCACACCACACCATGCCCTCACAAGAAGACATACATCACACTACACCATGCACCCATCACACCACACTGTGCACCACCACACCATGCACCCATCACACCAAGCACTCATCACACCACACTGTGCACCACCACACCATGCACCCATCACACCACACTGTGCACCACCACACCAAGCACTCATCACACCACACTGTGCACCACCACACCATGCACCCATCACACCACACTGTGCACCACCACACCATGCACCCATCACACCATGCACCCATCACACCAAGCACTCATCACACCACACCATGTATGTACTCCTCAAATGACACATTATACCACACCATACTAATGTACTTCTATGCATCCCTACTCCCTTCATCCTCCCCTCTTCCTCCCCTCCCCTCCTCCTGCTCTCCTCCCCTCCTCCCCCCTCCTCTCCCTCTCCCTTCACACCGGCCTCTGTATCACTACATCCTCTCTTCCCTCCCTTCTCACGTACTCTTATGACATCTTGGAAACAACCAGAAAGAGAAGGAAGAACGGATGATTGAAGCCAAAGAAAAGCCACATATTGATGATGCCATAAAGAAAGATATCCAGGCCCACTCCAAGTAGTCACGAGTCACCTCATAGCTAGAGGAGTATAATGTCGAAGTGTGCTACTCCTCTGTAGGAAATGTCCATACATAACTCGTGTGTAAAAAAAGATAAATATGAAGAATGTTTTATGTACACCCACAATAATGCAATATGGAGTTCTTTGTTCAGTCAAAGTGTAGAAATGTTCAAAGGCAACTAAGAAACCTCCAAAAATATATTGAGAGAGAATAAAAACATTACCATTATGAATATATAACGATAGGGAAGTTCCCCTCCCCTAAAAATAAAAAGCTATATAAATTATATATATATAGTTTGCAACTGGGATGAAGTGTGTGTATACATCTAAAGGTGCCAGAAATATTATGTTCTGATTGGACGAGCTTCCAGCAATTGCTCTATACATGCATCTTCCTCAATCAACTGAAATTACTCTCGATTTCAACTAGGGGTATCAATCGCAAATGCAGTGCGGGCAGATCGTCAAATTTTATTTTTACTGGCCTACAATTCGGGGGAAGCTCCATGGGGGGGGGAGGGGGGGGGGGGGGGGGGGGATCGCCCCCCCTCCCAATGATCTTGTGGCTGTATTAGCTGCCTGTAAACACGAGGACCTCACAGATAGACTTAACTTACAAGAAAGTTGCCCAAGATTTTATAACACTAAATGAAAGACTTTGGAACGTAAGTAATCATTGTAATTTGTGTGTGACAAAAAATGATCTTGTGGCTGTATTAGCTGCCTGTAAACACGAGGACCTCACAGATAGACTTAACTTACAAGAAAGTTGCCCAAGATTTTATAACACTAAATGAAAGACTTTGGAACGTAAGTAATCATTGTAATTTGTGTGTGACAAAAGTTGTGGCTTTAAAAAGTTGGGGTAGTCTTCAAATTTTTTAGCATGCTTAAATGCTTGCCAACCAGCAACTACTGGAACCACCCCTATACATTTATCCTCCCTTTGGCACTTGCCACTTGATTCGTACAGGACGCTGTTCACGTAGAAAACGCGCGAGCTACTGCAAAACTACAACGAGCTAGTTAGCCTGCCAATTTATATCTACTATGCACTAAAGAAGGGATATAAAAAATGAGTGGACTAAGTAAGAAACCAAAAACTTGCCACTTGCATGCGGAATGGGAGGACTTTTTTTCTCACCATGTCGTATAAGTACTTGTCGATCTATCGTTGCTATTCCAAAAAAGAAAGAGGCACTTTCGAACTATTCATAACACTGACCTCCCTCTGAAAAGCGAGCTGAGAAAGAGAAAGGTAAGGGAACTAAAATCGCAGTTAATCGGACAGCAATCATTTTTCACACAGTCAAAAGCAAAGGCAGCTAAGGGAGTGCTGCGTATCATATAAAATACCATATCTTTTCTCACATTCACTCCAATTTCCCGATTTGTATATCAAAATATAGCTTGTACTCTGTGCTATCTAATGGCAATTCTCTTTTGTAATTTTGTTTTGCCCTACTTTTTTTCTTCCTCATTATCGAGCCCGACCGTAAGCTGTTTAACCACGTTTCAGCAACGAGGCTCTTATTCGGGTTATTAGTGATCATAACGAGTACAAACTGAAATTTTGAAGAATTTTTTTTTTGTTGGATTTTATGAACACAGATTTACGACATCACGTTACATTTTCATCTATACGTCTTTTTTTAAACAAAAACTCACCGGTGAAGTTGTAGAATATAAACATGTGGGATAAAAAATATTGAAGTTATCATTTGAAAGGTGTTAAAAAAATCAATTCCAAGATATCGAGCCTTCCAAGTTCAAGCACTTTTTATTTAATCACGTTCCAACTGTCAGAAACAAACCATGCATCACTATAATTATATAAACACCACTTCATTACTTGCATTCAACAAAATGTTGAAAGCAACATATTGACCTCTATTTTTCAGCAAAAACCAGTGTCCAACTATATATATTACATATATATATATTTTAAAGATGCATTTGACTTGTTTAAAACATACACACATCATAATTTGCAGGGGCTTCCATGTCAGGTGCATCCATCATCATCGTCCATGCACGTCTTCACTCGTCTTCCAGTAATCCCTAAGCTTGACAATACAAAGCAAAATAAACATAAACAAAATAGAACACTCAAAGGACATGTTAGCTTGACTATATCTTTTAGACATAATATTACCAACAACCTTCCTCCCAACATTGAAGCTCACCACACCTAAATTGATGGCAAGCCTGATACTCGTCGCACTCGTATGCTCTGCCTTATCCACTCTATTCCATACTACAGAATCAAAACTTTAATTTTGATTCTGTGTGCCTAAACACTTGTGCCAAAGTTCCTCACCTTTAGTGCAGGCTCAACTCAAAATGCCTGTAGGACAATACTGGATGTTCTGAAGTTGATTTAAAAAAATTGGCGAATCATCCCATCTAGGTTGTCCTCGTTATTTGTAACTGCTCCCCCATAAGATGTGTTTCAATTATAGACACATGACTAATCCCCCTAAGTTAAATGCTTGCCATCGTCATCAACAGCGCCTTTTAATGCATGTCTCGAAATGCTTTATAAAATGCTTTAAAAAATGCTTACCAACATGATTTATACATTCTACCTTTTCTAGTTCAACAAGGACCATAAGGCCAGTATTGCCCATTTTTTGTTGGATTTTTTCTCTTTGCTTATATCCCTTCTAAACATCTGTACAAACTATCTTGGACAAGTCAAGTCTGTAGTTATGATGGATTTTATCCCCAGGATTTCACTTACATTCAACTGGAAATTGAAAAAGAAGGTGCGTTCCAGCTTCAGGAAAGTTTGATTGATCATAACTCTGGGACCGCTTACCCAGAGAGACTTGCTAAAAGTATCAGAACGCAGCTTATTGCAAACAGAATCACTGCGAGCATAAATTCATGAAAAATTGAAGCACTGCATGTGGACTGCATTTTGGGGGGGGGGGGGCGCGACCAAGATCCAACCAAGAAGAGACCCAAGATATTCCCTGGTCATACTTCCTGCCGCGGCGCCGCCTCTACTACTCCAGTGACTCCAGCCATCAAGAAATTCTTGCGGTTTTTTTAATTTCGCGTTTTGGGGGTTCACGTGGGAAATACAAAAAAGGCATAATTATGGCAACACTGAGGTCTATTGCTCCTGTTGCATTTGGAACAACAGAAGAGGTTATATGTTACCTCAACAGCAAGGGTCTACTAGCTCTTTCTTTTTCATGTTCCAGGTAAGAAGGGGTACCTCAACAGCAAGGGTCTACTAGCTCTTTCTTTTTCATGTTTCAGGTAAGAAGGGGTATCTAGGCATTACATAATTATTATACTATGTTATACCCGTGTATAGGTGTAGTTGTTGAATGGCGCTAAGAAAAAAGGAGACCTGAAGGATGGCAAAACTTGGGCACGCCCAAGTTGTAAATCCCTGAACAATTAGGCATGGGCGTTTTTTCTCAAAATCTCACCTGGGACTTCAGACATGGCTGTTATTAATATATTGGTGGGTGAGGCAGTACCCTGTATTAGATGCAGTAGAATGAGTGTGGTAGCAACAAGAAAACGGCAATTAATGTGTACCAATGGCTTAGGGAAGTGTGCTCTGCAGACTATTTCGGAACCAGATTGTGCTTGGCGGTGTTGGATTAGACGAGTTACAGTTCACACACAAACCCAAGGTATCACAGTAACATTGATATACATTAATGGATGATCACTTTCGTTATTGACTGTTTAGCATCATAGAGGCCGCCCACCTATTAAGAATATTTGGATATTTGGTTGACACAGACCATACGCCTGCTCTTGGTACACTTGATAAACGTATTGTGCCTATTTCAAAGATTTTAATTCAATGAAGGTTACATGCAAGTTGTGGACCAGAGAGACGCAGCCACCTTGCTACCCATCATTCAGGCGCATGTTGCACCTGGATCAATAATCCATTCGGACCAGTGGGCAGCTTATAGGCAGGTGGCTACTCTGCCTGGGATTGTGGCACATGAAACAGTGAGTCACTCGATTGAATTTGTAAATCAGAGTACGGGTGTGCACACCCAACATATTGAGTCCTATTGGAACCGGGTATGGTTTGTGGAACATAATTTTTTTTTAAACAACAATTATTATATTGTGCAGGTGAAGGTGAAGCTCAAGCGGATGAAAGGAGTCATCGCCACCAGCTCCCACCCTACCTAGATGAATTTATGTGGCATGAGCGAAATGGAACGACTGTGGCTTTCACGCAGAAATTAAAACCCAATACCCTGTTTGATTGTAAATTATTCTGAAATTTGGATTAGACTTTCATTGTTAGTTAGTTTGTAATTACTTTCATTTGAATTGTGAATCTGATTTGGTCCGTACTTTTGTTTCCCGCGTAAACCCTAGTGCTGATTCTGATTTGGGATTCATGTTGTATAAATATTTGAATTGTGAATCTGATTTGGTCCGTACTTTTGTTTCCCGCGTAAACCCTAGTGCTGATTTGGGATTCATGTTGTATAATCAATAGGGGTAGTCCAAGTTTCCCATGAGGTCCTGGGGAAGGGTATTGTACATAGTACTGGACATGTGCACTAACTACTGGGCATGTGCACTAACTACTGGGCATGTGCACTAACTACTGGGCATGTGCACTAACTACTGGGCATGTGCACTAACTACTGGGCATGTGCACTAACTACTGGACATGTGCACTAACTACTGGGCATGTGCACTAACTACTGGACATGTGCACTAACTACTGGGCATGTGCACTAACTTCTGGGCATGTGCACTAACTACTGGGCATGTGCACTAACTACTGGGCATGTGCACTAACTACTGGGCATGTGCACTAACTACTGGGCATGTGTACTAACTACTGGGCATGTGCACTAACTACTGGGCATGTGCACTAACTACTGGGCATGTGCACTAACTACTGGGCACGTGCACTAACTACTGAGCACGTGCACTAACTACTGGGCATGTGCACTAACTACTGCTACTGGGCATGCGCACTAACTACTGCTACTGGGCATGCGCACTAACTACTGGTCATGTGCACTAACTACTGGGCATGTGCACTAACTACTGGGCACGTGCACTAACTACTGGGCACGTGCACTAACTACTGGGCACGTGCACTAACTACTGGGCACGTGCACTAACTACTGGGCACGTGCACTAACTACTGGGCACGTGCACTAACTACTGGGCACGTGCACTAACTACTGGGCACGTGCACTAACTACTGGGCACGTGCACTAACTACTGGGCACGTGCACTAACTACTGGGCACGTGCACTAACTACTGGGCACGTGCACTAACTACTGGGCACGTGCACTAACTACTGGGCACGTGCACTAACTACTGGGCACGTGCACTAACTACTGGGCACGTGCACTAACTACTGGGCACGTGCACTAACTACTGGGCACGTGCACTAACTACTGGGCACGTGCACTAACTACTGGGCACGTGCACTAACTACTGGGCACGTGCACTAACTACTGGGCACGTGCACTAACTACTGGGCACGTGCACTAACTACTGGGCACGTGCACTAACTACTGGGCACGTGCACTAACTACTGGGCACGTGCACTAACTACTGGGCACGTGCACTAACTACTGGGCACGTGCACTAACTACTGGGCACGTGCACTAACTACTGGGCACGTGCACTAACTACTGGGCACGTGCACTAACTACTGGGCACGTGCACTAACTACTGGGCACGTGCACTAACTACTGGGCACGTGCACTAACTACTGGGCACGTGCACTAACTACTGGGCACGTGCACTAACTACTGGGCACGTGCACTAACTACTGGGCACGTGCACTAACTACTGGGCACGTGCACTAACTACTGGGCACGTGCACTAACTACTGGGCACGTGCACTAACTACTGGGCACGTGCACTAACTACTGGGCACGTGCACTAACTACTGTGCACGTGCACTAACTACTGGGCACGTGCACTAACTACTGAGCACGTGCACTATCTACTGAGCACGTGCACTAACTACTGGGCATGTGCACTAACTACTGGGCATGTGCACTAACTACTGAGCATGTGCACTAACTACTGGGCATGTGCACTAACTACTGGGCATGTGCACTAACTACTGGGCATGTGCACTAACTATGGGAATGTGCACTAACTACTGAGCATGTGCACTAACTACTGAGCATGTGCACTAACTACTGGGCATGTGCACTAACTACTGAGCATGTGCACTATCTACTGAGCATGTGCACTAACTACTGGGCATGTGCACTAACTACTGAGCATGTGCACTAACTACTGGGCATGTGCACTAACTATGGGAATGTGCACTAACTACTGAGCATGTGCACTAACTACTGGGCATGTGCACTAACTACTGGGCATGTGCACTAACTGGGAATGTGCACTAACTACTGAGCATGTGCACTAACTACTGGGCATGTGCACTAACTACTGAGCATGTGCACTAACTACTGGGCATGTGCACTAACTACTGAGCATGTGCACTATCTACTGAGCATGTGCACTAACTACTGGGCATGTGCACTAACTACTGAGCATGTGCACTAACTACTGAGCATGTGCACTAACTACTGGGCATGTGCACTAACTATGGGAATGTGCACTAACTACTGAGCATGTGCACTAACTACTGGGCATGTGCACTAACTACTGAGCATGTGCACTAACTACTGAGCATGTGTACTAACTACTGGGCTAACTACTGGGCATGTGCACTAACTACTGGGCATGTGCACTAACTATTGAGCATGTGCACTAACTACTGGACATGAGCACTAACTACTGAGCACGTGCACTAACTACTGAGTGTGTGTGGGTAGCATCCAGTGCTGCATCAACATCATCATCACCGGTGAGATGGCCAAACTTTGCAATGAAGGCATGAACACACTGGAGATGATCCCTTGGTGAGAGATGATACTGACATCATGGCCCAGAGCAATAATGATTGCCAGTTATCACCCGATCAAGAACTGGCATTCATACATGCATGGGTCCGTTATAATAGAGAGCTGCTCACATGAGACAGGAGGAGGAGAGGGGCACAAATAGTGTGCATAATCAAACTGAGAATATGTGTTGTGTTGTAACACATTGTGATGTCAAGTAACACGGCATAGCATGCATAACATAATGCATCGTGATGTGATGTAACCCAGGTAATGTGGCATGATGTAACACATTCTGATGTGATGTAACATGGTAATGTATGATGCATTACATGACACACTGATTGACACAGCTTAATATGCTACAACTTTGTGTTGTGTTAACCTCGTGTTACCCTCTACTTACAGAGTCAGTCCCCCAGCACGTACAGCATCTTTGTCTCGGCCCTCATCGGAGAAAAAGGGTGTGTCCTTAATGTACACCTTTACAAACATAGTAGTGAACCACACCCTCTTTATTAGGAGCGGTAAAGGGAGTGTTTATTTCAATTTCGTTTAGGGGTGTGGTGAGTTTTCATATCAAAGTTCATATCAAAGTTCAGGTTGGTGGGTAGATGGTATAGTCCAGTGTGGATGACCTTTCACCTCTTGTGAGAAGTGAAGAATGTCTGGGAAACTTGAGCAAGTTTGTTCTGCCACCTCTACAGTTAATTAGTTCAAACTTGTATCAAGTCTTTGCACATGGAGCATAGGCTAGAGATTCAGAGCTTCACAGCCCAAATAGATTATGCAGAAAACATCTTCTCATGCCTCCATATATGACATCATCTACATGGCCCTTCCCATGTTGACATCATTTTCTATGTTGCTGGCCGTTCGGAGCAGCTGGTAAATTACATTCTGGCCGGAACAAATTTAGTATGCTGGTGTTCCTGGGGATTTTCTGAAAGAAAAGGTTGGCAACAACCAGACTAGGGAGATATACAGGGTGGTGGGAGGATTGGTTCTCTGCTTCAACAGCTTACATAGCTTGCAGACATCCTAGCCATTAATACAAGGGTTCCTTCCAAACTCCTTCAGCTTCAGCATGATAGAGGTGGAATTTTTTTTTAATGAAAAAAATGGTTGCAAAATAAAACATTCCCTATTTGTCATAGTGAAATTTATTTCCATGAAGAATGTTATATACTTATGCAGCATAACCAATATGCCTGCAGAGTATTTGCTCTGCTCTTGCTCTGTGTACAGTAATGTGTCATTTCATATGAAGTCGCGATGATTGAGGGATTGTTCTCTGTCAAACATGTGTGTGGTGTGTGTGTGTGTGGTGTGTGTGTATGTGTGTGTGGTGTGTGTGTATGGTGTGTGTGTGTGGTGTGTGTTAGTGCAGAGCAGAGGCTGTGGCTGACTCTTGTTGTGTGTGTGGTGAACAAGGATCATTGAAGAGATGCTCCAACTGCAAGAAGGTACTCTCTCACTATCATATAGCTTGTGTTGGGGAAGAGGAGAACTTGTCAGTAACTTAGAAATTGGTTGAGTGCAATGGCTCATCACCTTATTTTAAGGTGAGGATAGCTCCTGCTTCTCATCTTCCTTAGACCATCTTTATGTAGCTGGTGTATAGTTGTCTCTAGTTTAGCTGTTGTATAGTCGTCTAGTAGCTGGTCCTAGTAGCTGGTGTATAGTTGTCTAGTAGCTGGTCCTAGTAGCTGGTGTATAGTTGTCTCTAGTTCAGCTGTTGTATAGTCATCTAGTAGCTGGTTCTAGTAGCTGGCATATTATCTAACTTGTCTGACTGGTTATGTGACTGGTGTAAAGTTGGTTTGGAGGAAACTGTTCAGTCTACTTTTGGTTACCCTTTGTCGCAGGGTGACTCGGATATCACCCAACGATGTAACGGTTAACTGCCACCAGGTAGACTGACTACCATGTTAAAGGTCTAATTCAGATGTTGTCTCAAAGACCTTTATGGCCAAAGTTATATACATAAGATAGACAGCTGTATGCTCGCAATCAACTCTCTTGGTAACTCTAACTAGGCTCCTTTTATAAGGGACCAGTCAGACTAAACATGCAATGGGTTACAGTCATTAAATACCTATTCACAATTAATTAACAACGGACTGCATGACAGTAATCAGTGTGTGCAATATGATTACTTTGTAAGTGTTCAGTTAGAGTCTTGTCCAGGGACACCCTGTGACATTCCCTCCTTCTTTCTTGAGGTTGTGATCTTCTGGGGGTGGTTTACATGAGTTCCACGACTGCCTGGACATCCCGTCGGCGTTAGTGTTCTGTGCTCCGGGTCGGTGTTGCACTTCATAGAGGTACGGTTGTAGGGTGAGGGCCCATCTGGCTAGCCGTCCATTTTCATCCTTCATTGACTCTAGATATTTCAGGATGCTGTGGTCAGTGATGATCGTAAAGGCTGCTCCGCTGAGGTATATTCGGAAGTGTCGTACAGCTTCTACTACGGCCAAGCACTCTCACAGTATATCGGGTTTCAGCATCCTTCATTTCCTCGAATAGTATGCTACTGGTTGGTCTATTCCATCATGTCCCTCCTGGCTGAGGACTGCCCCAATACCTACTCCCGAAGCGTCGGTATGCAATAGAAAAGTTTTCTCCTCATTTGGGCTTAGTAGTACAGCATCTCCTATCAGGCTGGTTTTGATATGCTGAAATGCGGCTATCTTCTCCGGTGTCCAGTTTATTTTATCAGGAGCCGCTTTTCTTGTGGAATCTGTTAGGGGCATGGCTATGGTTCCAAAACTGGGGATAAACCTCCTATAGTAGTTAGCCAGGCCTAGGAAGGCTCGGATATCCTTCTTCTTAACTGGTCGAATGTATCTCGACATTGCTTCGATCTTAGCTTGTAATGGTTTGACTCTTCCTCCTCCTACTCGGTGGCCTAGATATTGGCAGTCTGGGCTGGCAAATGTGCACTTTGATGCCTTCAGAGTCAAGCCTGCTGTCTCCAATCGGTGTAGGACCGCCTTTAGGTGCTCCAGGTGTGTGTCGAATCCTTCACTGAACACCACAATATCGTCGATATACACTGCTGCAAAGTCTGCTAGGTCTGCCAGGAGTCCATTCATCAGTCTTTGGAAGATGGAAGGAGCATTCTTAAGTCCGAAGGGCATCCGGAGATATTCCCACTTCCCATGGGGTTTAATGAATGCTGTCTTCGGTATGGATGTTGGGTGCACTTTCACTTGGTGGTAACCTCTAGCCAAGTCTAATGTGGAGATGTGTGCTAGTTTGTCCAGCAGCTCGTTGATTTGTGGCAGTAGAAATGGATCAGACTTCGTTACTGCATTGAGTTTTCGATAGTCAATACAGAGGCGTACACCTCCTCCGCTTTTCCCGACTAGGAGAGCTGGGGAGGCCCAGGAGCTTCTTGATGGTTGTATAATTCCCAGCTCCAGCAACCTTCTAACTTCTCCATCCATAGTTTTCAGTCGTTTTGTATCCAGTCGATACGGTGGCCTGCTAATCGGGTAGGCCTCTCCTGTCTCTAGTCTGATCTCTGGCACACCCGTGTCCAAAAATCTGGTTGTGATCCTTCAGCAATTTTCTCAGCATTTCTTCTTCGGTTTCTGTCAGTTCTGGGTTGATGGTTACCCTGTTTTCTTCATCTGGATGGGTGAAGCTGTCCTCTTCCGTTACTTCTGTGAAGACAAAGCATGCTGCCGTGGGAGAGTGAAACTCCTTCAGCAAATTTATGTGTTGCTTCACCTTTCTCCGGGGGTGATCAGGCATGCTCAGTTCATAGGTTGTTTCGTCAACCCTGTTGAGTATGGTATACTGGCCGTCCCACTCGGCTAAGAGTTTTGGTCCAGACTGCGGTGTTCTTAGTAGAACCAGTTCTCCAGGCCTGAATGTCCTCAGTTTGGCCTTCCGATCATGATATTCTTTATGTCTTGCCTTCTTAATCTCTTCTTGCTTTCTGGATAGGTCCTGCAAGTGTTCTAGTCGATCTTGGATTGTGGTTATATAACAGGGTTTTATAACAGGGTTTTATCTAGGAATACCGACATATGTTCTCAAATTCAGCTCAATGTGGTAGTGTGTCAGCATAAATTTTAGAGGCAATATATGATAATGGCATTTTGGTGACTTTGAGACTTTTCATGCTCACGTAATTTTCCAGTAGCCTTTTTCTACGAAAGGAGCCTTGATTCATGTTTGATGCAGCATACAATTTGCCTTTAATATTTCAGCCCACTTCTCACACAGAACAAAACATACCTTCGACACCAGGCTGCTCATCATACCAAAAGCAGCAATGCTCAGGACATGACATCTACTGTACTTGCCAGTGAGTCACAGTGCTTAATGTTTCCTAATAATTATAGTAAAACTTCTTCAAATCTATCAAATTATCCCACTAACGACAGCCACAGTTGAAGGAAGCTTTGCTACGCTTACACTTCTTAAGACAAATCTCAGAAACCGTCTGAAGGACTGTACATTGGACAAGTGCATGCGAATAGCAATTGAAGGGCCAGACTCCCTATCAGATGATGACATTGAGGCAATAATTAAGATATGGAAGCAGAAAAAGACTAGGAGACTTATTGTGTGACCATGTTTATTATCAATTTTTTTAAATTATATTAAAATTCACGGACACTAGACACTCCAGTACATTACATTACTGTTTACATTACTGCCTATCTGAAGGGGGGAAGACAGCGCTGAAGGGGGGAAGATTTCCCCCCTTCCCCCCCCCCTAGATAAAACCCTGTATAAGTTACTACATCTTTCGGTACGGAAGTGGTCGATGTCCATCTTGCCCTTAGTGCTTGCAGTGGTCCTCTAATTTGACGACCATATAATAACTCGGAGGGTGTAAACCCAGTTGTTTCATGTGGGGCCCGCCTGTACTCTCCCAGTATGTGTGGTAGAGCCAGATCCCATTGTCCTTTCCACTGCTTGAGAGTTTTCTTCATCATTGTTTTCATGGTGAAGTTGAACCTCTCCACCATGCCATCAGTTTCAGGGTGGTAGGGAGTTGTCCTTAGTCCTCGGATTCCTATGAGTCTGTGGAGTTCCTTCATGAGTCGGCTAATCAAGTTTGCACCGCAGTCAGTTACTATTTCCTCAGGTACTCCCAACCGAGTGAATAGTACCATCAGTGCTTCGGCTATTGTCAGACTGTCAGTCTGCTGTAGGGGAATCGCCTCAGGCCAACGGGTGGCATAGTCCATTACCACTAGGATGAATTGGTTCCCTGCATTGGTTCGGGGTAGAGGTCCTACCAGGTCCATTCCAATTCGGTAGTATGGAGTGTCAATCACTGGCATTGGTCATAATGGAGCTCTTCGTTTATGCTGGGGTGCTGTCTTTTGGCAATCCGGGCATGCTTCACATAGCTTCTTGACGTCCGTGTATACTCCTGGCCAAAAATAGTCATCCAATATCCGTTGTGTGGTCCTGTCTCTTCCCAGATGTCCTGGTCGGTGGGCTAGGAATAGGACAAGGGTTCGGTGTTTCTTGGGTATGAGTAATTGTAGTAGTGGCTCTCCCATTCGATCCTCTGTCTTCCTCCATAAGAGGTTATCTTGGATCGTGAAGTCCGAGTCTGGTTGTTGTGCCTTCTCCCAACATGGGTGCAATGATTCATCATGCTGTTGTTCCTTCTGGAACTCTGGGCGGTTACGATCCAGTGGATGGTCCTCTGGTTTGTCATGAACAGGGCCCGTTTCTCACGTTTGCTGGCTCTGCTCTTGGGTGGATCATCTTCTGTTTCCGACTGCTCCGTTTCTTGCAGAGAGGGGTTGGACATCTGTTCCCTCCATGATTGCTCACCATCTTCCATGCTCTCTGTTTCAGAGTTGGTGTCAGTGTCAAGCTCTTCAGCTGGGTGCGCATGGAAGTCATCCCATAGGCATTCTAATTTGTCTTTGCTTTGGGATCGGGTCTATGCCATATTTACTAGTTCAGTGTATAGTAATCTCTTTCCCATTCCCCAGAGATCTGGGAACTCGGTGCCCAGGAGTGCATCGTAACCCAGATTGGGTTGAGCTGCCACTATCAAGTCTTCGGTACAGTCGCCGACCTTGAATCTGGCTCTGGCAAGAGGCAACTCAGTAATGGTGCCATTGAAAGCCCTTACTCGAATGGTGATTCCAGTCTTGTCATGTTCAGATATTAGGGTGCTGTCTACGAGTGTTCTCTCAGCATCAGTGTCTAACAAGACCCTGCTCATGGGTTGGTCGTTAATTCTGCCGGTCACTAGTGTCTGTCGGTTCACTTCGGTTGAGACCAGGTCGACTTCTTGCCGGTTGGTCAGTGGTTGAGCTAGGTTGACACTCTCCAGCCTCGGTTTGGTTGTTTTCTTTCTTGGATCGTGACATTCCACCGAGAAGTGTCCGTATTTGTTACAGTTAAAGCAGCGAGGGCGATTCTTCTCATCAAACGGAGGGAGGAACCGGCGATTCATCTCGGTCTTTCCTGTATTCTTTTCGGCAGGTGGTGGAGTCTTTGATCGTCCTTCTTCATGCTTGGATAGGGTGATTTGCTCCACATTACGGCGATGTCTATGTTTTCCTTGCATGGGGTCTCTGTCATTTTCGGAGGTTGCATCATAGATCCATCCTCTGGTAATGACAAAGTCATCAGCCAAACTGGTTGCTTCCTCTAAGGAGGTTGGCTTTTGGTCTCGGACATACGTGGCCATTGGTCTGGGCATTAATTTCTGTATAGCATCAATTGAACCCCATTCTACGACTTCTTTGGCTGATGTACACCCCTCGGCCCATTTGGTAGATAGGTGTAAATGCCTCCGGACGCAGGTACTCCAGGTTTTCTCAGGCGTGCATCTGAGCTGATCCATCTTCAATCGGTAAGTTTCCCTGGTAATTCGGTAGTGGGAAAACAGCAACTTTCAAGGTGTCATAGTCTTGTCGATCATCTGGATCCAACGAGACATAGACTCGTGTTGCTTCCGGAGTAAGGATAGGTACCAGGTTTCGGTTCCATTGTGTCTTGGGTAATGCATAGCACTCCATGTGTGCTTCAAAGGCCATGAAATATGATTCAATGTCTTCTTGAGGTTCTAGCTTTCGGAATCGGTTTACTCGGTCGGGAGTATTGGTAGACGGACGTGGGGACTCTATGGTACTACGCTCAGTAGTTTGGGCCAGTAATGGCATCCAGCGCCGCTCTTGCTGCTCGTCTTTCTGTTCTTGTCTTTTTATCTCTTCTCTCCTCTGAGCTTCTCGACATTCCCGTTCTTCTGTCTGACGTCGTTCTGCTGCTAATCTCTGTCCTTCCATCATGGTTTGCATCATCTGCATTTGGTGGTACATCATAGTAGTTGGGTTTGGGGCCATTGGGTCCTGTCCATACCAAGGGGGCTGGTACGTACTTCCTCCTGAGAATCCTGTTGATCCAGCATCTGGCAAAGTCCTCTGCCCTTCAGTGGGTTGCAAATTCATTTGAATGGGCACTGGCCTGTACTCTCTGTCCTCGACATTGAGGGTGGGTGTAGACTCATCTTCATTGACTGGACGGGTCCTCAGATTGTAGGTACTGTTAGTAGTGCTGTCTGTCATTGCTCTTGACTAGTGGCTCTACTCGGTAATAGTGTTTAACGGTACGGTTGAATCAGTTTGTGCAGATCCTGTACGGAGGATTGGCTACACGACAGTGAATCTGTTTGTGCAGTTCCTGTACGGAGGATTGGCTACACGACGGTATCTGTTTGTGCAGTTCCTGTATGGAGGATTGGCTACACGACGTTATCTGTTTGTGTAGTTCCTGTGCAGAGGATTGGCTACACGACGGTATCTGTTTGTGCAGTTCCTGTACGGAGGATTGGCTACACGACGGTATCTGATATCGGTTGGCAGTATCCCACTGCTGCCACCAGTTGTCGCAGGGTGACTCGGATAACACCCAACGATGTAACGGTTAACTGGTAATTGCTGCCACCAGGTAGACTGACTACCATGTTACAGGTCTAATTCAGATGTTGTCTCAAAGACCTTTATGACCAAAGTTATATACATAAGATAGACAGCTGTATGCTCGCAATCAACTCTCTTGGTAACTCTAACTAGGCTCCTTTTAAAGGGACCAGTCAGACTAAACATGCAATGGGTTACAGTCATTAAATACCTATTCACAATTAATTAACAACGGACTGCATGACAGTAATCAGTGTGTGCAATATGATTACTTTGTAAGTGTTCAGTTAGAGTCTTGTCCAGGGACACCCTGTGACACCTTTACCTCCACTGCTATGAGAGCCATCTCTCTCTACTCGATGTTGGTTTGGAGATTACCTCAAGGAGCAGCCAGGCAGATCTTGAGAAGACTGTCTGGCTATTGAGTCTTTGAGTAGTCAGTGGGTTGTTCAATGTGGTGTGCTGGGTGTGTGCACAACACACAAAATTAAGCACCGGCGGCGCTTGCCTACTGCGTCATGTTTTAGCACCTAATGAATACGCTCATTTTGTAGAGTATAGGGCTTCCTCTAGCCACAGATAACAATTTCAATTGCTAGCACTTTCCAATCAGAAACCACAACTACTGCCAGATCAGGCACTCAGGTTTTGAGGTACCCTATTTTGGCTGCATGTAACTTTAGCTTAGTTATACCTGTGCAGCTTTTTTAATACAAAAAAGAGCACACAGAGAGATCTATAACTTGAGTTAGTTCATACAGTGAAGTGTGCAGAATTCCTGGAGCTCCAAAGTCGTAGCCACAAAGTCTTGTTAGTGTTTGTTTATAATTTTAGACGCCATTTGCATGGACATAAGCCACTTTAAAAAATATATTAAAAAAAATCTCTTGGCCACATACTGTCGTGTTTGTACAGCTCTATCAATCACAGTTTTCAATTGCTGGGAAGTAGTCACTAGTTGGAGTTGAGGGTTCACTTCATATTCCAACCTGCAGTTCCAAAAGATAAATATGTATGGCAAAACAAAGAAGACCACCAGAGAGCACACTGCACTGGCTACATTTTGGTATTTACTAAGCACGACTAGAGCATGAGTGTGTGCAAAGATATGGCACTTAAAATGGTGAACCACATTCAGGTGTGATTTTGTTTTGTGAACATTTGAGGCAGTACCAGCTCCAAGCCTTATAGTCTCACTCTACATGCACATGTGTATGCAGTAGGTTCTTATAGTCACTGTACATGCACATGTGTATGCAGTAGGTTCTTATAGTCACTGTACATGCACATGTGTATGCAGTAGGTTCTTATAGTCACTGTACATGCACATGTGTATGCAGTAGGTTCTTATAGTCACTCTACATGCACATGTGTATGCAGTAGGTTCTTATAGTCACTGTACATGCACATGTGTATGCAGTAGGTTCTTATAGTCACTCTACATGCACATGTGTATGCAGTAGGTTCTTATAGTCACTGTACATGCACATGTGTATGCAGTAGGTTCTTATAGTCACTGTACATGCACATGTGTATGCAGTAGGTTCTTATAGTCACTGTACATGCACATGTTATGCTGTAGGTTCTTATAGTCACTCTACATGCACATGTGTATGCAGTAGGTTCTTATAGTCACTGTACATGCACATGTGTATGCAGTAGGTTCTTATAGTCACTCTACATGCACATGTGCAGTGGTGGAGGAAGCTCTTTTGTATTGGTCAGGAAAAAATTTAGGTAGAACATGAAAACAGAACTACTTTCAATGGCAAAGGAATACTAATAAATTACAGTGAGTCATGAGTGAGTCATGAGTTTATTTAAAGCTACCAAAGATTCGAAGTCTGTTCACTACCACAAACAAATTCACTGGCAATATCGGTAAGGTCTACTTTATCCAACATATCCTTGTAGATATTTAGAGTCATAATATGGTTCAACCTTGGTTGACTCATTGTACTACATACTCTCGCTTCATAGCAGAAAAGCTCCTTTCACTGGCCGCATTTGTAGAAGGCAAAACAAGGATCAGACGGGCTATCCAGCAAACTTGCTTGTAAAAAACCCTTTGACCTTTAGAGAGACCTTGCAGAAAATGTAGAATTTTGTGTAGAGTGATAATCTTGCTTTGTTCATTCCTGGGAAAGCTTGAACTGAAGACTTGCAATTGAGTTGAAAGCTCACTCTCATTGAAGTCATCACCATAAAAGTCAATGACAGCTCGCAAGTTAGTTGAGTAGTCCTTCCTATTAACTGCTTTCATTAAGGTTCTGGTAGACAGCATACCCTGGCTGATCATGAATGCTTGAAATAGCAAAATCCAGTACTTCAAAATAGAGCTTGCGATAGTGATCTTCAACTGTAGGACTGTGGTAACCATCTCCTTCACCCACTTCGAACCTGCTTGGTGCTCTTCTTTTCCTTGGCAATGAGGGCTCTTCAACGTGTGTACGAACACATAAACATTGAACATGCTTATAAAATAGCTCAGACATCTCATCACTCCTCATTACTTTTAAGGTTTTGACTGTATCATTCGCAATAAATTGCGCTTCTGATGCAGACAGAGACTCTGTTTGCAATGTCTTGCTCAAATTATCTGTAATCTTTAAGATGCGTTCACTGAGATGCAGACCAAACAACAAATTAAACTTTGCCATTTGTGTTTTCACTCCAATTATTCTTCCTTTTACATCTGGGTCTAATCTTTTCTCTAAACATTCATCCCTCAACTGATTTTAAATGGTGTAATTTCTCAATTATACTGCTGATCGATTCACCTTGAATGGTCCAACGAGTAGGGAAAATTTTTCAAATGCCCATGGGAGTATCTTCATCACGATTTTCAAGCTTTATTCTATCAAATGCAGCATTTTGCTTTGGAGAATACTTTATCAGCTTACAAATCTCAAAAGCTGTTTCTAGGGCATCATTGCACACCTTGGATTGCTTTATAGTACTGCTGACAGCCAAATTTAGAGCATGCCCATAGCAGTGTGTGTAGACTGCACGCTTTTCCTCCGAAAGTATCTTTGCCGATACACCATTCCTGATGCCACTCATATTAGATGTACCATCATAACATTGGCCTCGGCACTGAGAGATACTGAGACCTGGCATCCGAAGTATAGTATCTTTGATGGCATGGAAGAGAGTGTCGGAATCTATGCTGTTTACTTCATAGAGACCAATGAAATCTTCATGATCTTGAAGATCATCATTAACCCACCTAATGCAAATAATGAATTGCTCTTTGTTTGCTATATCAGTACATTCATCAGCCATGATAGGGAAGCAGTTACTGTCATGAATGTTTTAACTCACCTCCCGGATAATCTTGTTTGCCATAATCTGCAGACATTCGTTCTGAATATCATGTGAAGTATACTTGTTGGTTTTCTTATCAATCAATGCAAGAATTTCGGGACGATCTAAACTTCGCAGGGTTAACAGTTGGATAAAATTGCTTTCAGTCTCCTGGCTATGACTACCGCTTAGTGGCAATCCCTGGCGACCAAGGAACTAAATATTCTCGAAAACAGTTAAAAGCATTTTTCTATTGACTGCCTTCACTTCCTTGTTTTCTTTGCTCAATACTTCACCAATATCACCAATGATCTGTTTGGGGAGTGTGACTACAGCTTCAAGTGCCTCCAGATGACAGGCACTGGTCTGGTGTTTCTTGAACGAGGATGTTGCTTCTTTCATTTGTGTAACCTTTGCTAAGAAAGGATGGCTCTCTCTTAGTGCTTACCAAGAACTTCCCTTCATGTTCAGCCCTCATACATAGGTAACAAAAAGCAGAATCAAGTGGTACATCATAATGAAGCCAGGAATACTGTTGACACCACTCAGCTCTGAATGATCTCCATATCTCTTCTTTGGGAACTTAAAACTACTTCTTGGTTGGAACTGCTCTGGAAAGCTAGTGTTAGCTGACAGTGAGGCAGAATTTGAAGCCATGGTGACTGATTACACACAGAGAAAGACTATCATACAATCCTAGAAATCAAAGCAGTGCTCACCTGCTCTGGCAGTGCACATGTATTGCATGCATCATTAAACAAGTCACTCAGTGACATCATCACCTCATGTAACAATCAATGACTGGTTAAGTGGGTGTTAATTTTAAATACAGCTATATAGTGACTGACCACATGTAAGGTGAAATATTATTTTAAGTAAACAATGCACCAGTTCCATAATTATTAACACAAGATACAGTTGGTCCAAAATATTGGTCAGGCGGCCGCCCCCTCCGCCCCCCCTGATGTGTATGCAGTAAGTTCTTATAGTCACTGTACATGCACATGTGTATACAGTAGGTTCTTATAGTCACTGTACATGCACATGTGTATGCAGTAGGTTCTTATAGTCACTCTACATGCACATGTGTATGCAGTAGGTTCTTATAGTCACTCTACATGCACATGTGTATGCAGTAGGTTCTTATAGTCACTATACATGCACATGTGTATACAGTAGGTTTTTGGCCGCATAAACCCCACAAAACTGATATTTGTGATATTTAAATTATATATTGTATGCTTTGAGGTGTATTAATTAAATTTATGGCTTATGAAAAATCCTAAATTCAGTTATATATCTGTAGGGTGTAAGCTTTTCGACTCATCAAATCTCATCAAATCCACAATCAACTCCTGCTGACCAATACTTCACTGGCCAACATGACTAGCTATAAATGCAGACCAAGTAATTTTAGTTTCTAAATATTAACCCAACTATATACTTATAATGAAAATCATATCTATGTTGTTTATGTCAGCAATGTTCTTTGACTTAATAAACTCATATGGCAATAGAACAATTGACCAGAGAACAATCTTTAACCCTTTAAAAGAATCCACCATCAATCTGCTGGTGGAAATGGTGGAGCCCTGAATACTTAACCTGAATACTTGAAACCCTTCATGTCCTACAGGTATCTTATTGCAGTGTCTCCTGCCAAAAGTTGGCGTGGAAGAGAGGTAACCACAAGATCCTCTGCAGACAGTGGACTACCTCAACATAAACCACACCCACAATTTCAGTAGCACACCACACACACTTTACTCCAATTAGTAATGTGGAGATCTGAGAAAAGGTGTTGGAAACGAATTCCTCTCAAGCAAGACTTTGAAGTTACCCTTTTAGCCGAATACTTGCCTCTGCCTTTATAGGCTTTCATGTGTTTTATTTGTGGTGGATTTAAGAGCTGCTTTAAGTTTGTGATTTGTCTTAATTTGCCAATTTTATACAACCTCGACCACTTTTCTCAGACCCAATATATTGCCCATTCACACCCACTCTATAATATTGTCGATTCACACCCACTATATATATATATTGTCTATTCACACCCATCGCATATATAATATATATATGTATTGCCTCTTCGCACCTACATGGATAACCGAGTGAGAGAAGTGCATCGAGTGGCTGTAGTGTAGCTACATGGGAGAGAAGTGAGTGGTCAACATGGGTACAATATTTCGTTGGACTGGTCAAAGCACTCTTATCTCAGGTATGGCAGATACTTCTCAGAAAACCAGGAATACACACATCAGGCAAGCTGATCGATTCATAAAAAAAAGGAAATTTACTATATAGATGACACGGCCCAGGCCTGGGTCTTCTTGGTCTTGGTTGTTTCAGTTAAAGAGTTAGTTGCCTGTCTTCAGGCATTCCAGTCTCCTCACTTAGTATATACTTAGTTTGAGAACGAGCAGTGATCATTAATTGCTGTTGTCTTCCATTGGAAAACCACTTTGTGTTGTTCCCGCACACAGCTGTGGGACTTGGTGAATCATCATCAGCTGCAAAACAAGTAAGGGATATCACAGCACTAATGTAATTCAGCCATTAATGACACCATTTCTCAACCTTGATATCTGCACATATTGAGTTTGAAGCTGTCCGGTCTCCACCCCAAACAGCTTGCTACTATATAGTATGGTTGGAGTAGTGGCCATGATGGCTGAACAGAACAAAATTGGCGAACTAGATTGACCTGGATCCAAGATGCTTTTTTTCTCTTGTAGTGTTCGGTTATGGGTGTTATTGGTTTCCATGGCATTCCTCAGAGATGTTAGTTTCAGGAGTAAGCAGAGTATCGGGTAGGTAAACGTCCTGCCGCATTCCTGCATTTTTCTGGGAGAACACCATCCCTGTTCTGGGATCCTTATGGGGCTAAAAAAATGTCCGCTTGCTCTACCTGTGATATTTGAGGTGTTTCTCTGTGACTTCGGTGAACCTAGTTCATACTTGCGGACCCTTCAATAGCTGGATCGAATCAGCCATCAGGAGTTCCTGCTGCAGCGTTGCCACCTATGGGTAGCCCCATGACATGTGGTGAGGTTGGTCCACCTATTTCCTCTCCAGCAGCCTCTCCAAACGGTGAGCCGCCACTTTCAGGATTCAACTTAGTCGAATATCTAGGTAGTGGATCCAGAGCCCTTGCCCTTTCAAAGTAAGTTACCATATTGGAAGATGTGGTTTTCAGTAATTCTCAAAGTGCTTGAGAGAGGCTTTTCCTCTTCACTTCCAGGTGCCTAAGAGTGCCCCCAAAGTGTGGTCCTCGTTGGTCCTTAGCATCTGGGGTTAATAAGCAGCTGAGAGAGGAGAAAGATCCACCTGTTCCAAGAAACCCTTAGGAAGAGCAGAGCTACTCTTCCGGATCCCATGAAGTCACTGGGTCGCTGAGTGTCTGAGAAGCTGGAGGAGGGAGATTTTAAAGGAGCTGTTTGCTTGGCTTTCTTGGAAGTTTCTACGGCCAATAGGTGTGATGTCACCTTCTCTGCCCTTAGGCAGAAGCACCCATCTCCTCTTCCTGATGCGTCCATCCCACCCACCCTTGATGTCTTTCCTGTGCCATTGACTTTTTCAGAAGGGGATGTTGCTCAAGCAATCAGATCCTTCCCTTGTGGGGTCGGCTGGTGGTCTTGATGTTTTAAAGCCACAACATCTGAAGAACATGCTGAATCACCCCAATGAAGGCTCCTCCCTTCTCTCTGTCTTAGCTGCTTTCTCTACCATGGTCCTAGAGGGAACCTCTACATATCCGTCCTTTCTTTTTGGGGGCTACCCTTTTGGCTCTAGAGAAGAAAGGAGGTGAGGTCAGACCCATAGTAATAGGATTCACATCCTTAGTCGGCTAGTGGCCAAGGTAGCTGGGAACGTGATCAGTGAGGACATGACTTCCCTGCTAGCACCCAGGCAGCTGGGTTTGGGAATCAGTGGAGGGGGGAGAAGCAGCTGTCCATGCCACCAGGCAGTTTCTTAACAACCTGCAACCTAACGCTGCAGTAGTAAAGCTTGACATCAAAACACTTTCAATTCCGTGCGAGAGACAAGATTTTGGAAGCTGTCTATATCTTAGCGCCTATAATCTACCCTTTTGTTCATTCTGTATATTCTCCTTGTTCTGGGGTAACAAGTCCTTGCCATCAGCAGAAGTGGTGCAGCAGAGAGATTCTCTTGGCCCTCTACTTTTATGTCTTTCACTCCATCATAACCACGCTTGGTTATCATCGGAGTTGTGTGTAATCTTTCTAGATGACATCACTCTGGGGGGGCTCAACGGAAAGTTATAATTCATGATCTTGAACTCACTGAAAAGATTGGGTTAATTTTGAACAACAACAAGTCTGACATCATTTGCCATGATGCAATTTCGAGAGGAACCATCTTATGCTCTCTCCCAGGAGCTCATACAGTTGATCCCTCTGATGCCTGTCTCCTGGGTTCTTCACTGGGTAGCATGGATTCTGTCTCAACTGTTGTCAGGGACAAAATCAGTGTCCTTGAAGTCATTGGGGACAGACTCAGGTTCATTTCTGCTCAGGATGCCTTAATCCTGCTGTGTAATGCATTTTCTATCCCAGGACATCTCCATGTTTTCTCTCTCCTGCCCTGATAGATTATGATGAGTCTCAAGTCAATTGTGAGTGGAAACACTTAACATTAATTTCTCTGAGGATGTCCGTCTTCGGATGCAGGCCAATCTCCCTGTGGGGTTTTTGGAATCAGGAGTGCAGTGCAGCTTCCCTCTGTTCTTGGCCTCAGCTGCTGCCTCTCATGACCTGGTCCAAGCCTTCCTGTCAACTCACTTGTTTTCACTCTCTGTCCCTTTTGTGATGCCCTTTCAGTATGGTCTATGGATCATTGTCATGCAGTGTAGTTCCAGAAATCCTGGGATATGTGCATGGTGTCAATGTCCTTGGAATCTTTGTTGCATAATGCACCTGAAGATTTGGCTCGAGCCCGACTTTTGACTGTTTCAATGAAAGAATCCGGTGCATGGCCTCCCCATCTCGTCCCTGGGTTTGAGGATGGATGGCGATACCATCAGGTTGCCATGGGTCTCCCCTTGAGCTCCACTTTGTGTTGCCCCCATAACTGCCAGCACTGTGGAGCAGAAGTGGATTTCCTTGCCACGCATGGTCTTAGCTGCAAGAGGAGTGATGGATGTTTCTACCGTCATACTGCCATGAATGACATCCTCTTCCGGGCATTGTCATATGCAGGTGTACCTTCCAGGATGGAACTGCCGGGTCTCTTTCGTTCTAATGGGAAAAGGCCTGATAGGGCAAGCAACTGGTGTGGGATGCAACCTTTCCAGATACGTTTGCCCAGTCATATCAGGGTGCAGCAGTGAGTAGTGCTGGAGCTGTGGCTGCTATATATGGCTGAGGGGAAAAAGTGGCCATGTATGCCAGCCTAGATCCTTACCACATTTTTGTCTGTGGCCATCAAGTCAGCGGTCATCAGGAACAGGTCAATGGCTTTCCTGAAGGAGCTCAGCCTCAGGATAAGGCAAAGAATTGATGGTGAAGGTTATTTGATAATATGTTCTAAGTACAGTAAATATAGTTTGTCAAATTTTCTTGACTTGTATATATAATATAATATGTTCCGCGCTTTCCGCGGGATCTGCCCAATCCATGGAATGTGCTACCCAAACTGTTGGACCGTTTGGGCGCCATTCCATCGAATGCACGCCATGCACAAGGGCACACAAACGGTTCAATATAATATAATGGAAGAACAGAGAGAGCTGTTTAATAGTTTTATTACAAAAAAGTACATTGAAGATGAGGGCATCAAGAGGAGCAAAGCAATGATAAAGGAGTAGCTGAAAAAATAATAAATACTCTAAAAAATGCGTGTTCAAAAGACTACTCAGTACTGCCCCAAGTTTAAGCACTGGGTTAAACAGAGGTGCTTTTCTATATTAAACTGTGGAGCAATGGGACTCACTGATGTTCTGTGCCTGCCAGCAAAGAAAAAGGTACATTATATTGTACAAAAAGTTCATTGTTAAAGTAGTTGTGAATCATGACAACAGTATCTGGTCTCATTGTCATGTTTCAGAATGAGAAGGACCCTATGTTACTCTCTGAGTGGAGGATTGTTATAGTCTTAGAGGATTTCTTTGATGTCATCGATAGAGTACATTGCAAGGAAAAGGGTCACATTGAGACAGTTATTGAGGTTATATAATTTTTTAATGGTAAAAATATAACATAGTGTGCTTCATGTTGTAGCATATGCATTTTTATGCTTGCAGATAGAGAAGATGTACGGGTGTATACCAAGGTGTGCTTTAGAAACGTTTGTGAGCTATGCTTGATATGCCACACAAGCAAGCCTCAGAACACCAGAGCCCCACACAAGCCGATAATCTCATCTGGATTTATGACTAGGGCACAGCTATGTGCTGTTCATGTGTTCTTTTACTCAAAGGCTTCAACGACAGTATTAGGTACTTATAGCCGAGCGAAGCGAGCTCTCACATTTGAGTTGGATGGAGAACTTTGTGCTACATGCGTACATCTGTTTATATGCATGAGGCTATGAAGCATGCGAAGACCATAGGGTCACCCGTTAAAAAAAGAACTTGTGTCATCCACCTATATTTTAACAGGCATTTATAAACTGATAATGGTCTTCTCTGCAAATAGGGAGAAGAATTCTTCTAAGCAGATTGTTACCTGCTCTCTCTTTCTCCGTAGCTTATGGTCACTAAGCTAATAGCTATAACACTATATATTTTTTTAGTCAAACAGTTCTCACTACCTGATGTTGAGCTTGCCAAGAAGTATTGGTATGATGAATTAGAGCTTGTGTAGCTGGAGTTTACTGCCCTCTTGTGCTACTATATACTTGCCTAATAACACCTTGTTCTGACCTGTACTAGCTACTGCATAGCGAAAGTTACGGTCTGCTCTGTTTCTGGGAGTTAACTTTTTTCAGTGAGATACTGTAAAACAACCTTGCTCATGGATTAAATTGAAGACAAGTTTGTTCTAGCTTAATTTTGTTGTCAAACATTTCTTTTCTTAATACCAAGTATATAGCATAGAGGACACTGTGCTTGTCCACTCTGCACTCAGTCATGATTATCTGGCATTATGGGTGTTTGTGCAGTGCAGTTTAGCTCCCTCATGTGCTATGTGCACTAATAGAACTCAATTTCTGACTCAAATGCACAAGTGGAAAATCCACTAAGGGTTATTGCAGTTTTTTTTTTACTGGGTGGAGACTCAACGTTCTCCTGTTGGTTGAAGCGACATGCATTTGCTACTGGTGGATGTGGCAACAACTTTGGTTCCTTCTTGAAGGGGTGTGTTGTGTGTGTGTATATCTTTCATGGTACATAAGAACTGGAACAGAAAAGGGAAATCTGACTGATATAACATATCTTAACATTGGATACTCTACTAAGCAGTATGCAGTTAATTGTCTTAGTCATCTTGCTTCATAAGGTCTGGAACTCTTCAACCAACTCTGTGCAACTTGTACTATCATAGGGATGTTTGTATGGCCATTCCTATAATAAATAATAAAGACAAAATAATAATTAAAAAAAATGTATAGGATAAATTACAAGATTATCTCTTTGATATAAGGTACTTAGCTCGCCACAAAATGCCTAGCATTCATTACTAGTATGTCATTTGTCTTATTCTTGACATCTGTACCTTCCTGATTGACCTGATAGACATGAAGCATCATCCAGATGGTATATACCTACCGATGGATTGGCCATTATATGGACCACTGGGCTAAACTGCATGTCTTGTTTCCACTTAGTGGGAAGTCTTGAGCAGAGGTTGCACCGAGCCTTCAGAACCATACATTGGTGTACCAAGAATCCTGCACTCAGACAATGGTCGTGAATTTGTAAAAGAAATTGTTCATAGTGTGGTGAAAGAGTGGCCTGGTCAAGTGACCATCGTCAATGGCAGATGGCAATGGCAGACCTCGCAATCCTAGGTGCCAGGGGCTTGTCGAACAAGGCAACCATGTGGAAAACCTTTTGGGAGTTCAGGGCTTCATGAATATGGTGGCAGGGACAGCGATTATCCACCATGGACAGAATGGCTCCCTTTCATTCAGTGTAAGTTTAGCGTCAACAACAAGTTTCTACCTAAATAGCTATGTAATTGTTGTCCAATAATGAATGAATAAATATTCATTTGTTAACATGCACTTTCAGAACACGACTGTTAATGGTACTATAATACGAAGACAAGTCCGTATGAGCTTGTGTATGCACAGCCTCCTCGGCACAATGTGTTACCCGGAGCTAAGGTTAGCCAGATTATGGAAGAGGATGTAGAAGACCTGTTTGTGAGTGGAGATGAATCTGGAGTGAGTGGTGAGCATACTATGTTGGACGATGGTGCCCCTGGACATGATGATCAAGAAGAAACATTGTCCCTCTCATCAACAAAGAAACACCAGAAGTTGCGTGAAGAAGCCGACAAGAGATACAGAGACAATGCTGAGAAAATGCAGCTGAAGTATTGCAAAGGCATGAGAAAGAAGATTATGGTGTTCTCTCCTGGCAACTATGTCGGTGTCAAGATAGCAAGAATTGATCGTGCCTCAACAGACCACCATCGTTTACCATGCGTCATAGTGGAGCGCCTGGGGAAAAATATATATATGTATCGGCTCAGGTTAGACAGTATTGTAATTATATGATGTAACGTAAAATTGCCGACTAATAATTCGAACTTCACTTTTTAATGTGCAAGTCTTTTTGTACCGTATTTATTCCATATTCACAATTATTTACAATTATTTGAAAAATAAAGTTCATGCATTTAAACATGTTTGTATTTAAATTTTATAGACTCCATACCACCTGAAAAAAGTTAATGTCGAATTTTTCCAGTTAAACGGTACCGTTGAATCAACTATTTAATACATAGTGTTGTATATACTGGTTCCATTTTCCTTTCATCTACCAAATCTATAGGTGCACATATGGAGTTATGAAGATATGCTTTGGTGAAAACTATCTAGAACTTTATGGTGGAAACCTTCCACTCAAGATGGAGGGGTGACAAAATGATCCAAGATGGAGTGACAAAAATTAATGATCTAGTGCTGTCACTCAGAGATGCAGCAAAGAAGTTGAACCCAACTAACGAGTTTGAAGTTGGTCGTTGCAGTTGCAAGGCTGGATGTCGAGGACAGAAACGTTCTTCTGTGACCAAGTGCACCTCCAAGTGTCACCGGGGGCTGCCATGTAGAAATTTCCTACTGGAGTGACCAGTTGTCTCGAGATGAAAGGTGCTCATCAGTTATGTTCATCTTCAACTCTTCTGCTTTTTCAAGTTTGTAATGTACATGTATGCATAGCATAGTATAATAGTAGCCAATACATAAATGGAGGTGGGAAAACAAATGTCACGTCTGTTTTTCTATTCAATTCTTTTAGGATGGTGGAACAGTAAACATTGCGACAAGGACACTAATCCAGAAGAAATGGCGGATCAAACGCAAGGTGACAGAAGAGACTCCCATGGGAATCGATCTTACGTCGACAAGCCCAGTACTGTCTAGCAATCTGCCGAACAAACTAGCGAAATGGGTTCAAATAGACTATGTCTCACTCTTAAGATCAAGGGATTGTGCTACACCCAACAGCTTGATTGATCTGACAATATTTTGGCAGCAGGACAGAAGCTCTTACAAAGGCAAACTCTGGCCTGTGGTCTACAACCACCTTGTCTAGAACAAATGTGTGCCTACAACATACAGAGAGAATTTATCCAGGTTGTAAACACTGGCCAAGGCCACTGGCTAATTGTCAGTACGGTTGGATCAATTGACGGAATGGTGAACGTTTATGACAGCATGTACATGAGTGTAAATGCACATGTGAAGTGTCAAGTGGCTGTGATTTTACACACCAACAGCAAAAGTTCACATTAAATTTTATAGATGTTCAATGTCAGAGTGGCACATGTGATTGTGGTTTATTTTCATTAGCAACATGTCTTGCTACTGGAATATCACCTGAGAAGCAGCAGTTCGATCAGCCTGCGATGAGGAAACACCTGTACAAGTTCATTGAGAAGGAAGAACTCACGATGTTCCCTGTCAAGAAAGAGAGACGTACATGTAGCAAGAAGCCTGTCCAGACGGTGAACCCAGTGGCTGTGTTCTGTGTATGCAGAATGCCCGAAGATAGTGATATGATCTCTTGGTAAAGAATGATACCACATCCTGTGTGTAGATGTACCGAAGGATGCTGTGGAATATATTAGTGTGACATGGTATTGCCGTCAATGTCAGCAATAAATCATAGTGGTAGGGTAGCTATATAACTTGATTGTTTTACTTAATTTTGTTGTTTAAGTTTGATTTACCTGAATTGTGATTGTAACTTGTTATTGCACTGCTCAACTCACTGTTCAGAATAATTATTACATCTTATCTTATACTTCAGGGAGATCTGTCATCATTAATTTTAGTGCATTGAGAGCACTATGACTCTAGCCTGCTTAATGTTATCCAGCACACTCCATTGGATTGGAAAGATCCGTGCAAAGCACGGAACATTATTTTCGTGCGCATTCAGTGGAATGGCACCCAAAAGGTTAATCCACGGTTTGGGTAGCGCATTCCATGGATTGGGCAGATCCGCAGAAAATATATGCGACAGGATTGGCCCTTATCCGGCAAAAGCTAGTTTTGAGCTAGGAGTAAAAATTGCTACTAGGTAAGGATCATGAAATTTTACTTTTTAGCGTCAGTGACATCTTGGGTCTTTCTTCTAACTTCCTACAAATTTTCAAGGCCTGGAAGCTCTTTTTTCTAGGCAAGCGTGCAGTTAGAAAAAGCTTACTAAAAAGAAGCTCAATTTGTCTACGAGCTGTGAATGCTCTTTTGCACCTTGGTTGTGAAGATCAGCAATCTCTCTTGGAGGTCTTAGAGGACTATTTTTGTGCTCCTTGAGGAGATAGCTTGAGTGATGAAGAAGATGACAGTGACAAAGAAGAAGGTAATGACAGTTACCTATGTTCAAATAAGTGTAACCTTATAATAGGTCTAGATGCAAAACAATAAAGTGAATGTATGTGTGTGCACTTCTGTTATACAGGAGAATTCAACATAGGACAGGATGAGCTTGAAGAGGATTCGATCGTGGAGAGTTACAGAGAAGAGGATATCAATCACGATGGCATTGTGGCTGAAGCTCTCAATCGATTGCCTTCTTCAATGTCCTCAAACATTCAATCTGCCTCTGACCCACAGGAACAGGTGGTGGTTACTTTCGAACAGAAGACCTGTGGGTGCCTGAAGTGAAAGGGTAAGCCATGCTCTTCACAGTTTTCTGTAGAATACTTGGGTGATACTCGATCGTCATGTTTTGAGCTGCAGAAAAACGAACTAGACCTGTTCATTCTTGGGCAACTTTTAGCTTTGTCTAACAGTTGTAGTGGTGTTACCACAGACAATGGGAGTCCCACTCCTTGGGAGATAACACACACAGGTTATTGCCACCAAGGACAAGTTATTTGTGCAGCAACCTTTCATTTCCTTCATGGCATAGGTCAGAAACGTCTCGAGAATCTAGCTAAGGGAAAATGGAATTGTACCACGTGTGCATGGCAACTACCAGAGGTTGCCTAAACATACTTTGAGTTATTCAGTTCAAAATGTTGTAGCATTTCTGCTTAACTTTGATGACCAGCATGGCCTCCTTCTCCCAGGTAGAATTCCCAGATACAGCAGATCTGACATCAAGCTCCTACCTTCAAGTACGAGTAAACGCTGTATTTGGAGAAAATATCCGAGTGCTGTTGAGCTCCTGGAATCTGCCATAAAAAGTGTGGCCTACACCACCTTCTGTCGACTTTGGAGGCCATTGCTTCCTTCCGTGGTTGTAATGAAACCAATGACTGATTTGTGTTGGCAGTGCCAGAAAAACAACACTGCCATTTTGAGGACTAGCAATAACACTGATGCAGTCAAATCTAAGGAATATGCAGATGCACTGGAACACCTCCGAATTATAAAACTGGAGCGATCCCTGTACAAGTCTTTGTGCGACCAATGCAAGGATGATGTCCTATCATATTTTACTGTTGGCAGCATGTTCCGACCCCCTCCTCTCAATCTCCTCCAAATTCACAACCCATTCGTGTCCATTATTCATTCGATTATGCCCAGCAGATTCACTTCCCATCGGATCCACTGCAACCAGGGCCATCTATTTTCTTACACCGAGGAAATGTGGTATTTTTGGTATTCATTGTGAAGCACTTCCTCGGCAAGTCAATTTCTTGACTGATGAGGTTGGAGATTGCTGCAAGGGTGCTAATTCTGTTGTCAGTCAACTGCACTACTTCTTTACCAACCATGGGATGGGAGAGAAGGAAGTTTTTTGGCACTGCGACAACTGTACTGGCCAAAATAATACCAGTTGTATGATGCAATACCTCTTATGGCGTGTCCTGACAAGACAGCACACAAAGATTTATCTTTTCTAGTAGTTGGGCATACCAAATTTACACCTGACTGGTGCTTTGGCCTTTTTAAGAGGCTATTCAGGCGATCCAAGGTGGGTAACATCAATGACATTAGCTAAAGTTGTGAACTCCTCAGCCCAGTGCAATGTTGCACAACTAGTTTGCAATGAAGATGGTTTAACTATAGTGCCAACTTGCAACTGGACAGATTTCTTCATTCCACATGTGAGGAAGCTTTAAGGATTAAGCGTTTCCATCATTTTATGTTTGACGCAGCTGATCCAGGTGCAGTCACAGTCAAGGTGCAGGCTTACGGATGAAATCAGGATTGTTCTCTTGAAGGATCACTGGCAACCAGGTTATGACATGCCTAATGTTGTTGTACCAAAAGGCCTTTCAACACAACGAGAATGGTATTTGTTTGACCAGATCAGACAATTCTGCCCCGATGAGTCAAAAGACATTACTTGTCCAGATGTTTGACGCAGCTGATCCAGGTGCAGTCACAGTCAAGGTGCAGGCTTACGGATAAAATCAGGATTGTTCTCTTGAAGGATCACTGGCAACCAGGTTATGACATGCCTAATGTTGTTGTACAAGAAAGGCCTTTCAACACAACGAGAATGGTATTTGTTTGACCAGATCAGACAATTCTGCCCCGATGAGTCAGAAGATATTACTTGTCCGGAACCATTGGTTCCTAGGCCGAGCAGTCGTGAGTGCAACACCTGAAGTTGAGTACGAGACATTATCTGTACCACATACCAAAAAATGCAGCAACTGCAAAAAGACAGGACATAACAACAGGTCATGCCCAGCCAAGCAATACACTTGTAATGTGTGTATAGCCTAGGGGATGAAGGACAACAAAGTTATGGACATTTACATAAACTATGATAAAATAGGCAATTACTGGCCATAAGGCTTGACATCCAATCCAACAACCATTTTCCCCACACTAATTATGTGTGTGTACCCTAAAAGCTTCCGTCTATCCACTGAATGCCCCCCCCCCCAAAAAAAAAAATTCCTATAACTTCCATGGAACCAGAACATCCTTCAAAAATGGCTTCACAACTTACCTTGTGACCCTCAAACCATTCTTTGTAACTTCTTGCCTCTGCCTCATCTTCAGGTATTCGCGTGCAGGCTTGACAGAACTTAGACATTAGACTTTAAAACTTCTCCAGTGTCCCAAGACATCACAGCAACACCATAATTTGATTTGTGGCCCTGTCTATGCCATGTGCCATTAACAGTAACACTAACATCAATGATGTCTTCATGCCCAGCCATATTTTTTAAAAAGCAAAAAATAATAATGGTGGAACTAAGAGGGGGCAACATATCCATGACTACAGTGATGTCATCCAGACCAGAAGGGCTAATTCCAGCAATGCGAGCACCCAGTACTGACTAGATATTGGGTACAATTGCAGTTTAGGGGCCACAATTGGCGTTGCGTGAATTTCCGCGCATTCTACCATCCGCGCACCCGCCTTCCACGTAAATTGCCGTGCATAACATTTTTTAAACAATAAGAATTATTATGATACAATAATAAATTAAACTTTGTAAACATCTGAAATATGATTAATAATTTGTGCAAATGGAGTCCCTTTGCCATACTTTCTCCTCCACACATATTCTATAAGGTACCCTTCCAAGAGGGGCTTGCTGGTGCCATGAAGCTTCATCTTCCTCTTGGCATTTGTCCATGTACCCTCGATGGATTGGGTGTATGCACCAGTGACAGGGTCAACAAAATGCTGAGAATGGTTGACTGTTAGGTGTGTATACCCAACTTGACTGAGACTCGTATAGGCTCTCCATTCATCCGTGTGAATCTCTGTGCCAGGAAGCACATACCTCTGGATTACAGGGATGAGTGTGTTGGCATCACGGCAAGGCACAACAGCTAGAAACACTTTATCAGTGCCACGTTCTACTCCTCCTAGGACCCACTTCCCATTTGTGATTCGGCCCCTGTTGTATTTTCTTTTGCCAAATTTAGCTTCATCAATTTCCACAACAGTGCCTGGACCTCCAAGCATGTCGGGATGACTGTCAATATATTGGGCACACACCTGTAAAGAGTGAGGGCAATGAAGTATAATGGATTTATTATTATTATTATTATTATTACCTCTCGTAGGAAGTGGCACCAGTCAACACCTGTGTGTTCAGCGATCCCAACCCACTTCCTAATCTTAATCTGCTGGATTTCCTCTGCCCACAGATAGGTAATCTCTAGGATCTTCTCCAGCGACAGATGACTGCCTTCAAACCATGAAGCATGCCGAATGGACCTCTTCTTCCGGCACTTTCTGTCTGGGCACCTCCACCTGCATAAACAGGGTTGTATTATTCTCTGTCTCATGTTTATAGCTGCACTGTACCTGTACCCATCTGTTTCGGTTACATTCTCCCATCCCATAGCTCCTCCACACCCATGACAAGGCATAGAGCGAGCCAGAAGCCCATGCTGCTTGCACCAAGTGATTATGGTGTCTGTATCAACTAAAACCTCTCTCAACAAGCGCTTGTAAGACCAATAGGTCAGTGGTAGTGCTATAGACATTCTTCCGCTAATAAGTAAGACAGTCCTATAGATTCTCCCGCTAAAACCATGTGCGCGGAAGGCGGGTGCGCGGATGGTGGAATGCGCGGAAATTCACACGACGCCAATTGTGGCCCCTAAACTGCAATTGTACCGGATGTTGGGCTTCTATGTCTTTAGTGCTACCACAATTTGAACAAAAAGTAAAAAGATGACACACCATGCCTACCCTACGGGAACATTTTTCCTTCAGTTGTAAGGGAGCTTGGCTACACATTGAATGCACTTATTACTATCTGTCAAGCATCTAAGTCATTACTCTTACCCAGTTCTCCCACAACACCACTCTAGTCCGAAGAAGTAGAGCCAGTAGATCCAGTATAGCAACACCCCAGAAGAAGCTGAACGAACCAAGACAGCGAACTTCTTCCTAGTCAAGGAACTGGCCTCTCTTCAGACATTTTCAATTGATTGCAAGGTAAGTGAAGATTCAGCGCTACAGGATCCAAGAGACTCACTAACAAAGGAAGGAAACAGCAAGTAACTTTTTAGTCCAGAGATAACTTGCCTGATGCGGCTACTTTAACAGGATCAACAACAGCCGCTAGCGGGATTTTCTTGTGGTCCTTCTCACTCTTCACTACTTGGCGTTCGTTGTTTCTCCTTTCTCTTCCCCAGTTCCCACCTTTCCAGCAATTCTTGATTTAAAAAAAAAAGCGCGATCTCAAAAAAAATGTGCCGGTTGCGCAGTACACCCCCGCCTGGTCAATTCGCATTGCACAAATGACTGGTAAGGTTGTACGTGAAATTGGCTACATAAAAAGTGTGGGGTTGGCTGACCGCCCGACTGTCCAGAAAGAACCTCTTTCGAACGTGAAATGAAATGAACAATATGCACTGTATAAAATGGCTATATCTTCTGATAGAAGTATTTTCTTGCTCTGAAACTTGAAACTCAACCTGCAGACACATTATCAACACTTTTGGGCCCCCAAAAACTTAAAAAACAAACATTTTCAGCCCTCTTCCCCTCTTAAGCGTAAGAAGTCCTTCCAAGATGCAGTGATAATAAAAGAGGCCTTCGTTGAGGCAGCTGACTCGTTTCGGGACATTAAAAACAAACCAGAATTATTATCTTCAATCAAAGCTCTTCAAGCTATCAAGAAGTACAGTTATATACACGGCCATTGTGAAGTAATGGCCGATGATTTGACACAGCAGCTTTGGAAGGACATTGCGGACTGCGAGTGTTTCTCATAGCGAGTCTACGGACATAAGTGATACAGTCCAATTGTGCATTTTTATTTGGATGGTGTTTACAGATATGACTGCAAAAGAGGAGCTGTGTCCATAAAAGAACACACGCGGGGAGAGTACATTTTTCAGTCTTTCAAAAACTTTATCTGAGGAAACCAGCTCCTGGTGTATAAATTGATGTCGGACGGTGGCCCGCAATGGGCCGCTTGAATGGATTTTACCAAGTGCAGGGAGAACGATGCTTTTCCCAACTTCCTTAATGATTTAATCTTGATATTGCTGAGGCCATCACATATATAGTACAGCACAGTGTGAAACTATTTAGTAACTAACCTAATAACAATCTATATTAAAAAAGATCAACAGTTAATAAAATTACCACTGCATAATACACCAACAAGCGTTATGTACAAAAATGCAAAGAGATAATGGATGTGGCAATGAAAATTTCCTGTTCTATTCGAGCGAGATCTCTTCAAAGACGGCTGATCTGGAGGAGACTGACTGCGGAACTACTCTGACCTCTTGCTATATACACATTGACGTGAGATGGCTTATTAGGGGGAAATTCCTGCAGAGATTTCGAGAGCTCTGTCTGGAAATAAGGGAGTTTCTCCTTGTCATTAAAAATGCAGAATACAAGCCGATCATCAGTGGCTGCTGGACTTGGCATTTTTAACCGATCTGACCAACATGTTGAATGAGCTTATTTTAGAGCTGCAAGGAAAAGACAAAAACGTGGTCAATATGATCAGCTCAGTTAATGCTTTCAAACGAAAAATGCAACTTCTGTCCTCAAAGCTGCAGCGCCATGATTTGGGGAACTTTCAAAACCTGCATCAGAGCTGGAGACTCAAGGGATGGCATGTGCACAACTTCACAGTGCGCGCTATATACGCAGAGCAGATTGAAAATTGTCTGTCAGATTTTGACAAACTGTTTCAAAACTTTGCTTTACTCGAGCCAATTGCTACATTTATGTGGTACCCATTTAGGGAAGATATGGAGCTTGATTCGCTCGCATCAAAAATTGCCACACTGTTTCACCTGAACTCATCTGCAGTGGAGGACGAGATGTTGACACTACAGGCTGACATTCAGCTGAAGTCCAGGGCTCATGGACAGTTTAGGAACTTACTCACAGAGGAAAAGTACCCAAACATGAGGAAATGTGCTACCTCCTTGACTGCATTATTGGGCTCTACTTATTTATGCGAGTCAGCCTTTTCCCGCATGAAGATTATTAAGTCCAAGTACCATTCCACCGTGAACGATGATCATTTGGAAGCCTTCTTGAGGCTGGCTACTGCAGTCACTGTTCGGACTATGCAACCCTGGCTGACTCCATTCAGTGCAAGTCATCAGAGTAAGGTAGTGCCTATAAATGTATTCAATTGTATTGTGCCGTAAGGGTTCATGCAGTGATGCAAGGTACGCTAACGTATATTGTATATATAAAGTATACTCAGTACATATATAAATAAATATACTTAGCATTTTTTAATACAGGTAGATCATTTTGACCTGGTCATTTTAAAAGTTGCTCGCAAGCCAAAAATGTGTGGGCACCCCTGAACTAGATGCTCTAACCTTCATTAGATATGTGGACACCTTGCCTCCAAAAGTTATGTCACATCATAGTGGAGCATTGAAATGTTCCCAAATTTGAAAAATCAAATCATGCCTGGTTTGTGCTATTTGCCTGAGGAGTTTGGCCAGTCTAGTTTATGTCCATCTGCTGCTGCCCAGGGTCTCGTCAACCATCATCATTGTCTAGCTCTTGGCGTCTAGCTCCAGAGCTGCTGGATAGAGCCAGTTTTCTCCATAACATGAGGTGCTATTGTTAGGTCACATTCCTCATTTGTTGGTGAGCGCTCGTCTTAGGATTTTGAAGAGAATCCCTAGGGCCTCCAGAACCCCTTTTGCAGCTAACTTCCATTCTGGAGGCGGTGGTTAGTAACAACTCCAAGTGCTTCGGAAAGGGATTTTTCACTTCAGTGCCCTCCGCCTGACAGTGCCTTCAAGGTAGCCATAGGTGGTCATCAGCTACCATGATCAACAGGCAGCTAAAAGAAAAGGACCTCCCTGCAATCAAGAACCCTCCGAAAAAGCATGGAAGTGCTCATAGGAGGTTTTAGGTTGTCTCGTGTCAGCAAAGTTAGACGATAGAGACTTCAAGGGGGAAGTTCGGCTGACCTGTTCGTAAGAAACCATGGCATAGAGAACTGCGGCCACTTTTTCAGCCCTCAGAGAGAATTACCTTCCCCTCCACATCCTGATTCTTCGATTTTACCACCTCCAGATGGCTCCCTCCATTCTATAGATGTTTCCGAAGGTGATGTGGCCCATGCAATCAAGTCATTTCCTAACAGGTCTGCAGGAGGACCTGATGGGTCGAGACCTCAGCATCTGAAAGACATGGTTAACTCCTCAACTGGGGAAGACTTCCCCCTCCTCACTGCCCTCGCTGCCCTGTCCACCCTGGTTCTTGAAGGGAAGACACCACCTTCAGTGTGTTCTTTCCTCTTTGGAGCTACCCTAATAGCATTGGAAAAGAGAGGAGGAGGGGGATTGCAGTGGGATGCACTCTCTGTGTCCTGGCCACCAAGATCACAGGGAATATGGTTGATTATATAGCAACTACTTTAGCCCTAACCCCTTATCAGTCAGGATATAGGATCAAGGGATGTATGTGCTGAGGTAACAGCTGTTCACACCAGACTCTATCTTAACAACCTGCAACCAAATCATCCTGAAACTCAAGTTCAAAATTGTCTTCAATAAAATTTGCAGAGACAAAATATGGAGATTACCCAAGTAAGGGCACCCGACATGTATATTCCTCTCTTTTCTGGGGTGACGAGCTGCTCCTATCTTCAGGAGGAGTGCAACAGTTGATCCATTGGGTTCTCTACTTCTTTGTCTGTCCATCTTTTGTCCTTGCTCCCAGTTGTTGTCTGAGCTCTTCATTATGTACCTTGATGACATCACTCTTGGAGGTACAAGGGAGGACATCTTACATGATCTAGATGCTATTGGATCAATGAAAGATATTTGGGTGTCTTTGAACAAACACATGTCCAAGATTATTTGTAATGATCCAGTCATGAGAGGAACTATTCTTCCAGGAGCATGTGTAGTTGAACCATCAAATGCTTGTCTCTTAGGGATCTCCTTAGGTCACTTGGACTCCATCTCTGCTACTTTCAGGAGAAAGTCAACTCACTTCAGATTATGGGGGAAAATTTATCTGCCCATAACTATCCTTTTGTTACATAACTCCTTCTCCATTCCAAATCTCCTCTATATCTTAAGGACTTAACCAGCTTCCTCTCAGTCTTTTGCTGCATATGGTGAACACCTCGAGCATATCATTCAATTTGCTGTTGGTGATCCAGTTTGGTTACAAGCTATTCAAATGAGGAATTAGGAGTGCAATGCAGCTTGCTGCTCCGTCTGCCTATTTAGCCTCAGCTGCTGCCTCCTATGACCTGGTCATGATGTCGTTCCGTGTTGGTCTCAGGTTCATGCAAATCCTCCACCTCCATGAACTGCAGCCGCTTACAGAGGTCATGGGATGCATACAAAGTATTGAGTACCAGAGATTTCCTCCTGCACAGTGCCCCTGAATGTTATGGCCCGTGCCTAGCTTTCCAAAATTTAATTCAAACAGAGGGAGGTGGGCCAATATTAACTTCAGATCAACATAATAGAGAACAGATGAAGTTCAATACAATTAAGTACATACATACAAGGTTAACCAAGAAAGGAACTACATGGCATGAATATAAGGCTACACCTCCTCCGTGTCTGTTCCTGCTCAAGAATACATGAGCTGTATGTACATATATTCTATATTCTATACTTAGTGTACTCATTAGAGTATTATCCTATTGGCATGGTGTTAGATATTCTCGCATACTCCAAAATAGTTTTTTGTTGTTGGTGGTGGTAGTGTGTGTGTGGGTAGCCATTACTACTATTTTCCAAGAATTATGGCAATATTTTCCAAGACAACAGAAGAGGAAGAAACCGTCAACTCTCATCGAACTCTCAGTTTACATAACAAAATTACAATGACCTACTCAATAATTAACTTCAGTTTTACTCTTGCGATGTTTTGACTAAATGTTCTAGCCTTCATCAGGAATAATGATGAAGGCTAGAGTATCTAGTCGAAATGTCAAGAGAGTAAAATTCAAGTTGATTATTCAATTGAATAGTCAAGTGGAGCATGGGGCAACAAAGTTCCACCAAAAAAAGACTAAAGGCCTAAAATGGGGCTCAGCAAGGGCTAGAAAATAAATAATTAGGATGTGACTTTTGAAATAATAACCTTGCTGACATCGTGCGGGCTGCCATTAAGTCATAAGTTTCTGTTGTTCCAGACACATGCTCAGAATATTGTCTGGGAACATGCAATGCTTATTTTTCCAGCAGCATTCAAACAGCCTAGTATGTAAGAGTCTTTGATAAATTAGTGAAGAAACTACAGAATTTCGATCATGAATGAGGTGTTACAATAACCTTCTAACTAGAAATTGTATTCTCTCGACATCTAGCCTCCCTAGGGCTTAGTTTTCCACTGCTACTTCGGTCATCCATTTAGCTCACAAACAGCTGGTAATTTCATTCATCCTCTTACATACATTCACTACTGGGGAGTTGAGTAATCATCATTTCCACTCACCCACACGAGATTATGAGATCAGGCCTAGCCGAGGTAACTGAAAAGTCCTTGGGGGCTGGTGGCATGAGGATTTTCACATGCATGATGACCTTTCAGGTCAGTCTAAATTCTCAATCCCTCAGGGAGTGCATGGACGATCCGCATTCAAGGTAGTGCAAGCATTCAGGCCATTTAGGGTAGCAGGTGCGGTGGAGTCACAGAGCTGACATTTGGAGTCTGTATGATATCTCCAATGACTTAAGGTGAGAGGGGTTAGGAGCGTATCTGATGAGGCACATAGGATGAAGAATAGCTGACAAAATGGAAGGGCTTTCATAATGTTGTTCCAGACACAGTTTTCTTTCTCAAGGGAGCAAGCATCAGAGAATGTTGACTGGACTGTAAGATGCTTTAATTTAGAATCTAAGTGAGATTGTCTTGCCTCAATGAGGGAGGAATCAGTGACTTTCTTGAGGGACATCTTGCTGATTGACTCAACTGACATCCATGCTGTATGTAGCATGTCAATGACAGTTTTTGGGATTCCGTAAGCATGACAAAAACTGTGGAGAGTGTGATTCTATGAATCAAAGTACCAGGAGATAGAGCAACAGCATATAAAACATAAGTTCATCAACATGCTCTAGTTTTTGTCATTCAACTCCCCACTCAATGCCTAGGATTCATTACTAGCTGGCGAGCAAAGTGAACCCTCACTGGTGAGTTGGACAGAAGATTTTGTATGGCCATGCATGGCTATCTATGTATTTTCACCTGTAAAATATATTAGGCATGAAGTGGCAAGCAAAGAAAATGAAAAAAAGACCACGCATGTTGTTGAGTAACCATGTGTGAGTTATAGCCAACGTCTTGACTATTTAATCGCTGATTCGTGGAGCAGCTAGCTAACCCATGGTCCAGTTCAGGTAAGAGTTAATGAATCTCAGCCGAGAAACTATCAAAGTTCTTTTCTCTTTTTTATCATATTCACGGATCAAAGTTAAAGTACACATGCATGAACAAATGACTAGTGAACAATAATGTATGACAATAGTGTACATCAGCCCCCTGTTGGGCAGTGACTAAGTCCTTAGTCCATGCTTTCACCCACTTCCAATCCTCCATGGATGCTTGGCATTTCCATTGTGGTGATGTTACAAAACCACTCTTGCTTGTCGAAGGAAGGTCCTCAGAGGATTGACTGACCAATGGATCACGAACAGGTGAGTTATGTTCAGAGTAGGTGATGTAGTTTCCTGGTGGACAATAAGCTCTCTGACTTCAAGTGGATAGAGGTGTTGAACAGGTCTCCTGATGGTAGAATGTCCTTCACCTGACTGCACCATTTCAAACACACCTCTTATATTCCCATCAACACCACGTATTAGCTCTTGCACCCGGCCTAATTTCCATTGCCTCTTGGGCAGTTCTCATCACGCACAATCACAATGTCACCCACGGTAATGGAGTTGGGAGTGCCCTTCGGCAATCAGAGATGATGGTGTGCTTCTCTTAACTGCAATAGATACTCTGTTCTTCATCTTCTCCAGACGTCATCCACCATCTTGCTGAGTTGTCGCATCCTACGGGTCAGATCATCCCAAGAGATGTCAGCATCAAAGCTTGTGTCATCATTGACTGTGGGGTCAGTCAGAGTGAGAACTCCGCATCCAATTAGCAGGTGTGATGGTGTAAGTGGTTCCTCAACATCATCTGATGATAAGTATGACAAAGGTCTAGAGTCTAGTATCATCTTGACTTTGGTGACCGATGTCAGCAGTTCATCATACATGAATCGTGCATTACCTACAGTTTTTCGCAGACATCTCCTCATGCTCTGAATCTTTCTTTCGAATATGCTGCCCCACCAAGGTGCCTTCTTAAGATTGAAGATCCACTTGACATTACCACCTGAGAAGTGGTGTTTGACCTCCATGCTGTCCAGTACTGCAACAATGGCTTTCTTCACAGCCTTGAAACTCTTGACATTGTCAGAAACAAATCTCACTGGCAAGCCTCTTCTGGAGGTGTAGTGCTTGAAGCAGCAAATAAATGCTTGTGACATCATGTCAGGAACTATATCGAGGTGGACCGTTTGAGTCACACAACACATATACAGACATATCCATACCTTCCTTCAGCTTGAAGCGATTATATCATGCACAGAAAGAGGGCCAGCAAAATCAACTCCATTGTTGGAAAAGGGTAGCGATTTACTGACTCTAAATGATGGGAGAGGTAAGGTAGGGGGTGGGCAGTATGGTTTGGCCTGGAACTTGCGACAGATAATACAATTGTATTGGATCCAAATGAATGCTATTTGGAATCTGTATGGCAGGTTGGCCGGTTTAACTTGATCTCATCTCCCAGAGCTCATCCCAATGAGGATGTGAGCCTGGCCAGAAGCAAGGCAGTCAGAAGCTCCAATCTGGGGATGGCTAGACCTTTTGCAGGGGCTTCCCTGGTCTTTGTACAGAGGAAATGCAAGAAGACTCCAGCTCCCTTTTCCACTCGGAGGTAGACAACTGCTGCATAGGCTTTCTGAGAAGTGTCACAGAACCCTTGGTGAGATCAATCTCCTCTTCTGTACAGCAATGATGTAACGAGATAGGCTTGGCTTGTTGGAGATCAGTGGTTAACCTTTTCCACTCTGAGGGTGGTCTTCCATAGAGTTGTTCATCCCACCCCGGTTTGGTCTCACATAGCTGCTGAAACAGCACTTTAAATCATACAGTGAGTGGTGAGATCACTCCCAATGGATCGAAGAACCTTGTGGCAAAGTTTACAGCATTCCTCTTGGTTGGTGATGTTTTATTCATGGCTTGAAAGACTTCACTGACATCGAAGATGAGCTTCTCACCGATGACATCCCACTGCACTCCAAGGACTTGACATTCAACCAATGCCGGTCCGTGCGACTTATTCCGAACTTCACTGCTACTCACTTAAAGTAGTTCTCTCCTTGGCCATTGATTCTCCTACGCAATTCTGCCAAGTTAGTTGTAAACTTCTGGAAGTTAAACCCAGCCTCTGCCAAAAGCAACTTCAACTTGAGGTAGAAATCATAAGCACTCTCAATGTTATAGGATCCCATCGTAAGGTCATCCACAGAGACGGATCGGAGCAAAGTTCATGTAATGCTTTTAACTGCAGCATGATTGGGTTGTTTCATCATGGCATAATGCTGGTATGAATCCAACTTCCGGCCTCGTTTTTATGCAACCTGACACTGTGCATTGTCTTGTCTCATGATAAAGACCCTTTACCAAATCACTATGCTGTGCCAACTATATCTGGCTCGCAATACTAGGCTTTGTCATTTGTAACCTCCTTTTCAAATCCTGTATCAGTTAGTGGTTGGTAAATATGAGTATTAACTAACTGACTGTTAGAGAAAACAATTACAATATCACAACAGTAACTTTAACACTCTGAATATTAGTCAAAACTCAAATACAAGAGACTACAGTAATCAAACCAGACTATTCGTCCCTAAGACTACCATAATCTGACATGTATATGTAACCATCAGTATCACTAAGACTACAGATAAATACATGATGTCATGACATGCGCAAGCTACTTAATTACTTATTACATGAATATGTACATGCCCATACAGGCTAGATATATAATCAGTTATCTTATCTCTCTGACTGTTTCATCCATATAAGGTCGACTGAACTAGAAGTGGAAACATGCAGGCACTGAATTTAGCTCAGCTGGGCTCAGAAATTTACAAACACACACATACAAGTTATTGTGTTGACAATCTTTACTTCTTCATTTTCATGTATTAGCAACAAGCTAGCTTAGATACCTGCTCCATTGTCGGAGTGCTTTCAAACTGGTGTTGCAACCAGTGAACTCTAAACACACACATACATATACAGACAGCTATCCAATATGACTACTTACTTTTTTAGATTTATTTTTCAGTAAACGAATTTCCCAATGTTGGCTGGTATGGGGAGAAGGAGGAAAAATAGGTGTGGGAGAACTGAATGATTCCACCTAGGATCAAACTGGGTCCTTGACTACCAAAGCAAACTGACAGACCGACGGACAAACCCACAGAATTTCCCAATGTTGGTACTGGTATATATAGGAGGAGAAAAAGGAAACAATGGTGGTGGTGGTGGGTGGGTGGGTGGAAGTGAATGAATCCACCTAGGATCAAACTGAGATCCTTGAATACCAAAGAAAATCGACTGACTGACAGACAAAATGCACAGAATTTCCCCTGTATATACTGTACTAAAGCTGTATAATGATTGGAATGGTCAAAATTAAATGTAAGTCTGCCTGTTCACTTCTACCTTAGCAAAGATTGCAGGAAATCACCCATATGGGCTTCTAAATTGCTGTCTAAGTAAGTTTTACCAAGAGATATATAGGCCTTTGCATTTTTAAATGCACTATTGATCTGATGGCACACACACATAGATATTAACAATTTATAGCATGTAAAAGTGAAGAACCGTATTAGAGATGCAAACCAAATCCAATGACCCTGAAATGTAATGATGGTCCTTGGTACGTACTAAATCTCTCTACAAACTTCGGTCAAGACTAGCCTAGACATGTTTCATTATGACCTTTGACCATTTAATGAGTCTGTCCTTGGGATCTTCCTCTATATACACAACCTATAAAATACCAACTTCCCATTACCGCCAATTTATGGTCTTGACCTTTGACCATGAACTTTTCAAAATTTTATCAATATCCTTGATACAAACTAAATATGCTAACAATGTTTGGTAAAGATCAACATTAAGAGCTGCAGTCATATAACACCTCTTTTGTGGTCTTGATTTTTAAATTATATATAGCGACCTTTCAAACTTTGCAGATTTGATGTCTACTATGCACCAAGTTCAGTAAAGATCCAGCATGCTATTTTTTACTTAGTTTGCTGACACAGAATGTGGAAAAAATATCTTGCAACATGTGCTCATAAAGGTTTGTCCATTCTTATTTCCTTCCTTCTTCATGATACATATACCATTCGGGTTTTCTATGTCAATTGCATATTATTGTTAAACGGTCTGACTTGTCCACACCCCATACCTACATGGAGTATGAAGTGAAGGTCTGACACAGAAACACGCCAGCCAACCATACCAGGGAAGCTGACATGAGGAGCACTTTGCTTGAGCTGATCAATCAGCTCAGAGGAACAAGATGATCCCTCGGTGCTTTCTGTGCTAGCTCATGTCAATCTACTCTAAGAAGGTATTATTTACTCTAACTTGTAAAGTGTACAAGCCAGTTCCTATTTTACACACTATATGAATACAGTTCCTTTTTGAGCTATTTACACAAACTTGTAAAGTCATTTACACTAACTTATAAAGTGTAAGCCAGTTCCTCTCAACAAAGTTGTAAAGTGTACTAACCTTCAGTTCTTTACACAAACTTGTGAAGAGTGTAACTATTTCTTTGCTATGATTTCCTTTTCAGTTCATATAAGCACATTTCATTGAAGTCAGGTGACCAGTTAAACACTAGCTATTGATTACCATGCTGATGCTGTTAGAGATAACTAGCTCACATGGTAGAAATGTCAGAGAGATGTTGGATGAAGCACACAAAGAAGAAAGGAAGCTCAATAGAAGAATGCCGATGAACATTCTTAAAAAACTGTAGTTTTTTGGCAGACAGGGATTGGCATTAAGAGGACATGATCACAATAAGTAATTCAGCTACTGCTGCTGAGACTCATGATTAACTGGCATATCTTTCAATCATTATACAGACTATATATACAGTAACATAAATTTATCTATTGGATATTTGGGATGTAGCTAACTGAATGGCTGGAAAGAAAGAGTGACAAATACACAAGTCCAGATGTCCAGAATGAAATGTTACAGCTCGTGTCTCACACCATTCTTGGTGGGATATATAGTTGAACAAATTCAAGGTGCCGATTACTTTACCAGATGAATATGTGAATTCATCTGGTGAGCAACAGCTGCTATTATGCTTTAGGCATGTTGGAGCAGATCTGTTGGTTCATGAAGATTTTATTGGTTTGTATCATTGTCCAGACATCACTGCCAATACACTTGTGCAAGTCATTAAAGATACATTAATAGGCTTAATCTCAACTTATCACAATGCCACAGGCAGTGCTATGATGGTGCAATATGGCAGGAAGTGTAAATGGGTAAAGGAGAAGATTCTCCAAGCAGAGCCTCGTGTGTTATTTACCTACTGTTATGGCCGTACCTTGAGTCTGTTTATTGCTGATTGCATAAAAGGATTGAAAAATCTACAATCCTACATGGACACAAATTATGAAATTGTCATGGATGCCTCACTGGAGCAAGGCAACCAGACAAGCATGCCGAGGATCTCCCCAACAGTTGAGAACCTCAACATCCAACTGAACCATTAGTTACACATAGAATAATTAGTGAGGTTGTTAATGGTAGTCAAGAATATGGTGTTAAGTCATAAGACCACACTGGTGAACCCTGATTGGCAAGTGGACAATTTAACTAGCTGTAGATATTGCCATATATGGATGTACTCTGACTCACACCTGGAAACCCATTTAAAGGATCCAGGTCTGGAGGTCAGGGGTTGTTGAGCCAGGCTGAAGAATGTGTGGCTAGATAAGTATTCTTAAAAACCCTCAGTTGAAGTTTTTTCTGGATGATTTTACCATGTAACAAAATATTGCAAAGGAAATCCTCTACATTTGTGGCAGCTACTGATCAAACCTACAGCTGAAGTCAAGAACCAATGTCAACAAGGCCAAAGAGACACCTATCAGTGGACAAAGCACACTTCCCTACACACTCCAACCACAAGGCGCCACCTGAGCTTTGAGGTTCCCTATTAGACAGCACAGAGATGGAGGACTTCCAAGCCTAGGCACTCACTACAAAAATGGTGCAGCTGGAGAGTGAACACAGATGGGAAATGAGAAACCTACTCGAGCTGTTAGAATGTACCCAGCAGAACAACAATGCGAAGAAAGAGAGCCGATGGCAAGGGAGAGCCGACATGGAGTTGAGAATGCTGGAGAGTAAAAAGGACACATGCAAAGATGCACCCAAAACATTGAGAGACACAGCAGAGGTGAAGACCACTGCCACTCACACATTACCACATTTGAGATCCACGAGAGCTACTCAACTGAGTGACTAACCTGCTCAGAGTATTTGACCATCAGTTTCTGGCTTTCCTGGCAGACATACAAGAAGACAGGAAGAGGGACTTTGCGATGGTCAACCAAACTCTAATCGATAGTATCACACCGGACACATACATAAGATGGAAAGAGCTAGCACTGGTGACAGGCAAGTCAAGGCAAGAACTGGTTAAGAGAGCAGATCTCAACATGACTAGATGGACAAAGACAGTCAGTATACCAGACAAGCATTACATGAAATGCTAGTCATTGACTAGGTTATCCAAGTATTGTTTTGGATTAAACTAAAGGCCTGGTTAAGGGAAAGGAAGCCAGTGATATACTCACAGGCAGGCAGGTTAGTACAATTATCGCCTCTACCACCCCAAGATGGAGGACACCATGAGACAATGGACACAAACCTAGGGAATGAGCAGCTTATTGAGTGGAGGCGAGGTGTCGGAAATTTTCTCTCTCTCTCTGATCTGAGACTCATCACCTGGGTCACTCTTGTACCACTTATAGTGAATATCCCCCCCCCCCCGACGTATTACAGAAAACATGTACAATACAGAACTAACTCTCCTAGTTCTTAGCTCACTCTGAATCTCCGTCACTATCTGTTAAATCATGTTTTATTCTATATAATTAACATAATATATATATATAGTTCATTTTGGTCCTCTTCCTGTGACGTGCACTGGTATGATTGGTTGGCCGGAGGCATGAAAGCTCATAGAAGCTTCTCTACGTTCACGTATTTCACAGACTTGCGGTTTGTTATCATTCCCTTTTTCTCTTGTATCCTTTCCAGGTTCCACTACATCTTGTGGTCTTGTGTGTGATCTTGCGTATTTGGTCACGGTGGCTTCTAGTGAGTAATTTGGTGAAATTATGCGGTTACTCCCGGAGTTGTCAGGTTGCTTCCTGACACGAGTGCTACTGATCTCGACCAGTAATGCCAGCCAGTGAGCCGGAACATAAGATGAAGGTCGCCGGACACTAGACGCACAAATCTCGAAACCACCAGTGTTTGACCCGGTGCTGGGACCAAGGTGTTTCCACTGTGGGTAGTTTCCACTGTGGGTAGTATGGCCACATTGCGGTAAAATATCCAAAGAAAGTTGTCACAATGGTGGGCATGACGACTAACCCCCTCACTCTTTTTTTCCTCCCAGGTAAGATCAATAAGATCCACCCAGGCCATGACAATTGACTCAGGGTTTATGCAAACACAGGTCCATGGTCTATGGGTCAGACAAGGACATGGGCAAGGAGTTGAAGGTGATGTAGTTATCCCCCTATCTCTAACTAAGGTTACCCTGACTATACATGATCTCCCGCTGAAGGACACTGCTTCATACTGACCATATGTGACTACAGGATGATATAACCTAGAAGTATTAATAATAACAACAACAACAACAACAACAATAAAACAAAATAATAATAGGAATAAAAATAATGAGAACAACATCAATAACAACAATAATAATGACAACAACATCAACAACAACAAAAACAATCATAATAACATAGTAACAACAACAACAATAGCAACAGCAACAATAGCAGCAACAACAATAATAACAATAACAACAACGATAACAACAAAAGCACCAGTAATAACATAAATAACAACAATAACAACAATAGCTAATAACAACAAAAACAACAACAACAGCATCGTCAACAACCACAACAATAATAACTATAGCAACAAGAACAATAATAAAAATAACAATAACACAACAACAACACCAACAATAATAACTATAATAACAACAACAAAAAAAACAAAAAAAACAACAACAATATCAACAACACAACACAACAACATCATCAACAACAACAAAAAAAAAAATATTTGTTTGATTACTCTCAGCTGACATCACAGTATGGTTTAAGATTTATCAGATTTTTGGTTTTGAAGCTAATGTTTCAACCAAAGTACTTTGGTTTTCGTCAGAGCAAATTAGAAAAAGGAAACAATGCAAAACCTCGGATTCCCCTCCTGGTAGAAGCCCTGTGACAAGATCCTGGACCCTAAAGATACTACAGAGGCAGTGTAAATTAACTGATAACCACAATACTTAGATGATGAACACTGTGATTCATGGCATATTACCATATAAGGATTGATTTTGTACCAGGTCAGGAGCCTATTTAAAAGGGGCTGGTATTACTGGGTGAGGCAGTCTTCCTAAGGTGCTGAGTTATTGAATAAGAATCAATTGCCAAGAGATTAGCAAGGTTCCTAGTTAGGTTATAGCTTAGGGATCCACTACAATGGTGGCAGCTACGGACTAGAACCAATGCCAGAGAAACTACAACAGATAGCAATGGCAAACACCCGAAACTACCAGGACAGTGCCCCACTCCACCAAATACCAAAGAGGATGACAGGAGTGGAGCATCGGATGACACAATTGGCTATGAGGTGAACACACAAATGGAAAGACAGGAACGTTAGCATGCAAACATCGTGAGGAGAATGGAAGACGAAAAGGAGAGAAGAGAGAGAGGAATGATACAAAGACATGAGTTGGCAAGAATCCAAAGAGGAGAGAGAGAGCAGAGAAAAAAGAGGATGCTAGGAGAAGAGAGGAGAGAGAGAGAGATGGTTCCAGATGTTGCAGATGCTGACCCAGACCAGCATTACCAGGAGACAGGAGGATGACAACAACAGGAGAGGAGAGGAAGGAGTTCAAAAGAATCAGACAAGAGAACAAACAGGAAGACTAGAGGAGATGGCAAGAAGCTAAAGAGGAGACTGATCACCTCAGACAGGAGGCAAGAGAGAGAGAAGAAGAGAGAGAGCGGGTGAGACATCGCGAATGCGAAGAATACAGGAAGAGACAGAATCGAAGTAACGGCAAGGATGCTCCCAGGTCTGTCTAGCTTAAGGATGTGTTGGAGATAGAGACATTGCTAGAGAATTTTAGAACACATATGACAACCGTTGAGGTACACCCAGACTACTGGGTCACGAACCTCCTCACTGTGCTGGATGACAAGTCCAGGGACTACCAAGCCGGCCTCCCAGAATAGCAAAAGAAAGATTTTGATATGCTATGCCAGACATTCATCATTTACCACGGCATCACGGTAGATTTCCACCAGACCAAATGGCATGGCTTAACACAACTACGAGGAGAGTCTGGACAGGAGCTGGCCAAATGTGTGGACAGTCTGCTAGACAAATGGACAAAAAGTACCCCATCCATGCAAGACCTGCATAACATGATAGCAGTGGAGAGGACCATCCAGGCACTGTCAGACACCAAGGCACAGCTCTGGTTCAGGAAGTGAGCACTGACAACACCTGCCAAAGTTAGGGAGCCTGATAGACAAATATCATTACATCCACCCCAAGATGGAGGAGCACAGGCGACCATGGACCAGACCACCTCTTCTCAGACATCCCGGAGGAGCAGATGGATCCAGACTGAGGCCCTGGCAAGAACACAACAAATGGGAGAAGACCAGACTAGGAGAAGGGAAACAAATGCCAGAGTGCAGACCACCACGCCCACCGGCCTTTGACCCAATCCTTGGACCGAGGTATTTCAGCTGCCATAAATTTATGGCAGCTGAAATACCTCGATCCAAACTGCCCCAAGAAGTTCACGTCCATGGTAGGTTAGACATTAAATAGTGTTGAGCTTTTATCACTCCCAGGTACCATTGATGGCACTTCAGTGAAGCAGATGATTATTGATACTGGAATGATGAAGACACAGGTCCAGTGGGTAAGGAAAGAGGCATACACAGGTGACACCATTGCAATCTCACAGGGGCACATGATCACATATACCATCTACCCCTCACTGAAGTCACCCTCATGATGGAGGATAGGAAAGACATCATGATGGTAGCAGCAAACAAGAAGCTGAAGTACGATGCTTTGCTGGGGCTGGACAGCCCCAACATCACCACAATCATCTCAACGATGGTCCTGTGATACTCGCTGCAGGAGCGTCCCCAACCCATTTCATATGCAGAGGTCTCAGAAGTTTCAGAGGAGGAGATGAATGAAGGTGACAAGGTGACATCACGATTGGCAATGACACGCCAAATGACTATGAGGTGTATCAGCATTCCCTGTATTGGCAGTGCAGTGATATTCCCTATATTGTCAGTGCAGTGGTATTGAGGAGGAGGAGGACAGCCAGCCAGGGACGGACCTGCCAGACCTGGACGATGACATTTTTGAAATATACAGTGCTAATGGAGAAAGACATGGAGGGAGAGAAGGTCAGAATGAAAGAAGCAGTGAAGAGTCTGGGGCCAACACATAACTCTCGACGGAGGACTGGCCCAGCTACGATAGGCTCAGCTATATGATCCATTGCTGGAAAACTGCAGACAGCAGTGCAACAGACCAGGCCAATCCTTTTTCAGGAAGAAGGATTTCCTATATAGAAGTTGCAAACACAGGACAGGAGGTGATCCAGCTGGTCTCCTACCCCAACCATACAGGGAAACGGTCCCGCCAGGTGCCATGGGCTGGCTATCTTGGAAGAAAAAAGACAACGGCACAATTGCGATTCTTCTTGCCAGGTATCCAAACTGACTTGGCCGAGCTATGCAAGCATTGCCAAGTTTGCCAGAGGGTGTCACTGAGAGCAGTATGGAAGCTACCACTGGTCCTCATGCCAGTAATAAGGAAACCATTGTCTAGATTAGCAATGGATATTGTTGGACTGCTGCCAGTTACACAGGCAGGAAATCATTTTATTCTAACTGTCTACGATTACGGGACTCGCTTTCCTGAAGCATTTCTGCTACAAACAGTTACCAGCAAAGATGTGGCTGAAGCTCTGGGGGACTTATTTGCCAGAGCCGGTTTCCCCGACAAAACTCTAACTGATTGGGTTACGAAGCAACCGGCTATTCACCATTCAAATTGCTATATCAATGGAACCCGAGAGGACCGCTGGATGTAGTGCGAGAGGAATGGGAGGAACCATAATTATTACCAGAGGGCACACTATCCTACCTTCTGGAGATCTACTGATGGTTGGAAGCAGTGAGAGAGACCACCCATTTGGAGTCGATAGCCAAGGATAAGATGATGTACACTATGACTGATCGGCCAACCAATATTTCCAGGTGGGAGATATGGTTTTGCCACCCGTACCCTCATCCACAAGCTTTTGGCAAAGTGGCAAGGGCCTTTTCCAGTAGTGGAGAAAATCTCGGGAACCACTTACAGGATCAGAATGGATGGCAACCACCACCCAATCCGGACTTGCCACGCAAACATGATGGCCAAGTGGGAGGCTCCATTGGACACTTGCATGTTGGCAATAGATGAGCCAGACCAGATGAAAGAGGTAGATTTTCCGACCTTGAGTGCCAATAAGAGACCACAGACACTCCACACAACCTGGTACTGACCAAGGACCAGCTGTTCCAGATATCCCAGCTGTTGGATAAACACACCAAACCCTTTACCAACCATCCAGGAAGGACGACACGGATGAGTATCACCATCAACACAGGAAACACGACTCCCATCCACTCCTGGCCATACCACCTTCTCTATGAGAGGAAGAAAATAGTCGGGGCAGAGATCGAACAGATGCTACAGGCTGGTCTCATCTAACCAAGTACAAGTGCTTCGGCTTCACCAATAGTACTGGCTGGCCAAAAAAGATGGCTCCCATCGGCTTTGCGTGGATTTCAGTAAAGTGAATGCAGTGACATGCCCCAACTCTTTCCCCATGCCTGGGATAGATGAGATGATTGATGGTTGCCTGGGGCATCATTCATCATGACCCTTGATCTCACAAAGGGTTATTGTGACATGAACATGGTTGTGTGAACCATGGTGAATCTATCTCTATGTAAGTACCTTTTCTCTTGGATGTCCAGCATGCCATCTTCTCCTCTCCTATGCAGCAAGCAGACAGGAAACGAAGCTGGCTATCATTCTTCAACTCCATGGTAAACTTAATCGTAGGCGTAGATGGTTTAGGAGTCCTTTTTCTGTCCCGCTCTTCAGCAGAGACAGGGGAGCAAATAGCAGCTCCTTTTATTTCTCCAGATGTTGAAGTAAGTTGTTTTTAGAGAAATCCCCAACAGTTCAGTGGGTCTGTCAGGCAGCAGTAATATAACATGCACTGTGTCATCCATGGGCACACAAGTGAAAAGAGTAAAACTGACTAGCATCTCATATGAACTAAGGCATACATTTAGGCATGTTGGAGCAGATCTGTTGGTTCATGAAGATTTTATTGGTTTGTATCATTGTCCAGACATCACTGCCAATATACTTATGCAAGTCATTAAAGACACATTAATAAGGCTTAATCTCAACTTATCACAATGCCACAGGCAGTGCTATGATGGGAAGTATAAATGGGTAAAGTAGAAGATTCTCCAAGCAGAGCCTCAGATGTTATTTACCTATTGTTATGGCCGTGCCTTAACTCTGGTTATTGCTGATTACATAAATGGACTGAAAAATCTACAATCCTACATGGATACAACTTATGAAATTGTCATGGATGCCTCACTGGAGCAAGGCAACCAGACAAGCATGCCGAGGATCTTCCCAACATGTTAAGAACCTCAACATCCAACTGAACCATTAATTACACATAGAATTAGTGAGGTTGTTAATGGTAGTCAAGAATATGGTGTTAAGTCATAAGACCACACTGGTGAACCCTGATTGGCAAGTGGACAACTTAACTAGCTGTAGATATTGCCATATATGGATGTACTCTGACTCACACCTGGAAACCTATTTAAAGGTCTGGGGGTCAGGGGTTGTTGAGCCAGGCTGAAGTGTTTTGTGAATGTGTGGCTAGATAAGTATTCTTAAAAACCCTCAGTTGAAGTTTTTTCTGGATGATTTTACCATGTAACAAAATATTGCAAAGGAAATCCTCTACATTTGTGGCGGCTACTGATCAAACCTACAGCTGAAGTCAAGAACCATGTCAACAAGGCCAAAGAGACACCTATCAGTGGACAAAGCACACTTCCCTACACACTCCAACCACAAGGCGCCACCTGAGCTTTGAGGTTCCCTATTAGACAGCACAGAGATGGAGGACTTCCAATCCTAGGCACTCACTACAAAAATGGTACAGCTGGAGAGTGAACACAGATGGGAAATGAGAAACCTACTCGAGCTGTTAGAATGTACCCAGCAGAACAACAATGCGAAGAAAGAGAGCCGATAGCAAGGGAGAGCCGACATGGAGTTGAGAATGCTGGAGAGTAAAAAGGACACGTGCAAAGATGCACCCAAAACATCGAGAGACACAGCAGAGGTGAAGACCACTGCCACTCACACATTACCACATTTGAGATCCACGAGAGCTACTCAACTGAGTGACTAACCTGCTCAGAGTATTTGACCATCAGTTTCTGGCTTTCCTGGCAGACATACAAGAAGACAGGAAGAGGGACTTTGCGATGGTCAACCAAACTCTAATCGATAGTATCACACCGGACACATACATAAGATGGAAAGAGCTAGCACTGGTGACAGGCAAGTCAGGGCAAGAACTGGTTAAGAGAGCAAATCTCAACCTGACTAGATGGACAAAGACAGTCAGTATACCAGACAAGCATTACATGAAATGCTAGTCATTGACTAGGTTATCCAAGTATTGTTTTGGATTAAACTAAAGGCCTGGTTAAGGGAAAGGAAGCCAGTGATATACTCACAGGCAGGCAGGTTAGTACAATTATCGCCTCTACCACCCCAAGATGGAGGACACCATGAGACAATGGACACAAACCTAGGGAATGAGTAGCTTATTGAGTGGAGGTGAGGTGTCAGAAATTCTCTCTCTCTCTCTGATCTGAGACTCACTTGGGTCACTCTTGTACCATAGTGAATATCCCCCCCCCCCGACGTATTACAGAAAACATGTACAATACAGAACTAACTCTCCTAGTTCTTAGCTCACTCTGAATCTCCATCACTATCTGTTAAATCATGTTTTATTCTATAATAATTAACATAATATATATATATAGTTCATTTTGGTCCTCTTCCTGTGACGTGCACTGGTATGATTGGTTGGCCGGAGGCATGAAAGCTCATAGAAGCTTCTCTACGTTCACATACTTCACAGACTTGCGGTTTGTTATCATTCCCTTTTTCTCTTGTATCCTTTCCAGGTTCCACTACATCTTGTGGTCTTGTGTGTGATCTTGCGTATTTGGTCACGGTGGTTTCTGGTGAGTAATTTGATGTAATTATGCGGTTACTCCCGGAGTTGTCAGGTTGCTTCCTGACACGAGTGCTACTGATCTCGACCAGGAATGCCAGCCAGTGAGCCAGAACAGCAGATGAAGGTCGCCGGACACTAGACGCACAAATCTCGAAACCACCAGTGTTTGACCTGGTGCTGGGACCAAGGTGTTTCCACTGTGGGAAGTATGGCAACATTGCGGTAAAATATCCAAAGAAAGTTGTCACAATGGTGGGCATGACGACTGACCCCCTCACTCTTTTTTCCTCCCAGGTAAGATCAATAAGATCCACCCAGGCCATGACAATTGACTCAGGGTTTATGCAAACACAGGTCCATGGTCTATGGGTCAGACAAGGACATGGGCAAGGAGTTGAAGGTGATGTAGTTATCCCCCTATCTCTAACTAAGGTTACCCTCACTATACATGATCTCCCGCTGAAGGACACTGCTTCATACTGACTATATGTGACTACAGGATGATATAACCTAGAAGTATTAATAATAATAACAACAACAACAACAACAACAAAACAAAATAATAATAGGAATAACAATAATGAGAACAACAACAATAACAACAATAATAATGACAACAACAACATCAACAACAACAAAAACAATTATAATAACATAACAACAACAATAGCAACAGCAACAATAGCAGCAACAACAATAATAACAATAACAACAAAAATAACAACAAAAGCACCAGTAATAACATAAATCACAACAATAACAAAAATAGCTAATAACAACAAAAACAACAACAACAACATCATCAACAACCACAACAATAATAACTATAGCAACAAGAACAATAATAACAATAACAATATCAACACAACAACAACATCAACAACAGCAACAATAATAACTATAATAACAACAACAACAACAACAACTACATCAACAACCGCAACAATAATAACTATAGCAACAAGAACAATAATAACAATAACAATATCAACACAACAACAACATCAACAACAGCAACAATAATAACTATAATAACAACAATAATAACAACAACAAAATAACAACAACAACAATATCAACAACACAACAACACAACAACATCATCAACAACAACAACAACAACAAAATATTTGTTTGATTACTCTCAGCTGACATCACAGTATGGTTTAAGATTTATCAGATTTTTGGTTTTGAAGCTAATGTTTCAACCAAAGTACTTTGGTTTTCGTCAGAGCAAATTAGAAAAAGGAAACAATGCAAAACCTCGGATTCCCCTCCTGGTAGAAGCCCTGTGACAAGATCCTGGACCCTAAAGATACTACAGAGGCAGTGTAAATTAACTGATAACCACAATACTTAGATGATGAACACTGTGATTCATGGCATATTACCATATAGGGAACCAGGTCAGGAGCCTATTTAAAAGGGGCTGGAATTACTGGGTGAGGCAGTCTCCCTAAGGTGCTGAGTTATTGAATAAGAATCAATTGCCAAGAGATTAGCAAGGTTCCTAGTTAGGTTATAGCTTAGGGATCCACTACAATGGTGGCAGCTACGGACTAGAACCAATGCCAGAGAAACTACAACAGATAGCAATGGCAAACACCCGGACAGTGCCCCACTCCACCAAATACCAAAGAGGATGACAGGAGTGGAGCATCGGATGACACAATTGGCTATGAGGTGAACACACAAATGGAAAGACAGGAACGTTAGCATGCAAACATCTGAGGAGAATGGAAGATGAAAAGGAGAGAAGAGAGAGAGGAACGATACAAAGACATGAGTTGGCAAGAATCCAAAGAGGAGAGAGAGAGCAGAGCAAAAAGAGGATGCTAGGAGAAGAGAGGAGAGAGAGAGAGATGGTTCCAGATGTTGCAGATGCTGACCCAGACCAGCATTACCAGGAGACAGGAGGATGACGACAACAGGAGAGGAGAGGAAGGAGTTCAAAAGAATCAGACAAGAGAACAAACAGGAAGACTAGAGGAGATGGCAAGAAGCTAAAGAGGAGACTGATCACCTCAGACAGGAGGCAAGAGAAAGACAAGAAGAGAGAGAGCGGGTGAGACATGGCGAATGCGAAAAATACAGGAAGAGACAGAATCGAAGTAACGGCAAGGATGCTCCCAGGTCTGTCTAGCTTAAGGATGTGATGGAGATAGAGACATTGCTAGAGAATTTTAGGACACATATGACAACCTTTGAGGTACACCCAGACTACTGGGTCATGAACCTCCTCACTGTGCTGGATGACAAGTCCAGGGACTACCAAGCCGGCCTCCCAGAATAGCAAAAGAAAGATTTTGATATGCTATGCCAGACATTCATCATTTACCACGGCATCACGGTAGATTTCCACCAGACCAAATGGCATGGCTTAACACAACTACGAGGAGAGTCTGGACAGGAGCTGGCCAAATGTGTGGACAGTCTGCTAGACAAATGGACAAAAAGTACCCCATCCATGCAAGACCTGCATAACATGATAGCAGTGGAGAGGACCATCCAGGCACAGTCAGACACCAAGGCACAGCTCTGGTTCAGGAAGCGAGCACTGACAACACCTGCCAAAGTTAGGGAGCCTGATTGACAAATATCATTACATCCACCCCAAGATGGAGGAGCACAGGCGACCATGGACCAGACCACCTCTTCTCAGACAGCCCGGAGGAGCAGACGGACCCAGACTGAGGCCCTGGCAAGAGCACAACAAATGGGAGAAGACCAGACTAGGAGAAGGGAAACAAATGCCAGAGTGCAGACGACCACGCCCACCGGATCCTTAGACCGAGGTATTTCAGCTGCCATAAATTTATGGCAGCTGAAATACCTCAGTCCAAACTGCCCCAAGAAGTTCACGTCCATGGTAGGTTAGACATTAAATAGTGTTGAGCTTTTATCACTCCCAGTTCCATCGATGGCACTTCAGTGAAGCAGATGATTCTTGATACTGGAATGGTGAAGACACGGGTCCAGTGGGTAAGGAAAGAGGCATACACAGGCGACACCATTGCAATCACAGGGGCACATGATCACATATACCATCTACCCCTCACTGAAGTCACCCTCACGATGGAGGATAGGAAACACATCATGATGGTAGCAGCAAACAACAAGAAGCTGAAGTACGATGCTTTGCTGGGGCTGACATCACCACAATCATCCCAACGATGGTCCCGTGATACTCGCTGCAGGAGCGTCCCCGACCCATTTCATATGCAGAGGTCTCAGAAGTTTCAGAGGAGGAGATGAATGAAGGTGACAAGGTGACATCACGATTGGCAATGACAAGCCAAATGACTATGAGGGGTATCAGCATTCCATGAATTGGCAGTGCAGTGGTATTCCCTGTATTGGCAGTGCAGTGATATTCCCTGTATTGTCAGTGCAGTGGTATTGAGGAGGAGGAGGACAGCCAGCCAGGGACGGACCTGCCAGACCTGGACGATGATATTTTTGAAATATACAGTGCTAAATGGAGAAAGACATGGAGGGAAAGAAGGTCAGAATGAAAGAAGCAGTGAAGAGTCTGGGGCCAACATATAACTCTCGACGGAGGACTGGCCCAGCTATGATAGGCTCAGCTACATGATCCATTGCTGGAAAACTGCAGACAGCAGTGCAACAGACCAGGCCAATCCTTTTTCAGGATTTCCTATATAGAATTTGGAAACCAGCAAAGACAGGACAGGAGGTGTTCCAGCTGGTCCTACCCCAAGCATACAGGGAAACGGTCCCACGAGGCACGCCAGGTGCCATGGGCTGGCCATCTTGGAAGTGCGATTCTTCTTGCCAGGTATCCAAACTGACTTGGCCAAGTTATGCAAGCGTTGCCAAGTTTGCCAGAAGGTGTCACTGAGAGCAGTATGGAAGCTACCACTGGTCCCCATGCCAGTGATAAGGAAACCATTGTCTAGATTAGCAATGGATATTGTTGGACTGCTGCCAGTTACACAGGCAGGAAATCATTTTATTCTAACTGTCTACGATTACGGGACTCGCTTTCCTGAAGCATTTCTGCTACGAACAGTTACCAGCAAAGATGTGGCTCAAGCTCTGGGGGACTTATTTGACAGAGCCGATTTCCCCGACAAAACTCTAACTGATCGGGGAGCCAACTTCAACAGTTGCCTGATACACGAATTGTACAATGTTTATAAGATCAAGGGAATTGTGACACCTGCCTACCACCCCCAGATCGACGATTTGGTGGAATGCATGAATGGCACACTGAAGCATATGCTTTGCAAGGTAATCGGGCCATTTGACCAAACAATGGGACAAGCTTCTGCCATTCTTCTTGTTTGCATACCACAACACCCCCCATGAAGCAACCGGCTATTCACCATTCGAATTGCTATATCAATGGAACCCAAGAGGACCGCTGGATGTAGTGCGAGAGGAATGGGAGGAACCATAATTACTACCAGAGGGCACACTCCTACCTTCAGGAGATCTACTGATGGTTGGAAGCAGTGAGAGAGACCACCCATTTGGAGTCGATAGCCAAGGATAAGATGATGTACACTATGACTGATCGGCCAACCAATCTTTCCAGTGGGAGATATGGTTTTGCCACCCGTACCCTCCACAAGCTTTTGGCAAAGTGGCAAGGGCCTTTTCCAGTAGTGGAGAAAATCTCGGGAACCACTTACAGGATCAGAATGGACCACCCAATCCGGACTTGCCACGCAAACATGATGGCCAAGTGGGAGGCTTCATTGGACATTTGCATGTTGGCAATAGATGAGCCAGACCAGATGGAAGAGGTAGATATTCCGACCTTGAGTGCCAATAAGAGACCACAGACACTCCACGTCAACCCGGTACTGACCAAGGACCAGCTGTTCCAGCTGTTGGATAAACACACCAAACCCTTTACCAACCCTCCAGGAAGGACGACACGGATGAGTATCACCATCAACACAGGAAACACGACTCCCATCCACTACTCGCCATACCACCTTCCTTATGCCAGGAAGAAAATAGTCGGGGCAGAGATCGAACAGATGCTACAGGCTGGTCCTCATCTAACCAAGTACAAGTGCTTCGGCTTCACCAATAGTACTGGCCAAAAAAGATGGCTCCCATCGGCTTTGCGAAGATTTCAGTAAAGTGAATGAACCCTTTCCCCATGCCTGGGTTAGACGAGATGATTGATGGTTGCCTGGGGCATCGTTCATCATGACCCTTGATCTCACAAACGGTTATTGGCAAGTGCCTGTGGAAGCCACCTCCTGGGATAAAACAGCATTTATCAAACCATACAGGAAGTACCAGTACAAGGTCATGCCTTTTGGTCTCGTAGGTGCTCCAGGAGTCATTCAACACATGATGAATCAGATCTTTGGAGACATCACCACATATGTCGCAGCCTATCTTGATGATGTTGTCATTTTCAGTGCAACTGGCAAGATCATCTCCATCACATCAACTGAACCTTGACAAGGATTAGCAAAGCTGGATTGATGCTTAAACCAGCAAAATGTGCATTCACCATGTTTGAATACCCTTACCTCGGCCACATTGTCGGTCATGGAAATGTCAGACTGGAAGAAGAAATCCAAGCAGTGAAGAAATTCTAGACACCCTGAAGAAGGACATCCGAGCTTTCCTCGGCCTTGTCAGATATTATAGGCAGTTTATTCCCAACTTTGCAACAACAGCCACCCCCCTCACTGACCTCACTCGAAAACATCTGCCCTACAAGGTGAACCAGCATGAAATGGCCTTCCAAACCATGAAAAACACCCTGACCACAGAACCAGTCTTACAGGGCCCAGACTTTGGGAAGCAGTTTGATCCTGCATCGGACGTAGGCACAGGAGCCATCCTCAGCCAGGCAAATGAGGATCAAGGAGACCACCCAGTGGCGTCCTTCTCTGGAAATAGCTTTTAAGGGAGAGGAACTTCACTGCGGTGGAAAAACAATGCCTGTCTATCGTCGAAGCAGTCAAACACTTCTCAGTTTACCTCACCTGAGTAAATTTTACAGTAGCGACTGATCACAATTGCCTTAGATTTTTGGAGCATATGAAGGATGCATGGGGATGACTCACAAGATGGGCACTACAACTTCAACCCTTCCATTACAAAATCCACCATCGCCCGGGAACAGAGAATGGAAATGCGGACAATCTGTCAAGGCAAGCCTGGGAGGATGACCTGGACACACTGCAGGGGGGGAAAGGGGGGAGTGTCAGGGATCCCCCTCCTGGAAGCCCTGACAAGACCCTGGACCCTAAAGATACTGCTGAGGCAGTGTAAATGAACTGATAACCACAATACAATCAACACTTAGATGATGAACACCATATAAGTACACGTAACTGATTTTGTACAAGACCAGGAAAGGTGCTCAATTGCCAAGAGATTAGTAGGGTTTCTAGTTAGGTTATGTATAGCTTAGGGATCCACTACAATCCACACTCACTGGCAACTCATTTTACTCGTCAAATGCATGTGTTCATGAGTTGTCCGAATAATACCACAGGAATCACAAAGATTGGAGCTCCAGCCCTACAACATGATTGAAGCACTCCCTCGGTGTGAGATGGATATGCATCACCACTTTCATGAGAAACTCTCTCCATATGTAGTCTCTTCCCACAAGATTGGCTGGTGTTGCTTCCAAGCATTCTCTGCGATAACAGACTTCTCAAGTTTCCCTCCTTGATTCAGGAGTCCAACTTCCTCATTGTTTCAGCAAAGGTACACCTTCCCATAAATGTAAGGAACCCCACACACAACTGATGACATCAAGGTAGTATACGATTTATCTTTGATTCTGTTAAGCAGAGATCTTAATGTCGAGCCAGATTTTAAAAAAACTCTGACATAAAAAATTCCCCACACACACGTTTGATATCTTCACTTAAGCCAGCCACATATGAGGTGATGATTATTCACTCTTTTATTAGGTTCATTATCCTTTTTTCTTCTTTCCCCTGTTGACTTTCTTGAAGCCGAGTGGATGAACGGCATCGCATAGCCATTGTTAGAAAATACTCGACAAAGATAGTCAGGCTCCTTATTCAGTTCTTCTTTATGTTGTAGTCACCCTTCTTGCTCTGTCATGGAAACTCTTCACAATCCCTCTTCTGACATGAACATGGTTGTGTGAACCATGGTGAATCTATCTCTATGTGAGTATCTTTTCTCTTTATACTGTGGATGTCCAGCAGTCCATCCTCTCCTCTCCTATGCAGCAAGCGGACAGGAAACGAAGCTGGCCATCATTCTTCAACTCCATGGTAAACTTAATCGTAGGCCTAGATGGTTTAGGAGTCCTTTTTCTGTCCCGCTCTTCAGCAGAGACAGGGGAGCAAATAGCAGCTCCTTTTATTTCTCCTGATGTTGAAGTAAGTAGTTTTTAGAGAAATCTCCAACAGTTCAGTGAGTCTGTCAGGCAACAGTAGTATAACATTCACTGTGTCATCCATGGGCACACAAGTGAAAAGAGTAAAACTGACTAGCATCTCATATGAACTAAGGCATACCTTTTTGACTCTATCATAAAATGTCTTGAGTTGTTCACATATTTATCATTTTTCCTGTATGTGGACTCGAGAGATCAAATGTGCTACATATTTTATAAGCTGGTATGTAGGACAACCTATATATATATGAAATAGATCTTTTTTAAAAATTCCCCACACACACGTTTGATAACTTCACTTAAGCCAGCAACATATGAGGTGATGATTAAGGAAATGGGGTGGGGGGGTATTCACTCTTTTCGTTTCATTATCCTTTTTTCTTCTTTGCCTTGTTGACTTTCTTGAAGCCGAGTGGATGAACGACATTGCATAGCCATTGTTAGAAAATACTAGACGAAGATAATCAGCCTCCTTATTCAGTTCTTCTTTATGTTGTAGTCACCCTTCTTGCTCTGTCATGGAGGCTCTTCATAATCCCTCTTCTGACATGAACATGGTTGTGTGAACCATGGTGAATGTATCTCTATGTGAGTATCTTTTCTCTTTATACTGTGGATGTCCAGCATGCCATCGTCTCCTCTCCTATGCAGCAAGCAGTCAGGAAACGAAGCTGGCCATCATTCTCCAACTCCATGGTAAACTTAATTGTAGGCCTATGTTGTTTAGATGGTTTAGGAGTTCTTTTTCTGTCCCGCTCTTCACTATGCAGAATGTATCATCCACATATCTTTTCCATGGGACAGGTTTTGTTGTCCTGACCTCAAGGCCAGCTCTTCAAAGAACTCTTGTGTATAACTTGCTACTACAGCAGAGACAGGGGAGCATATAGCAGCTCCTTTTATTTCTGCTGATTTGAAGTAAGTTATTTTTAGAGAAATCTCCAACAATTCAGTGAGTCTGTCCGGCAACAGTAGTAGTATAACATCCACTGTGTCATCCATGGGCACACAAGTGAAAAGAGTAAAACTGACTAGTCATCTGAACTAAGGCATACATTTTTGTCTGCATCATAAAATGTCTTGAGTTGTTCACATATGTATCATTTTTCCTGTACGTGGAGAGATCAATGTGCTGTAAGCTGGTATGTAGGACAACCTATGTATGAAATAGATCTTTTTTAAAAATTCCCCACACACACATTTGATATCTTCACTTAAGCCAGCAACATATGAGGTGATGATTAAGGAAATGGGGGTTTTTTTTTTCACTCTTTTAGTTTCATTATCCTTTTTTCTTCTTTCCCTTGTTGACTTTCTTGAAGCCGAGTGGATGAACGACATTGCATAGCCATTGTTAGAAAATACTCTACGAAGATAGTCAGCCTCCTTATTCAGTTCTTCTTTATGTTGTAGTCACCCTTCTTGCTCTGTCATGGAAACTCTTCACAATCCCTCTTCTGACATGAACATGGTTGTGTGAACCATGGTGAATCTATCTCTATGTAAGTACCTTTTCTCTTTATACTGTGGATGTCCAGCATGCCATCCTCTCCTCTCCTATGCAGCAAGTGGACAGGAAATGAAGCTGGCTATCATTCTTCAACTCCATGGTAAACTTAATCGTAGGCCTAGATGGTTTAGGAGTCCTTTTTCTGTCCCGCTTTTCAGCAGAGACAGGGGAGCAAATAGCAGCTCCTTTTATTTCTCCAGATGTTGAAGTAAGTTGTTTTTAGAGAAATCCCCAACAGTTCAGTGAGTCTGTCAGGCAGCAGTAGTATAACATGCACTGTGTCATCCATGGGCACAGAAGTGAAAAGAGTAAAACTGACTAGCATCTCATATGAACTAAGGCATACATTTTTGACTCTATCATAAAATGTATTGAGTTGTTCACATACGTATCATTTTTCCTGTACGTGGAGAGATCAAATGTGCTACATATTTATAAGCTGGTATGTAGGACAACCGAAATAGATCTTTTTTAAAAATTCCCCACACACACGTTTGATAACTTCACTTAAGCCAGCAACATATGAGGTGATGATTAAGGAAATGGGGTGGGGGGTATTCACTCTTTTTGTTTCATTATCCTTTTTTTTTCTTTGCCTTGTTGACTTTCTTAAAGCCGAGTGGATGAACGACATTGCATAGCCATTGTTAGAAAATACTAGACGAAGATAATCAGCCTCCTTATTCAGTTCTTCTTTATGTTGTAGTCACCCTTCTTGCTCTGTCATGGAGGCTCTTCATAATCCCTCTTCTGACATGAACATGGTTGTGTGAACCATGGTGAATGTATCTCTATGTGAGTATCTTTTGTCTTTATACTGTGGATGTCCAGCAGTCAATCCTCTCCTCTACTATGCAGAAAGCAGTCAGGAAGCGAAGCTGGCCATCATTCTCCAACTCCATGGTAAACTTAATTGTAGGCCTATGTTGTTTAGATGGTTTAAGAGTTCTTTTTCAGTCCCACTCTTCACTATGCAGAATGTATCATCCACATATCTTTTCCATAGGACAGGTTTTGTTGGTGCTGACCTCAAGGCCAGCTCTTCAAAGAACTCTGTGTATAACTTGCTACTACAGCAGAGACAGGGGAGCATATAGCAGCTCCTTTTATTTCTCCTGATGTTGAACAGAAGTAAGTTGTTTTTAGAGAAATCTCCAACAATTCAGTGAGTCTGTCAGCAACAGTAGTAATATCCACTGTCTCATGGGCAAACAAGTGAAAAGAGTAAAACTGACTAGCATCTCATCTGAACTAAGACATACATTTTTGATTATATCATAAAATGTCTTGAGTTATTCATATATGTATCATTTTTCTTGTACGAGGAGAGATCAAATATGCTATGGAAGGCCATATAACAAAGGAGGTCTACTTCCTGTTGGCCTAACTTTATTATACAAATGTTGCTATCTTCCCTGTCCTCTACAAACTCCTAAGAGGAAAAAAGCTGAGGTTTACACTTATTTACTTGAGGCCTGAATTACTCTAATCCAATATTGACCTGTTGGCCTTGCCCAGGAAGTAAGCCCCCCCCTCCCTCCAGTCTTCACCTTCCTGTACCATCCTTCCTACGTGGTCTGACCACCTTAATCAGTGGCCTCCCTCTCATTTTCTTGTTGTTAGGCTTCAGGCAGAAGGTAAAAAAATCTGTTCTACAGTACATGTAGCTCATCTTATAAAGGGGTGGGGAATTTATGCTGGCAGATGCTGCAGAATTCTTCAGGCAAGCTATTTTTAAAGTGAAAGAGGAACTGTGTTGCCTGGTGCATGAGCACACCCCAGAATTTGGCCATACTGATTTATAACTGGATAATGGTTGCACACGGATACTAGTATCCTCATTCTGTCTAACTCTGTAAACAGGCCTGCTAATGGCTTCATTCTTAGGTGAACATGTATTACATCCTGGCCAGTCTCAACAACCAGCATTGACAGTAGTAGAATTGTACTATATATGCTGGGCTGCTCTGGACTAGCCAAAATGATACGTACAGCTACTTGGAGTGGAAAACAATTTAAAAAATGTATACTGTAAGAAGATCAATGGGCACAAGTTATCAGATATAATCATGCCACATCCCAATAATTAACACTTCAAGTAGCTCAAGTTACCTATAACGTGTAGCTATGTGGATCAGACCTAATAGGAGGGAACTTGTTTTCTGACTAGAAATTGGGTAACTTACTCCATCATTGTTACCCTATGCAACCTGTCTTACTCCATTGCAGTCAGTTTTCCTTCCTCATCACTCTTCAAATCTGCAGTTAGGTATCTCTATCTTTCTCTTTGCTTTTAGGTCATTTTTCAATTCACATAAGCCCATTTTATTGAAGTCATGTGACCAGATAAAATTGTCCGGTGCTGAACCAGCCACCTATCATATTTTCTGGGGGTGAATGAATCTTTGCAGGTATTTTAAGTCACTACTTCTTTCATTAGAGGGAGACAGACAGAGAGAGAGATTAAAACAATCACAAAATACTTCAAAGTTCTCTTTATTTAGTGGCACTAAAAAGCTGATTGAAACAGAATCCTTGAACTATTTGACGTCGGCTGAAGTAATCGTACAAATCACTAAATTGATATCACTAAGTCCAAGTGAAGCCATCACCCTCAGGAGTACAGATTGGTTGGGAACAGATCCATAGCATGACATTTCTCTTCCGCAGTGAGATGGCATAGATGTAGTAGAAGATACCTTGTAATTTGAGATGGTGGGATGCCAAAGTGCTACCTCTGATAACAGCTCCTTCTAATAACAACTCCTTCTAATTTCTTTCAAACTATATCCAATCAACTCCATCCTCCTTCATTTGTCCTGGCACCGCATCTATCCAACATCTTAATCCCTTTCTCCTAGACTATAGCTGTTGAGTCTTCCCCCCTCTATCGATATTTGGAACTCTCTTCCTCGGCGCTTGATTACAGAACCATGGTGGTTAACCATAGAGAAACATGCGCTAAAATCATAAGCGATTCAAATTAGCCCACTTAATCAATCATTATGGATAATGGTCATAATTAGCTTTGACTATTAAGTCCACATTTTAAATATAAATAGCAATTATTATAATAACAATATAAGAAGAACACGACAACAATTATAGTATACCAATAATATTTAATAATAGTAACAAGAAGGAGGAGGAGGAGGAGGAGGAGGAAGAGGAGGGGGAGGATATACTAATAATATTTGTGTGATTACTCTCAGCTGACATCACAGTATGCTTTAAGATTTATCTTCAAATCGGCTTTTTGGTTTTGAAGCCAAGGTTTCAACCGTAATACTTTTGTTTTGAACAAGGAAAAAAAATTTAAAAAAATAACGCAAAGTATCCACACTCGCTGGGACTCATTTCACTCAACAAATGCATGTGATTCATGAGTTTTCCAAATAACACCACATGAATCAGACAGACGTAGATTGGCGTACTTTATGTGCATAGCATTGAGAGTTGAGACGCAACTACATGGCAGCTCCAGCCCTACAAAACAATTGAAGTGCTGATCTCTCGGTGTTAGATGGATTGCATTACTTCTTTCATGAGAAATGCTCTCTATTTGCTAACTCCATCCAATCACAGAGGTCTCTTCCCACAAGATTGGCTGGTTTGCTTCCTGCGATAGCAGACTTCTCAAGTTCTCCTCTTCTGCAAACATCTTTATGTCAGTTCCTCCAACTTCCTCATTGTCTCACCAAACGTACACCTTCCGATATGTGCAAGAAACCCTAAATACAATGGCGACATCATGGTAGTCTTCAAATTATTTTTGACCCTGTTAAGCAGAGATCTTAATGTCAAGCCAGATTTAAAAATAACTCTGATATCACCACACACATTTGATATCTTCACTTAAGCCAGCCACATAAGAGGTGATGATTAAGGGGGGTGGGTATTCACTCTTTTAGTTACATTATCATTTTTTCTCGGTGACTTTCTTGAAGACGAGCAGATGAACAGCATTGCATAGGAATTGTTAGAAAATACTCGACGAAGATAGTCAGCCTCCTTATTCAGTTCTTCTTTGTGTTGAAGTTACCCTTCTTGCTCTGTCATGGAGGCTCTTCACAATCCCTCTTCTGACATGAACATGGTTGTGCGAATCATGGTGAATGTATCTCGATGTGATCTCTTTATATATACTGTGGATGTCCAGCATGCCATCCTCTCCTCTCCTATGCAGTAGCAGTCAGGAAACGAAGCTGGCCATCATTCTCCAACTCCATGGTAAACTTAATTGTAGGCCTGATGTTGTTTATTCTCCTGATGTTGAAGTAAGTTGTTTTTAGAGAAATCTCCAACAGTTCAGTGAGTCTGTCAAGCAACAGTAGTATAATACCCACTGTGTCATCCATGGTTACACAAGTGAAAACAGTAAAACTGACTAGCATCTCATCTGAACTAAGACATACATTTTTGACTGCATCATAAAATGTCTTGAGTTGTTCACATATGTATAATTTTTACTGTATGTGGAGAGATCAAATGTGCTTGTAAGCTTGTATGTAGGACAACCTATGTAAGAAATAAATCTTTTAAGGGGTTTTCCCCGCATTTTTGGAAGGCCATACAGCAAAGGAGGTCTACTTCCTGTTGGCCTAACTTTATTATACAACATAGTTGCTACGTATCTCCCCTGTCCTTCAAAGGGAAAAAAGCTGAGGTTTACACATATTTACTTGAGACCATTTCCTGCACCCTCCTACTTACAGGGCTTACAGTGCCTAGATCATTTGGCTCTCTCCCTTTTCCTTGTTGTCAGGTTTCAGGCAGAAGGAGAAAAATCTGTTCTACAATACATGTAGCTCATCTTATAAAGGGATGGGAAATTTATGCTGGTGGACACTACAGAAATTTCCAGGAAATCTATTTTTAAAGTGAAAGAGGAACTCTGTCGCCTGGTGCATGAGCACACCCCAGAATTTGGCCATACTGACTTATAACTGGATAATGGTTGCACACAGATACTAGTATACTCATTCTGTCTATCTCTGTAAACAGGCCTGAAAAATAAAATTTAATGGCTTCATTCATTACATCCTGGCCAGCTCAACAACCAGCATTGACAGTACAACTGTACTATATTATGCTGGGGTGCTCTGGACTAGCCAAAATGCTACGTACAGCTACTTGGATGGAAAACAATTATAAAAATGTATACTGTAAGAAGATCAATGGGCACAAGTTATCTGATATAATCTTGCCTCATCCCAATATAAAGGTATAAATTAACACTTCAATTAGCCTATACGTGTAGCTATGTGGACCACACCTAATAGGATACTCCATCATTGTTGCCCTATGCAACCTATCTTACTCCAGTGCAGTCAGTTTTCTTTCCTGACTCTTCAAATCTGCATTTAGGTGTCTCTATCTTTCTCTTTACTACGAGGTCACTTTTCAATTCACATAAGCCCATTTTATTGACAGGTGACCACTGTTGGTGAATCTGCGACCTATCATTTTTTCTTGTGGGTGAATAAATTTGCAATTTTAAAGTCAATACTTAATTTCTTTCTTTCTTTCTTTTCTCCTTTATTAAAAATTATAGAGGGAGATGGAGGGAGAGAGATTAAAATATCAAAGATTCTCTTTAAATTAGCTTTTTAGTGGCACTAAAAAGCGTTTGATGTTAGCATCGTACCAATCACTAAATTGATATCGCTAAGTCCAAATGAGGCCATCACCCTCAGGAGCACAGATTGGTTAGCAACAGATCCATAGCATGACATTACTCTTCCACAGTGAGATGGCATAGGGATATCTTGTAGTTTCAGATGGTGGGATGCAAAGTCTGCCTCTGGTAATAGCTCCTTCTAAAAACAACCATTTTCAATTTCCTCCAAGCTTTATCCAATCAACTCCATGTTCCCTCATTTGTCCTGGCAGTGCATCCATCCAAAGAGCAATGGGCACAACTTATCCGATATAATCCAATATAGAGGTGTAAATGAACACTTCAATTACCTCAAGTTACCTATACATGTAGCTATGTGGACCACACCTATAGGATAGAAAAATTGAGCAGTTTTCATAATGAGACTCCATCATTATTGCCTCATGCGCACCTTGTCTTATTCCAGTGCAGTCGGTTTTCCTTCCTCATTCTTCAAATCTGCAGCTAGGTATCTTTGCCAAGATATCCTCTTTCAATTCACATAAGCTCATTTTATTGAAGTCAGGTGACCAGCTATATATTGGTGAACCTGTGACTTACCATATTTTCTGTGGGTGAATGAATCATTGCAGATATTTTTTTAGACACTACTTAATTCTCAAATGAACTCTCAGTTGACATAATAACTTATAATAACTTTCTAAATAATCAACTTCAAATTGTATTCACTCGACATTTCATCAGGTATAATGAAGGCTAGTTGAAACGTCGAGTGAATACAATTTTGAAGTTAATTATTGAGAAGGTGATCATAAACTACTTAATAATAATTAATCTTTCTTTCTTTATTCATTTATTTAAAAAATTATAGGAGAGACAGAGAGAGATATATATATGATGGCACTAAAAACAAACGGCTGATTTAAAGAGAATCATTGAAGTATTTGATGTCATCTGGAAGTAATATTGTATATACAATTGATATCACTTAGTCCAAATAAGGCCATCACCCTCAGGAGTTTGGATTGTTTGGCAACAAATCCATAGCATGACATTTATCTTGCAGTGACATGGCGTAGATGTTAGAGAAAATATTTTGTAATTTGAGATGGTGGGATGCCAAAGTGCTTCCTTCTGTAACAGCTTCTTTAGAGGGGGGGGGGGGGGGGGGGGGGGGGCGACTACACCATTTTTTAAAACTTGTTGATACAACTTTATAGCTCCATAGGTTCTGTAAACTTCATGGTATGGACTAGATATAGAGCTCAACAGATAGGTCTCTCTGTGTGCTCTCTTTTGATTCTGAAATATTTTTCATAGGTATAATTATAGCTAAGTTACTGGAGCTAAAGTGGGGGGAACATCAAAACCTGAATGGCCACATAAATATCTCCAGATTACCAAGTTGCTAGAGAGTAAAAATTAGCACCCATGGCTAGAGGAAGACCTACTCTATACAATGAGTGTTTTCACCAGGCACATAATGAAAACACTCATTGTATAGAGTAGGGCTTCCTGCCAATGGTGCTAAACTCTCTAGCACTTGGCAATCTGGAGATATTTATGTCGCAAAATCAGGCATTCAGGTTTTGAGGTTCCCCCCACTTTAGCTCCAGTAACTTGGCTATAGATATACATATGAAAAATATTTTAGTATCAAAAGAGAGCACACAGAGAGCCCTATTTTTTTAGCTATATATTAAGTCCATACCATAAAGTTTACAGAATCTATGGAGCTATAAAATGGTAACCACATGTGTTTTTTTAATTATAAAATGCACACAACATATCCACTTTCCTCCAAACATCCCAATGAATCCCATCTTCCCTCATTTGTCCTGGCACTATGTCCATCCAACATCTTGATCTCTTTATCCTACACCACAGCTGTTGAGTCTTCCCTCTTCATCAAAATTTGGAACTTGCTAACAATCCTCTTCCTCTCTTCCTACAGGTACATGTTTACAGAACTGTGGTGTTGACTATATAACCATAGAGAAACATAATCTATAAAACTAATAGCCAATTTAATCAATCATTATGTAATATAGTCTGTAATATAGTCTGTGATGCTCGTAATTAGCTTTGGGCTTTGGCTATTGAATACCAATAATAATATAATATAAGATAACTAGAGCAATCAGAGGCTGCAAAACCACAATAACCGAGTAGCTCGTCGGTTGGTCAACTCTCAAGCACTACCGTACCGTTTCAGGCGATGGCTTCTAGTGGTCCCATATAAATATTAAAAAATCATGAAAATCCACACGCAAGTTTTTGTGTAATCCTGCTGAAAGACAAACGAACAACTAACTGAGGAGCGTTCGCAAGATAAGGAAGGTAAAGGATTGTTCCTGCAGAAACAACCCGCCACCTCTACCAACGTCTGGCTCTATGTCTGTGGAAGGGAAATGCTGCCATGTGGTCACGCAGGCTACCACCATGTTCTGCGTGGGTTGATGGCAGTATTTAACTCCCCCCCCATCATCAACTATTAACTTTACAAAATGTGATGTAGTACTAGTATAATAATTATGTCATGTGATAAAAAATAAAATAAAAAAAGTTTAGTTATTGCAAAAAAACAAACAAAAAAAAGCTATATAACTACGTGGCGTACGAAATCTAGTCCAGAATAGCTCGTGTCAAGTATGGAAAGCTACTTGCCTTTCATAATGGTGGTTGCATCTGCTGTAGCTCTTTCAGGCGCTGTAGAGTACAGGAAACCCTTCAACAGCATCAAAGCTACAAGAGGTAAGACAAAGATCAGCAACTTGATCACTTGCTTATAATGATGTTTGGTTGCAGAGATTATTAAGAACTATGAAGTGGTCATGCCAATTATTACCACGAAAGACAGTCAATTGGTAAGCACCTTGCCCATCCGTAAGTTGGCTTTATTTGGTATGTATAACAACATTGTGGTGATGTTTGTATTAGTAGCTAGTGTTAGTAGTTAGTGATTCAGGGTAGCTATAAGCCAGGATTTTGACAGAGAGAAGTGTTTGTTAGTACATGTCCCATAGCTTCTAATAAGTATCTGGTGGGTTTTTAGTAATCCTGGCATACCTTTATTTCAAGAACCCTGATATAAAATAGTAGTTGTGTTAATAACTATTGAATAAGCATGCTTTTTAAAAATTCTATAGTGTTCTAGTTTGTCAATCAAGTGGTTTCACTAGCAACAAGAATTACGAATGCCAGAGTTTCTATAATAATGTATAGCAATGTCTCATTCACTTTGGAATGGCTCTTCAGATGCTATAATAATGTATAGCAATGTCTCATTCACTTTGGAATGGCTCTTCAGATGCTATGGTTTTAAATGTTGGGAGTTGGGTATCTATCGGGTAAGAGACATGAAGAGTGAAGAACCTTACCTGTTTAGTAGATAGCTCATACTCTTATTTATCACAATACCACAGTTTCATTTTCAAGCAGAATATCTAAACTACATAAGTACTAATTAGCATAAGTACTAATTAGCACAGCAGGCATAAGTATGACAATTTCAATATAGTCATTTGGATAACTGATTCATAATGAATATGACTTTCTAGTTACATCACATGGATTGGAACAAGTATCTCTGATGGATACCGACTTCTGCTTACTAATGTTAATTTATTATCAGAGGGTAATTTGCATCTTAAAGTTGAGGGTCAAAGTTGAGGGTCAAGCAGTGGTAATACTACACGAGTCACTCAGTATTGGAGGCGGGGCACTCCAATTGTAATTTTTGAAAAATAAGGTCTCAATTCTACTGACTTTTATATAGCAGTTTTATTTGGGGGTGTGTGAAAATCCCTTGGGGGAAAAAGAAGTTGTTTGCCAAAAGTTGGGGAGCTCCCGCATCCTCCCCCCCCCATGATTATAGTGGGTAAAAATTTAAATGAGTGCCTGTTATGCCTGGTAACTTGAGATAGGTTGAAATTGTAACTGAGTCATAGGTGGTGCAATCGGTAATGCAATACATTCCTATCGCATTAGGAAGAAGAAGGTCATGCATTCATCAAAGATACCCAATCCATTGATGTTAATATCTGAGTATCCGCAGTTAGTAAAACTAGCTAGATTTGATCTAGCTAGAAAGCCATATTCAGTAGTCCAAATGACTCTATTTGGGTATTGAAATTTTCACACTTATCCATGGGTTACATTCCTGCGGTATTAATTAGTATCCTAGTCATCGTCAAGTATTTCTGGGTCGTTGATAAAAAAATCAAGATACTATTTGGACTTGAACCTTAAGTATATATATACCTACATGGTTAAAAAGCTGCCATTTACTGGGTGTAAATACACAGCAAGTACATACCTTGAATGTCCACAATATAAGCTGTGAGTTTAGTTCGTACATGTAGGCCTTCAGCCTGTCACTTGCTTCAATGCAGCAGTTCTTTTGACCGCCTTGCAGCCATGGTCTGCAGTGAACCAGCTTCATCTCGGTGATTAATTACATCCATCTTTTCTTGATACTCTACTTGATCATCAGATCCAGTAACACTAAGTGTGTCTGGACTATTGTCAAGCACATCCATGCCATCATCTAGTGTTTCTAAGTTCATCTCTTGCTCGGAGTATTCAGAAGAGCTCCACCTTGGAATCTGTATAGAATGAGGTTGGGTCAGAGGTAAATCATACTCCAGGCTATGGGCAAAATTCACAATTAGCCATGTTAGCAGATAGGTAGCTCCAATCTTGGTATGATTCAAATACATGTAGGAGATAACCTGGTCTTTGATGCAAGAACCTTTGTAAGGCGTTTGTTCATTTCCCCATAGAGCTATTGTCAACCTACTTCAACCTGCCTCAACCCAGTGTGGTGTTGGTCCAGTGTGTGTCCCCATAGAGCTATTGTCAACCTGCCTCAACCATTAACAATTAGACCACTGCGATGTAGGCTCAGTGGAGTGTCAGATAACAAACAGAGGCTGTCTAAAACTTCCTGGCCATTGAAATAGCTTCGTGGATTGAGATTGGTTGGCTTTCTTACACTCACAAATCAATGAGTTCCACTTTGTCAGCGATCTCCCTGTGAGTATGTGGTGGCATTCCCATCATGGACATGAAGCCACATGAAGCCAAGTGAGTCATAAAATGTGCCTACACTAACAAAATTTCTCTTGGTGGGTTCCAACTACTAAGCAATGTCATCGAGGTCAAACACAAACTGGTCAAACAGGACAATCCACTGTATTCCAATCACCTTCCTCTCCCCAGATTGTATTTTCTGTGCTCCTCCAAGCATGGACATAGTATACTATTCTTCGATATTTCCAATCCTTTTGGACCTTTGCCGAACACTTTGTTGTCCTTGGTCGATCTCTCTCTTATATCTGTAGTCATCACTTTCTACTCCCTGAGCAATATCATCCACATAATATGTGCTAGAGTGCTCTGGGTTTTCCATCTGTACAATGCTTGGTTGGATCTGATCCTTGATGATGGAGTCCTATTATATTCTTGAAGGATCTGGAAGTTTGTCAGAGGTGGCAGATCCTGAAACCTTTTTGAGCTCAACTAGTAATTATCCAGCAAGAGAACATGTTGACCCTGCCATGGTATAGGCACTCATACCTGTCTTTCTCAAATTGAGCATTTGCTTTCAAAATGCTCATAGACTGCATCACAAATTCCTAAAATTCCCAAAATGAGCAAAGCTTAACATCTATTTCTTTTGTATTTTTTGGTCGAGAATCAACTCACAATGTGTGAGTATGAGAGTAGATTCACTGACAATAGAAGATGTCAGGAAACTCCACTGGTCCCGAAATACTCATCCCAGTTTAGTTTGCAGGTCTTCTGGGATCTTGTTCAGCAGCATTGACAATAGAAAACTTCAGAGGAATCTCTCCAACTGAATTCAGGCTTCACGCATTAAATTCCACTAAATCATTAAGGCAACAGAGGCCATTAAGGTCATATGGGGAAGGTACTGCCTCCACAAAGAGTAATGTGTTCATGTACTCCTTGAATAATTTTCTTTCTGTTGCCAAATTTCTTCTGGAGAATGGAAATGGCTTTTTGTAATTTGCAGACATTAAGATCCAACCTCAGCCTCATAACCAGTTTGTTGCAAGAGAGATTTCAAGTAGTGTAACTTATCGATGCCTGACAAGCCATCATTGTTATGGATTGCTGATTGTAAGAATCCCAAAAGGTTGTTCATACCGAGTTGCGGCATTGAAGATTGTTCAGCTTTGGCAGCTTCATTCTATATGTCATGCTATGTATTTTGGGTCAGTACCTGGTAAGGGCTTCAGCAGTATAGCAAGCCAGCTTTGGCCGGACCACTTCCAGTAATTTATAAGTTTGGTAGGTGAGGAAGTGTATGTACATTTTCGTGCTGTATATGCCAGCATATGAACAGTACCAGTGATCATTTAGTGGTATGTGTCATGTGAAATTGTACCTGCATTCCACTATGTCACAAGAAAGATTGAAGAACTCGCTGGTATTACATGCATCCTAGAATCGATTAGAATGCACACCATTTATGAAATAGAATGGGCCGTCAATTAGGCCACACAGCTATTTAGCTCATGAAATGAATAGAATGTGTGCATTCTAATAGAGGGAATATGGTTATTTATTTATTTGATTTGCCAATGACTTCGTAGGTAAAGATGAATGCAGACAAGTAGATTTTGATGACTCTAAAGCTCCTTTGTGCAGTACTAAAAATATTATGTCTGCACATACTACTACTGTGTGAACATAAAGCCACACCCAGCCCATGCCCACTTCCTGGCCTGATCATCTTAAAGTTGCCTGAACCACCTCTGCCTGGTATTAGTGGTGTGTGTGTAGCTGTTACTGGTGTCAGTGGAATGGGTGGAGTAGTACAACTCTTACCAATTTTTATCATAGAGACACAAATCGATCAAGAGTGAAAGACATTAAAACATTTTTTTGAAGTATTCTGATAAGCTAGGTAAGTACTGCCTGGTGATTTCATTCATGAACAGTGGCAGATCCAGGGGGGTTCCATAGGTTCCACAGAACACCCTTTCTGATAGTCTATGTGGTGTATCATCTATGATCCAAATTTGTAATATCATTGATCTTCCCACTTTCTTGATAGTCTAATCTGCAATATAACATTGTCAATTGTTTTGGATTTTAACTATCTCTCTGCCTTGGAATAAGCAATCCAAATTCTACCCACATTTTTGTGCAACTTTTATCTTGTATCAGCCTCAGCATAACAATTTGGTAAAGGATCTGGCTCTACTTTTTCATTTGCAACCACTCTTCAAAATCCTTTATCCACCACCACTGATGAAGTTCTTGTTAGCTTTACACTATTAAAACTCTACCACCTTAAGCTCCATCAGCCAGCAAGTTTTTGTTAACCAGCAAGCAGTGCCTGTCTTTAGGTGAATCTTCTTTCAAATAATCCCCTCCTCTCTCAGCCATATTTCACACATACAGTTCTGTTTGACAACCCGCCAGCCTATTGTGTTTACAGGGCATCTGGTTGTGTAACACGCAGATGTTGGGCATCTACAAATAACATAATTGCAAGTTTACATACACAAATCAAATGGCAAGAAGCAGGGGATTTGGATAGGGCTTCAGCTCATTACACAATTCCTTGTATTTGGATATAGGAATGAACATTTCCCTGTTTTTCTTCCAATTAATCACCTTTGAGGTGTGGAGTGCTGCTGTCCACTCATCAGAGTGAAGTTTACACCACACATGAAGAAAATGGTTATTGAGAGGAATGGTGACCCAGTTAGCACATCATCCACAAACCCTGTTCTTCATCCTCCATAAGTGGTCTGGTTTCTTGGATCCTAGTCTTTGTAATTTCTTCATTTCTGACTCCAATAGAGGCTCTGAAAATGGGCATAGCTGGCTTCCCAGTTTCCAATTTCCCTCAGAGTTGTCATGTGCCTCAGCAGATATGATACAATGAATTGGTGGATATCCTTTCCTATTTTCCCCTCACTTGCAGCAGTATGTGCTTGTTTTATTTCTGTGTCTTCATGTCTGGTCTGTTGTGGTTTTGTTTTCTTCAGCTTAACACACATCCCAATTTTTCACACAATAGCCAGTGTCCTTCTAAGTTTTTAAAAGAAATGATGATGGCTTTCCTAGCTGCAGTGAGTTCATTAGCTCCCTTACACTTAGTGAACTGTGGTTTTGGTGGGCTAACTATTGAGGTGGTTACCTGTCATGAAGGCTTTTTTACACAGCTGCACCACTTTCAATGGCTTCACCAAAAAGTGCACAGAAGCCAGCTATATTCAGCTCTCATATTCATTCTCCATTTAATACTTTCTCTCTTATAAAGTCACAAATGCTTTCACTGAAGAAGTCATTGTGTTATGCTACTGTGAATGAGCAGATACCTTAATTTGACCACAGAATTGATAAACCCTGAGGGCTCTTTGAAGTGCCCTCACTCTACACTCAGGTAACTGCTTATAGGATTCTAATAAAATCTAAATCCCTCAGTGTCAGTATCTAGTTTTAATTTAGAAACTGACATCAATGGACAAATACCCTGCTCAGGGGGGGTGGAGGCACTTTTCAATTGGTCCAGCCATGATCAGTAAATACACGTAACCTTCCCTCTTCCAAGACTAGGTTGATGGGTTGTTTTTTTGTGAAATGTTCCAAAGATTCTATATAACAGTATATAATATATCAGGGTTTCATACAGGATTTATAGTTTGGGGGGGCGAAACTCAAAACGTTGGGCGTTTATGTGATGGGCGTGCGTAAGCAAGCCCCAAGTAAAATCGATGCTCTCAGATTGATTCTGAGACATTTTGAGGGTACTTTCCTATAGTTAAAGTACTAGCACATGGACAGAACATTCTAGATTATGACAGATGCAAGTGCAGTGGCAAGATGCAATTGTGTCATAATTTAGAAAGTTCTGTCCATGTGCTATTATTTTGTGGTTAGCTTTCCTAATTGTAGTGTAGATTAAATCTACACTACAATTAGGAAAGCTAACCACAGAGTAATAGCACATTAACAGAACATTCTAGATTAACAAATGATTGAACTGTGACACAGAATATTCTAGATTTATTCACAATTTTGTATATAAAGAGCAAATGCTTCAGCTAGTAGCATTCTGCAACCCAGAGAAATACAAACCCACACAAATGGACCTCAGGAACTTTTTTAAACCAGAAAGTGAGTGCGTGCTGGGTCTAGTAGAGATTCTGAGGACGACGAAGATGTAGTCCCAACTACGTCGACTAGTGGTGCCTTAACTTCCACCAATTCCGAAGCATCAGTAGGTAGATCAGTGTGTTCCAAAGTGCAGAAGAGGAAACTCTACAAAGCCAGGAGGAGTGGGAGCAGAAATATCCTTGGGTGTACTGCGATGATCCTGAGCAGGGCATGTTCTGCAAGCTCTGCCAGAAGCGAAGAAATGCACCTTCTACATCCAGGGGTGCATGGACCACTCGGGGGAACTCAGGATTGGAATCACACTACTGAACAACTCAAGGAACACAGCCAATCAAAATGGCACAGAGATGCTGTTATCCATGCTCGAATGGCAGAACAAGGAAAGGAGCAGAGTGTCCTACAACTGCAATGTTCAGCAGCTGCTAAGGAGGGTGAAGAAAGGAGAGCAAAGAATAGAAACATAGTGCTTAAGCTTTTGAGATCGATATATTTTCTTGCCAAAAATCGCCTGCCCCTTACAATCACATTTGAACCCCTGGTCCAGTTGCAAATTGCAAATAGAGATGAACTTCTCCAGCAACATGTCAAAGAGGGGCCACAAAATGCTCAGTACACATCCAAATTTTCTGCAGTGATGCTTTTAGAGGCCATCAATAGCTGTCTAGATAGGAAGCTAATTGAGAGCTTAAAATCAAGCCCATACTTCTCTATGTTAGCTGATGAGTGTATAGATATTAGTACTACAGAAGAGCTGTCCATCTGTTGTCGGTGGATTGTAAATGGAAAACCAGAGGAGCACTTCCTTACAGTGCTCCACATAATTATGTGCCCAAGATGCTGCTACCATTTCAGATGCAATCAGCTCCTTCCTTGAGTCGAAGAACCTGGACTATCGTAAACTAATAGGCCAAGGTTATGATGGAGCAGCCACCTTTGCCGGAGAGCGCGATGGAATTCAAAAAAGGATGAGAATTCTAGCTGCACATTCTTTTTACATCCACTGTGCCTGCCACAGGCTTCAACTAGCAAGCATGCAAGCTGCTAACAGTGTTTCAGAGATCAAGAAGATGTTTGGAACTATGGGAAATATATGGAAGCTCTTCTTCTACTCACCCAAGAAATCAAAACAGTCCAGTCTGTCCTCAAGCTACCTGAGCTTAAGATTGTGAAGCCCAGATGGCTCTCACGAACGCTGTGTGTACGGGCTATTTACCGAGAGCTTCCTGCCCTTATCGTCAACCTACAACAGCTGAGACATCAGGTGATGCTGAAGCATATGGTATTGGTGCTCTCCTTGCTACTTACACTGGAGTTGCTAGTATCGGTTTCCTGTCAGAAGTTCTGGATATCCTGGCAAGGATGAATGTTTCAATGCAAAGATAGTTACTCGATTTGAGCAGGTTACCGGTACTTCTGAAAATCACGACGGATCAACTCGAGCATCTAAAGGACGAAAGAAGTGAGTGGTTGGGTTCAGTCGAGTCTGAAATATCTCTGTTGAAGGAAAAACATGATATAACACTCGGCACACATGGATCTGCACGAAGCTGTTGGTCTTCTATCACAACCACAGCCGAGTATTGAACTCTAGTTGCAATTCCATACGTCGATTCCCTTCTTCTAAATATTAAGAGTTGATTTACTGGTAAATCCGTGAAGATTGTTACTGCCATGTCCATATTCAGTCCCTCCCTACTACCCGCTGAAGCATCCTTACCATCATATGGCAGCGAGCAAATCAAGATTCTTGCCGAGTTCTATGTAAAAGAAGCAGCATGCGGGGACGGCTTACACCTCACCTCCATTGCTTGATGGCGATGAGCTTCTTTCAGAGTGGAAGATATTTAGACGGGCTTTGCTAGTGGAGAAAAAGGCAATAATGGAACGTAAAGAAGAGTCGGTATCTCCTAGCATGCAAGAAATCCTAGGACGAGATGAATAAGTAACATACGTACGGAGGAATTTTCCCTGAGACGTGGAAGCTATTGAACATTACAATGGCACTTCCTGTTGGCACAGCAACAGTTGAGCATTCCTTTAGTTAAATGAAGTTGATTAAAACTCGCCTATGCAGTCGTTATCTGACTCGAACCTAGAACATTTAGTATAGAGGGTCCTCCATTGACCGAGGTGGACTTTAATGCAATTCTCGACATTTTTAAACAGAAAAATAGACTTTAATTTAGTACTACTGAACTCACTGTATTGTAATTTTTACCATACATTATTGTATATCTTCGCTTATATATTAATAAATTGTTCATGCATAATTATTATAATTTTATTACTGTTGATCATCTTGCTATTGCTTCTATGTTCCCTTCTCTGTACTGCTCTTTTTTTCCGTTACTGTAATACATTTTTTATTGTGAAAATTCTTGAGGGGGGGAGGGGAGAAAAAAAATTTGGGGGCGATATCCCAGGGAATTCTTATTTCATTACTTACAATAGAGCTGGGCAGGTTTTAGAGCTAGTATGCCCAGAAGCTGATATTTGTATATTGAAATATGCCAATGATTCTGTGCATTTTATTTTCAAATTCATTGGCTTTCTTGCTTTTGTCAGTTGTTTTGTGCATGAATGAATGAAAAATTGGTTCAACAGAAGTGGTCAAACACCCACAACCTGGTTTCTCTAGTCCAATCTGCATGTGGCATCTGAACAGCACATAGCTGCCATTTTCACACGCCAAAATCACTGACACAGGTGCAGCAAGGCACTCTATATTAATCAAACCAAGCTTCTGCACTCACCCTTCCCAGAGAATGATAATAATAACAAAGGCTACAGCATCTAGTCGAAACATTGAGTGAATAAAATCTGAAGTTGATTATTGAGAAGGTTATTATGAGTTCATTGAGAATTATTTTATGTTAAATATGCAAACAACCCTGTGCCTGTTTTATCCTCTTACAGAGGATTACAATAATTATGTCAAACATACTGAGCCTATTTCTCCTCGTACAAATAAGAGTTGGGCAGGTTTTACAATAATATGTCAAAGATACTGTGCCAGTTTCCACTGTTACTTACTAATTGCTAGTTCATTCGCTACTGAAATTAAATATTGCTTGCCAGTTGAAAAACCATCAAGTCTCTCCGGCAATAGAAACTTCAGTAGCAATCGTGTCATAGTCATAGACAACCCTCAAGGACCTAATTCGATAGCAAACTGTGGAGGTGTGACTTGCAGAAGTTCTATGGTTGAACAGCAAGGAAATACTCCTTCTATTCTGGGATCAGAATTATTCTAAATGCAATAATTTTAATTTACATTTATGTTATTTATTTCCTTTCAATTACTTATTATTGTTGTTGTTGTTGTTTTTGTTGTTTTTGTTTGTTTTTGTTTTTGTTGTTGTTTGTTGTTGTTGTTGTTTGTTTTATTATTATTATTATTATTATTATTATTATTATTATTATTATTATTATTATTATTATTATTATTATTATTATTATTATTATTATTATTATTATTATTATATTATTATTGTTATTATTATTGTTATTATTGTTGTTGTGATTGTTGTTGTTGTTGTTGTTATTGTTGTTGTTGTTAGTGTTGTTGTTTCTGTTGTTGCTGCTGTTGTTGTTGCTGTTGCTGTTGCTGCTGATGTTGCTGTTGCTGCTGCTATTGCTGTTGTTGCTGTTGCTGCTGCTGTTGCTTCTGTTGGTGTTGGGGTTGTTGTTGTTGGGGTTGTTGGTGTTGTTGTTGTTGCTGCTGCTGCTGCTGTTGCTGTTGTTGCTGTTGTTGCTGCTGTTGCTGCTGTTGTTGTTGCTGTTGTTGTTGCTGTTTTTGTTGTTGTTGCTGTTGCTGCTGCTGATGCTATTACTATTACTATTACTTATTATTATTATTATTACTAGCTACAACATTCAATTTGTAGTTTATTATTTCCATTATAGTTTAACAATATTGAATTATATTATTAACCTTATCTTTGGAATGCAAATTCTATTAGCTGAAATTTGGCATATGATTTAGCTCCTAGCACAGATAGAAAACAAAAGGTTTGCAGCGCTGTATATGCCATGCTACATCTACAAAAAAAAAAAATTCACACAGAATATAAATATGTCTACCAATGAAAGCTGAGCCTTCATGAAGAACTGTACATTTGTTGAAATATTCAATGAATGTATCACATCACATCTAGCTCTGACCACAATATACCCTTTTCTCCCTGGTTCTCATCTCTAACTCTCTATCTTCCTCACCAACTCATTGGGTCTGTGACTTCTTTTAAGCTAAAATATTGTGAAGTGGATATTTTACCTTAAAATCATCCCAGAGACTCACAGAGCACAGACATACTTGACGCCTTTTGGGGACTAATTCTGGGGAAAAAAACAATTTTAGATGACTAAGAAGCTGCCAACATGAGATGTAACTAACATATAGGTTTTTGGAGATGGGGATGGGGAAGGAGGGGAGAAGCGATTAGCCATTCTCCATTAAAAAAATTGGTCAGGGGATTCTATATTATACTCTATCATATTGCAATATTATGTGTTATTTATCCACCCCACAATGATGAGCCTGCTGTGTGTATAGCTTGAAGTAGTTGATAAGTTTCATATACAGTGCATATCTATTTGCTGCAGTCCTATACGAAAATCCTAGAAGTCACTGTACCAACTCAGTATGACAACTATTCTCTGGTACTTCACATGAATGAGTAAGTTAGTAACTATTAGAAACCTCATAATTAATGCTTTGTCCTTTGCCTGGATCCTTAGAGTTGTTAAAAATGGCACAATAATTTATCAATATGGACACAAACATTTATAGGGACCATATCTATTAAAATAATGGATAATTAGGCGAAAAACATCATTATTTTTAATAGGTAAAGGGTCCTATAAATATTTGTGGTATACCAATATAAATTATGTTTCAGTTCATTTTTGACAAGTGAATGCAATATATATATATACACATATATACGTATATATGTATATATGCATAAATTATACACATAAATTATATACATTAATTTTTATATGTTTAAAAAATATATATATAATTATATATATTTATCAAGCAGCTTCTTTCAAGAATTTGCTCAGGGTATGTAACTCCATAACTATTCTTTTCCATGTTAATATGCAGACCCGCCTATATATAAGACAGAAATGAAGAAGTACAGTATCTATGAGTGTGTGTATGTATATATACTGTAAAAGCGCTTGACAAGCTGGCACTTGATATTCACTATTCCAAAGAGGGTGAATGACAGACTACCCTGGAAATAATTATATATAATGCGCAATTACATCATCATATTTATATGCTGCTAGCTAGCTTGATAGAGTTGTAGAAATCTTTGTAAAAGTTAATTTTTAGTCCTCATGGTCACTGATTGGGGCAGCATCATCGTCACTCAAATCAAGATCTTCAAAGTTACTGTCACTTTCCTCCACATGAAGCTCTCTCAGTATGCTAACTCTGATGAACACATCTTCAGTATCATCAAGATTGTTGAAATTATCACAAGTAAAGATTGAGCTAGCCAAAAACACCTCAGCCAAGCAGCAGAGACCTAGTTGATAGCTTCTTGTCTGGCGGAAGGCTTGAGATATTTCTCATGATCCTGCCTTCAGACAGCTCCTCCTCCAGGAAAAGATAGACATCGTTGTTTACATTCTCAACTCATTACAACAAAAAATTGGCCCAGAGTGTGTCTTTTCTAGTAAAAGTAGTGGACTATTTATAGCCATTAGCCATGCCAAGTATATAGCCAACACATCATTCAAGCAATAATGTGCACCTTACCGATGTAGTGTTATACCAACATTAGTCCAAGGATCTAATGTATCTTACTGATAGCTAAATGTTAATATACTGTTTACATAGTCATTAACACAAAAATGTGTTAAAACAGATAATATATGGCAGGCCAACAGGCTGCTTCCTACTTTTGTATGAATATTTCAACTGCCAAAAAGTTCGTGCTCATGGCATGACTCATTTAATCTGTCAGTACATAATTTAGGCAGCGAGTCAGTGCCCAGACAACTGCACCTGTAAATCAGTGGTTTAAATTGCTATCCTATAAAGAAGTAATACTATTCTCTATAAAGTAGTAACACTATCCTATAAAGCAGTAATTTTTTTAATTACAATCTATAAAGCAGTAATGTTTTAAATGACTCTGTTCCACTTGAAACAATCAGTGCAGGTTTACCAGAAGACCACCTTCACATGTCTGACATTTTTCTTTGATACTTTATAGAAATGTTATGTCTGGTGACTTCACATCGATGTACTTTGACCAGGAAGGCAGGATGGTCAAAGATGAGGTGCATCAAACTCACAGTGCAAGTTGTAACTATCACATAATGTTTACCATTTGCCATAGAGCTGATAGTCAAAATATTTGATGATTCAAACATTGACTGACATTTAACTAACGTTCATTAAGACCTAAATTTGGCAGTGGTGATCATCAGGCATATGGTCATTAGATGTGTTTTATATTGTGGCCATTTTACTTGGCAGTCACGGGTTATGACCACCAATCATTGGTCAAGTTTTATTATCGATCAATAATTCTGGCTATAATTATGGTGATATGCATTTGCAAATAAATTTCACACTTGATCATCCACTTTCTCCATTGACCAGAGTCCCTATCCAAATTGTTACTACCATGGCACAGTGAAGGGCCACCCGGATTGGATAGCTACCATGACAACTTGCCAAGGACTGCAGTAAGATAAACATAATTAAACTAACATCTTTACCTGGAGATTGTTACACTGGGCTAGGGCTACGGCTAGGGCTACTAGGGGGTACATAAAGTATATATATATATATATACTAGTGTCTAAAACAATAGAGATCACTAAAACTAAAATGATTACTGAACAGACATTAGAGCCAACTATGGTGATAGTGAAATTATGAAGTAGAAAAGGTATGTCAAGAACAGAAATTTAGTCTTCATTAGCTATGTCATCTGCTTATAGTCATCATTCTGGAGATCTTTTTTGAGTTACATCAAATTCAGGATGAAGGCTAGAGCATCTAGTCGAAACATCAAGAGAATTGATTATTGAGAAGGTTATTATAATGTCAACTGAGAATTAATTGAGAGTACAAACACATTGTCGCCAAAGTTATCAGAAGATATTGGACTGTGTCCAGGCCAGAATGGAATGCCTTTGAAAATAATTTCTAGGGCACTTTTCCCATTTTCCCCTCTGACATTATATATGTGCTCCAGAATAATCTGGTTTCGGTCATTGGGACTTGGTGCAATTTACGGTGAATCGTAAATGTTCTTGTGACCAGGTGTTGAGCATATGTGTGTAATTATCCTGCACCATGTATATATGAGTGAAGTAAGTTAAAGTCATTCACAAGCATAATTATATATACACGCCAAAAGCTATTAATTGAATTAAAAAATCTATAAAAAAATCAATTGTAGGGTTCAAAAATATCCAATAAAGGAAAAATATATAGATACATTCTTTCTCTTGCCTACCAAATATAAAAGCTATAGACATTCGGTAAAATATTGAAAAACACCGACCATTAAGAATTCGGGCAGCTGTTTCACTGCGATCAAGATGTCTGGTCGACTAACCTTGGAGGATTGTGCTTCCTTGGATTCTGGATGATAATTTTGGACTCTCTGAGGGGGAAAGCAGTGATGAAGAAGGTGATAGCATCTCATCTTACCTTGGCCAGACCAGTGTTGACCCTGAAGCTCTTGCTATCGCTCGGCAAACTAGTCGAACCTGACTTTACCTTCAAGCAAACCTAGCGCTCTCATTCGAGTTGACGATTAGAATGAGGATGAAAGTGCTTAGTGATTGAAGACGGCATTGACAGCTATAGTTAGCTGTGCATTGAGTAAGCAGCATAATGTGTAAAGGCTGTTTTAGTTTCCTTGTTCATGGGTAGTAGTCCACGGGAAAAATGTTAATTTGATTTAATCAGTACCACTGTGTGTCACAAAGAGTGACTGTTTTTTTTCCAAACATCATACCATGGTAGACTTCACCCAGTAGTTTCCTTGTGTTTTTCTTGAATCTGTTACTGATTGCTGCATTTATTGGTTTCTGCATCGTATTTTCTCTCTCTGTTGTATTGTGTTCATATTCATGTGATTCATTTTGATGGTCATGTTTTATGCTAGCATGCATATATGTATTCACACTTCTAGAATGTTATAATTTAGATCAAAATATCAAATTGTGGTACACTGTACACGTAAAGTAATGAAGATACATTCAAAACACTCATTCCTGTGATAGGGCACTTCATTTTAGAGTCTCCTGAACACTATTTCAACATTGTTACCTACGGTATTAGTATTCAGGGTACATCTTGTATTTTTCTTTTCTTTGTAACCCATAATGATAAAAATAACTATATGATAAAAGTATCATGAAGGTAGCTTATTATTTTTACTTGCTAAACCACATCAAAACAAGAATTACCAAGTTCAAATGAGATTCACCTCAATGTGGTTTTGTGGTATGTTTCTATGGCAATGCATACTAACCACGCTGTTGGTCAATACAAATGCTATCACATGTGGTATGGTTGCTAGGGAGTTTTACGAAGTATTGCTGTGATATCATTTTTGAAATAAAATCACCAGTGAAAGGGTTGTTGTCTATTGGTATATAAATTATACATGCGCCCTGGTCACAAGAGCATTTAAAATTCAATGTAAATTGTACCAAGTGCCAATGAATGTAAACAGATTAGCACTATATCCAATGCTAAAGTGGCAGAAAAAGGTTTTCGAAGCATTCCACTCTATCCAAAATAACAATGAAACTTCGCAAGTTATTAAGGACTCCATTTCACTGTTAAAGATACCTGGGAAGTCCTTATGGAATATAGCAACCGTTACATTACCATTTAGCAATTTCAATCCAGTACGCTAGCTCTTTAAAAAGAAGTCACTTTAATTATAGGCAATTGTGGCTCCACCTACCACATTTATACAGTTTGTGGTCATGTTGACTCTGCCATAACCATTTGAGTGACTTTACTTGGTGTATAAGGTATCAGGTGTGGGGTATGAGTTCTATGAACACGTTCTTGTTAATTATAGTGCCAATACAACTTTAATAGGAGTAGGGAGCATCTTTTCATATATAACAATTGAACTTTATTTTTTAATTATATTATTATTTTATATGTTAATTCATTGATTGATAGCAAGAAAAAATGAATATCAAATTTCCCCTTATCTTCTACTTTAGAGGAGAATTTGGAGAGTGGGGCAACAAAGAGAACTATTATCATCTGGAACCTCTGGACAAGGATAACCCGTTGGTAAGCAAGTAGTTTACACAGGCTAAGTGAGTATACACTGTAGCAGAAGAGTTGAAAATGTAATGTTCAATTTCAAGCACTTTGCAGAAGAACTAAACAGAATTCACCAAACTTTAATGAGACACATTAGTACTAATATTAGACTTTGGGATTTGGGTTGCATGTATAAGTGCATGTTAGTACTGGGACAATGGTCACAAGACTTTTCGTGTGCTGGACACACTAAACATGGACACACTAAACACCTAATTTTACAAAGAGAGCTAGAGAAAAAAAGCAGCAATGACAATTGTCATTAGTGGTGGGATAATGGCTAGGGACATGCCAATAATGTTATCTTCTCTATTATGCTATGCTCCAATGTCCTAGTCCTATCTGTAGCCCTAGCTCTAGCTAGCCCCTGCCCTAATGTGCTAAAATAAAGATTGTAATTAGATTTCAAGACAAATAACACTCTTTATAAGACCAATAATCATCATTTGTTGTACTGTTGCATAATTTTAGTGATCATTTTAAAGATAAATATGTGTATTTGGTTCATTTTTTTGTGTGAATGAAACATTAGGGGCTAGTCAAAATGTAGATGGGGTCATACTTGACCCTTGAGATATAGATTACGGACATTGCTATGGAATTAGAAGCTTAAGTAATACTGCACCTTTACATATGTCTGTATTTGATGATGTGACAGATGGATCAGTTGCACGCTTTCTACAAGGATTCCGAGTACAAGATACGGCGTGGAAGATGTGGTGAGTATTTAAATTTTCCCAAGTGCATGTCTGCTTTTAAAGCATTTTTCAATCCAATGAGAAAATACTGTGAGCACATGACTTACCAAAGTAATCACAGAAATACTGAAATGACTCTAGAACTATTGAAATAACTCTAGAAGTATACTGATATGACTCTAGAACTACTGAAATAAGTATAGAAATACTGAAATGACTCTAGAACTACTGAATTGACTCTAGAACTACTGAAATGTCTCTAGAACCACTTAAACAACTCTAGAAGTACTAAAATGACTCCATACTAAAATGACTCTAAAAGACTCTAGAACATTATAATTTGTGTACTAAGGAGCTCTGTTTGAAGATACTCATCGAGTCGTAGTGTATGTTTGAGCCAGAGGATGTTTAGAGAAGCGAACTAAAGCTTGAGTGATTATTAATTTGTGTCCGGGCAATAGCAATCATACCATTGCAAATTACTTGTTTTTCTATAATTATGACTGACATTATTATACATTAGGAACCACAAAACATCACATCATGAAGGACCATGCTGTTATTCCTGAGACTGAAGATATTCCGGACAGACACCATGCACGGGTAGGTACAACTTACTGTTGTTAGGGCAACTGATTCCACGTTGATGTGATAGTCCTGATATTAATGGTGTTGGTCTACAACTTTTGGTCCAGTTGTTATATGTTGTTATTCTAGTTTTTGCTTTTGTTGTTGTTGTTGTTATCCTACACTGCACATGTGCAAGGTGGTATTGCAAGGTGGTATAAAACAGTTGGATTTTCCATCAGTGCGTGTGTATCGTATGTTATATATATAAATTGTGAAATTTCCACTTTTTCCCCATGTATAATGGCTTAATATTTCTCTAAAAACCAGCAAAAAATTACCTAGGGCATCTCTATTAGCAATCATCACAGTAGCTGACATCATTCAATTGAGCAAGGTAGATAATGAAGACCCGAGTATTTAGCTCGAAACAAACATTGGCAATAAAACAGTAATAATCTACAAAGCAATTCACTCTAATTGTACACTATTATGGTGCCTCGTAACTGAGGTAATCATAGATTTATAGCCATGCTGATTCTGCACAATTATTCCACATCAGTTACTTCTTTGTCAAGACAGATTTTCAAACTCTAATTACCGCTGAGCCATGTAGAGTCAGATGGTATACTTTTAAGTTAATCTCCCGTAGCATGTGGTGCATGCATTCCATGAACACATTCTTATGGTATTTTGTTGTTGTTGCTAGTGGTGGTGTTGAAATAGGTTGGTCCAGTACAAGATATATATTATAGTGCTGCTGATTGTTGTTGTTGCTGTTATTGGTAGTGGTGGTGTTGAAATAGGTTGGTCCAGTACAAGATATATAGTGCTGCTGATTGTTGTTGTTGCTATTGTTGGTAGTGGTGTTGTTGAAATAGGTTGGTCCAGTACAAGATATATAGTGCTGCTGATCGTTATGGTTGCTGTTGTTGGTAGTGGTGTTGTTGAAATAGGTTGGTCCAGTACAAGATATATATAGTGCTGCTGATTGTTATTGTTGCTGTTGTTGGTAGTGGTGGTGTTGAAATAGGTTGGTCCAGTACAAGATATATAGTGCTGCTGATTGTTGTTGTTGCTGTTGTTGGTAGTGGTAGGTTGGTCCAGTACAAGATATATAGTGCTGCTGATTGTTGTTGTTGCTGTTGTTGGTAGTGGTGTTGTTGAAATAGGTTGGTCCAGTACAAGATATATAGTGCTGCTGATCGTTATGATTGCTGTTGTTGGTAGCGGTGGTGTTGAAATAGGTTGGTCCAGTACAAGATATATAGTGCTGCTGATTGTTGTTGTTGCTGTTGTTGGTAGTGGTAGGTTGGTCCAGTACAAGATATATAGTGCTGCTGATTGTTGTTGTTGCTGTTGTTGGTAGTGGTGTTGTTGAAATAGGTTGGTCCAGTACAAGATATATAGTGCTGCTGATCGTTATGGTTGCTGTTGTTGGTAGTGGTGGTGTTGAAATAGGTTGGTCCAGTACAAGATATATAGTGCTGCTGATTGTTGTTGTTGCTGTTGTTGGTAGTGGTAGGTTGGTCCAGTACAAGATATATAGTGCTGCTGATTGTTGTTGTTGCTGTTGTTGGTAGTGGTGGTGTTGAAATAGGTTGGTCCAGTACAAGATATATAGTGCTGCTGATTGTTGTCATTTTTGTTGCTATGTTGTGAGTTTGTTGCTGTTGTTTCTGCTATTGTTATTGCTATTGGTTTTGTTTGTTGCTATATATTATTTGTTCTTGTTTTTATTATTGTTTTTGTTTTGTTGTGTTGCTGTTGTTCTTGTTTTTCTGTTGCTGGCAATTCTATTCTTGTTGTAACAATTGTGGTGGTTGGATTATGATGTAGCCATACATTAGTGAAAGTATTGACGCTGTTTCAACTTGTACAGGCCCGCAGACAGACAAGTATTCGCTATGTGGAGTTGGTGGTTATCAATGATGATGCTCAGGTATGTATCTGCCATTGAGTAGTGCTCAGTAGTGTATCAGAAAATATTAACACCCTCTATATGGTTGATCTGCATTTTGAAGTAGTAGATATAAAAATGCCCATATTGTGGTTACAACTCAAATTAGACAACTTTTTTCTTCCTAAATACCGTGCATTACACAAGTTCGTCGCCATGTTGCATAATCTATGAGCCATTGTTACCAATGCAAAAGACATATGTGCCTAAACAAAATGGCTGACAATGCCAAGTGCCTTGTTTTGGGGGATGGTGGATTATAACAGCATCTATCACTACCCAAATTTAATGGGTTGGTCCTTAACCCATGCCCTAACGGTCTAACCTGTCTATAATATTTCATGAAAATATATGAGTAAAGTTTTTGAACCAACAGATAGTAGACAAACAAATCATGTTGAAAATGTTACCTCCTTGGCAGACGTAGCTAGCAAAGATTATCACATTAATATGCAAATGACCAAGGTGTGATTATGTGATAAGAGAGGGAGCAGCAGAGACCTTGCACTAGATCAGATGAGGATCATCAACACTAAAGGTGGGCACGAATATGAAATTTCATGATAATAATACTTTAGACTAGCTAAGGTGTTTCTCACTGAAGATAGACACCTAGCTGTATCGTGGATTATTTATAAAAAAAATTTTTAAACCAATGTCATCACATTGAGGAAATGAATAGTTAATATCAAAGGCCTAGAGGTAGACCAATAGATTGTGGGCCATATCTTTTCAACAAGAATAACATAATTGCAGCATAAACAAGTTAAATGAGAAAATTTCCCACTATCTTAGCATGGGAGCTAAAAATAACAACAACCTCATAATTAAAACTACTTGAACATTATATATATTGGTTTCTAATACCTAAATATGCATTAACAGCAAATACTACTATATTGGTTTCTAATACCTAAATATACATGTAACTAGCAAATACTTCTATATTGGCATGTAACTATTAACAGCAAATACTACTATATTGGTTTCTAATACCTAAATATATATGTAACTATTAACAATAGTAAATACTTCTTTATTGGTTTCTAATACCTAAATATGCATGTAACTATTAACAGCAAATACTACTATATTCATTTCTAATACCTAAATATACATGTAACTATTAACAATAGCAAATACTCCTATATTGGTTTCTAATAACAATAGTCTATATTGGTTTCTAATACCTAAATATGCATAACTATTAACAGCAAATACCTCTATATTGGTTTCTAATACCTAAATATACATGTAACTATTAACAATATCTATATTGGTTTCTAATACCTAAATATTCATGTAACTATTAACAGCAAATACTCCTATATTGGTTTCTAATACCTAAATATACATGTAACTATTAAAAATAGCAAATACCCCTATATTGGTTTCTAATACCTGTAACTAGCAAATACCTCTATATTGGTTTCTAATACCTAAATATACATGTAACTATTAATAGCAAATACTACTATATTGGTTTCTAATACCTAAATATACATGTAACTATTAACAATAGCTATATTGGTTTCTAATACCTGTAACTATTAACAATAGTTAAATATGCATAACTATTAACCCTTTCACTGGCATAAGCGACTTAAGTCGCGAAAACTGATTAGTCGTGACGAAAAAATCCGTAAAAAATTAACCGTTCGCGGTATATACTTCAAAAATTGCACGAATATGCCTAAAGCATGCCTCTAATATACCCCTGAATATCAGGAAAATACGGAGTGAGGAAAGGGAAGTAAACGTGCCAGCAAACATCACTTCCGGTTCATTCCCGGTCTCGAAGAAGAAATGGCGACCCGCTTTAGTAGAGACGAAGCGTTAAGACTTCCTATTTGAGGATGACTTCGGCCTGTTCGAGATTGACGTTAGTGAAGAAGAGGAAGAAGGTGCCTGTGCTTACCTGGGAAGTGGCGTAGTTGACGGTGATGCTATGGCAGCTATAACAGAAGCTGTTGGCACCGACCACGAAGCAAGTTTTCAAAGTATAGGTCGCCCTACTCTGCCAAGCGA